>JAWWEW010000028.1:10840031-10985333 GCA_035583185.1 Anabacerthia variegaticeps | reverse complement strand
AATCAGCGCCGAGAGAGTGAAGGGGCGGGAGGGGCAGTGGGAGAGGGAATTTGGGGGGGAAATGGAGGATTTAAAGGGGAATGGAGGGGGAATGGGGGATGTGGGAGGGAATAGGGGATGTGAGGGGGAATAGGGGATGTGGGGGAATGGGGGTGGAATGCAGAATGTGGGGGATTGGGGAATGTGGAGGGGAATGGGGGATGTGAGGGGGAATAGGGAATATGGGGGGGAATAGAACAGGGAATGTGGGATTGAACCGGGAATGCAGGCTGGAACAGGGCGTTAGGGCAGAACCGGGAGTTTGGGCAGGTTATGGAGCCCAGGCAGGTGATGGAGCCTGAGCGTGTCTCGGGAATCTGGGCAGGTACCAGAGCCCAGGCAGGTCACGGAGCTTGGGCAGGTACTGGAAATGGGGCCAGTCATGGAGCTGGGGTGGGTACTGGGAGTCCAGGCAGGTGTCAGAGCCCAGGCAGGTCCTGGAGTCATGGGGAAGCACCTGCAGCCACAGGCAGGGCTGTGGGACAGGCCTGGGCAGGGCTGAGCTCTTCCCTTGCTGTTCTGAGTTACAGACTCATAGGGGCGTGGAAGACGAAAAAAGAGTTTACCTTTAAACAAGCTAGGAAAGTTTTAACTCAAGTGTGGACGTTTATTGCGATCTGTGTCCTCAAACATCATTTTCAATTAGAAAATTAATGCCTTTTGACATCTCAGATTTACATGGTAAAGTTGTGACAGATTAAAGAGACCTTTATGACTGTGCCTGTGGTTAAAACACAGGGCTGGTGTGGCAGGTGCACTGCTGTGAAAAGGGCTTGCCCACGTCACTGACATGGAAACACAACTAGACAGGGCAGCCACTTCATTAATGTGTTTGGTAGAAAAGTTCTGTCATGAAGGGGAACTGAAATTACCCTTGTATGAAAATTTGATCTTACTGGGTGCCTCAGATATTGATGTAGCTCATTGATGTGTGGCTTGTTGTCTGTTTTTCCATCCAACAACTGCATGTGCTTGAGATTTGTCACCTATTTAGTCACGAGACAGTAGATGCTGCATATCAGCTGTTTTGCTGCATAGATGGAAGTCTTTTGGAAGGAGGAGAGAATAGGAGAGCTGAAGATGAGTTTCAGTAGTCTTGCAGTAATGTAAATCTTCAGGCCTATATCTTATTTGTTCTCCTGTAAGGTACTTTAAGATTCTGTCTTCTTGGCTTCTCAGACGCTGAGAATTTAACAACTTTTGTTCCTCAAAGCACAAGGAAGCTCTTATATTTTTGCAGCAAACTCAGAGATCAGCAACCTCTTATTCACCCATGATTCATGTGAGCTAAGTATAGGCTTTAAGCTATTTTTGCCGAAGGGTGATAGAGATAAGTTTTACTCCACCTTGTGGACTCCAGCAGTATTGGGCTGTGTTTATAAGGAAATAATACAGCTCTGGAAGCTGCTTTCTTGCAGTGACTATATGAATACACCTCTTGACTTGAGCATGACTAGACATCGATTTTCTGCCTTTTACTATCTACACAATGTTAGAGTCAGGGTGGAGCAGGTAGCCTTAGCTAGTAGCAGAATTCTAAGCATTAAAATAATGTTTCTTTTCCAATACATCTGAAGAATAGGGCATAAAAGTTTTGTGACTGAGAAAATAAGGGCTCACCTCTTATTTACCTCATTGTGTTGCTCTCTTAGGGTAACAATGCCTCATTCCCCTTTACAGTCTCACAATTACCTATTTTGTAAAAATATTAAATGAAACCATCACATAATCTATGATTATCTTATGTTACTATTAAAGAAAAATTTGATAATTTTATTTCAAGTGTCAAGGAAACTTTATACTTGTGCATAAAAACATTGCTAAAATTTTTGCTATACAGTCATATTATTTATTTGTGCTTCACTTGTAACTATTTGGTCAAAATTACTGAAATATTATGAAGTCAGCCACTGATTGCTTTAAATACCCTCTGTCCTCACACTTCTTATTTTAAAACAAACAAGAAGTCTTGTGACACTGAGTCCTAAGTTAGAAATTTGCTTTGTTTACAGAGTACAATTTCCTAAGGAGTCATTTGGGGCAGTCAAGGAGGGTGTAGCTTATACAGAATACAACTTTAAGTACATTAAGTTACAAAAAATGGTAATAAAAATTATTTTTAAATAAAAAAGAAAGGGTAAACCAAGTGTTGTTACTTTGGTTTTGGTTCATAAATTTATCAAGGAGGGCACTATGCATGAATAACACTACTCACTTCTAGCTTTGAGAAGGGGCTTATCTTTATTTGCCTTCTGCAGATGGTGATATTTCACCACTGTTGTCACTTTTCAGACCACTGGTCCAGCTCTTGCTACTCATGTGAAGATGAACAATGTTTTCTTTGAAAAACCCATTTTGTGGCTACTCTAGGCCTGCCAGAGTACATAAATGCCAGTTCTGTGTAATCACAAAAATATTTACAATTGTTAGGGCTCACTGAAAAGTTAGTGCAGGGACTGACCCGCTTCCTGCTTTGTGCTTCTTCTAACCCTAAAAATCAAGGTGCTTCTGGAGAAAAAATGCCATTATGAAGCCAAGATAAATAAAATTCCATTCCTTTTTCATGCATATCTTGCACAGCCTTGTTTGGTTTTACTGTCCCCCCTTCCTCTCTCTTCTTATGTGAGGGGGGAAAAAATCACATTTGAAATATTGAAATAATGGTGAATT
The DNA here is from genome assembly GCA_035583185.1 of Anabacerthia variegaticeps. Classification (NCBI taxonomy): domain Eukaryota; kingdom Metazoa; phylum Chordata; class Aves; order Passeriformes; family Furnariidae; genus Anabacerthia; species Anabacerthia variegaticeps. Next base: position 10,982,624 of record JAWWEW010000028.1, on the reverse strand, counting down.
CAATGTCTAGAAAAATATTCCTGAAGAACTCATGTTTTAATCAGGAATTTGTACATTTAAGACAAAAGTCTGGCTATCCAAATTGGAAGGTAGTTTGTTCTAGAGTAGGAGAAGCTATTACAGGAAACATAAATTTTCATGCAGTGATACTTAGCAAGACAGTTTATTTGGCTAATTCCTCTTTATCTCAGGTTTATTGGTTTTTCTGGGGTAATGTTTTAAGGAATTTTTTTGCCATTTAATGTTTCCATGTGAATCACACACTTTAAATATTTAAAAATAGCAAAATGCCACTGTGTGCTGAAGGGTGAACTTTTGTGATTGGCTGTCACTTATACTTAGCATTCCTATAACTTAAATCAGCAAAACATAGATTATATTACAAATGAGCTAGGCAAGTTTTTGACCTTTAAAAGACTGTAGGAATAAATACCAAGTGTAGCTGTAGTTGGAATAACATAAAAAAAAACCCAAACCCCGGTGTGTTGTGTGTTTGACAACATATCATAGAAATTCACAGAGCAATACAAATATTTAGCAAGAAGAATTCAGTGCTTACTGAGTAGAGCTGGATTCACCAAGTTTTGAGCAACTACCTGGTGCTGGCAGGAGGCAAAAAGCCATGAATGTTCACAGTGCAACCATCAAAAGTCATCTCCTAGTGATTATAGCAGCATCAAACAGCAGTAAAAAGTTCCTTGGACAATTCTCTTCCCATTCCTTAAGCCACTAAAACATCCTTCCCCTTGGGCTCTGGGTGAGGGAGTGCCAGCTGAGGAAAAACAGTGCTAGGAAAAGATAACATGTTTCCTTTAGGATGCCATAAAAAAACCCCCAAAATCAAATCCTCAAAAAGTTCCACAGGGGTGAATAAATTCCTCAGTTGTAACAGTGATTAAGTAATTAGAGACAACAGTTTTAACTGCTGTTCTACCTCTAGTGCAGCTAATTAGCTGACATCCCTTCCTATCACTTCTAACCAACGACTGATTTAAAAAGAAAAATATTTCCAATTGTGTCCTCACACCTGTATTGAGTCAAAGCAATAATTTTGCTGGTTTTTTTTTTAATTTTTAAACCCCCAACTTTATGCTCCATGATCCCAGTGCACCAGCTAATGCAAAAATTTCTCATTAGTACTGCAAGAATCATCTGTTTGAAACTCTGAAAGAGTCATTAGAGTCCCTGGGAGGAAATGCAAATGGTATTATGTGGAAATGTGTGTCCCTGTAGGAAATAAAGGAAAAGATAGAGTAAAATATGGAAGAGAAACTTGCATTAAGATATTGGCATGGAATCAGAAGAACAGCAACTCAGTATAGGTTTAAATCAGCCAGTTAAGACCAAATACTCAGCAGATATTTCTTGAATGACAGTTGGAGGAAAAGTCCAGGATATTTATTGTTCTACTCGGAATTATTGCCTGGTTTTTAGGAAAAGAAAAAAAACCCCAAAACTCTTTTATAGGAATACGGTGGAGTGGAACGTGAGGTATCAGAAAGTGGGTAAAACCAACACACTGATTTTTCTTTTTGTCATTTAAGGTTTTTGTCCCCGAGAAAAGAGAGGCAGAGGCAGAACTTCCCAGTAGGTGACACTGTGGCACTGCTTTAGTCATGGAGGGACAGCCCGAGCGCAAACACCGCCTGGTGCAGGACCTGAGAAAATACCGAAAAAAGAAAAGAAACAAGCTGAGGTGCAACCCTGAACCTGCTCTGATATAACCTGTGCTCCTGGAGACCTTTCGGGGAAAAAGAAATAATTACTTGGCTCGCTTTTATTGGAGTGTCCAGCAGCGTTCCCAAATGGAATCCTGCACTTTAATGAACCAGGGTCATTCACCAGTTCTAGAATATCTGGATTATGACATTATTAGTATTTTACAAAAGATTCCTCCTCACCCTCCGTTTAAAGTTGTTACATAATGTTCCAAGCATTTTATGTGCAGGGAAGTTTGGATAAATGGTATAATTTGGCCCAGTCTCCAGACCAGATCAGGAATCAGAACACATCTGTTTGAGTAGTGGAATTTATAGATTTCATGACCTGTGTGGTTTTGGGTTACATTTCTCATGGTTTATCTGTTTTCTTTGGTTGTTTTTTTTTTTGTTTTTTTCTTACTAGCTTGGCTTGGTTGTTTTTTCCCCTCTACTATTGCACACAGACAGTTTTGTATCAAGTATAATTTGGAAGGTTTTATAAAAGCCATGTCAATTGAGGGACATAGGGCAAAAGGAATTATAATTGTGATTACAGACTGAATCCTAATAAGATAGGAGTGCAGTGTCTTTCAAATGTGCTGACATTTTTGCTACTTAATGCAGTTTTTCAACTAACACACATGAGAATACTTATATATGACTTAATTAACTGAAGAAATGGGCTCATATCGTTCTATTAGTGTAACAGAAATCTTGCAAATTGCAGAAGAAAACGTTGTTAGATATTATATAAGCCAATAAAATACATTATTTACTCCCTAGACAGGTTTAGAAAAAGGCCTTTATGCCACACAAAAACATTGTTAGTTATTTTAGTCACATATTTTAAATGAAAACATTAGTTCATAAAAAATTTAACCCATTATCCATGAAGGCTGAAAACAATTCAGACTTCTATTTAAAAGAGAAATATGTGCCTTCCCCCAACAAAAAACAAACAACATGGCATGATTTAGTATATCATACCTACCAAATATTGTGAGACAATCACTTTATCTCTTTATCTGTGATGATGAGTGGTTCACAGTGCTTTGGGTTTTTATGACCAAGTGCACAGAGTGGCTCAGGTCTCTCCACAAAGAATTCAGGTCTTATGACTGAGTCCCCTCCTTAAGGTGCAGAAAACAGAGCTGGAAAAGATTGCAACAAGTGGTGGGAGAAGTGCAATTCCCAGCTTTTCTGGGAATTTGCCTTTGATTTTCTCATTTTCTGATTGCTCAGTGAGTGACACTGCATATTAATTAGATATCTAGAGAGCTCAAACCAAAAGTGAAGTCAATAAATCTTTAGCTAGATTTTCCTTTGTTTTAAAGAGGAACAATATCTTCTCTCCTTTCTTTCTTTCCTCAAAGTGTTTTTCTTTGCAGAGCTGCAATCAACACTTGGTTTGCTACATTTAGGGATAATCCCAGACCCTTTGATTCACTAGGAATTTTTATTGGGGGGGGGGGAAATGAACTAGATGTTTTATAGATGTGCAAAAGCACCTTAGTTACTGATGGAATCAAAGGGAAACCTAAGCTTTTGGATAATGCAGGGGTGCAGCTCACTCAGGTTCTCTGTCTCTCTGTTACCAGTTCCCCTCCCATTACAAGTCAGGCTAATTTGTCTTGAGGCTTTTCCACACTTCAAGAGCAAGGCAGAATCTTGAGGAGGCAGGGGAGGTGTTACCAGTGAGGTTACTTAGTGATCTCTCACCAAGAACCCTTTAGAAATATCTCTGGCAATCCATTTGAGGGAATTAATTGCACGTAATCGTGTCACCTTTGGAAACAGAAGTGAGGAATGTAGGGCTCTAGTCACTCAAGTGGTTTAAACTAGTTTAAAGGGCCACTGGAGCACTGCTGTCCTCCTTTTCCTCCAGCTCTGTGCTCCCATTTCCTTACAACAGCTCCTCTCCCCATCCTGGCAGGTGAAAGAGGCAGAAGTGCAGGCTGTGGCTCTCCAGCACCCTGAGGCCATGGAGCTGCTGGCTGCCTTGTTCCAGCTCTTGCCTCTGGCCAAACTCTTTCCTCACCTCCCTTGGTCATGGGGTTGCTGAGCCATTTCAATGCACTGAGTTGGCAGAAAACTAATACAACAAAAGTCAAAAGTGAAGAGTTTTTCTGCTGATTGAATGCAATGGCTCAGAGTTTCCAAATTGTGTGTTGGAAGGATCAGTCACTATGTGGGTCCTGTTGAAACCCCAGTTTTGTGCCTGCCCTCGGTTCTTCATAGAGTCTGCATGGAAGATTAGCAAAAGGGATGGAGTGTTTTATCTTAAACATCCTTCTTTCCATCTCTGTCAATCACAGGGACTTCTGGTATTACACCAGCACTAAAGACATAGGGGAAAACAAGGACCAGAACTAGAAAGAGAAATCATTGCCTTGCTAGATTCCAAAAGCTTCTAGAAACTAATGGATTAGGGAGTTAGTGATTAGCAGTTGCCTCTAAAGTAGCCATCTTTACATAAAGAGTATACAGAGAAAACAAGGTGTGGGTCTAGACTGAAGGCTTGGACAGCCAACAGCAGAAACTCCCCCAAAGCCTCCAAATGATTATTCTTTCAGATTTATTCTGTTTAGATCCTCACTTTACACTGTTCCTGACTTACATGAGGGCTGATGATGTCATGTGGGCATATGTAACCTCCTTCTTCAAATGATGAGAAACAGAGCAGCCAAGAAACCATGACAAATTTTCAGCTAGGAAATAAAATAGAAGGGTCAAATAATACCAGATGCATTTAGTGTGCTACAGGTGGCATTGCTGGAAGTGCACACCATGGCAAATTCCTGTTGACACCCCACCTGATATAATACAGATTTCTTTAACTATCTCACATGATGAAGAGAATTCCTTTTTTCTACAGCAGACATCCTTCTTAAGGGTAAACCTCCAAAGCACACAAAGATTAAAGTTACAGAATTGTGAAAGAGCCATAATTGGTAATAACTAAGGTGGCAATAAAGAAGTGTTAATGATGGCTTCAATGAAATGAAGTGGAGATCATTAATCTTTTTAGGTGAAACTTGTTTAACATCTTGAGCTGTGTGAAAGGAAGAGATCTCTAATTGAATTGCCACTTTGTGCAAGTGGGGAGGCAAAGACCCCTCTGGTAGATGGCTGTGGTTTCTTAACAGAGAGAGTAATTGGCATCCAGCTGTTAAGATACAGTGTCTTGCCATCTTTCCTTCTCCTCTTTGGTCTGTTAATTCCAGAAGATTTTACACATTGCCCTGACTGCTCTTGGAAATATGGTATTAGTAATTGTTGCAAAATTTTCTAGACCTCAATTTGAATAATTGTTCTGTTTTAAAAACCAAAACAACCCCCCCAAACCCTCAGCTGAAAATGGCCCTCTAGTCTGAAGTGAGGAAGAAAAATGCAAGGCCTGAATATATCAATAAAGGCTGGAGTTAAAGAGTTCTGTTGTTTTTCTAATCAACATAAACCACACATGTTTGGTTTTCAACTACAATAAGAGCAATAAAAAATCCTGTCATTCCCTGCCAGTTACCATTTCAGGCTGTGATCTTGTCAGAATTCATAAGCTCCCAACTCCAGCACTGCCAGGATCTGTTGGTATTGATCTCCCCTGAGTCAATGGTTTATAATAGTTGAGGGCATGAGGCCACCCAAGGCACTGTCACATAACACTGAGGCCCTACTTTGCTCTTTAACCATTTCAGGGTTGTGTAAAAAGTCTGTAAATATGGAAAGAAAAGATCTTTTCTTTCACTATTGTATTAGGGTGTAGCCACTGCTGTCTTGGAACTCTCAGAACAGGTTGGCATTTCAAGTGCATCTCCAAAGGTTCCAATTATGATGGCTTTTCCAGTCAGGCATGCATGTCCAGGATGAGCAAATCTCAGTTTTACTATCAGTGTTTGGTTTCTGTAAAACCCACGAGTAGTTTCAGGTAAAGGAGAAAATCTGGAGATGCTGCTGAAGAAGATGAGTAAAAGGGATATCGAGGCAGTTGCACCTGGTTGTGTATCAGTTGTAAATTGAAAAGCCATTAAGCAGTTGCATGGTGGCAGAAAAATAGCTGGGATTGCTTTTTGGAGAAAAGGTTATGTTTATATGTAAGAGAAACACTGTTTGATTAAAAACCTGCACAGTTCAATACTAAGTGATGCAGCATTTTACTCATAAAGAGAATCCTCATGGCTGAGACACTGCAGGGAGACTTAGATCTTTGTTCTATTCCCAGATCTGTGGTGGTTTATTTATGTCCTAATACTTATGTTCTTTATGAGTCTGAACTTTGCCTTAGTTTTCTTTCTACAAAATAGTCACTCTCTTTTTATTTTTGCCCATGTAGACCGCAGGCTGTTTGGAATGGGGACTTCTTATTGTATTACTAAGTGCATGTATCATGCCTGGCACAACCAGAGCTAATGTGGTTTGGGGATATATTTATTATTATAATATATATATACTTAATGCTACTCTTTCTAAAAAAAAAAATATTGCAAAATGCTGCTGCTGAATTGGAGTGCTTCCAGTTAAGGTTACTTTTATGTCTGGCTGTAGAGAAAATGTTTCACAGTGAAAGCTATAAATTTTCATTAACAAAACCAACTGAATTTGCCACAGGCTTTTACTTCAGCTCATTACATGTCTTTGAAAGTAAAGTATCTTAGTTATTTGCAGAGGCTGAGCTGCCTAATCCATATGTGCTCGAGAAAATATGTAGGTATGATGGATCCCAGAATAAGAAAGATGGAGGAAAGACAGCAAAATTTTGTCCTGAACAGACTGGATGTGAGAGGATTTTGAACATATTTCAACTTTTTGCTGGTGCAGTTGTAGAGGACCAGGAGTCCATGATAGCAGAGGAAAGTTCTAACCTTTTCCCTTGTATGACTGGCTTCTGTTTTCTCTCCATTGTGCCCATATTTTATAAAATCCAGTGGAAAAAAAAAAATCAGTTTGATTCCTGATTTAGACATTGCCACTATTTTCACATAAACCCAGCTTTTTTCTTCCCAGGCTCCTCTCTGGTTAGTGCAGATACAAATAAATAATGGAACTATGGATCTAGGTGCAAGTCAACTGTTTTTCAAAATCATTTCTGATACAGATCTCTTTTCATTTGTCTGTGACACTCTGTAGAGACTCCTAATTAGGCAGCTTCTTTTTAAATTCAATTTTAGAGCAGAATCAGAGCAGCCAGTGGTTTGATTTCCTGTGCTGGGGGAGTGAGTGAGCAGCTGCCTGGTGCTGAGTTTGCCAGCTGGGGTTAAACCTCCCCAACTCATTATGTAAAGTTGTATTTCTAGGGCAGCTCTGAGGTGCACTGAGCACAGAGTCCAAAGGAAAATACTTGCTTTGTGGCTGAAGTGTCTCTGAAATGTGTTAAAATCGGTTTTAAATCTGAACTTTGGGCCTTAAAACAATCCATTCTCAATTCTGCCTTTTGAATTTATCTTCATCCTTTGTGTTCCCTGAGTGAGCAGAGTTGATGGTGTCATGATCACATTGCTTTCTTAGCTAAAATTTATATTGCTTTATGAAGAGGGGCTTCACTGGCATTGATTAAAGATGTGACCCCTGCGCTTACAGAAGGAAACAAAAAGGTGATTTTAGCTCTTGCAAATTGAAATTTCCATCTCTGCAGTGAATAATTGATAGGAGATCTCAATCTCTGTAAAGGAACTTTAATTTATACTCATGGACAAGACAGGAGCCACAGAAAGATGGTCAGAATTTGCTTTGGGAGGTTTCCCCAGGAGAGGGAACTTCATGATCATGGTTGTGAGACTTATTGTTACTTTTGTTTAAAAGTCCTGAAAGATTTTGTTTTCCAGGGCAGATGTGGAGCCCAAAAGTGCTAGAAGTGGGAAAGTGGGATGTGATCAAGTATAACATACACTTTGCTTAGGGATCACAGGAAGAAGAGATGGAATTGGGAGCTGATAACCGGTTGTAAGAAACAGAAAAAAACCCTCAGATGTTTTCCTGCTCAGGTTAACAGGAGCTCATCTTTGGTATTAAATCTTGAGGCAGTGCAGGAACTCACAACCTCCAAGAGGACAAGGTCACCTCTTCTACTTTCTGCTGTTTCTCATCAGTGTGTTCCTCCCTTCATCTCCCTCTCTTGGCTCAGGGGCTCACCTGACACTCACCATGAGCTGATTTGCCTGACTAAGTGAGCAGAAAACTACAACACCCCCCAAAAACCCCACCACAAAACCAAACAAAAATCCCCCTCTGTATTTTTTTCTGCTAAATTGGAGAGTTGGATGAACTCAGTAAGAGCCAAATGAGTCGCAGAGACAGGGCAAGGATGAAAACATGTAATTGGGAGAGGGACCTTACCTCTCCATGGGAAATTACCTATCACTTCAGTTACAGAGCAGGAACTCCTGTTATTAAATTGAAAATCCAAGTGCAATCCTTTTGGTTTCTTAGTAAGTCTCTCTGTCTCACAATTTAAAAACATTTAAATGTTCCATTATTCATTATTTTTAAAACATGTCAAATATTAATTAGTTGGAATTTTACATTTTTCTTCTCTGTTTTTACAAGACCATTGATAGAGAAACCTAATCTTTGTGAATAATGCAAACTGGCAAGGACATCTGTATCTGCTTCCCTCTGAGAACTTGACCATCTCCTTCATTTTAGCATGTGCTGAATTTTGGGGATTTGAGTGATCTTGCTCAGGAATTAAACAGGCAGGATTTGACCTTTGACAAGACAAAAAAATTAGGCATATCAGGATTTGTCTTATACCCAGATTTTTGATCAGTTCTCCTTCTGCTTAGCTGGTTAGACCTGCTAATGGGCAGTCTCCTTTCCACTGCATTTTCCCAAACATTTGTCCTTTCCCTTTGCCTGGGATAGTTCCCCACTTGCTCTTCTGCAGAGTTTGGGGAAGATTCAGGTGCTGTGAGGAACGTGTGGCTCCACCACTCTGTGGGGACTCAAGAGCTGGCAGATGGCCCTGGGATTTTGCTGAGCAAGCTCTTATTCCTGAGCCTGCAAGATACTGCCTTATATTTTGCTGGAAAAATTTATACCATGATGTGACAAGAAAAAAGAAGCTACAATAACTCTCACATTCCTCCTACCTGTGATTTTTTTCTGTCTTAGTACCAGCCTAAAATAAGGATTTTAAAGTAGTGATATCTTTTTCAACATCTGAGAATCTCTCATACACCTGTTTCTTTGAGGTATTTTTGACTAATGCATTGAACTATAAAGGACAAAAGAAAGAACCATATGTTATTAATTTTTTTTTATGATAATGATAATAGAAAATATCATGAAAAATGAGCTATTCCTTTATAGAAGCAGCAATTTTTGCTGGACTGAATTTCTCTCTCAAAATTCCCAGACCTTTCAGTCTTAAAAAGGGCATTTTTTCCCCACTCCCAGTAGAAACACTGCATTGTAAAATAGCAAATCAAACACAGATTTCACAAGGGTTTACATTTTTCTTTACCAAGATACACTCAATTTTTATCTTAATTTTGAAATATTGCAACAAGGCATGGGTTTACCTTTAAAAGAGCTACCTCCACTTTTGCAAAGAAACTTAGGAAACCCAGCCTGGGAAACTTTATTTTAATATAGTTCTGAGTGTACAGTTCATTACTGTCACTAAGACACTCAGATTTAGCTTGACTTAAATGTCAGAAAATATTATTCAGGTGTGGAAGACACCAAAGATCACGGCTAACTGGTATATTGAATCTTAATTAGCAGGGAGACCATCTCAAACGCAGAAGCTCCTATGAACTAAGAAAACAACCCTGACATTCTCTGCTCAGCTCTGCATATTTGTTACTGACTTTGATCTCCACTGATAATCTCCAAAGACCTGGGATTCTGGCTCACTTGAAAATTGGGTTTACTTTCAAACTTTACTGTTAAGTCATTATTGCCAAATAACTGGAGGGACTAGAACCTCATAAAAAGCACTTTATTTCCCATTATGAGAGTTAGAGTTGAGGCAACAACGTTACGTAAAGCAAAGCTTGTTTCTTCAATGCAGCTCAGTTGACTTAGTGTAAAATACATTCTGTGCATTGACACCCTGTCCTGGTTGGGTGTTTTTTAAGAATCACAGGGTTTTATGCAGGTCCTGTTATGTTGAGAAAGTATCACAATATATTTAAAAGCTCTAATAAACCAATAGTTGTGAAATGACCTCATGCACTCTCTTTACTGAGTTAAGACCCCAGTGCCCATCAGAGTTAATGGACTCATCTGATAACCAGGGAAAAAAACTACAAAAAAAAAGACAAGCAGTTTTTTCTTTCAGGTTTTCTTCTTTGCTATTTGTTCTTGGCAGGATTATTTCTAATTAGATTGTTCTTTTTCCTGATCTCAGAAGGGACACACGCAGTGAGTGAACAAGCAGACTTTGTAGCTCGTGCATGTGAACTGCAGCTAATCAAGTGCAGACTCTCTTGCTCAAACTGCAGCTAAATTTGCATTTTTAAGAAGCCCATTGTCATGACTAATTACATAATTCCCCATTTTTATATGAGAACATTATGGGAACAGCCTGTAGAAGACTGCACCAAACTTTTGGACTTTTATTATGGTAAAGTTTATGAATTTGCAATGTGATCTTGAAAAATACTTTAGGTTCTCAGAAGCCTGAGGTGAGTTTAGCCTTTATTTGAGATGGCCACATTAAATGTTATCTCATACTTCTGTTGCAGTTTTTTTGGCACCACATCACCTGTGTTATAACAAAATTATTGGGATATGTGTGTCTATCACGATGCAGGAATAGCTGTGGGAGGGTTCAGTCAGTGGCATCCTTTTGTGCAGAATGGAGTTGATACAAAATTGTCATTTCAGTCTGTAGGAAGTTCTGAATTCCACAGTTTGTTTTCATCTCACGATACGAAGCAATGCACTTTCCAAACTGCACAAGTTCTTAGTGCAGCTTTGTTTAGACTGGCACACTGCTGGCAAAAATTGCCTGGGATGGTGCAGCAGAACTCGTGTCACGGTGCTTTGCTCTTAAACTTCATCCTGGGAACCTCCAGATTTGTGACTGTGTCCTTTGGGGAACAAAGTGATACCATTGTCACAAAACATGCTGGATGTGCTGAATGCTGTTAGTTTTACTCCTAAGGTTTAAGAACAAGGTTGCCAATAGTCATTTTACCTTGGGTTATTTATTAGTTTCTACATTTCAGAGAGTAGACTCGGCTTAAGGGCCAAATTCCTTTATTTTCACTACAATTTTTTTAACATTTGCAGGCAAAACACATGGGGGTGTAAACCTTGGATCATGACCCTGCTCTGGTAGAAATTATCTACTTTATGAACTTCAGATTTGGTGCTCACCACTGTTCATCATACCCACATTAATGCTGAAGGGACAGGGAATCTCTACCATCTGTCTGTGCTGCAATTCAGACTGAAAATGAGAGCAGTGTCACCCTTTTCATGGCCATTTTTAAGGGTGTGATGGGTTTTCACTCCATTTTCTCTTTGTGACTATTGATTGTCTTCTGGCTCTCAGTGATAACTATTAGGGGATGGAAACAGTATTTGTTCATGTGGTGTGCAGGAAGTTTGATTTGACACACCCAAGTGGCTTTTGGGTGGTAGATCTTTGTAAATAATTACACAAGAGTTACTTGAATTTAATTTTGCTTCATTTAAGGAACAATATAGAATGTAAATACTTTGTCAACTGACTCCCAAGGAATAGGAAATGTAGGACATGTAATAATGTGTTACATTTAGAAATTTATAGAAACAAGGCTTTTCATTACTGGTTTTGTTTTCATACTATTGAATATATTTTTTTATCCTCTAATTAATGCTTTTCTTTCTGTCTATAGAAGAGCTCATTCACTTGTAGTGTGTGACTGTCAACTCTTCCCTTCAATTACAGAATATTGACCATTTTTGGACTTTACTGTTGGCGAAGAAGCCATTCAAAAATAATTCTAGTGGGGTTGGCTAAAGCCCATAAGTCACGTGCTATTCTGGCTTTTTATCTTATTGAACTCAGAAGTTGAAAGTGACATAGTAATGAAAAGTCAGAAGGGGGAGAAGTGGATCAATATATCGCTAAATTCTTATTGAAATTCTCATGCTTAGGCTGTTCTGGGCGGTTTTATTTCTGCTTAACATTTGCTGAGTAAAAGTCATTGCCCTAGAGATGCAAGATTTATTGACACACAGAGATGAAAATGATTAGCTAAAAGGTTTCTGCACAAAGAGAATCAGAATCAGCTGAAACACTACAGGGTGGCTCATGTACAGGAGGCTGAGCTATTTCAAATAAGTTATTAATGTTCAAAGCTAAAAGCTGAGGTCGTTAATATTACACCAATCGTTTATTCTTTGCTTCCTTGGTAGGGACCATGAAATTCTGAAAACCCCTTTCAGTTATATATATAGGCTTATATATTCTATATAAACACACACTTTGCTTGTTAGAGTTCATAAAGGCTTTATTATGCTTTCATAGATTTATTTTCTAATTAAGTACATGGCAGTTTATTTGCAGATTCCAGCTTTTCAAGGATTGACTTTATGGCACGTTCCTGCAGTCCTGACAAAGTTAAAGCCCTGTGACAATATATGCTGATTCATTAGGAATCCTGAGCACTCGTTTTTTATTTGATTTCATATGCCACACACTCAGTGCCTTGGTGCACCCTGTTTAGCTTTTCAGACATCTGAAAGGTGTCAGCAGGATTTGGCTGGCACAGCACCCGAGCCTGCCAGGAGCTCTGGGCACAACCTCTGCCTTTTGGCCTCATCAAGAGCAGGGTTTGTCCTCAGACCTGCCTTTCTCTTGACTTTGTACAGGCAGTGTGTAGCAAAGCCTGGGAAGTTTAATTGTCAGATCCAATCGAATTACAGCGTGGTTCAGTGCTCTCAGAAGTCAGATATAGGGAAAAAGTCATCTTCTAACTAGGTGGCATCCTAGAGAATTTACTAATCCCCCTAATGGTGCTGACAGCCCCAGTGCCACTGAATTTTTGGGGATAAACTGCAGGCCATGTCTTTGTTTCCTTCCTCCAGTTGCTGCATGGTCAGTCACCCTGTAGGAAATTGTGGTGCTCTGTAAGGTCCCCTTGTGTCCCCACCCTGCCACCCCACACTCCCTCCTCTTGCAGAGCTGGCATAAGCACAGAAGGTGCCCAAGGATGGGTCAGTGCCCTCCCTGGTGCTCCTGGTCTGAGGACCCAGCCTTGCTGTTGAGCTTGTCTTGAAAAAGGACAGGGCTTTATATATCTTATTGTTTCTCCTTATTAAATCTGGAACATTCTAAGCAAAACCTACTAAATAAAAAATATTAAATGCAACTCACAATGCAGAGAAAATGAGAGGTTACTGAACACTAGACAAACCTCAAAGTATTGAATAATTATATATATTGTCGCAGGAAATGTTGTATGAAATTTAATTCTAGGTTTCACATGGTGTTTAAAGCTCTGAGCAGGTTTTATTTTGAAATAGAAATGATTAAACATAATTTTTCAATAGTTTTACATGATTAATGTAACAGGCTGGTATTTCTTTGAGTACATCATAAATACCATTCACATTGGTGTGCTATACATGGAGGGTTTTATTGCTGCAGCACTTTATGAAATTATTCTTTGGAAAATTATAGATATTCAATGAATAATTCAAGGGAAAGAATAAAACAAAATCTAATAAACTCTGAGTATGACTGAACTTTGACATTATTACTGTAATGTGTATACACAAAGCTGGCTGTTATTGTGGAAAAATGATTCAAGTAGAAGCTGATTTTTCTAAGAAGAGCTGTTGCCACCCTTAACTTATCTGAGAAGAAAAGTGACAATTATTAACTAATTGATAGCCTGAACCCCAATCACATTTCCCTCTCTTCCCAGAGAAGCAAAGGACAGAAAACACAAACTGCTGAGGAATTTTGCCTGGGATTCCAAGCATCATGACATTTTCTGGGAGTCTGAAAACACTCCTGTAAAGCAGAAAATGAAAAACCTCGAGGAAAGGCACGGCTTGGAGGGTTATAACAAAATTTCTGTGCTGGGCACAGAGAAGTCAGCCCAACAGGCATGGCAGCAAGTACAAGCCTGCTAAAAAAAGAGGCTGTGCCCTTTTCTCCCTCTGCTGCTTTGGGGGAAGTAAAGGGGAGAGGCAGAGGTGTCCACAGCTGGTAGGGAATGGGAAAAATCCATCTTGGCTAAGCTGGGAAAAACTGGGATGAGTGATGAGAGAGGCTGAGGAGGTACCAGCTTGGTGGGGGATTTTTGTGTACAGCTACAACACAGTTTTCTGCCAATACCAAATTACTGGGCCATGAAAAGTAGTTCATAAACTCTTTATTGTGTGTTTTAGACAGAGTGCCTGTCACTAACATCTTGTTTCACTCCTTACAGGAGCTCTGGGTAACTAGAAAGGGCACTGAATTGTACACCCAAAAGCTTGGGAGAGCTTTCACAGCTTGTAACCATCTCACCATGGTACAGGAGAATGGAGCAGGGCAAGAGAGGGGCATTTCTCCCCCCAGAGGGATTAAAGCTGAGTTGGCACCAGAATCCCACTGGGAACTGCCCTCAGGATTTGGTGCTCTCTCCCTCATAACTGCACAGGTGTCCTATAGACATTGACCTCCCATGCTACTATGGAGGAATGCCTATCACATCTTCATGTTATTGATGCCTAAAATCCTGGAAAACAGGCACTCAGCAAAACGTTAATGGAGAAAGATAGACAATACCTTTATTAGGAGTTGGGAGGCTTCGGGCCTACTCTGGGCCTACACAACGCGCGTTGTTTCAACAAGGATCTCTGCGTCCAAAAACCCCTGAAGAACACCGAAGAACCCCGAAGAAGAACCCAACAGAATGCAGAAGAACCCCACCCTCAATAAGGTTACAGTTTTTATACCCTTCCAAACAATTAACATATTGGATATCTATAACCAATCATCATTCCTAATTCCCTCGGTGGTCCACCCATCAGGGTCCTAGGCTATGCCCCCCTGCACCACCTCCAACAGTTTCTGGGCTCTCCTACTGCTTTGACTTCAAGTTATCTTGCAGGTGCCTCTGAAAAACACCACGACCTTCAGAAAGCCTCAGAATATGTGAGAAAACCACTTTAGTAACTTCCAACACCACTTAATAGGTGAGCAAGAAAACCTATACTCCTAAAACTCTAAAGATCTACAAAATACACACCAAACCCTCTAAAAATCCACAAAAATACACACCAAACCCTTAGGCATCATTATACAGTGAATTTCAAGAGAGTTTCAGGCAAAAAGAACCATCACTTCGTTGGTCCTTGAACCTGGGAAAAGGACAGGTCAAAACTGAGCCCACCCTGTATTTCCAACAGCTACAGCAATTTCAGACTCTCCATGTTAAAAAACCAAAGCCCTATAGCTCTCCTTGCAGCAATTCCCTGCAAATACATAACTTTTTTTCTGTTTTGGTTGGTTTATAACACGGCCCCACTCCTTTAGTGGCCGTAAATCAAAGCAGCACTGTTGAATTTAGGAATTCCCTCCATGATGGGCTCCTGATTAGTGACTGATCTGAGCTGGAGCGTCTCATTCACTCATTGCAGTGGAGCTGTCCATCTCACTCCACATGGACAGCTGCCTTCGTCCTACCACTGCTTCCTTCAAATTTGTTCAAATATATCCATCACAAGAGGAAGGGGAAACAAAAGAGCTTGACATGGTGATGTCTGTGATGGAGTTTCCTTGAGATGGACCATCTTTAGGTGTGGAGCTGAGTCTTGTTCTCTCCCTGCTGGAAATCCACAGCTCTTCACTTTGTCCTTACCCTGAATTAAACAAATAATCTGAGTTAGGAACGTGCCACGGGACTGTGATGATGTTAAAGTCTCTCCACTGGAAACAAGTGACACAGTTCTTTAAAAATAACATAAATTAAAGGAGGATCAAGAGTTTTCCTGATTGTGTTTCCTTTCATTAGGAAAAGATGGCCAAAAAAGGAATGAAGATAAAACAACAGGTAAGGAGTGTTCTCATTTGTGTGGAAAAGGCACAAGTGCTTTTTTGGAATTGCCTCCTGGTTTGTTATGAAACTCTAAATTTTTTATTTTTAGTTTGGTTTCATGACTAGTCACAGTTTCACAAATATGGAAATTGGTAAGTGTGGGGGAATTGACGTGCAGTGATTTTTGTTCTCTCCCCTGTTCAGTTTCAGGCTCTGCATGTTGATGTATTTATTTTGAATTAATGTTTATTTCGGTAAGCTGAGGGAATTGTTATGATTATTATGAAAGGGCCTAGTATATATGTAAATGAAGTGCAGAGAAGTAGGAGAAAGGATCTAATTTGCTGTTGGAATTTGAGGATAAGTTTTCTTGGTCAAAGCTTCTAGGTAAATATTATTTCATATACCAAATCTGCTTCCTCCCTTTCTTAATGAATTCTTGTATTGTAAATTTGTGTAAGGGAAATTGATTTGGAGCACCAACATTAGTTCAGTCACAGTCACCTTATATATAAATATATATAAATATTATATCCACTGTTACTGGAATATTTTCAGTTACAAGAGGTAAAGTCCACCTTATTTTTAAGGGCTCCAGGGAAACAATTGTCCTTGTCAATATGTGATGACTGGTTTTTTGACTCTTCTCTGCAACAAAATTTGGGTTATTGTCTGGTCTAGACCTTCCTTTGTTTGTAGAAAACGTATATAGCCCTTCTTAAAAAAAGTCCAACAGGTCTTCCATTGGGCTGGGATAAGTAGCAAGAAATAGGGAGCAGAGTATTCATGGGACAACAGTGACTTGCATCTGTGGCCATTTCACAGAGGGAACTTAGTGCCATAAAATCAAATTTGTTGTCATTGATAGCAGCTTTGAGTAGGATTGCTGCTCTTTGAGTAAGATGGAGCAGCTGTACATAATAAAATGGTATTAAATATATTTTTAATGAGAAAAATACATCTCTGTGCATGCAGGTCCTGAATATTTGAGGACACTCTTTACATAATCTTTTGCTAAGTCACCTAGTGTGTCATTTCGCAGAGTAAAAGCAATCTGAGTACTGAGAAAAAGACGTAAATATTTATTAGGCAGCTCTCCTCAAATATGTAGATGGGCTCTTGGAAGGGTGTTGGGTTATGGGAGGTGGCTGATTACTGTGAACTCTGATGGGCTGTGATGGGTCAGGTAAAATAGAGTTACTGTGACCAGCTGGAGATCTGGGTTTTAAAGTGCAACTTCATTTCACTTCATTTTACTTGCAAGGGTTTCACTTTGCTAAGCTGCTTAGAAAGGTGGTGTTATGAGACTTGGTGCTTTAGTTGTAATAGAGGGAAAGGGGTTCTTTTTTTGTTTGAAGAAAACTTGTTTTCCTGGGAATTGCTTTGATGCTTGCAGTGTAAACAACACACAGTGGGATCAGTTATCAAAAAGGTGACTTTCTAATGCAAGTTAAAGGCTGAAATGATGAATTCCACATCTGTTAAATAGACTTAATTTCTGGTGGCATTATAAACTGAAAAGGGCAACAAGCTCCTTCTTCATCACATGCAGATCTCGCCCAACCTATTATAATTTAGAATGTGTTCAGAATGAAAGGTAAAAGTGCTGAACCATTTGAAGAATGCGAGTTACCCTGGGAGGGGAATACTCCCTGACTTTTTAAGATGCATTTTGGCTCACTGTCTTGACAGATCTTTCTGGATACAGCTTTACAATTATAAAGATGGGCTCTTGGAGCAGATACCTGGTATCAGTAACTTTCTGCAGTAACGTGAATTATAGGACACCCCACTAAAGTCAGTCTCATGTTCTAATATGTTAATCCACTGCATACTCGAAGGATATTAACATCTATTAATTATAAATTACAATTAACATGTCCTATGAAGGACACAGTCAGAATTCTTCTCTCAGGATGGGCTGTGGAATTGCTGCTGGTATAAAATTTGAAGGAAGCAGTGGCAAGTTTGAGTTCCCTCCATTCCTTTTTATACATCTGTGTCCAAGGTGCAAGAAACAAGTCGTGGAATCCAGTGTGCAATGCAGCTGTTTCAAGGGTGCTGCACCAAGAAATACCTGCAGGTTCCATACATTCTGGAATAATTACTTTGAAACAGGACTTCCTATTTCTCTGTGTTTTCTTCTCGTGAAAATCTCTCCCATCTGTTTTACAGACACACTTTTTTAGTCCGTTTCCCTCCCAATTTCTTTTCTCTCTCCAAGGCAGTGATCACAGATTTGCTATTTCTACTTTTCTGATGAATCTGTACAGAACACATCTAACTTTTTCTCTTCCTTCTTATTGCTCACAAAAGACAAGATATATTCTGCCCTGACACCTGAAATGACTTTGGAAGATAGTTTTTGTAGCTGATTGATTTTATATTAATTTCCAAACTATAATTCATGTGATACTAGTTCAAATACTTTGTCATGGATACACTTCCAAGTCTTTGGTTTAGTGATATTTTCAAAGGCATTACAATTGTTCAAAAGCTTTCTAGCAAAAAAAAAAAACCAAAAAACACCTGTGGAATAGGCTTAGGCCATTTGTTTGTCTTGTGGTTTCCATGATCTGCTCTACATTTTCAGAGGAGTTTTTTTCTCTCCCAAAAAGAGACTGTTTGTTTTCCAGAAGAGCCAGCTCTAGGCTCTGAACCACCTCAGATCAACAACGTGTGAAACAACCACACGTAAGAATTTGCAGAATAAATGTGCTTTTTAATACATTTCTGCTAAAAAAAAGCACACTGCAAAGTCAGGGCTAAGAAAAGGGCAGAACAAGGAGCTCGACTGACAGTAGCTGACTTCTTTTCCAGCATTGCCATTTTGTAGTCCTTCCACTTCATCTCAACAATTTTCTTCTGAGTTATAACTCCCCCCAATTTCTTTTCTAAATATCATAATTGATGACAATTCAGGTAAGTGTGATTTATTCCTGACATAAGTACCAAAGAGCTCAATTATGGGCCTGCCATGACTCTGATACAAATCTGGCTTCAAGCTGCTTTGAAGATTGCAGCAAACACATCCCAGAATTTTGGAAATAAAGATCCAACAAAATTCTGATGTTACTTACAGGAATGTGCCTTTTGAGAGTGGAAATGTCATCAATGGGGGAATCTGAGGGGTCAAATCTTCAGCATGGTATTACTTTGATCATATGTTTTCCTTAGGAAATGATTTCTTCCTTCTATTTTTTTCCTTTTCCTGAGGTTATTAGTTCTGTCTTTTACCTTACACTTGTGCCTTGTAGATTTTAATTAAAACCTCTTTCCTGGAATGGAAGGGAAATGATAAGTATGAAATTTTAATGAAATGCTTATTTTTATGAAATATTTATACTTTTTCGTCCTAATCAACATTTTTCATTGTAACTTTGGGACAGCAGGTGCTCGAAGAGCTTTTGTTTTGTATTTTCAATGGAAGTGGATGTTATTTGATGTAAATAGCTTCTGACAAGGCCAGGGTGTCTCTGGGTCAGCCAAGGTAGTCACCCAGAGGACAGATTCACTGAGGTGTGCTGACAGACTCCTTTCCCACGCATTTAATAGGTAGGATGGTATCACTCCTGCTCAATAAAATGAGTTGTACATCGGAGGGACAACAGAGTCTTGCAGTGTTTGACATTTGCTGCTAGGACAGAGAGAAGAGAGGTGCAGATGCCTAATGATTGTGTTATCACCAGGTGTCTGAGAGCCAACCATTGGAGCAACAGGGTTTTTGCTCAATCCTTGTGGTTCTGTTTCAACAGAGGAGCAGAGAAGCAAATGTCCTTCTGCTCAGGTTTGTCCTTCTTAGTCCTGCAGAGCTCATTTCTAAGAAAGCCTCTGTTTTCTGAGTAGGCTGATGGCATTTCAGGCAGTTATGACTTTATAACCCAATTAAAGTATCCACTTATATGTCTAGGAGGAGCAGGAGGGGTTTAATGTAGAATGCAATGAGGCAAATGGCTACAGAGAGTCTCTTTCAGGCCAGCTGATGGGGAGACTGAGGTCTTGTTGCCAGTCCCACATCTTGAGTTCCATCCTCATGGTTTGGGAGTAGAAGGACTTTTACACTGTTTGTCCTGTATTTTATCATCAAAAAGCAATCAGTGTTAAACTGACCAAGGCAAAGAATTTCTGCCCATGTTGTACTGGCTTCCAAGGGGTCTGTTTTGAGCTGGTGCAATCCATGGAGATGCACTCATCTGCCATACATGTTTGCAGGAACATTCCCCCAGAGCTGCTGACTTCAGTGGCACTGTTTCCAAAATATGGCTTTTACAAGCAGCCTGACAAGTGAATTCTGGAGTGTGGCCCTCTCTCTCCTTCAGACAGGCCAAGCTGCTGAGTTTCTGAAGCACCAAGTCTGATTCTGTTGTATATCTGTCCTTGCTGGCTCTGAGACCCCGTCATGACCTCTGTCACCTGAGCAGTCTCCATCTCTCTTGCAGCTCTTCTCAGCAGTGTCCAACAGCAGTAGAAGGGATGGCTGAGCAAAGAGGCACCAATTCAGGGGTGAGGCCTGTATTGCCTAAGACATTTTCTCCTTTGAGAGCATTGGATTGCCCCTGATTCAGACAAAAGTGTGGAGATCTGAGTTCTTATTCAGCCCTCACTTTGGCAAAAACTCATCCAAGCCAGTGCCAGAGCTGAAGTTTTCAGCCATGAGATTGCTCTCAAGTTCTCATAAAATGCACTGTGCTTTTTTGTCTCATTGCATCATATCATATCATATCATATCATATCATATCATATCATATCATATCATACTAAGGCAGTGACAACATCAATGCCATTTAATGAACTGTGATGCCAACTCCTTGGTTCCAGGCAAGAACTTTTTATTTAGCTCTACTATACAAAGATTAATATTAGCATGATCACTCCATCTGATTATTATTTTCAAGCTGTCCCAATTCTATGGACGTTGCCTGAATAAATTGTATTTGTTCTTCTTCTTCCTCGCCTTGCAAGCAGTTTCCCTAATATTAAATCTCCCAACATCCTGCATCCTTTCTATCAGGGTGTGCTGTTGCTGAGCAACACCAGATTTGCTCTTTAAAATTATCCAGGTTTCTTTAGCCAGCTTTGTGAGTTGGTGCAGCAGGGAAGCAGTAATATGTCTAAATGCTTTAAAAATACAAATATTTTTTTGTTCAAACTATTTATTAACATTTCTTCTCTTTGGGCCACCACACATGGGCTTGTGGCTATGCATTTGAAAATAATTCAGTTTCAAAGAATTTTTTAGTTCTGTTATGGTGATGTTTGTAATTATATAACTGTACTTGTATAACATACATTAACTCCTTATACACAGGTGCAAGAAGAGAGAAAAATGAAAATATATTTGTACTTAATTCTTAGTGGAGAGATCATTAACTCATTTTTCCCCCCCTTAAAACATATATTTCTGCTTTCTGAATGGTATTTTAGTGTGGGTTCTTTACAGTTGGAGTTTTAGGATGATTCAACCTTCTCTTTATCCCTGCTAACCCTGAACTGTCTACACATCATATAGTTAGCAAAATATTTCTTTTGACCTTATAATTGAGTGTTGTAGGAATTATTGTCCTGTAGATTAAGGGATATTAACTATTTGAGCACGGACCCTGTAAATGGACTGTGTAAATCCCAAGCATTTTATTCTTCAGTGTCAATTTTTAATAACAATAGCAAAAAGTTTCAATATTTACTTTATGGAACTGATCCTGTGAATAATTTGACCATTATTAACAAGGTGGTAAAATGTGTGTGTGATTTTTGCACATGTGGCCAACAGGACTTCACTGACTCTAATTCAGGAAAGTTATATCTGAACTTTGGGAGTCTGAGCTCACAATGCAGAGGTATCTTTAACTTTCCCGGGCTTGACCATTTCTATAGAGTGAAGCATATACAGATCACCTTAACAGGACCTCAGTTCCCGTAGGAGTCAGCATTGCAGACTTAATGGGGCAGAGATAGTTAAAGGAAGCTTCTCCTTTCACTGTAATGGGAGCAGGATCAAAGTAATTTTCCTGGTAATATTTGCTAATCTTGATTGAACAAATGATTGCTGTTGATTTTAAAATTACTTTTAATATATATGAGGCCATGGATTATCCTTTGTTCTTGAATCCTTTGGTTCTGTTGGAAGCAGGATTGATTTTTATGGGAGCAAACAAGGGCTCTTCCTTGCGTTTAGAAAGATTTTTCTACTGTTCCCCAGTTTGCAGTAGATTTTGGATGAAGGGTTAAATTCACGTGACCATGTGCATTCTCTCACTTACTTAGCTGGGGAAGAGGTGTAAATATCACGACTGAAGTCAGTGGTTTCTGTGCTGTTCCTGTTCCAGGACATCAAGATAACAAGTTATGCATTCTAATGTCATTAGTATTGAATTCCATTGACAATATCTTTTCTTATGGTTAAGCCTTTTGTCACTTTCTTGTGTCCTGTCGTTATTAATGTCTTCATTTTGTGAGAGAGCAGTGAGGAATCATCACACTGAAGGAAAAGGGAAGGCACTTTAAAGCAAACACCTTACCCAGCCATCTGCTGAGGCTGTGCCAAGCCTGCCAAACCTCGTGCACCGCGAGGCACGTGCCTTGGCTCTCTCCTTGTGCCATCCTGCAGCCAGGGTTGACTCCCAGCCAACACTGGTGCCTCTTCTTGGCTCTGGCTGGCAAAGGGGACCTGCTGGGCCTGACTTGGGACTTGCACCTCATTAGTGGAGTTGCAAAGCAGGAGGGACTGAAGTCTTGCTTAGCTGGGGGAAGCTCGAGCTCCTAAGAACCCTGTGAGATTTGGAAAGCTCAGCTCCAGCAGCAGAGGACTGGGGGTGCCTTCGTCCTCCTGTGCCAAAACTCTGGGAGGGATGAGCCTGGAGCAGTCAGAGCTGTTTCCCAGGAGCTGAGTCTCTTTGAGCATGTTCTTGCCTGTGTTCAGCAGAGAGTGGTGTTAGCACGAGTTCACCCTGTGAGAACAAGGCACTGAGAGGCCAAACTGGTGGCAATAAGTTTGGAAATGGAGCTGCACTTTCAGGCATGGGAAGGGCTGCAGTTTTACACTTGTTTTCAGCTGATTTTCAGCTCACTGCTGCTAAACAGAGCGATACCTTCAGCCCTTGCACTTCATCCTCAGCTGCATATTGTGCTGTCCTCCAGTGTTAGTGCTTGTGGAGCTTTGGAATGAGTTAGATCAGGGAGCTCATTTGACTACAAGTGATTATTTGGGGGGTGGCTCTTGCTGGGTTGGTTTGCAATTGCAGCAGTTCCCTTCTCAGGCTCGCTGTGCAAGCTTGGGAGAGCTAAAGGCAGCATTAGGGAGGCAATGAGAAGGAGCAGTTTCATAGAGAGGGGAATTTCGAAGTCCCCATTTCACTGGCAGACTGGGTTTCTGCTGGATTAAAGCAGCTGTGTAACCATGGCCACAGATCCCAGAGGATAGCACAGGGTTTTACAGGTGCTCTCTGTTCTCTTCTGTGGAGCTGGTAAATACCTGCTTTGCAGAGGAATAGCTCTGCAAGAACCTGGGGTGGTTTATGGGACTTTGCCATTGTTTGTGTGATAAAGGAAGAGGGAGTTCTGGGAAGGTGTCTTTGCATAAACCAACAGTGTTGCCATCAGCTGAATGTCTGAGTGGAAGAATCTGGCCTATTGTCCCTTATTGTCCCTCCCATCTCCCTTCCTATTGACTCTCCTCTTGTGTGCTCAGGTCAATATAATGACTAGAGATCAGTTTTAAATAACAGGAGAGAATATTCAACCCTCAGAAGATGAAAAGGAGGGAGTGCTTGAATGCACGTGCAGAACAGAGACAGGTAGAACAAATCCTTGGGCAGCCATTGCAGGGGAGGCAAGGAAGAAAAGCACAGCAAATAATGATCAAAAAATGTTGATTACCACATTTTTAAAGCTGCGAGAGCTCCTTGAAAATGTTGACCCAAGCAGTGATTACACCTAAGAGAAACAAAAGGTAATTACTTAGGAGCTAATAAATCCAAGAAGGAAGACAAAAATAGTATCAGGGGAAAGTGTTAAAAAATGATGTGCAAAGGATGAAAGGATATTTTAAGTCCAGATGTTCCTTTATGAATTTATGGGAAATGAGCCTGCTTTTGAATAGTACTTTGAAAGCTCTCCAAGGAGGGGAGGGAAAAAAAAAAAGGCATTTTAAAATTCTGTAATTCTAATATAGCTGGGAGAAGTCTTTTTATTAATCAGCTCTCAGAAGGATGTCCTCAACTGCAACTTTGTGTTTCTCTGTAAGAATCTCCTCTCCAGCAATGTTTGTAAAAAGCAGTGGCTGCAATTAGGCTGTTGATGTACTTACACCCCAGTTTGTGACACCAACAGGCAATATTTCTATGTGTTGGCTTCCCTGTGGTTACTCAGCTGCCTCCTACATCTTTGCATGGATCATAAACTCTCTCTGGACAGAGATAATTTTTGATTCTGTGTTGCTGGCTCTGGGTCCCAGCCCTTGGCTAAGAATCCCTTTGAGTGTCACCACAAGGATAATGCCATTTAAATACCACTAAACTTTGCTGTGCTTCAGAGTCTTCTGGCCTCTACCCTGGGTCCATCATGGTGAGTTCCTGCTGCCATTTCTGCAGGAGGTTTGGCTGCTTTGGACTCCCAACCCTCACTGACCCAATTCATCAAACACAGTGACAGTAATTCCATTAAGTTGAACAGCTCGTTGGAGAAGAGAAGCAGACTGAAAAGTGACCCTTGCGGGCTCAAAAAAGCATTAAAGCAAAGAAAATCATGTTTCTTATTCAAAAAGACCCCAAACCAACAAAAAACCCAAGGTTTTTTTTAAGTTAATATCCTTATAAGGTATTAAACATAAGCAAATGCTATGTGCTTTGCTGAATCATAGGAACATGAAAGGAAATCAATAAAAAAAAGACATAAATCCATGCAGTGGGCCTGAGAAGGGACATTGGTCATGTTGCTCAGGATGAAAGACAAATTCACTGTACTCTCTGGGTTCTAAAAAAGTGTTTACAAGTCAACTAGTACTTAGTTGCCTTCAGAAGTTTCCTTCAGAAGGCCAAAGTCTCAGTCAGCACCTGTCACAAACCAACAACTTCCTTGGTGCCTTTGGTTTACATTTTCACTTCACTTTTCTTGAAGAAAGACCATGGCCAGTTAATTAACTGGAAGAGTTAACTGAGGATGGAAGAGAAGGGTTTTCTATAAATGAGGCTGTTGTTCTTCAGTCAGTAGTCAAAGGGATTCAAAGCATTTGGTGTCCTGATGCAGAACCTTCAGCAGGTCAGAAGAGCAGCTCACTACTTTGGTCTAGTGCACTTCAGCTCCTATGAAATCAAATTACAACCACTCAGCTAAGTGAACTTGTGCTTAACTTAAATCACATTGCAAAGCAGTCAAGAAAACATATTTTTCCCAATTACATGAAAATGAAGCCAGCAAAAGTCTGGAGCAGCGAAGGATTTTTTTTTAATGATATGCTTGATATTTCAGGATCTTTAATTTCAGTTTTTGAAAGTCACAAGTAGCTATGAATGCTGCACATCATTATCTAAAACAAACACTTCATGATTTCCCTAAGCGCATCCTGGAAATAATGATCAGTTGCCACCTACAGAAGATAACAAACAACAAATACTGTACTCTAAAAAGAATGGAATTTTGCATTGAAGCCCTTACCCTATGCCTCTTTTAATTTGCACATTATTCAGGTAGTATCTAACAGAATATTTATTTATACACCAAAAGTTAAACTCATTAAAAAGCACCACCACACAGGCAACTCAAGATGTATATTTATTTTCCAAAATCTCATTAAGCTCAGGTACTTCTACATTTCCCTTCAGAATAACGAAGCGCATACAGACTTTCTGCTAACACTGAGCATGGAAGTTTTTTCAAAACAAAGTGTACAATTCTTACAGACAAATCTGAGGCCAAATGTGTTCTGTCTCCCCTTCTGCTTTTGCCTTACTGATCTGCCCAGGACTTCAACATCTTGCCTGAGCTCCTTTTTCACATGTGAATATTACTTAACTATACCAAACCACACATTATTAGTATTTGGAGTGGAGCATGAGAAACAATAACAAAGGCTGCAGAGTATAAAGCTGCTCCTTGTATTAGTTTCATTTGAACGTGGAATGTTTTGGGAGGTTTATATAATTCAAAACAGCTCCAGGTCACAGAAAGGCAGGTGGAAATTTGTTCCTTCCAGGACAGCATCACCATTTCATCCCCCTGCCAGGAGTGGGTGTGTTTGCCCACAGGTGTCAGTGGGTCTTTAGCAGCAAAGCTGTGCTCACAGCTTTCTGCTGCTCATCTTTAGAAACCGTGAGACCTTTGGTAGCTCCAGACTTTCCAATTGCCATTTAAACTGTGCCTGTCAATCACGTTCTCCCCATTAAGTAGAAAGGAGTTTAAATTGTGTGAAAAGCATAACATTGTCTGTTTGGTGACTTCCTGGCTTTACTCCTGGTGGAATAAGTGCAAAATAAAGTTCTTGGCGCGTTGATGAAGATGATTTTTAACACTCAGAGGATCAAAATTGCATGGAGGAGATACTTTGCCTGGACCTGCCTGTTTAACCATCACCATCAGTGGCAAAACCCCCTGGGCAGAATTGAGCCTCAGATTTCCTACTCACTTATTATTCTCAAATAATAATTTCTATTATATTATTTAGGTGTAATATATAAATATAGAAAAGTTAATATTTATAATATATATTTCTTATATAAATATTAACAGCCAAACAAACATGCCACAATCAACTAGTGACTGAAAAAATGTATGATCTTTACATACTTGACTTATCTAAGTGCTTTGGCCTATCCTCAAAAGTTTCTCATTTTTCAAAGTTGGTTTAACTGGAATGACATTTTGAATTCCTCCTAATATGAGTAACTGGACTAAAGCCTGGCAAGTATTTGTTATGTTGCAAAAAAAAAAAGATAGAGAAAGGGAGCAAATTCCAACCCTTTTTTTTTTCTCTTTTTCCTGAAAGTTTCTGTAATTTAATACATAGGACAACATTGAAAGAAAAAAACTTAAATCCATCCTCTCTCTTCACTTTTAGGGACTTGTTAATGTGACAGTGATATTTATTTTTGGCTGCTTGAATTTTCTGCAGAGTCACCTCAGTGTTCATTTATGAAATAATCTTTTGAAGAGATGTCCAAAATATAGATGTTTAATGGGCAAGTGTGATTAACACCCAAGTCCACCCAAAATGTCCTGGGGAAAAAAAATGATCTATTGTCTGTAACTTCGATTAAAATATCTCCAAAGTTTTATAGTCAAGTTTGCCAACCTCCTTATAGCTCATTCTCCATTGCAGGGGAGAGCAGGGGATTAAGGAGTAGGAGTTACATTTCTTTATTTTCATTCTTGTTATAAAAGATAAGTATTATTTAATAAGTATGTGAGGATGAATTCAGCAGTAGGGCTTGGAGACTAATGAAAACATTAACTTTCTAATCTTCCTAGAATTGCCATTTCCGTAGTCCAGGAACACTTAATCAGGACCATTATGGCACTTCCCGATACTCCTTTCCCAAGGGAAGTACCACAAGCTGGCACCAATTTCTGAAAAGTTATGGAGAAAGTTGGGTCATTATGTAACATGAATGTCCTTCCTCGTGCCCAGCCCAACATCTGTGCAGATGTGATGGCAGTGCACTTGAGGCAGCGAATTCTACAGAATATGATGAGCCATCAGAATATTAACCAAGGAAGGGGCTGGTACAGCCAGAGATGGCTCTGGCTGCTCAAGATTTTACTTCCTGCTGCAATAAAAGTGAGTTTTACAAAGTTCACCAGCCCGTGGTAAGGACTTTGTGCACAGCACTCGTGACCTTTGCTTTAAAAACTGAGTTTCTTCCTAGTGGTGGAGTACTCACTGCTGAGAGACTGATAAAATACTGCAAATGCCTGGCTGGGGATGTTCATCTCTAAAGGTGGTGTTTTTTACAGCTGAAATATGTTATGCTAAAATACTCCCTGTTGGCCTAATTAAAACTGAGAAGCAAATGAATGCTGGATTTGCCATCTTTGTGTTCTCATGCTCTTAACCTATAGGACATACATTTGTGCTTCAATAAAGTTCATTAAGAACCACATAACTCAAAGATAAATGAGAAAAATCGTAATCATTGGATTAGAAACCCATGACAGTATTTCATAGTGGTTATAATGAATTTCAGAAAACTCCTTTCAGTAACTTTGGGTTTAATCCAAAGAGTATCATAAAGCACTAAATGGTTCTTTATACAAACAAATATTGAGTTTTCTTCATGTTGTACATGTGAGCTACTGGCATACAAGGCACAGTAACTAGAAAATCCTTCTCTCAAGGCATTAGAGTCAACTAAAAAGAATTTCCAGAAGGGAAATGTCCTTGTCCCTGTGCCTTCAGTGCAGGTGACTGAATGCAGTAATCATTGCTCTTGTTTGGTTTGAAATTGGCTTTCAGGTTTCCAATTGCACCTTCCTGGACTGGGACACAAATCTTTAAAGTCATCATTTTCATTTTTGTTGTATCCCCTGTACTCATTTAAGGCATTGCATTCAGAATCAGATCTCTTGAGGACAGTAAATAATAATTATTCAAGAACTAAAACCCACTGTTAAAAAGAGAAGCATTTTAAAGGCAATATTTCTCCAGCTGAGTAGTTTTCTTAATTATAATAATAAGACCATCTACTCCATATCTTATCGGAGCTTTAAGAATATATAATTGTCAGGTTCTAATAGATACTCTGCATTTTCCTTGATTGTTTTTCCATTTTCCCCAGGACTTGTGTGTCGACAGGTTTTTTAAAACGTTGCTGTAAATAATTGTTTGTATCCTTCCTGTTTCTCAGGCTTTCAAAAGCCTCTCCCTGGGTGTCCAAGGGAGCTGCAGCTCAGGGCTGTGTCCCACACAGGACAGTGACCTCTAATGGTAAATGAGCAACCCACATAATGAACTGCTGAGCCTTTTCTGACTCTAATTCAGTGCAACTGCAGGCCCTGGCAGAGCAGAGCTCACCTCAGCTAAGCAGGGGCACTGCAGGGTGGCTCTTGCTGGGAGGGCAGCAAAGCCCTTGGAAACGCCTGTCACCCCATGGAGTATCATCTGGGCCCTCTGAACAATGTCAAAGGAGCCAAGTTTTGCTCTCTTTCCACACCTCTAGCCAGTTTTGGTCTCTTTTCTTCCCCTTCCCAGGAAAGGGGTGCCCTGGTCCCCCTCCCTGCAGCTGCCGGAGCCTCTCAGTTGTATTGCAGCGCAATGGGGCAGTTTTGCCTTGATTAAAGAGGCACCACAAGGTTTCTCCAGGAGCAGATGCTGTCTAGAACACAGCAGGGAAACGTGAGACAGACACTGAACCCAGGGAGAGATGACTTGGGAAATAATGTGATAATATTTCTTTTTTCCCTGGTTAAATACAGCAAAGCTTTTACCCTTCTCTATGCAGAAATTGTTACTGACAAATTCAACTCCACGTGCAGAAATGATAGATTTGTGACAATTTTGAGCTTTAGGTGTTGTGTTTCCCTTTGGTCTTCACAATACTAGATACTAGTAGAGAATTCTCCGTGGCTGGTGGGACTGGGGTGGGGCTGTCATGGCAGGTCACACACACAGATGTGCTACCTGTGGGTCTTCCAGCCCCAGTGACAACCTGGTGACAACCTGGTGACAACCTGGTGACAACCTGGTGCCAACAGGATCCAGCAGTGCCAGCACGAATACGGTGCCTGCTTTGCTCTTGTGGGTCAAATCATCATCCTCAAGAGGAGAAACATTCTTAAAGTGGTCTCAGATCAAAGTAAAGGAGCGCATTTCTTCCCCAGTGCAATCCTGAGCTCCCTGGGCAGCAGAGTTGGAATATTTCACTTTTAGCTGTGTGGGAAACTGGAAATAGTTTAGGCAGGCAATGTCCCAGAACAGCCCAGCCAGGAGTGCTGTGCTCTTCAGCTGCCTTGGGGAAACTTACCCCGTCTCTCAGGAATGTCAGCTTTTCGTGTTTGCTGGAATTCACATCTCCTTTATTCTCAGAGTTGGCAGAGGTTTTATTTTGCCACTCGGTGTGCTGCACAGGGAGAGGCTGCAGAGTTTGGAGGCTCACAGGAACTCAAGGGGTTTTTCACACTTATTTCTGATGTGACTGTAATTTTGTGTGTTTCAGGTTTTGGGGTTTTGGGTTTTTCCCCCCACAGTATTAGCATCTCTTTTGATTTTATTTAATACCAGAAAGGCCATTGTGACAAGAATATCAGTGTTGACACCTTCTGGTTTCCTCAGGGAGATTTTCAATGTCAATTTGAAATCTCAAATCTGTCCCTGAATAATTTCTTCTGTGCCGAAATCAGAAGGGGTTTATTATCCCAAACTATTTTGAAGTACTTGATCTGGAATATTTCTAGAATTCTGGGTCAAACTTTTATGAAAAAATCAGTGATTTGAGCCTTAATTTAAAAATGGATCTCAAAGAACAGACTGTTCCTGCACAAGTCACTGGGTGGATACACCATTGAGAACAAATCAAATGCTTGCATTAATATTTAAAGCTGATATTTTAAATATAAATATAATCAGTAGACTGGGGAATCTTCACCAAAATAGATATAAAACTTACTGGGGCCACAATGATCTGTGAAGGGCTGGTGATTGAAACATCCTACGTTTAGTCTTTCTTACAGATTAACAATTCTTACATTTCAAAATAATCTGAAAATATCTATTTTAATTCATTGTTCATGTTTAATAACATTATAACAATTTTGCAGTGATAGGAACATAGCATAAACCAAACTTAGATAATAAAATAAATCTTATATTACAGGAAAAGGTAAAGGAAATGAACCATATATAAATACATTTTTGCAGGGTGATGTTTTTGGAAGCAATGTTTGTTTAAAAATTAGTTTTGAACTGATGTATTCTGCAGAACTGTGGCTGCCTTTTTAATACAGCCCAAGGAGAAGGTGGCAGAGTTTATAACTTCCTAAATGTATCTCTTGGTGAAGCCAGGAAGTAAAATATTTTTTAAGATTTGTATGACGGCAGAGAATAGATTAAAAGTGTGCTGAGAGATCATGAAAAATCTATTTTATTATTCTTTCCTGATGATTGGAGTATTTCTGTCAAAGTTGAAAACTTCAGGCTAATGTTATAAACTGGGATTTAAGTGAAGGAAGCACAAGCAGTGCTATGTGGGCCCTCCTTGTGCTGGTAAAAGCATATTAAACCAGAGTGATTACCTCTGAGTTTTCTAATTGACATTACCTGGATCATTTTCGGACAGAATAAAATTATTTGATATAATAATTATTTATTTTTCCTGAAAACCACTAGAAGACTTAATTTAACAAACAAACACTTTGTGACAATTCCTCAGTATTAAAAGAAATCCAGTTGCTGTTTCATAACCCTGTAAAAAATTGCAAGAGGTTTAGTTTGTCAGGCAACTTGAGTGGGGTTTCAGCTTTAATGTGAGCGCTTACATTGAGTGCTCTTGTGCAGTCACTAAAATATCCACTGTTGCTCAGTTGTTGCAATGCAGATCCTTGTTATTTACTACTCTTTTTTTGCCTGCAGGTTTCCATATTTTTATATAGCATAAGTATATATTAGACATAAATAAAATGTAATAGGATATAGCAATATTGGAAGGTAATACATGTATTTCTGTGGTCTTGTTTCTATCAGTTCATATTTAGTATTTCCTGATTTCTCATCCAAACACGGAGTGGACTTTAAAAGTACTTGCTGGTTTTAACTATTTATACTTTTCCTTTAAAATCCTATGTGACATGTAGCAATATGGAGAATAATAATTTAATATTAAAAAAAATAAAATCTGGGTTTGGGTCACAGGGTTTTGTAGATGTGACATATACAGATGTATATTCCAGATTTGTGTTCTCACATTAGAAATGATTACATTTTAACAAGGCATAAACAGCTAATAATATAATAACAACACATTTCCTCTGAGTTCTAAAATAACAATTAATGAGCAATCTGGAGCTATTTGCTGTGTAGTGTGTTTGGAACTTGATAATGATTTGGGGGTTTGGAAGTGCCCATGTGTGTCTTTGCAGTCCCTTCTGGGGACACTGGGATGGGTGTCCAGCAATTGCAGAAGGAAAAGAGACAAAACTGCTAAATATTAAACCCTACAGACTAATATACAAGAATAATGCAAATACTGAAAGTGACCTGACCTCTGAGGTGTAATTATACCCTAACTGTGGTGGATTATTAAAATTTCCTGTATGACTGTATTGATCCAGGTAAAAGTGGGCAATGGGAAGAGCAAGCAGGGAGGCATCACCACAAACAGCGGTAGATCTGGATGCTCTGAGGACGTGTCTGAAAGGCTACACAAACCTTGTTCTGTGGAAGAACCTGGAAAGCAAAGTTAACAGATGCAATTAATGAATTTTCGGAGGGTATTTGTACTTTTGCCAAACCATTCTCAGGAGCTGCCGCCCATCACAACGAGGTGGAAGCACAGCCTATGAGGTACCTGCAGTGGCCTATCCAGGGGGGCGGATAAACCCCCTTGTGCACTCCTGGATGCAGCTGGACCCATCCTTGTGCCACGGTGTGGGATGCTGTGCAGGGTTGTGGAGCACAGCCCCGGTGTTAGGAACATTCCAGCTGCCCTCAGGTCCCATCTCTTCTCACAGCACACCCTGCTGGGACTCTCTGAGAAGGTTTCCACAGATGAATTTCCTACCCAAAATCACCTGAATAAAAGCACTGACTGAACATATGGTGGCCCTTCGCTCTGGGGACACTGTGCCCAGGATATCCTCCTGTGTCCTCTGGAGCAGCAGGAACGCCCAGTTTCCCCTGCCCACTTGAAGATGTGGGCTGTTTCAGCATGTGTGCTCCAGGAAAGCTGCTTCCCTGCTTTGGTTCTGCACTGCCTTTGACATTAGTGGTGGTTGTGTCTCGTGGGTGGCTTGTTCTTCAAGCCTGGGGTGTGTGTGGTCTGCAGAGCGGGTTGTGGGTGGTTGCTGTACCAAAGCTGAGTTCTGGAACAAGCAGTGGAGCTGTGCTGGAGCAGCTTGGGCTGTGCAACCCTGAGCTGGCTCTGGGAGAAGACCAGGAGAAGAGCAGGATGGCCAAGGATACTGACAGTACCAGGGCTCCTTCTGAGCCCACTTCCCCTCTTCCCTTGGTTTCCTGACATCAGCCATATGAAGACATTCATGCTGGGTTTGCAGGGCTAGCTAATTCACAACCTTCACTACAGTCTTCACAGAAGAAGTTACAGACAATAGTAGAGGTATCTTGATATTTTAGAGTCTTTGCTTTGACAAAATTTAGCAGAGGAGGCAAAGTCTCCTGCCTTTGTTCTATAAATCCTGGAAGAACTGCTTCATGCATCCCTGATTTTGTAATAGTTTATGACCTCCTGTAAAGATTTTATAATGTGGAACTTGAATTTTCACAGAACGTACCTTCTAAAAGAAAGCTTTAAAAATCACTAAGAAATGTTGTGACTTGAGAAGTGTGTGTGCAGTCATTGAATTATACAACACCCAAAGACACAAATCAGTCACACAAGATTATTTAGGAAACATGACTTCAGCTTCTAAGTTCTTGAATTTGAAAGTCTTCTATGTTGCAAGCATGAATATGCATTACTTGAAAGACAGGGAAAATTAATCTCTGATAAAGCTTTTGTGTGGTTTTTACCTTGAACCACAAATTCTGAGGAGGACATGTAGTTTTTATAGGAAAGGAAACAGCTCAAATTTAGGACACTAACCACTTGAAGGCTTAAAGAGTCGAGATACAATGAAATTCTGCAATTAACCTTAAAATCTGCCTCTGTAGAACTGTAGATTAATCAGTCTTATATCTCAATCAGCCATGAACAAGCAATATAGTGCATTGAACAAAAGAATAGCAGATTTCAGTGTAGAGGTGAGTTGGATCCTAAGTGTATCTGTAACAGGAATTTTAATCCTGTAATTCCTCTGTGTCACCAGCTTGAATCTCTAGGTCACAGTAAGTGATCCCCAGGAAATTCTTAATCTTTCAAAACCCATATCAGATAAGATGGACATACATATCTTGTTTGACAAGTGTCTTGTTTAGAAACACCTTTTACTTATCTGTAAACACCGTATGGAACAAAAGGGAAACATCATAACAGCTGATTGTGACTAAGTCTCTAATGGGTTGGAACAAGTGCTAAATTTGTCAAAAGCACTCTGTGACAGATTTTTAAATTAATTTTATTTGTACGTGCTTCAGAATTTCAGTTGGGAAGAAAGAAGGAACTTGATCTGCTGTACTGTGGGATAGTTACAGATGCTGCATTGTCTGTGCTTCTCATGGAACCACAGAATGGTTTGGAAGAGGTGGTAAAGACCATCTAATTCCAAAACCCCTGCCATGGGCATGGATACCTTCCATTAGACCAGCTTGTTCCAAGGTCCATCCCATGGCAAAGCTTTTTGACCAGCTCCCTCAGTGGCCTCACTGGTGGAGTTACACCCGTGGCTGGAAATTGCACCTTTTAGTAAAAAACATAAATATACAGCAAACTCTAAATACACCAGTCTGCTTCTAATCCACCCCATCTATCAGCACTCCTGAAAGCCCCCTTGACAAAACAAAGGGAATGGAACACTAAATAATCTGAGTAGACAAAAAACTACAACTGACAAAACAGCAAAAGGATTTTTTTCCTCATTTAAAAAATATTTTCTAGGAAATCATCATAGAACCTGCAGTTTAAAATATATGCAGTCAATAACTGTAGTTTATTTAGCATACCTGTAACTCTGTATTGGGTTTGGATGTGATGCAGTTAAGGGTTAACCCTGCTCAGCACTTGATGTCCACTGTGGCTCTGAAGTCAATCAAGTATGAGTTTGTACGTCTCATGCCGAAGGAGAAGTGCGATGTGATGTGACGACTTTTCTGCCTTTCTTCTTGAAACAACCAGATTTATTTAAAATGGGTGAGTTGTTCTAGTCAGTCTGTTCACAGCAGCTCTCTTCCTACTTTCCTGCTTAGCTGCCATTAGCATTGATGGCAGGTATGCACAGGGAAAGGAAATGAAATGTCTTAATTTTCTTGCATCTGGTAGACAGCTGTAGTTTAAAAGCACACCATACAGGAGAGCAAGGAAAGAACAGCACTTCCTTTTACATGCTGATCCCTACTGTCATAAACACAGGGTAGGGAATGAGGTATTACAATATCCAACTGCTGCTGAAGATTTTACAGCTAAACCCCTCGACAGCATGTTTGGGAGAAATTAGCAAATTACTGTTCAGAACTCACTGTGGACAAATTCAAACAGCACGTGGCAGCTTGGGAACATCCCATCCATAGAGATGGACAGACTTAGCCTGGGCAAAGATGTTCTTTCTCTACCCAGTGCATATTTAAGGTGAATCCATGGCATTCCTGTTTTGTTCCGAGCGAGACAGCAGCATCATTTTCCTCAACCACTGCTGGACCCAATAACCTCAAATGAGCTCAGTGTTATTAAGCAGTGCCTGTGACAGGATCAGAGTCTCAGCAGCAGAGATCAGAGCTGCTGGCTCGGAGGGAAAACCAGGTTAAACTGGGAGTTGTCGATGTTACAGACTGGGACCGAGCTGCCCACAGCTGGTTCAGCCTCTCTCTGTATGAGCAGCCAAACAAACAGGTATTTGATGGCCAAACACACGATACAGATACCCTACAATGAGTTAACAGGGCGTTCTAGACCCACCCAAGTTAGTCTTTACTGCTCTGCTGGTGGATCCAACGTTTTATCTCACATGCATTTTCCTGATCAGATGAAGATGATCTATGATGAATGACCACTGATGTGTCTTATTCTCCAGCCAGCCCAAAGCAGAAGGTGGGACAGCCCTTTTTGGTGATTGTGCAGTTTTAGATTGGCTTAAATTGATTGTGAAGGCACATCCTTACAGAGCAATGACTGTAATAGCGATGCTATTATATATAAAAAAAAATTTATTGTCCCGTCATATGAATGAGCAAATTATTTTCTTCAATAAAAATACTATTTTTTAAATCCTACTACATCTTCCCATGTCCTGCAGTTTACCATTCACCACAGTGTGGTTGCAGTGGCATTCCTAAAATCCATTATACATGGATGGATAATAAAACTTGTCTTTTACCCAAAAGACCTCAATATCTGATTATGAAAAAATAAGCTCCAACCTCAAGTAATCCTTTTCTTTCAACCCCTCACTCAGATTAATATGTGTAAGTTCCCTCACAGAATCCCTAATTACTTCTAAATTTTTCCATCTGTGGATACAATTTTCTTTTACTTTTGTTTGCAGTGGAAAGCTCATTTTGGTGTCTGCATTTCCAGTAGCCACAAATAATCATCATTTTTGTTCAGTTTCTGTATGGTTTTGAAGAATTGCCAGTTTACACATGGTCACTCAGACAGTACTCAGCACGTGCTATCTAGTTGACTGTGATAATTTTTTGCAAGTTATACTCTATGAAGATTCATCTCGAAGGGAAAGTGGGTACTGACAATTCCTCAGAGTGGTATGTGCTTATTTTTGCTTTGGACTCAAATAGACTGGTCCCTAGCCACAGTGGCAGATATATCACCAGTGTTACATAATAAATTTGTCACTTTTAATTCTATTTGGGAAGATTTAAAGAATTTAGGGCTTTATGATTCGGGACGCAGTCAGTACATAGTGTTCTTTCTGCACCAAGGGAGGAATAAAAGGACTTGCTTTATGACTTGGCTGGTTGTCCTGCCTGTGATAGTTTTCTCCATTGCACGTGTTTTTCTTTAGTGGAATTGTGGATGATAAAAGTGAACCAGAAGTAACAAACCAACAAATGACAACTTGACTGTAAGACCAGAACAGAGCACGAGTGAACTGAAAACTGTCTCAACAAGTGTAAACACCTAATTCTTCTCTCATATGAATGTCAATCAGAATAACTCCAGTGAGGCTGCAGTGATTCAGATTAAAATAAAAGATATGCAGCATAGCATTGTCACTGTTTCCAATATGATGCTGGGTTTGATGGGACACAGTAAGCGATGTCAGAATTAAGGCGGTCAATATAACGGCAGGGGGTAATCTCAAGAACTAAATTTAAACAGAAGTACAGCCCAGAAATGTCTTGTTCCATTTGAAAGATGGGATTCTTAGTGCATTTAAGCTGGCTGTGCAAAATCCAATTACTTTTAAATAAATGTTCAAGGTAACAATTTTGCTGAAGCCCCTTTGAGCATCCTTGAAGCAGATCTCGGCTAACTTCTCTCGCCTCTCCTTGTTTGCACCACACCTTTTATTGTCCCACCTTGTTCTCTGCACAGCCTGAGAATCACAGTCAGCTGACAGAAATTCCTGCTATAAACAGAACCTTTTCTCACTGAGTTTCCAAGAGTATAGTGCTTCACTGCAGCAAGGGAGACCTTCCCAAAGAACAGGGCACTGCGGAGATCAAGAGTATAATTGCTTGGCTGCTGAGCACCTGAAGGTTTCTATGGGGCTTTTGAATGCCTTGACATAAGGTGGGGTAAAACACAGGTCATGTTTACAGGGTGTTATTATTCCTCTGTAACGATGCCAGTGTGCCTCTGCTTTCCTGTGGGAATGCTCTGTTCCAGAATAATCCTTTAAATCCTTTATTCTAAAATAGAATGCCTGCAGAAAGGAGAAACATGACAGTGCTTAGGGTCTGATATTTGTTCGTCTGTAGTTCTCCTGGGTCAGTATAACCACACAGACAAGGTTTTAAACAGTGTGGAAAACCCAGAAGTGTTTCTCTGTTTTCAGCTGATAAATCTAAATCTTACAGATTCCCTCGCCATGCCAGACTATGTGATGGAGGAGGCAGTGCCCTTTTTAAAACATACCTTCTTGCATTCTCTCACATGCCTAATATTCTTTTTTAAAGAAATCTTCATATAAGATACAAAGACTCAACATTACAGCTGCCATTATATCTCTCTAAAGTCTCAAAAACCTTCTTTTCAGCCTTGGTGTATCTTCTGGGCATCCAGAGCCAGCTGGTGAGCTTTGACTGTCCTCTTCATTCTTTGCCTAATTCTCAGTGCCAGCTATTTGTAATACATCTCTAAAAAGGAATAAAACCTAACAGAACAAGAAGTATCTTCTGACTAATATATCCAACTTTCCATGCTGTTCATTTGCCTGCTTGGGACACCGTTTGGGGCAAGACTGGTTTTTATTCTGTGTTTCACAACACAAGGGTAATCTTTCCTTGCACTCCAACTACTGCTAACATATGCATTTTCACAAAAGTAATGAGGAAAGGCTCTAATACTCTGGAGAATAAAGAAAGAGGAAAAAATGTAGTTTAAAGAAGTGACTTTTAGTCATGCAGGAGTAATGCAGGATTCATACAGACTCAAAGGAGAAAGATGGGAGAATATGCTGGACTTCCTGAAAACCTCCACTGTTACATAACTTCATATAAATTTCAGAGGAGTGTGAATTTATGTCCATATCATTATCAGATCATTCTACTT
This sequence comes from Anabacerthia variegaticeps, assembly GCA_035583185.1. Taxonomy (NCBI): domain Eukaryota; kingdom Metazoa; phylum Chordata; class Aves; order Passeriformes; family Furnariidae; genus Anabacerthia; species Anabacerthia variegaticeps. The sequence goes on along the minus strand of JAWWEW010000028.1, from coordinate 10,944,473 downwards.
TATTATTAATTTTTAATTAAAAAAAAAAGGCTCCAGAAGAGTATGTTTATCACTGCAGAGTTCTTTCAATAAAAAGAAAAAAGAAGAAAGGCATTATCTAGATCAGTATCCTGCATCTATCAGGTCCACACTGGTCAGGGAAAGAAAAGGAAAAAGGGATAGAGCAAAACTGTCTGATCTCATTTTACACTCAGACCTGATTAAGGTTTTACATAAGATGATAAGTCACAGTCACTCTAAACAAATATAATAACGTTAAAGACTTTTTATAGGCATAGCAAAGAGACTTTTTAATTTATATTGGTCAAATAGCCACTTTCACTCACTAAAAACATTCCCCTGACTGCGATTCACTAATACAGGATTAAAATCTGTAGTAAAGGGGCTAGAAACTAGAATAAAAATAGTGATTATTGCAGTGGGTTGGGCCAAAACACAGTTCTTTTGACCAGGTAAAAGCTGCTGTGGGGTTGTGACTTTCTCTGGCCAGGAACAAGTCAGAAATGTTAATTTTCATTGGGCTTCACAAAACACATGGGGGAGATGATTTAAATCAGATTAATTCATGTGATCCCAGAACTCCTTTTTATCCCTCATGAAATCAGTCAAAAAAAAAAAAAAAAGCAAGTAATGGGCTGAGAAGGAACATTTTCCATACATTTTCATTCCCTCTCCAGGTGAGGAAGTGCCCCAGAAATGAGGAAGCCTCTCTGCTGATCCCATCACACTTTGGAAGCTGGAGGTAAAACTCACTGGCCATGGTGGGCAAGATTCCCAGAAACATTACTGAGCAATTGGTTTGCTTTAAGAATTAAAATGAGGATAAGACTAATTCCATAGGAATTCTGTCACTGCTCACTAAACCAAGCAAATAATAGTAGTCTTCCAGTAGAATTTCATGAAATTTTGAATGTGGCCTTAATAAAACAAAGTGTTTCATCTGTTCATCACCATTAACTAGATCTGTCTTTGGGAGGGTGTTTATATGGCTGAAAAAACACCACTGACAGAAACAAAGACTGAATTATAGCTGGCTTAAATGAAACCTTTTCTACACCTTATCTCCTTCCTTATGGAACCATTGGACAACCTTGAGTGAAAAGCTAATCACTGTAAGGTTCTTGAAACACCTTATAAATTTTAATGAGGAATGATGTCCCTATCAAATTCCATTGAGAAGTTAAAAGGTCCACTACAAATGTAGAATTCTCTGGCAAAACCAATAGTTCTCCAAATACTTTTTACAGAGTCCACTGATGTTTCCATGAGACCCTGAGGTTTCATCCCACTTGCAGATCTTTGGTTGCTCAGTTAATGGTACAAAACTGTTTTTCAATGCTGGTCATCTCTGGGAGCTGCAACCTGCAACAGAAGCTGCTGAGCTTTAGGAATAAAGGCATGAAATTCCAAAGGCCCTCTCCTGGTGGTTCTCACACCCCAGGCCTCAGGTAGCTTTGAAAGGTGCTATTCCAGTCTTTAAAGCTCTTCTGTAGGAGCCAGACCCTACTCCTGACAAATCTAATTGAACCTTTTTACATGTTTTCCCGAAATGTTTCACTGGCCATTTCAGATCTGGTCTCCTGGCTCGTGGGTTCTGAATCAATTACTGAAATCCTCAGATTTTTCTTATGGAAAATCTATTTCTTTCCATATAACTTTCCGTCACTGTGGCTGGAGATGTCAGCAGAGAAATGGAATTTTGCAGCAGATCTTCAGGTTTCACAGATGTCGATTTGCCCAGAAGTGAAGCAATGAAAAGTGTCTGCAGAACCAGGTGTCCTGGCTGAAAAGGAACATAATAGAGCATGAAATATATAAAACTGTGCTGTCTTTTACTGCTGCTTTGAAAAGCAGGCAGTAAAACCCTATTCTAAGAGACACTTGAAAATGTGATTAAAAGTTTATTTAATTTACTTAGTTTTTGTCTGGGTAGCAAAATACAGTTATACTTGACTGTGACTCTATCTCTGCTGTGATACTTTCCATAAAAATAGTCATGGATCAACTTGATCCCTGGTAGAATTATATGGTATTAAACTCTGTCAACTGTGCTTAGCACAGAGACACACACAAGGACAGGAGGTCACTCGTTGTATCAAAACTTCAGAATATGGAATTCTGTGCAAGGGGTTGTTGTTTTATCAGTGATAGTTGTCACTTCAAAAGCTCTTCTGTTGTCAAGTCTCTTGGATGAAGCATGTGAAGTAATTCCTTGCTGGGCTCAGTGCTGTTATTGACTGGGGGATGGAGGGAACGTGCTGTTGCTGGGAAACTGAGAGGGAGAGGCAGAAGTAAAATGTGGCAGGTGGAAGGAGCGTGTGGAAACGGTGGTGTTCCCTTTCAGTTTGAAAAAGATTTCCCCATTTTTTCCAAATTAATATGTACCTGTTGTAGCAGTCTCTGCATAGGTTGGTTGAGGAAGGAAGTGCTTGGCTGTCATTGGGAAGTTATGGTGTGGTCAAAGCACAGTGAGGTGTGATTTCAATTAAATGTTATATTATTGCCAGAATATTAGGGAAGAAAGTGCTATACATGTTCCAAGAGCAAGAGAACTATAAATAGTGATTTTTATATTTTCTCGGCCTATTTTGGGTAAAGATGTACCTCCTCTTAGTGAGCTGTGATGTAGAAGACCAAAAAAAACCCCAAACAAACCAAAAAAGAACAGACTAACTTGGGGTGGAGTACTTCAGTTTTTAATCAGAGGATTGTGAAGAAAATACCACAACCACCATTCCAGACAGAGGTCTGCAGATACTACTAATGCATAAATAAAAAATAACAGAAAGATAAAGAAGAGGGGTAGAAGACATGCTGGAAACCATTTATGTTTCCAAGAGAAGGGCATAGTGTTAGTGCTTCCTGTTTGTGCTGATGGATCAAAAAATGTTCAAAAGAATGTAGTAGCAGATAAAAATGACATGAATTTTCACTCAGAATAAATGTGTACGTGGTGGCTGGCATCTTGGGATGAACTAAATCAAGGTCCTCCAGTGTGAAAAGAATTAGATAAATTTGCCTAAGACACTAAAACAATCTTCATGAGATTGTAGGATTTCTGTTCTCTACAGGCTGGTCAGCCAGGGAAACCTTCAACCCATACTCCTCAATGGCAGAACCCAACCAAATGACAAAGAGCAGCTTTGGGTTCGAGCCAAATGAGTTTTCCACTCATTCCCCCGGCCAATGTGGGATCTACAGTATATCAAACCTACAAGTCAATAAATTCTTGTTTCATTTGGAATAAAACCGACAGAAAACTGTAGGAAGTATGAACTTTAATTTTAGATATCCATTCCAAAGATAAAAAGCTTTACTTGTCTTCCAAGGGACAAACTGACCTAGGATGTTACAGAAACCTGGTTTTTTTTTAGTACTCACATAATAGGAGATGAAAAGTTCCTTTTTCAGTGGTGGAGATTGCAGTAAATGAGCTGAGAACCTTCACATGGGAAGGAATATGTTAGAGCAATTTAAATATAGCACAACTTCCTTTGTGTGCTGTCAAAGAGGCAGGCTGTTGTTTTTTGTCTTCTGAGAATGAAGAGGTAGCAGGGGGTAAACTGGCTGCTGTAGCTCATTGTTACAGTCAGATGATCTGAGACAATATTTATGCCAAAGTATAAAAATATAGTAAGAGTTATACATTGAATTACATAATTAATATTGGAAATCAAAGATGTGATGCTGAAACTGTTTTAAAATTGTTTCCCAAATTATTATATAGGTAAAATTATGGAGATGAGTATTCTTCTATGTACAGTATTAGGAGTACAATTGACTATATAATAGGGAGATCATTAAAGCAAGGGTCACAGCAGCAACATATTTGGGATTAAAACAAAAATGAAAGTGAGGATTGTGCTGCCAAGAAGTTAAACTTGGAAAAGAAGAAATGTGTCCTGGAAACATGCTGTGTTTTATACTGCAGAGCTTTCTTTATTAGAAGGAAATATTTTATTAATGAAGTCTGGGGCAGAGAAATAGTGAAATATGCCAAAGATGACTATAGTAGGCAGTAACACCCAAAGAATGAGGGCAAAGCCCTGCCTCGTGGAAACCAATGACCTTTGGCCATTGAGGGAGTGGGATCACCATCTTCCAGCAGAAGTCACTGCAGAGTCACTCAGAGAAATGTCCAGGTCTCTGAGGAGATTTACATTTGGTTTGAGAGGATACCGAACCTGCTTTAAAAAAAATTAGTTGTCAGACATGATCCAGTGAATGTAAATTAAGAAAGGAATCACTGTCCATCCAGAGTTGCTCAGTCCCCATTCTGCCAACCTTCCTCTGAACTAAAATCAATAGGACTCTTCAAAGGGCAAGCTACTGCTCACCATAATGCAGTGACTTGCTAAAACACATTAGAAAGCATTTCTGAGGCTCTGTTTAATTTGTGCAACTGTTGATGACAAATAACTTAGTGAATAAAGTGCCATTTTCCATACATCTACTTGGACTCATTCTTGCTTTCCAAGCTTCGCTTGTGATGTAGAGTTTCTATGGTCCCTTGGCACAGCACAACTCTGACTGCAGCTTAGCTGGTGTGGGTACTCTCATTCAAACCTTCCATATGCTAAGAATAACTGCAAAGCAAGTTGGTGTCCAAAATTCATGGAACCTTTTGGGGTCATATATATTTGGAGTGACGCCCAGCATATGCATTGCAAGCTTTCAGTGTGTTGGAAGTGCTAATAAATGTAAAACATATTCCATCGGATTCGGCCAAGACATGGCTATGAGCACAGAGTGATGCAAAAGGAAGGATGTGCCAATTAAAGCTAGTAGCAAGTCACTTCAGTGGAGGCAGTGTGCTGCTTTCTTCCAGGTGAAAATCCAGCTGAATGACAGATCCACAAGTCATCTGCTCCTTAGAAAGCATGGCGAGAGGAAATCTGGCTTGTGTTACGTTTCACTGGCAAAACCTCTGCAGAAAGGGAATCAAAGCAGCCCAGGCAAGGATTAATGGAAAACTTCTGAGTTTGCTTTGGCTTCTGGGACATGGCAGCCTCAAGCCATGTCAAGGGGAGCAGATCAGAAGTGTACAGGACTAGTGAGTGCATGTAATGCTGTGGTACAACCTCTTTGTGCCATACAGCAAAAATGATTCCAATAGGAGCTGCATTTCCAGTCCTGTGTCCCCTTCCACGGCCTGTGATGCTGGATGAGGTGGCAGATAAAGGACACGCTGGGACAGAGAGTGGGAGAGAGACTGAAGAACTGCTGCTTGGATTTGCCACCTCGGTGTGAGGCTCACACTCAGGTTAGGTTTGCTGGCAGGACTTGAAAGCTCCATTTTAAATTTAAATGGACAAGATATTTGAATTGCAAATATTTGCTCTCTATTTTGGGAATGGAAACAAGTGTATATAGCTTTACCTGACTGCCTTAGTGATGGCTGTTGTCCTTTTCAGATGGAGACAGGAAATACTTGTGAAGAAACCTAAATTATTCAACTAAAAGGAATCAGGAGAATTGTCCCCAGCACTTATGAAAAAAGGGGTCAGAGAAATTCCTAATCTTTTAGAGAATAATTTTAAGCAGCGAAATTTTTTATCATGGTGCGTAGTCTTTCAGACTTACATTATCCTTTTAACAGAGAATTCCACCTGGAAGCTGTTGCAGGTAGAAGGTGAGAGAGGAAATAACACTGTCTACATTTTGCAAATGGAAAATTAAAGAACAGCACTCAGTGGCTAAATTTGCAAATTTAGTTATTCAATATCCCCTGGAGTCAGATGTCCAGATGACCATAAAAATCTTACCCTGAGTGACTGGCCTAAGGTCACAGGGGAAGTCTGTGGCAGAACAGGAATTTAAATCATCTCTCCTGACGCTCTTAAACAACATCATATTTCCTCTGAATGAAGCCATACTTTTCCAGCCACAGACTGCTGAGCATTTCTGGTTTTATGAAGACCCCAATTCTAAAGTAAAATCTGTGTCTCCCTCGCTCCCTATATGGTGAAAACAAGAGGTCCAGGTTAACCTACTCATACCATCCAAATTTAGATATTTAATTCAGTTTCCCGCAGTAGGACCTCTGTGTATAACCAGGAATGTGTACAGTGAAGAGGGTTAGGTGGTGGGGTTGCTCTGAATGCTCTCTCCAGGCTCCCTGGACTATGTTGGGTATCCCTAATACTACAGTTCCTTAATTTTAGAGAGTTTCCTAAAATGAAGAGTCGTTGGAAATGGGGGAGTTATCTGGGCCAGAGGCAGAAAGGAGAAGAGTCCTTAAGTGAAATGGGTTTTTACTCAGCATGTTTTAGAGGAGCTGCCTTATCTGTCACACTCACTATTTAAACAGAAGAGAAAATAATGAGTAATTTTTAAACAACTCAATGCCACTTTGTGAGGTCAATCTAAAAATCAATTAAAAGTAAGGCCCATATTTATTAAGTAACTGTTCTTTTATACTGTTCATAATACTGATTAAAGAACAATTAATTTTGAAGTAAACATAATTAACATAGTTAATTATTGAATACTAATGATGGGGAAAACCTCATGGAAGCCCCTTTAACATTACAAAGGTATTTTTTCTAATATATAAATATATGCCTTTATTACAGATGGATCATATTAGGAGTTGAGCTCTACTCACCATCTTTATGTACAGTATAGTATGTGTACTGTACTTTAATTAGGGTAGGTGATTCAGTTCAGTGATCAGTCAGATAACTTATTTATAAAGCTGTTATCCAAACTGTGAAAAAGGAAAGACATGAACAATTAGACCTTTTTTTAGCTATTCCTTAAAGGCTCTATTTTTGAATGAGGACTCTGCTGTTAAGGGAACGGGGTAATTTCCTCTATTTTGTCATTGAAAGGGACATTTTACACACAGTCCTTGTCTCTTTAATAGTCTGATTTTAAGCTTATTGCTGCCAGTGTATGGAGAGCTTTGAGAATTTACTCAGACTGTAACTGCAGCCAGTCAGAGAACAAGGGAGAGGCCCCGAGTGCTCATTGTGGGGCTGAGGAAGGGCAGGGCATGGGCTTGTCCCTCACAATTACATGGTTCCCAAAAAAGCTGCTGACAGGAATTACTCACAGCAAATTCCTGCAGTGAAGTTTGCTGCTTATAAATCTAAGGTTTTACTACTGAAGAGATGGCGGAAGACATTACAATTGATTAGAAAACTGATTCAGTAATTCACATTCCTCTTGGATTAGTAATATTCAGAAAAGTAGCCAAAACCCCCAAATGATCATGTTCTGAATAGAATGGAGAAATGTAAATTTTTGAGGAGAGATTTGCTCAAGACAATATCATGAATCCACCAAAAATCCATCTTTCTTTGGAGACAACTAATGTTTCTGTTTTAAACTGTCTGGCTTTCCTCAGAGGGAAAGAACATCTCTGCCCTGCAAGGTGGGCTGTGTTTGCAGCTGGTTGGATAAAGTACCCAGTTAGTCACATGTATTGAAATCCAGTGCTCCCTGCAGGTAGCTGCCAGTATTATAATCAACCTGGGATCTCTTTTGGGGAATAATAAAACATGGGGAGAATTGTTAATGCTGTGGAAAATGTCATGGAAAAACCAAACGTCAGGCTCCAGATAAAAATTCACAGAGTGAAAAGAAATGTCTGCACTCGGTGTGAACATAATTTCCCAAACTTGTAATCCCTGTGCTTCCATTTCGTAGTTAAATAATGTTGGAATCCATAATACCAGTACCAAACTTACAGGCTGCTCCATTTTTTTTTAAGCCTTACAAGTCCCAAAATGTTTGAATATCTACAGAGCCATGTGCTATGGGCACATGCCAACACCTGGCACTGTTCCCTGGGTCACGGAGAAGCTTCAGATCCTCCTGCCCAGGTAAAATCATTCTCAGCCAGCAGCAGCTACTTCAGATAAAATGATGGCAGCAGACACTCTATGTTGCTCTGAAGCAACACTGTACACCCTGCATCTGCAGGCACATCATTTTAGGCACCTGTTCCCAATGCTTCTTCTGTGCCATGGATAAATTCCCAGAAGTTTAAGACCCAGTATTGCTTGAAGTTTCCCCAGGGCATTGCCCTGCAGCTGCCCTGCTTTCTAATGGTGCAATCACACTCCGAACTGACAGGTGTTGCAGGCGTAAGCGAGCAGGGAGAAATAATAAAAAGGGATCTAAAGAGCTCAGGAATACATGCAGGAAGCAAAATGAGATTCAAGCTGGAGAACCGCAGGCTAATATATGTGCAGGAATTAAAAAATTTGGTTGTGGGCAGCTCAGTAGCAGAAATGTGAAAGGAATTCAGAGGAAACCAACAAAAATGATGAAGAGGCAAGACGGTGTAGCTTCTGCAGGATGATGAGTAGCACTGAGGGGGCAGTCCTGAAGCCCTTACCCCCCAAATCTTAGGTGATCATGGTCTTCCAGGATCTATAAATAATATAATTAGTGTTCAGATGAACAGGTAACGAGGGCAACCCAAAGGGAAAGAAGGTTGAAAGACAGGAACTGACCAAACCCAAATAGGAAGCCATGGAAGACACAGTGTTTCCCATGGAACAAATCTGCACCAGCACCAGGACAGGCTCGAAAGAAAACCAGAACATTTTATGTGTGATATTTATTCTGTGGGTGTCTGGGCTACCTGTGTGCTTATTACTTAGAAGGGACTTTGTTTCTAGTGGCTGGAGGAGCCAAAGGATGGTAAGTGCTCAAGTGAAAATGTGAGGGAAGGGTGGGGTTTAGAAACAGAAAGTAGAGGGTTTTCTTGCACGTGTGTTTCAAATGGCATATGTTTCCTTGGCTTTGATTGTAAGGTATTTCTTGTATGTGAAATGGTCCAAAGAGATTGTGTTTATATTTGATCTCAGATAAAAATTTACATAAATTAATTCCAATTTCTCATTGACGTTAACTATATTTATACATAGTTTTATAAAATTGAACACAATAGGCATTTCTATGATATCACATGTTGAGTAATTCCCTCTACTTTAAAATTGCCTATGGCCAACAGAAAAGTCCAGCTGCCATGGTCATCGTGTAATTCAAGATAAACACTTGGTGAACTGAAGGATTACATTTTCCAGGACACCTGGACCTTGCATAGTATTACACTTTGAAAATTTGTTAATAGCCAGTATTTTCAGGGCATATTTCAGCATCAAGTGCATACACTTCAGAATGATTTTTTTCACTACTGTTGTATGCTTTATTCTTGACATTTATTTTTGTCACTTGTCATTAAAAACCTCAACACTTCAATATACTTTTCAGCAATTCCTTTCATAAGCACAATGGTACAAAAGGAACAATTTCCATCCTGTGTGTTGTGAACTATTTGAATCTGTTATTGATTCCACTGTCCACTCACACTGCTTTAAACACGGGCAGCCAGATACAAATCATGCATTCCTGCAGGATGATTTTAGGTGACTAGGAAGCTGAACATCTGTTCTGTAGGTGAACAGGATGGCAGCTAATCTCATATTGTCAATGTGTTTATTCCCAACCTTTTTGTTTGATGCTTGGCTGTGTCTCAGCGTGGATGATGCAAATGGCATCTTTTGAGGAGTAAGTGCACACAAGTCTTTGAAACACGGGCAGGGCTGATTTAAAATCTTTTGCCACGAGTTGATCGTGCCAGCTGTTGGGAAGTGCTCACCAGTAACCATATGCTGAGAACGAGATAAGCACTTACTATATGTCACACAGGCTCTTTGCTCAACAGGAAAAGCTTGTGCTTTTAAGGTAGAACTCCTCAGGAAAAGTACTGTCCCACTCACTCTGTCCCCCAGCTATTAGAGGGCATTGTTGCTAATAAATACCAGCAACACTACTTTGCTCTAATGCTCAGTGAGAGGTCACTGAGCCAAATAATAAAGTCACTGCGTACCCTTGGGTTACAATTCCATGTCTCCACAGGAATAAGAGCCCAGCACGAACTGGAAGGGGCTGTGTTTGTGTTATTGTTATTTCCGCCTCACAATTGCTGTTTTCATTGTGGCCCAGCCCTCAGCCATTTGTTAACAATTTAGCTTTTTCTCCGAGGGGCGGCAGAGAACGCGAGTTGTTTGGGGAAGAAAACAGTTGGAACAAATTACTTTGATTGCTCTATAGAGTTAATCGAGATGCCAATAAAAACAAGAGTCCAGCCTCAGACTGTGTTCCTACAATAGTGAGAGGCAGGGCCAGAGGGGCTTTGGGGAGGTTTTCTCTGTTCTTCTCTGAGGTTGGTTATTCTGGGACCTTCGTGTCTTGTGCTGCTGCCCCACCAACTTCCACCAAAACCAAGCACAAGTTTGCTGAACAGCTGACTCCTGCTCCTTGAGAGCCTCCAACATCCTTTACCTTCCCAGGAGTTTTAGGTTCCCTCTCTTGCTTCCTCACAGTAGTGCTCTTCTGATAGATAAAATCAAATGTTGTAGGGCAGAAGGGAGAAACTCTACACAAATGCAATGCAGCTAGAAAGAACATCAATCTCGAGGGTGTGTGGACATTTTTAGACAGTCCTCCCAGGGATCTCCCTTTTTTCTAATGCAGAAATGTAAATCACCTTCAAGATAATGTTCTGAAGGCCTTGAGCAGCCACTTTCAGGTGAGAAAATATGGGGAAATTAATACTCTTCTTGCTTTTACCAAGGAATTGGGATTGCAATGTGGGATGTTCTGCACTACAGAGGATATCTAGCAACCTTCCCAGTAACATAAGTTTTACAACAGTAGCTTCCAACAAACTGTAAAGCCTTTATGAACAATTTGTTTTCTGTTCATATTGGAGCACGGCCAAAACAGAGACTGAAGAACCACCACTCATTTAAATGCCACTGCTAACCACTGCTGGTGACAGTGCCTAGTCTTGTTCTCCAACCATGTGCACATCTCCCTTGAGCTACAGGAGAACTTCATCTTGTAGTCCATGAAGAAGATTATGAAACCTCATGTCTTTATTTTGAGAAGCAGAGAACTCCTCCCCTTCAATAAGTATTCTTTACATTTGGTATAAGTTAGGGACATGTTTAATAAACAGCTCGTAAAGAGCTGTTGAATTTTGTATTTTGCATTCATAGCATTTCTGCCTGATTTTGAGTGAATCATCTCAGATATTCAAATGAATTGGGAGGGAAACAGTGGCTTTTCATACGATCAAATCCTTTGAATGCGTATTTTTACAGGAAGGGGTTGTTTGGGGGCTGTAGTCAGACAGCAAAGCCTCGGTTGGTTGTATTTTGATGAAAAGGAATTGGGTTATGAAGCAGTTTGCCATTGCCTCAGAGAAGTCTGAGAACATCTGAGTGCTGGACTCTTCAGAGGACACACAAGGCTGTTCTCCTGAGAGTCTGAAACAGGAGCTGAGCTATGCTGAAAATCCAGCTCCCTGTGTAGGTGTTATGAACTCCCAGAAACCAGTGCCAAAAAAGTGGGGACACATTTTATTCACAGCACACTGAACCCCAGCCATGACCAAATATTATACTCTTGAACTATTATGTGCAATCCTGTCTACTCCACCTGATTGCATTTTATTTTGAGGCTTCACATAAACAATTGCAGAACAGTTCAGAATAAAAGGGTTGTATCAGGGATAGCTTAAAATTTCTTTTAGATAGTTACAGAAGAAATTCCTCTCCCACCCTCCTGAAATGTGATCATTACAATAACATATATTGCAAAAGAAAGCATCTGTATCAACACCTCCTAACATAAATGAATGGAAACACTGACTTTGCCTAGTATTATTCTAAAGGTTGTTAGTTCTGCTAATAAAACGTTTCTTAAGCTCCACAGCTCGATGGGTTTCCTGTGGAATTGTCTAAACCCTTCCAATGCTAACTGTTTGCAATATTAAGAAAAGCATTTGCAGAACTGCTGCACCAGAATAAGGCCACCTTTCCCAGGAAATACAGCTCCAGTTACAGTTGTATTGAAAAAAGGCCAAAGAGGCCAGAGCAGAGCTCTTATGGACACATTTCCTCGTCATACGTGGAATGCTGAATTATTGCTGCCATGCAGTGCTTGGCTTCAGGATGGATTTGCAGTGGGAAGTGACTGCAGCAGGACCAAAGGGCACAGAGAGAGACTCCTACACACTTTGGCCACTCAAACCCCTCCTGCCCCACATACACAGAGCACTTTAACTGCTCTGGGTTCTTGTCTCTTTTCCAAAGCCCACAGGCTGCCTCGCCCTTCATCTTCCTGAATTCTTTACCATTTTCTGGCAGCCATCTGCTGTGTCTCAGTCGGAAATGTCTGCTCCTCTGTCTTAATTTAAAAAAAAAAACATACACACACAACCCAACATTTTCTTCCAGTGCTTTTGGAGAGCAGTGCACACCCTGGGCTGCTGCTCCCAGCGAGCTGTGGCTTTGTCTCCATAGCTGTAACTCTGTGCAGAGAGAAAATGGGCAGATGCAAAGATCAGCTTGCAGAGTAAAAAGTGGATGAGCCTCCAAACAGTCTTGTATTCAAGCCCAAATTGATTGCTGAACTTTCAGCTCAATTTTAATTTCCCTAGATGCCATATTTTTAAAATAAATATGCAGGGTTTTTTTGCCTTTCTCCCCCATTGGTATTATCCAGTCTCCTATTACTGCTGTTGCCAGGATGTTCCAAGCAGCCTCACGGTGTGCGTGTGAGAGGTCTCAATATCTGCAGATTGGCTACAATAACAATCTCTCTGGTCCCTCAGTTTAAACAATTTAAAATGTCATGTCAGGAATGAGAAGATATTAATCACTGCACAGCTAAAAGGAAGAAGACTGAAATTGTGGATTCAGAAGCCTGTTGAGTGAGATGGGGATGGGGCTGAGGAGAAGGCAACCTTTGCCTTGGAAACTCAATTTAGTAGATGTGAGATCCTGTAAGTTCTGAGTGCAGGTCCACAGAGCTCAACTTCTCTTTTGTTTTTAGGAGAAACATCATGCAACATGCAGGAGCATTGGCTCATAAAGGGTAATATTCAGGTATTTTGGGATAACTGAATTATAAAACTAAGCAAAATACTTTTCAACATAACATAAGTGGCATTTTCTTTAAGCAGCATTTAATGATTGTAACAGTAGAGACCAACTATTTTCTTTCATAATTAGCCCTATTAGAGTGAAGACATACACATGGTTGACCTTGAAACAAGAATCAATATATTTTTGTGCTTTTATGTACATTTTCCCTTTTTCTTTTCTTTCACCATTTAACATACTCTTTGATCAATATCTAATGTGATGTAATATCTAAGAAAGGATTGAATGCAGATGTTTAATGTAAGTTGCACGTTCTTTCACTGTCCTGATGTCCCAAATTACCAAACCTTGTAACAGTGAACAAATGTTTATTCAAGTGTAACGCAGATTCATTATGGTGAGGTTAGATTATGTTCTGAGGTAATGATTACATGGTCCATTGGGACCTGTTCTATTCTTGGCTTTTTAGCTGACCTGCTGTATGATTTTAGGCAAGTTATACCATTACTCCCTGCCAGTCATTTTATTACCATGTTTATCACGTGTTGTTTATGTAAGTAGTAAGGTATTTACAAAAGAGTGAGTCATTTACTGTATTTAATAGGATTTAGCACAATATGATCTGGTCTTGTTTGAATCTGCTTGGCATTAAATAATTACTTACAATCATGACTGTTAATCCACTGCAGTTGCCAATGGCACATTTTCTTTAGGGAATCTGTACATTAATCCTCTCTTACACTGATACTGCCATAATGATATTAAAGTTGTAAGAGGTTGAACTGCAAAATTCAAATCTGGTTATTTAATAGCCTCAGAGAGCTTTGAGAACTATTTGGTTTAGGCCTTAATAAAAATCAGAGGAGTGGGAACATCAGTTTGTGTAGTAACACTGGTCACCAGTAGCTCAGGTTGCACTTCAGTCCTCCCTCCAGTTAGAAGGCAAAAGTTTTAAGAACTTGTCAGATATTGCCCACCCTTTAGTTACCATAAGATTTAAACTTGTTTTGAGGATTATTTCCCTCTTCCCCTCCTGCCTGCAATGTACAATTAAAAATGGGAGAATATCAGCTTCGCCAGAAGCTTCAAGTTTGCACAGTATCATAGTCTGTGCTAAACCTGCAATTAGAGACTGAAGCCAGATGGAGCACCAGCAGTAAGCAGGACAGGTGTTATATTGAATAGGGACATTTCTAAAGAAACTTGGAAAAGAATAAAACAACTCTTTGTCTTAGAAACCTGAGGAACCTTGGAAAAGATAGAATTTTAGAAATACTTATGATCATAAGGATCATTTGCTTTTGTTTCTTCTCCCATGGAACATGGCCATGATAAAATGCCAATTAGAGGAAGAAATACAGTAGATTTCCTGAAGGCTCTAAAAACCAACTGTTCTTCTCCTGTCCCTCAGAACCAGAATTGCTCATATTTTTGATATGTACATATCCAGTAGCAAATGATGTTTGAATAATGACTTAGAGTGAAGGGATGAAGAGGCCATGGAGATGGTATTTGCAACTGTCTGGGAAGAGATTTCTTTTCCATGTGGACAAAGTCAGATTTGTGTACAAATTGTGCTCCGGCTGCATTTCCACTTTTGCTCTTGTTGTAACTTATTTCATAATCAGCATAATTTACAGTCAGAGTTATTTTTTCTTAGGACAGATCCTACATACATTTTAGCACTCTATATGTATATGAGACGTCCCATGATTACCATCATACTAAATTATTAATTTAACTACTGCCAAGTTGACATCATAAGCATGACATTTCTATAGACTATTTCAAACATATTTCTAAGATAGGTTACAATTCAGAAGAATTTTTAGCTCTTGTTAAAATATTTAACTGGAGTCCCTTTTGGAACCAAAGGAGTTGATGTCTGTTCCTTAGTTTGTGCACACACAGCCTCAGGGAAGGCAGGTTTTACAAAAGGAAGGTGCAGAGATTAAAAACTGACTAGTTTTAAGAACCCTCCCCAGAATCACGCACTTCGGTGGGTGCATATTGTACAGAACATGCACTCCTTGCAAAACCTGCCAGGCACAGGATGAAATCCCTTTTATGAGGACAGCTGGAGAGTTATGCAACTTCAGGAGGATTATGCAGATGTGTATACACTGTGAAGTTGCCTGATGGATTACGAGCCTGTGTAGGTTTGATTTAAAAAGAAAAACAACTTAATTCTTTTCCATAGTGAATGGAATGTTTCCAGAGAGAGCCAGAAGCCTGGAATCTACAGAGCTGAGAGAGTCTGATGGAGGCATAGGCCTATTTTGGTGTCTTCAGTCTGACCACTGATGGGACATAGACCATGCTTAGGCAGAGCCTGTGCTATTGTGTACTCTCTTTAGTGGAAGTTGTGTTCTCAGTCTCTGCACAACATGCCCACAGCTCAGTGGAGAGAGACTATTTGTAAATTAGTCCCACTTAAATCCTTTTGTAATATGCCACCTAATGAAGATGGATACCTTAGTCAGTTTTATTAAACTGCAACCATGTTCTATCAAGATTCGCATCATTTGTATTTAACAGGCAGATGTCATTTAACCTACTGTTTCATTGGAAAAGTTGGATCTCTCTGTACTCAGGCAGAACCAAGTACCACAATCTTCAACATTTGCAAACAGGAATGCTGGAAGCAAATATGCAAAGTGAAAGGCACAGCTATTTCTGGTGGCTGATGGCTCTGTCCACTCAACCACAACACGCTTTCGAGCTGGGGAAGCTGCAGGGAGTCCTGCAGGTCCCTCCTGCTGTTCCCACAAATGCTCTGGAGAAAGGAACAGGCCACTTGTGACCACAAAAGAGAAACTGCAGTTGTTCCTGCCTTTGAAGAATTCATCTCTGACACAGACAGGGTGCACAGAGCACTGTAGTTCAGTAATGCATGTACAGCACTGCCTAAAGAAGACAGACCCCAGAAGTTATTTCAGGTGGAAAAGGTTGTCAGGGAATGCAAAGCATATGCACTTTGGTCACTGATACAATGTCCCTTATGTAGTAGCATGTTATCACTGTGAGCATGAAAACAGATCAATAAAATACTACACTGCAGCCCAAACCTCCCCAAATGACCACATGGTGTCTGAGGAAATACACTGTAGGGCATCACCTACAGTAGATATACTTTATGTTTTTTACCTGCTTCTGTGTTTAGGGATTCTTTGCTGCCTGACTGTGAAATGGACCTTAAATAATGGCCCAAACCCACAAGTTAGAGGCAGGGATGCTGTAAGCACAGCGGGCTGAAATGATTCAAAACCACCTTGTCAGTAGGCGATTCTGATTGTATTAACATCCATTTCACATGAGGGTCACAGCTCTGAGTTCAGTGAATTTACTCTTGATTTATATGTCTATAAAGGACAGGAACAATCATAAGATACTCTCTGTGATACTCTGAAATCAATACAAAGAGCCAAAGAACAAGGCAGGCTGCTAACAAGCTATCAGGTCGTGGACTGAGCACTGCAGTCTACTTGTCATCCATTGGTTGAAAGTGGAACAAAAACCAGTTATAAATTTGCTAAACATTAGGTATCTGTTTGAAAGTGATTTTATTACATTTCTGAAATGAAGAAGGTCATTAGAAACATCCAGATTCTCCCTTTGTTCCCTTGGGGCACTGAAATGCCTGCTCTGTGATTTGCATTTGCTGCACCAAGCCAGCTTTCTGCAGCGTTGAATTTTCAGGTGAAA
Organism: Anabacerthia variegaticeps; assembly: GCA_035583185.1. Taxonomy (NCBI): domain Eukaryota; kingdom Metazoa; phylum Chordata; class Aves; order Passeriformes; family Furnariidae; genus Anabacerthia; species Anabacerthia variegaticeps. The sequence goes on along the minus strand of JAWWEW010000028.1, from coordinate 10,927,857 downwards.
ATTATTTCTTATTATGCCTTCTGAATGTGTTTCCTTAAATTTCCATTTCTGTGAACTTGCTCCATTATTTCCACTAAACTGGACCTTCTTAAGCAGCGACAATTCTTTTTTGTGTCATACAGAGCATGCTAACCCAAGTTAGAGCTCTTCATATTACAGACTAGACCCTGACATGTCATTTGAAGAATAAGCTGAAAAACAGCCAGAAACATTGGGCTGTTTTACTGCATGTGTTTCAATAATAGCCCTGGGCTTACTAGAGATTTTCCATGCTCTTCTCCTTTGATGCTAGTGTGACACAATTTATAGTTCAGCCTAGGAGTGCCAGCTCACACTCAAGGAAGTTCTGTTCTGGGATTAAATAGAAGGCAGGGATGGAATTCAATTTCTGCACAATAAAGGTGTATAAAAATTATTCTATTGTTAGTCCTTGTCTCAAATTTTTCTGAGTGACAAATGACACAAGAGGCTTCTTTTTAAATATTCCTAAAGAATCCCTGCCCTCATTCCCCAATCTGAATTAGTGAAGGATTAGGTAGAGTTTCCATGTGCAATGCTGCATCATTTGGCAGGTTTGGAGACTGGAACTAAAGAAAATGCAAAATCCACAATTTTAACATAACTCTCCTTTTGTAAGGTAGAAAATGCACATTCCCCAAAGTTTCCCATTTCCCAACAGCCTGAGAATTGTTTTCCTTCATCCTTCAGGCTCTGTGATCGTGACCTTCCCCCTGAGTTGGCAGTTCTCGCCGAGTCAAATTCCATGAACCTTTTGAGCTTGTTTGACTTGAGGCTGCAGATATTCCATATTGGATAAGATCCCAGTAATCTGCTGTGCTTTTCCTTCTGTGTTACTTATATACCCAAAAAGGCAGCTACAGAGATTCTATCAATTCAGTGACTGATGAAAACCCTCTTAAAATACAGGGACCTGGACAGTAGTAAATTTTCCTTCCCCTAATTTGTAAGGTCTTCTCTGATGGAGCGTGGTGCAAGCATATGAACCCAGTATTTCTGCCACTGCTTAAAGCTTCAACTCCTCTCTGAAGATGCAATTATTTACGGTTTTCTCCCTTTCAGCTTTATGGCTCCCAGCAAGGATGATTAAGGGAGGAAAGGAAAAAAAAAGGGTAAGTTGCAAATGCGCGGCATCTCTCGAGGAGGCAGCGTAGGCGGTGAGAAGGGAGAAGGGAATTAGCTTGAGACTTCTGTTGTTAAAGGCTATAGTTATTCAGATAAATTGTTTGTAAATGTAAAGAATAAATACTGTTTGGAAAGTGAGCCTACAAGAAAGAGGAGGATTTTTTTTTGGGAATATTATGCAACCTGTGAGGATTTGGGGTTGGAAATCCTTAGTTTTCTACTTGTTTGCTGTGTTGAACTTTGTACTTGGGGAGGTCACTTTCTTCACGGTCTTAATAACTCCATAAACCCCAAGGTCTGCTGGGCCTTCTAGGCATTACTTCAATACAAATATACAAATAATGATTCTGAAGCTGGAAAATCTCACGGTCTATTTGAAATGGGTATTTGTTTTTAGTGAAGACTTAAATCGCTAAGATGTCCTATGATCAGAATTGCAGCTGTGCAACAGGCAACTGGAAAGTAGAATTTGTTATATTTGAAGAGAGAAATGAATCTGAAGATCTGGTTAAGACTAAGTTAAAAAAAAATTCTCATGTTTCTTAACTCTGTTTTGGGAAAAATCCTGCTTTTTGGCTCTACTTGATTAGATTTATAAATACATAATTCACAGGTGTTGTCTAGTAGTTATAAGGAATACTTTTGCTTTGTTTCTTAATATATACACTTTATGTGTATCTTTACTCACTAAAACAATGCCTACCCTGAACAATCAATTAATGTCAGCCATGGGTGAATCAGTAAAAATGAGTGGTGTGGTTTTTCTGGAGGGTGAAGAAATCTGCATGGCTGAAATGCTTCTGAGATGATTTCTTTCTAGCAGAACAATTTGTAAGTACGGTTGGTTGAAACTGCTCCACCAGAATTGTTTCTCAACAATAAATTAGTGTGTTGACTAGAAACATGTTTTTCCTCCAGAAATGTTTCTTCTGGAAGATGTTGATCCTTCTCTTTATAAAAAGTCATGGTGCAAAAAACCAAGGTATTTTGGCCAAATCTGCTAAATATTTTTTCAGGGAAAATGATGTGTAGTTAGAATTGCACTGGGAAAAAATTCCAAACCCTTGATTAGGACCTACTTGCTCTAAACTTCCTTTATAGGTAAAGCAGACAGGGAAAGTCATTTCCCAGAGTGTGACAGATCTTTGGGCCATCAAACTTTCATTCCGTCTCCCAGATCTTGCACAAGTCTGAACTTAGTGACTTGCCCAAATTTGTGGCATAATAAGATGTTAAGTGAGGTCTGTCTTTCTGTAAGGACAGAAGCATGTTGACAGGCAGGATAGGAATGCTTTATTGTCACTGTGTACTTGATGTTTCTGAGATTTCAGACCTTAGGAGAGTTATTTTGGCACCAGATTAACATGAACAATATGAAGAAGGGTAGAGCAGTATTGAAAAAGTGTCTGGTTCCCTCAGTGTCTCTAGTTTCTCCCCTCAAAACAGGTATCTCATAAACTGGAAAGGAACTGGTTAGCAGCAAATGAGAATTCTTCAAGAGGGAAATCAAATGTCCCAGTACTAATTAGTTGAAATTAAGATCATTCAAATATTTATATAGGGAAGGCAAGTATTCTGGGAACATGCTGGGATAAATCACATGGCTGGAATATTAATAGAGAGGCAATAAATCTGCACAGGAAGAATCAAGGTGAAAAGGTAGGGGAGGGCTTGTACTATTTATCAAAACACAATTATGCCAGCAGGTAAATGCAGATGGTTAGTGAAAGAAGTGGTAACAATAAAACTTTAGGTATTATGCTGACAGAGAGGGGGAATTAAGGGAAAAATGTAAAGGGGAATTAAGATGGTACATCTACAAAGGGCCACAAAATCGGGGCAAAGTGACTGAACCAAATACTGGAGGTGCTGAAGAAAACTGGGATCCATCCCCCCCAGTTCTGTTACTTCCTTCCCCGGATCCAAGTACAGTTCAGGTGCCAGGCTGGGGCCAAGCTCTGGGCAGTGCAGAAGGAATCTGAACCTGTGTTAGCAATGAGCAATGGGCCCAAGAAGGTGCCCACAGCTGGTCCCTGTGTGACCAGCATCTGGCACATGGATCTCTTGGCATGCCCTTTTGGCTGTCTCAGGCTGCAGGTGTCCCAGCAGTGACTCAGATTGAAGTTGGAAGGAATGCCTCCTGCTCTGTTCCTTCTTGGGAGACTGAGCAGTTGCATCTTCGACAGCAGAAGTGAGAGTGAAGTCCTGTAGTCCAGCAACAGTGACAGGCTTCAAAACAAGTAACTGCTTGAGTTTTTTTGTCAGTAAAGTTCCTTAAGTTCTGTGGCAAGTCCTGTGTTGCTGCTGGCTCAGCAGAATCATCCAGGTCTCCTGAGGAGCTTGGGCACTTTCAGCATGTCTGGGAGGGCTGAGGAGCTGGTTCTCAGAAATCTCAGGATGGGCAGGCAGAGGGCATGACCCTTTTTATACATTCAATTAGTACTTTCCTGTTGAAGGAAGGATTTTATTAGTTACCAATTTGAGATTTCAATTTTTTGTAATATTACGTAATTTCTTACTCCAGGAATCAAAGTGACTATGCTGGGTCCTACTGCTTTGATTTAGTTTATTGTCACTGCACTTATCTCAAAATATTTCTTTGGCACTTTTTTAAAAAAGGAGTGGAAGCGAAATTATTAACAAGAGCTTGATAATTTGATAATTTATTAATTGTTACAGTGGACTATTTTTTGTGTGATGGATTGTTTCATTACCGTGCTGAAGTAAAGGTGGGGAAAGGCAAGACCATTCTAGTTTTAATTACTGCTCTTTAGCATGCACTGCTTCAAAATCAGCATTAAATACATGCTCTTTTTTCCTAGGTAATACATCATAGTGCCATGCAATGGCAAAAATGTTCAACCAATATGAAGCCTAGAAATGTCAAGCGTGAAAGAAATGAACTAGCACCCTGTTTTAATTTTTATTCTTGTTTTATTCAGCTTTATAATGTTGCATAGCCACAAAGTGTGCACAGCAGCTAAGGGTGAGAGCAGAGACAATCATCTGCATGACAAACATCAGGAGGTCAGGAATGAGAACTCCCCTTTTGGAATCTCTCACCTGAGAGCTTGCACTGCTTTGTGTCACGAGGGCTCTAAGCAGGCTCTGTTACCTGCTCAGGTGATGATGTGCCCATTGCAGAAAAAACACAGGCCTGCAGTCAGCATCTCCCCTCAGGGGCCCACTAAATTAGGGGAAAAATGATTTTGCCTTGAAAACAGCAAGAGACCTTAGAAATTTCAGATACAAGGGTTCTCATTACAATATGCAATATGCGGTTATAAGTTGTTTTAAGCATCTTCACAGCAGTAGTTGAAGATTTAAGCTTAGGAGCTTTTAATTTTCCTAAGCAAAATTAAATGTTGCCTGAACATCTCCATGGGAAGGTCTGGCTGCAGTTTTTGCAGATGTAACCTGGCTGGAACAGGAATGGGTAGCAATAAATTGGTGAGGACTGTATGTGTAAATCCAAGTAAATACTCTCTCAATCTGTGTGAACTTCATATCAGTCCAGTTACAGGGCTGTTGTATCTGAGCTTGTTTAAAGCCACTTTGGGTATTTCAGAATAAGCCGCTAGAACACCTTTCCTTCAGCCTGAGTGCTCATTCAAAACACACAGAGCACCATTTTCTGCTTTCTGTATGTCTGTATTCAGTGAAGGCAAACATCTGTGTGATTGTAGTCTTGGCTGCAGGCAGCACAGCCACACCCTCAGATCAAACTATCAGAGCACAGTTGCACTCTCTAGTCCTCCTCCCATCTCCCAGTAAATAAATATGACACGACTTCATTCAGAACAATTAATTTAGAGATTCGAGGACTGTAAGTAATGCAGCAGTCCATACATTTCACACTGAGGTTTTTCCTAGTCAATTCTAAAAGGGATTGAAACATCCTGCTGGAGACAGGCATGGCAAGGTCCTACCGAGGAAACCCAGGCCACAACTTTGACTGCCTGTGTCAAGAATTCTAGTTTAGGAAATGGGAAAGAACTGGTTTTGAGGAGGATGCTTCCCTGAATTTATCTGCTACAGTGGTGCCAGAGCAGGGGTGTAAGAGCTTATCTTCTCGAATTTCACTCCTCCAGGCTCTGTGATGGTTGGCATGCTTTGGACCACCTCCTCAGGGTCAAACATGGATCCATTTTTCCTCTTGAAGGATGATGGGCCCATTGCTGTGCCATGTGGCACATCCTCAGTTGGTCTAAACTGGCATTGGGAATCTGTTGCAGAAAATCTTGGCTCTGCTGAAGTCAATGGCAAAACTCTCACTGACTTCAGTGGGGGATCAGGATTTTTTCCAGCAACATCAGTGGAAGCCCAGATTTTACCAACTGCATTTCTGGCTCCACTATTTAACACTTGTTCTCAGTTCAGTTGTTTGTTTTTTTTTTTAAATTTAAAAGAAGGTTCTAAAACACTGCCTCTAAGCCCTAGAGCCCAGGAAGCTTTTGTCCCCATGTCATAAGGTAACAACATGTGCACATAGAGCTTGATTTCTGTATAGAAATAAACTACGTGAAGGCAGTTACTGATTCTTTTTGTTTGTATCATTCCTCTGCAGTACAGCTGTTGTCCATAGGAAAGCATGTTTTCTAACCTCCAGTATTTTCAAGAGTAAAAATCCATCTTAATTAGTAGGGTTGTTTGGCTGGGTTGTTTTGTACTTTTATAACCTACTGTGTCTCCTTATTTTTTTGTGGATGCATGATACACAAATAAGAACTTTGATGTCAAATATAGAGGGCCAACCCCTCTCCCTTTCAAGTTTATGTGCAGAAGTTATTTCAATTTGAGCAGGATGGGACGGATGGAACATAAAAAAGCCACATCATCAGCTTAAAATACAAGTCCAATAAAAATGAAGTTGGAACTTTACCAGCTGTGTACTGATGAGACTATATGAGATTTTAAGTAAGAGGAGCTGCTCAATATGGACTCAAACCCAAAACAAAACAAAGAAATGAGCCAACAGAAAACCAAACCAAAAGGAAGAACTGGGAGAAGCCTGGTGCAGACAGCAATCCCAAGCAGAGGTCATTTGAAATGACAAGTAAAGGGATGTTTGAATGCAATGTACAAATTGATCCTCTGCATTATTGAGAACAGTCTTTTTCTTTTTATCCTTAACCTAAAAAATGGGAAAACCAAACCAGAACATCAAACCAAACAAGCAGAAATCGGGTACTGCCATAACTGTTCTCAGCTGGGGTCCATCAAAACCCATCACTGGCAGTGAGCAGGATTGGCTGGCTGTTAATTTTCTTCTACACCCTTCACCTGTGTCCCCAATATAGGGGCTGAAGGTGGTAATTGGACCTTTAGTCATAAAGGAGCAAGAATAGTCAAGGGTACCCAGGAAAATTCCTTGGCAGAGGACCAGGTTCCTGCAGGAAGCCATTGCATGCAGCTTTCCAGAGGGGTTTAACACATACGGATACTGTGTGAATCAGCCCGTGGCAGGTAAGCCTGTGGGCTGGGGGGAGCAGGAGAAGGGCTGGCAGAATTCTGCAAGGTTAAAGAGTAAAGTGGTGAAAACAGCAGATGATCCCGGTAATGGAACAGCTGAGTAAACATATGCATTATCTGAAGGGAATAAGTGATATGGCATTTATCCTGGCCATATGGAAACAAATACAACTTGGATTTTTTTTTTTTTTGTAAAGGCCACCCTTGATTATTGAATTATTTTAAAAAATCGTCTTCTAAATCGTATTTATAGTATTCCTAAACGCTTTCAGGGTCTATCTCTCCAGTTGCAGACAATTATAAGATGGCTTTGCAGCAAGTAGTTCAGTCTTATTAGCTAATAGCCCAAGCAATTTTTCCTGTGAAATGGCTGCTTAGAGTTAATTTATAGGATCAGGCGAAGATCTCTGATTGCGCTTTGCCTCTGCTGGTGGCACTTTTGCCATTCGGGTCCTTGCTGTCAGCTGGAAGCCGGGACTCCCAACCAAACTCACGCCGATGTGCTTTAAGTTTCCCTTGCCTGTCTCTGGTGTTCCTTGAGCACCGCTTTCCGTGCCGATGCGCGGCCGGGAGGGCGCTGCCCCAGAGCCCGGGGGTCCCGAGCCCTGTGCGGGACCTTTCCCTGTGCCTGCCGTGTCCGCTGTGCGCGAACCCTCCGTGCCGGAGCTGCGGGCCGTGCCGTGCGGGGAACGGGGAAAGCCCTGCGGGGGCGGCGCGGGGGCTGCCCCGGCGGGGCGGGCGGTCCCGGCCCCGCTCCCCTCGGCCGGGCCGTGCGCCGTGTGGCAGCGCCTCTGTCAATCAGCCTGACTTCACTCCGCACGCCCTGTGCTTCCAGTACTATACCCCCGCCGCCTCCTGGTGTCTCTGCTTCGCTGCGAGCCGGGAGCGCGGCCGGCACTGCCGCTGCGGCTGCGGCTGGGCGAATGCGCGGGCGGCGGGGCGCGGGGCAGCGCTGAGCGCCGCGGAGCGCACCGGAGCGGGGCCGCCGCCTGCGGGGCTGGGGGGCTGCGGGCAGCCCGGCCGCCGGCCCCGCCATGGACCCTCCCGCGGGCATCGCCTGCCTCCTGCTCTGCTGCGCGCTCGCCCTGCCCGCCGGAGCCCTGCGGCGCCCCGCCGACAGAGGTAGGTCCCCGTCTCCGCCGGGACGCCCCTCCGGGGATGCTCGCCTCGCCCCCCGGCACCCACCGCTGCCCGCAACCCGCCCGTCCCAAGTCGCGGCTCGCCGCCCCGCGGCTTCCAGCTCCCCTTGAAGTTCTTCTGCGGCTACTTTTGACGGGTTTCCAGTTGTTTCCTGCGAGGGGCAGGCGGGGACGGCGGTCGGGAGAAGGGACGGGGCAGCGCCCGGCGGTGACAGCGCTGCGCCCGCAGCCCCGCCGAGCGGGAGAGCCCCGGCGGGCAGGGCGCGGTGCCGGGAGTGCCCCGTGCGGGATGAAGCACACGGCAGCTCGTCTGCCTCCTCTTCCTCCTGCCCCTGGTCATCGCCTCGGTCCAAAACTCCCGGGGTTCCCGCAGAGACCGCTCCCGGTCGCTGCCCGTGGCGTCCCCATCACCGCTCGACTCATCCCCGCCGCACCGGGGTTAGTTCGAGGGACGTGCCTTTTCCCTTGCAGGCTTGCCACCTGCAAACCCAGCCCTTGCCCCTGCCCCTCCGAGCAGTCCCGAAGTGGACCGGTTCCCTCTCCTCAACTCCGGCCACCCGGGTAGCCCCACAGTCCTCGGGGCGAGCCGGTCACGGACGGGGTGGGCAGGGGTGGGTGGGCAAAGGGTAGCGGGACCCCGGTGCGAAGGCAGGAGTGCGGGGTCCCGCAGGGTGGGGAGGCTCACGCTGCCGTCTGGTGCTTTGGGGAGCAAAAGGCAAGTTTGAATGAACTCTGCGCACTTCATGCAGGTGAACGAAGTGCTTGCACGGAGCGCAGTGTCCATCTGCCTTATGTAAGTGTCTGCTGTGCTAATGAATAATGGAATAAAAATCCCGTGGCATCAGGATATGTTTAGTTCTAGTATCTCTGTCGTCTCTTGCTTTCTCCCTGTAAAGATTCCATTCTGAGGAATATAGAGGAGTACAGCCTTGTCATCCCCACCAGCACAGATTCAGAGGGCAGGTTCCTATCCCACTTGGTGTCCGGACCGCCAAAGGCACGCTTCAGGAGGGCTGTGGAGGACTTGCAACGTGAAGCAGCAAATGAGCAAATATTTTACAATGTCACTGTTTTTGGAAGAGAGTTTCACTTCAGGTTGCGGCCAAACTCGAGGCTCGTGGCCCCTGGAGCAACAGTTGAGTGGCAGGAGGACTCTGAGGAGACTCACATTGAACCTCTCTATGGGAATTGCCTCTATGTTGGGGATATCACTGACTTGCCAAACGCTTCAGTCGCTATCAGCAATTGCGATGGGCTGGTAAGTTGCTTTTGTTATTATATCGAAGATAATGATATTAATTTCCTCCAGCCTTTAAATATAAAATGTGTGGACTGTCAGAAACTCACACCTCATATGGTAACTGTGAATGCAAATTAACTAATGTTCCCTTGTGTGGGAATAGCTGCGCTGCACCAGGCGCTGCTTTACAGACAGTGGCACTAGAAGTTTGAGCACATGCTCTGAGGTAGCTACTCTGGAGCAGAGCAGCTGAAACCAGGATTTATGTTGGTTTCTGGTAAAGTTGCTCGATGTGTCTGGTGCTCTGAAACAGAGGATGAAATGGCAAGTTCTCAGCATCTTCTTCCGCTTAGCACTTCCAGCCTGCAAGGGGGGAATGTTAGGAAGAGTTAATCCCAAATGATGGGCTGGACTGCCCCGGGGACAAATTTTGTAGGTAAAGTATGTTTTTACTCTGGAAAATTTTAATTTATTCAGAGTCTGTTTTCATGGATCTTTCGCTTGGTGAGTTTCATTGCCTAATCGAGTGATTGATGGAAAGTTGCAGAAGAGTTTGAGTTTTATATGCAAAACACCTCCCTGGGATACATTTTGCAAGGCTGTGTGTTTTAAAACTTGCTGCAGCTTTCTGTTCTGGAGTGCATGTTCAGCAGTCAGATTATCACTGTTTGTCCCTGACATCCTAAACTCTCATATTGTCATTTGAGCAGTAATTACTGCACAGCAATTTGTTTAGTGAGAGAGGGCTGTGTTTTTTTATAATGTACAGTTTATCCAGCCAATATTTCTTTGCTATAGCCTTTGGAGTTCATAATTTTGAGATTGCTTAATTGTAATGCATTCTGACTTGCATAAAGAGCCGGTAGGAGACAGTTGTATTTCTATTTATTTAGTCATAGGAAGTTGTTCATTTGCAGTGCCAAGAAGATGACATGTATGGAGATAGTATGTTGGCTCCCTGAGAATGGAAGGGAATCAAATACTTTTCCCCTTAGTCTTTCCTTCCCTGCGGTTTCTCTCAGCCATGTGCATTCCTGTTTTGAGAAGCAGGTTTTAATGTTGCAGTTGTTTGATGTGGACAGCTGGCTGAGTGGAGCACCAGGACTGAGCAAGAGGAGTCATTCAGACAGCAGAGTGTGAGCCTGCAGTCCTGCCTCGGGGGGGGGGGGGGGGGGAACAAGTTGTGTGGTTTTCCCATACTTGGCACAGATCATTTTGTGTAAGGCAAAATCTGCTTGCTCAAAATCTTCTTGCTCTTTACTTTTAGAACTGGGGAGGAGCCAAAGCTCTTCTTCCTTGCTTCTCTGTGCTGGAGGGTGGAGGAAGATCCTGTTGATGGCTCTTGCTTTGTGCTCTTCTCATCAGCACAGGTGTTGAATGTAGGGGCAGTGGGGGAGCTTGTTCATTCTTCCTTCCCATGTTTGCCTGAGTGTGAAGTCCTTGTATTTAGAAAAGAGAGTTGTGATAAAATAGAATAGGAATTAAAGCCAAAGTATGGGTGAGACTCTAAAGGTCCAAGGCCTCATGTTGCATTTGAAAATGACGAGGGGTTTATAAAATGCTGTTCTTTTTGCTTTTGTGAGTAATTTCTCAAACACAAAGGAGTGAAACCAGTCCTCAATTTACTGGCATTCATAAATGGCTGAAATCCAGAAAGCTACCAGAAGAATTGTACTTTTCAACCTGTATGCACAACCCATGTTGCTTGCCTTTTCCCAACATTGTTTCATTAGAGGAAGTGGGAGAATTGGTCTGCTGGGGGAGCTGCCACATTCTAATCTGGGTGTCGTGCTGGTTCTCTCATGCACTACAACTTCTGTGGTTCTGCTAATACATTTGGAAATGGGTTCCTGTTTCCTCTAGTGCAGGCAGGGACAGGTATTTTTTTGCCCAGGTCACTGAAGCCTTCCTGCAGGAAGCATTACCTCAATACCTTTAAGCATCTGGCTGTAATGATTTCCCTGAGATTGTGCAGTAAATCTGCTGTGGAACAACAAATTGAACTCTAATCCCTTGGGTACTATTTTCCATTTCTACCCATTCCCTCCATCTCAGTTTCTTTCTTTCTTGTTGGGTGAGAGTATAAAACAGATTATCTATACGATTACACAAATTCCAAGAAATTATACCTGTGGTTCTCCAAAAGCCACTGCTCCATGGACTGCAATATTGAGCAAGTAACTCACTGAAGTTAATACTGCACAGAACTGTCTCTCCATTTACTTTTTTGTTTCTTGTGTTTGCAAGGAGTATTGAAGAGTCTTTGGAGCAAGAGTCTTTGGTATCATCAGCAAGACATTCCTGAAGACCACTGGGCTCTATGCTTTTCTCAGGTTTATTGGTGTTTTAGATGTGAATTGAGACAGGGACAAAGTTATTCTCAACTGCTTTTCTATGTCCATATTTTACTTCACATATAGTTTACTTAAGAGGAGAAATTCTGTAACATCATGGATATTTTTTCAGTTGCTTGACAATAGAGGCACCATGGCCAGTGTTTCTGACATACCCCAAGTATCTCCACCTCCTTTTCCAGGTTACTCTGGAGACAGGAATGATGGAGCTGTGTGACAACTGAGTTGTCAATTACTAGAGTTGTTTGTTACAAACTTCCTTCATTTAATTCCTAGTATTTTCATGAAGTGTTTGCTTTTGAAATTGATTTGACATCTGTCTGTGATTCTGGTGGCCTTCTGGCTTTTCAATCATAGATCAGGGCTGAAATAATACTGGAGTTGGGGTTTCCTACTTTGATCTTTACATTTCAAACTTTTGTTGACTGAATCTGGTTTCAGTCAGTGAATGCACCTGCCACCTTGCCAATTTCTGATGTTATTTCCTCTGAGCATCCCCTTTGGTTTGCACTTTACTACCAACTGTGTCTTATTTTCTAGTCATTGCCTGAGAAGAATCTGGCTGGTGGAATTGATAGTGCTAAATGAGAAGCATTTACATGAAAGTAGTAGATCTGTGAAGGGATTTTTGAACTGTACTGTAAATGATGATCTGCTGCTCTGACTGAGGAGACACACAGTTTGGGTGCTCATGGTTTTTTCTGACAGAAGTCCGTGACAAAATTAGTTTTATTGACTTAAAAATCAAATCTGAGGCAGATGAAGAGAACTTCTGAAGTGTGCAATCTGCATGTGTTTTCAGAGCTGAAATAGGTCTTTACAAATCACTGGAAAGTTGAAGCTCATCAATAACATTTTTAACAGCTCTCTGAATTATAAATGCGATTTTTACCATATTGGAAAAAAAGTTTTGTGAGGGCTTTCTCACCTAAGATAAAAATACTCTGGATGACTTGTTATCATCTTGGCTGATGTGATAGCATTCAAACTACTTCTCCACTGAGTGGGCAGAACCAGCATGGTCAGCTGTCCATGCCCTGCAGGCTGTTGGGGAAGGGAGTGCACTTTGAGTATGTTCTTGGTCCTTGGCCAGGTTCTTACTTGTGGATGCAGTTGGAGGATGAGGGAATTGGCTGTCCTCTCTGAGGGTTGTGAAGGAGAAATGGTTGGAGGCTGTAAAAAATGCCATAAAACAGTGAAAAAATTGGAATTATGTTAATCCTTCCAGATTATTACCTGAACTGTGGGAACTCCCTTTCTTCACCTCAGCAGATGAACCTGCCATTGTAGATGAACTCTTTGTGCATGTGAATTACTGATTTCTGATAAATCTGCAGTGCTTGAGGCAGATGTGCCAGAAATGTCTTCTTCAGGATGGCAGTGTTTGGTTGTGGAAATTCAGAGCCATAAAATTTCTCCCAGTCTCCTCATAACATTTGTAGTTTGTGAGCTAGAATATATGAGCTTAGACACGAGCAGGTGTAGGAGAAACACAATATCAACAGCACATCTGAAATGGACAAAGAGCACATGACTAAATGAGGCTGCAGTGCAGAGTCAGACTCCCTGACAGGCTCCTGGAAGCCTGAGGGTCACAACTTCAGGGTGAACAAGCAGTATGATCCAGCACCCACTGAAGCAAATGAAGGGACATCAGTTTCAGTAACACAACATGATGTCCCACCTCTGCTTCATTAGTATAATCCTCTTCCTCTTTTAAAAGTTAAAAGATCAGCTGTCCAAAAGTTTCACTGTATTGTCATTGAAATGGAAAGTTATTGGCAGTGGATATATAGAAAGTGAGCTTTTCAAGACTGTGTGTTTTCTTAATGAGCTGCAAGCATTGTGTGTTTGGGGGTGCCAAGCATAGTCACCTTATGAGTACAATGGACTTGTTTCTTCTTATGTGATGAACTAGGCAGGGTTTGCTCTACAACATTTCAGCCTTTGCTGTGTGCTGTAATAACCCTCCCAAACTGTTTGAGAGAAGCCTGCTGGCTGGCTGCTTGCCCAGATGCTGTTTCTTCTAGAAATGCTTGGGACACCAGCAGTGCTTTTCCGACTCATGCTCACTCCAGCAGGGTCTGTAGCCCTGGGTGGGTTTGGGTGATCCAGTTGCTTTACCAACCAGTCATGGACCTTCAGGAACTGGCTGGGGCTTGTCCTGCAGTCAATATGTGCATGATTTTTAGTGGTCCCAAGACTTTGTTATGTGTTATTTATATTAATAGGATGGTCTTTTTTAAATTAGAGTAGATTTTTTCAGGTTTTGTTTGACAGGGACTTATTCATATAATCTAGTTTATAAATTGTAAATGTAGAAGTTCAGCTTCATATTCAGCCAATGGTGCTTCCTCAGAGCAATTCCAACTACCCATGTTAAACACCCACCTTTCTCCTTCCTGGAGAAATATTTCCCCCTCTCTCCTGCCACCTTCCCTGCACTCCTGAGGACATTTGAACATCTTGTGAAGTCGATGCTTGTTTAGTACAGTCCTTCTTCACCTTGAGAATGAGCCTGAGCTCTTTGAAGTCAGTGAGTTTTGGGTTATGTTTTTATATACCTTCCTGATAGAGTTGCTTTCTTGAACTGGCCACAGAGCTGAAGTTGGATCTAACTCACCTTGGGTGGAACATGTAATTTACCTGGCTAAGAGGGTGAAGGAGCTGCTCACAATGAATACACCAGGAGAAGGCAAACATGCTTATATAACTGTTATTTTTCTTTTTAGACATCCATCTCCTGCTTTCATATGGATTTACAATTTAGTTTTGTTTCTTTTTTATCTGGTTTTTGGATTACACTGGTTTGTGATGTAGCAAAAAAGCAGAGCTCAAGGTAGCCCAGTATTATCTTCAAAGTCTGGTCAGGTCGAGTGCCTGACAGTTAAAACAGATGCCTGCTTCAAATAATTCCAGTAATCCACTTTTTGTATGCTAAGTTTTAGCATTTACATTGATTGTGCTGCTTCCATTTTTAGTAGCTTAAAATTTGGCATATATCATCTCCTAATTTGGGAGCATTTTCTCTTTAAATTAAACCAAAATAAAACCAAATTTGACTCTATTTTTATTTTATTTTTTGAATGTGAAAGCCATTCTCTTTAGGAACGCAGCAGCCCTTCCCCTGCAGATGATCAGAATGGAATCACCATTAACCCTTTCTGAAAGGTCTTTGGAATTCAGTTGGGGTCTCTACATGTGTAAGCCCAAGCATGTTTGTAAATCCCAGCACAGTCAGAGCCTGAGTGCACATCCCCATCTACACACATCATTTAAAAGACCCGTGTTGCCTGACAGAAGGTGCTGGAGCTGCTTTGATGCCTGACACCCAAGCATGTCCCTATGTTTTCAGAGGACAGAAAGTTTGCTTTGTAACCGTTATCTGCATTTCTAGTGTTCATTTCCCTGGCCAGCCTAGTTGGACAGGCCCTTCTGTTATGTAAATTGCACAGACTTTCCCTTTTAAAAGTTACAGTCTGAAACACAGTGTAAACACTATGATTCAGCCTCTGACTGGAGTAAATTATCCTCTGCTGTCCTTAAAAGAGACTCTGTCATCAGTAAGGACTGGTTGTTTTTTTTTTCTTTGTATCTTCTGTGCATGGATCATCTCACCTACATTTTATCTGGGAGCAGAGTAAGTCATTTCCTACATCATACAGGTGGACACCATCTGCTCAGAGTCTCCTCAGGCAATCAAAACTGGTATCTTTGTGGTATGTTTTAGGCCTTTGGGTAAAATATAGGTATTTCCTTATGTCCTTTTTGACCTTGTGTTGCATTGTCCTCATTGCAGTGGTATCTGGGCTGGGCTGTTCTCTCATTTTCCAGCCAGAATATTAAATTATGTACATCCAAGAAAATGTTCCTAATGGCTTCTTCTGCTTTCCATCTGGAAAGATCCAAATATAGGAACTAATTTTGATAAGGTCATAACTAATTTCTGGGGTAAGCAGTACATCTATTTTGAGAAGTCTGCCCCTCTTCAGCTTCCAAAGGTGTGTGTCCCTCAAAAAGTGCTATCAGCTTACTTAGGTGCCAGCTCTCCAGTGGTGTGGAGAGGTGTTCCAGTGTTCTCTGAGAACTTAAAACTCCTGCAAATGGCAAGGCATTCCCACATTTTGAGTTAATTACATGTTTACTTCCTTCTGAAGAAGGTTGGAAAATATCTAATGGATCAACCAGAATTCCAGCAGTTGCTTGGAGCAGGACCTTTTCTCCACAGGTCACACTAGTGTTTTATGCAAAGTACTTCTGAGCACTTTATTAATGGTGACTGTTGCTTTGCAAGCAGGTCATGCCATTACTTAATTGCACACTGGGGCATTTCTCATACTGGGTCTGATTCAAACCCAACCAGGGAGCAGGTCAGTGTCTTGTAGGGGTCACACAACCTGCGTTTGCTGCCCGTGATCAGCTCTGATGTGCACACCCTCCCTTTTGGATCGCCCTCTCCCTTTATTGCTTTCTTTCTTCCAAAGTTGCAGTAAGTTCTTTGACACATCTGGTTCCTTTAGCCCCTTTATCTGTGTGTATTTTAAATTCATCTTTGTTTGCAGAGTCTTGCCACAGTGGGTTCCCCGTTTTAATAGTCTGCAAATGAAAGGGCCACATTTCACATGCTATTTTCAGCACTGTTCTATTAAACTGTAACATTGAAAAGAAGAGTGTCCTCTTCAAGTGCAGAAGAGCATTTTGCTTCCTCATATCTAAATCACAGTTTCTGTTACAGATGTGAGTTATTCCCAGGTCTCAAAACGTCTGGTACTTTCTTCAGATCTGGAGTTCTCAGAGCCACAAGTGTGAATCTCAGCACTAATGTTTTGCTTTTACTCCCAAGTAACTGTTTTCTGCTTAAAGGAAGTGTTTTAAAGTAAGAGTTTCCCTCAAGGAAAAGACAGAGGTGCCAGTTCTCTTTCTCGAAGTCTCAAAAATCACCAGGCCAGTGGAAATCATCTCAAGTATGTTGTTTTGAAGGTGTCAGTTTACAGTACAGATGAGTTTCTCTTGACACCTCGTGTGTCCTTCTGAGAGGGTTGCCCACTGGTGTGGGTTACGTGGCCTGGCTGCCACTCACGTGGGGGAGATGCAATTGCTGACCATGGTGACCTCAGGATCATTTTATCCTCTCTGATCCCATAGAGAGGACCTGCCCTCACCACTAATTTATAGACTTGGCTTTTTCCCCCCACTTCATGTCCCTTGTATCTACTGATCTGCTTGTTTTCCAAAACTTTGCCTTGCTAAAATTGAAGTCGCTTTTGTAGAACTTGCTGTTACTTTTTGGTCTTGGTATCCTAAGTATGTTTAAGTTTTTCAGTGTTCCCTTCAAGTGTATATTCTTTCTTATTCCCTTTTTATTGGTTTATATAAAATTTAATGTTTTGCCCCTTTATTGCTGCACTCATGACCTTTATCTTCAACATAAACACACACAATTAATTGTTGTGCAGCTCTCTGAAGAATTCAGAGGTTGAAATTGCCTGATGTTTCTGGTACTTTCTGACTCTTCCACCTGCAAAGTACAGTGTTTTCATTTGATGTGGTGAGCTATAAATAAAGCTAATTTAACGTCTTTCCTACTGTCATTCCCTTTAACTTTTCCTGCAGTGGCCACCTCCGTGTTTGAATTTCATTATATGGTCAGACCACTCTTTACCAGCATTTAACCTCCAGCCCTGTGGACCTCAGGGGACAAATTACAATCTATTTTCTACTGAAATTAAGCGTGAAGTCTACTAATCCTGTAATGAGAAAGAGTCAGTGGACATTGCTGGTACCTTTGTGGATAAGAAGAGCTCCTTCTACCTGTAACTAATTAAAACTACTTTATGCATTTAAGTTATTTCTCTTCACTAGGTGTGCTGACTGTAGATAGCTGCTGTTATTGCCCTTTAAAGAAGGTGAGTGGTTTCTACAGTTGTTTGAAGCAAGAGAACTAGAAGGAAATACCTGGCATATGGTCAACGTTTAAACCATTTTTTGGAAAACATAAAATATCATCCTGAGGTTTTAGGATAACACGTCTTGAAACTGAGTCTTTAAACCTTCATTAATGTGTTTTCTGATTTACTACCGCAGTAATAATAATGAAGGGGACACGTGTGTAGAAGAACCTGCATGGCTAATGAGCACGCTGGCTAATGAGCAAACTGTCTAATGAGCAGGCTGGCCAGCAGCTCTTCCTGACCTCTTTTCTTTTACCCCATCCCTTACAGTACTGGCAAGAAGCAGTCCATGGAATGGCAGGAGGGGTTGGATTTTGTGAATGATGCATCATGTTTTGGAGGAGCTCTGAGTGTAGATCTCTCAGCCTTGTGTTGTGCCTGGTTCCCTCAGTTGGGGGCAGCCCCTCTTCCACATCTGCCCCCTCCCTCTGGGCCCTGGAGGCTCCAGCAGCACTTCCAGCACGTCCAGTGATGCTCTGGACATGTATCAGCCTTCCCACTGCACACCCAGGATGGAGACTGCAGATTCCCTTGCACAATTTGGGCTGTAAGGAGGGATTTCTTCTTCAAGTTGTACTTCTGAACATGTGCTTTTTTGGCATGGTATAATGAGTACTGTGCAGTATAGGATGGAGAAAGTCAAAATACTGTGTTGAGTCCAACAGGAAAGAAAGGCTTATTTTCTTGGGGGAAAAACTATTTCAAGAGCTAAGAATAGTAATAAACCATTTACATTTTATTATTAATGCAGTAAAATGATAGACTAGAAGGAAATAGAGGAAAGCCCAGATTTTACTCCAAAGGCTGGCTGAATTTTTAGATTGGATATTAGGAAAACTTTCACTTGAAGGGCTGTCAAGCATTGGAACAGTCTGGCCAGGGAGTACAGATGTGGCACCTGGGGATATGGTTTAGTGGTGGCCTTGGCAGGGCTGTGCTAATGGTTGGGCTTAATGATCTTCCAGGTCTTTTCCAACATAAACAATTCTGTGATTCTAATTTGCCTGATATTTCCTCCATATGCAAAAGGCAGAACTAACATCCAATACTTGCCCTAAGCAGATGCCTCTCGCATGTTCTCCCCTGGTGAGTGGGTGACTCCCAAGGCTGGTACAAGGATCAGCGTCCACAGCCATTACATCCCTTGAAGGGCAAACAGGACAGAGCCAGGAGTTTGGAAAAAGAGCCTGCAGAATACACAGAGATTAACCAAGGATAGGTGGCAGCACAGGCTGTGGTTACTGTTTTAATAATGGTTTTATTTGCTTTAAGTCATGGCTTTTGGGTAAGTCATGTTCATCCAGCTCACGTGCAGATGAATACACTTCATTTTTCAGAGTGTTAGGGTTGCTAGGCTTTTTTCTTTCTCCAAGCAGAGGAGTTGTGGAAGGAATGTGAGGGATGTTGTTTGGAAAGCATTCTGCAAACCAGAATGTATTTAAGAAGCAGTCTTTGAGAAATAAATCACTACCTGATGATGAAGGCAACTGAACTGGGCCAAGAGTCTTTCACGTGCCAACACTCTCATGTGACAGGAGTTACATTGGAAGTTGACAGGCTTTGAAGCTTGCAGGGCTGAAAAGGGCTAAGAATTTTTTGTATACTTAAAGTAATAGATAAATAAAATTATTTCTTTCAAACTTTTCAAAACACCTCCCTGTAGAACACTGTGAACCTACCTAAGGTCACAATCTTTTACCTGTTGGGAACAAAAAATCCACCTCAAAGCCCAGAAGCAGAAGTTTTACACCTCTTCTGTTCAATAGCACTAAGGAGCTCAGGGATGAAGAAGTTTTAAGGATGAAGGTGGATTGATTTCAGAGTTATAACCAGGCATGAAATCAGAATTTCCTAATAGTTTTAGTTTTCATTATAAAAATTGCAATCCACCATTCATCAGTAAACCAAAATATTTAATTCCCAAATAAGTGCTAAGAGGTGTCTGTCAATATTAAATTTGTTTGCAAAGTTACAGCACATTAAGGCTGACATAAGCAGCAAGTGTAAAAATGGGATTAATCAAAGGATGATTTACTAGTCTGAAAGAAGACTATGAAACTCAGTCTGGGTAAGTAATAGACAAGCAAAGAAAGACAAGACAACTTACAAGATGTCTTGAATTAAACTGCTCAGTAGGAAAGCATAATGAATTTGCTATGAAAATTAAGTGCTTACTTCACTGCAGTCAAATTAAGGCCCACGATAGTCAAATGCATCTTGTGAAGTACAATAAAAAAAGCTGAACTTGTGAAAATGTAGTGTAATTTAGCATTTATATAAACAGAAAATCACAGAAAAAACCCCAGGTCTCTGTCAGTGTTTGTGTCATGGTCCAGAATCATTTTGCATAAAGGCCAGGGAGGTCCCATGGTAAGCAGCTGATCTTTGGGTTTGTTCCAAATCTGCTGTAGTGAACCTGTTTAGTTTTATGCTCTCTGTTTGGCTTTGTTTGGGCAGGTTGATTAGCAAAGAAATTGGGACAAAAAGCAGGCCATGGAGTGTTGCACATCCTAACCTTGTGTTTCACCTTGTTCTCTGTCCCCTGGTGCTGGGAGGGAGGGGAGTACGAGAGGCTTGAGTGCAGCTTCTCCCATGGCTCTTTATATCCCGTGTGCTGGATGGAACAGGACAGAAATGTGCTTCTGAACCTGAAATAGCTCTGCTAAACCTGCTTCCCCTTCTGCCTCACACCACATCCCCACCACAGAAGAGGTGATGCATTAAGCAAGGGGGAGGGATCAGGAGAAACCCTTCCTCTGGTCCGTGCCAGGAGGATGAGGCAATTGCAGCTGCCTTGAGTTTGCAGGCTCATTCTGACAGCTCTTCTGTCTCCTCCTCCCCAGGAAGATTGGGACAGAAAGAGGAAAGATTCTCCTGCTTTCTGAGACTGCCCCTCTTTGGTTCTGCACTGCTGGAGGCAGGGTGGTGGGAAGAGTTTTCTCTGCCTATCAAAGATGTTAGCTCTGACCTCAATAAAACCAGCATCGCTTGCAAAAAAAGCCACATACCCAAATGCCAAATCCAACCCCTCCCAACAAAACCCCCCAAATCAGGAGAGAGAACAACACATGAGGAAAAACTCTAATTGCACATCTGTTCAACAGACTTTTGTGATAACTCAGCAACAGCTAATTGAAACTCCTGGATCATAAATATGCTTTCAGCCAAACTGGAGTTTGCTTTCCCTGATGCAATCTCCTTTCAGCTCCCCATTGTGCTCTGATATTCTGGTGGTCAGGATTCCAACAATCTGTCACTAGATGGGAAAATTAGAAGTTGGGTCCGTTCAATTATAACGAGCCAAACCTCTGTTAATCTGCATCATCCCGTCTCCATGGATTTTTGGAAGCTCTGTCACTTTGCATTAGCTGAGGACCTGGCCTTATGTAATTAGATGTTTTCACACTCTTCTGGTGATGTGTCCTCCTCTGACAGTCAGGACTACAGGACCCCATGGTTTGAAAAGGGAAACACTCCTTCTTGGGAGGCAGCAGGACACAAGAGATCTGTGAATGTGTACATGCTATCAACAGGAGATTTCTTTATGTGTTCAGGGTTTGTTTACATACTTGGAAATGGCAAAATGCATTGGAGGAGGAGACCAGGAATCCCAGGATCTCTGAAGGCTCTTGGGGTCCTTGGTCTCGAATGGGCAGATGGGTTGAAGACACAGCAGTGGGCACTGCTTGTTGTCACTCCAAGTGGAGGCTCACTGAGGCCTCGTGGCTCCCTGTCTCTGAATTGCCATTCTGATGTAATTTTGGTGACATTTTCCTGTTATTATGCAAGCCTGTAGAAATCATGATAAGGCTAGCAAAACTGTTGAATAAATAAGATGTTAGGAATGTGAAATTCATCTGTGATAGATATACTTGTGGTTTTTGAAGAGTTTAGCTGCTTCCAGCAATTTTGGGTTCCTTTGATGTGATTCAAAGAGGTGTTTGCTTTGACTTGTGGGTTTAAGAAATATTTATGCCCAGGTAACACTTTTATAGTGCGCTCCCAGAATGAACTCCGTGCAGTCTTTATCCCAAGGATATAATTTTGGAATATTGAATCTCTGCTTGCAAGTTCTCCAATAGATTCTGGCTATCCCACTGTGAGAAATGGTTGGTTTTTTTCTCTTTTCATTTCATGTTTGTTTATATTAAGACCACTTTTTGCTGACGTCAGAGACCTATCAGGTCAAATCTAATCCTCTATATCTCACGGTGCACTGGCTAGATTAGCCCTAATACTTGTGTTTTCCAGTCTGTGTGGGGGCAGCTTTCACCTTGTGATCGTGTCCTCCCTGAAGCTGGTTCCAGGTGACAGCTGAACCTGTAGGTTCTCACTCCTCACCTTCCCAGAGCCAGGGACCTTGTCAGCATCCCTCCTTTGCCAAGGAACCTTTAGCAAATGCCCATCTTTGAAATTGCTGCCAAGAGGTGGTGGATTCGTTCCCCCACAGTTAACAGGGTTTGAATTCCAAGGCTGCAGATTGTTTGAAAGTCTGCCTCCCTCCCCACAGGCTGCTGCTGGGATGGTGGGCAGTTCTGCTCTCCCTTTCACAGGCTGGAAAGGCTTCCTTCACTGGGCAAAAATGCACTGTGGTTCCTGTGGAGAAGTGTGGTGTTCAGAGCAGTGAGAGGATTGTCTCTGTGTGGGATTTGGAGGAGAGGAAGGATTGGGTCAAAAAAAACACCAAAGGAAAGAGCAGTTAGAGACATCAGATCAGTGTCATCAGGGCAAGATGCTGAGCCCTGGCACTGCAGTGCTGAGGTGATGAGAGTAGCTTGTGAGTAGCCCATGCAGCAGGAATGAGCAGAAAACACTGTGTGTCCTGGCAATTCATAACAGAATCCTTGTTCAGTGAATATTCTCCCTTAATGAGTACTGCCAGAAGGGAGAATGAAGCAAGAAGTGATGCCCCTGTTTATCCTCATTGCCAGTCTGCCAGGCAGGGCTGGAATTCTGACTCCATCTGAGAGCAA
Source organism: Anabacerthia variegaticeps (assembly GCA_035583185.1). Taxonomy (NCBI): domain Eukaryota; kingdom Metazoa; phylum Chordata; class Aves; order Passeriformes; family Furnariidae; genus Anabacerthia; species Anabacerthia variegaticeps. Next base: position 10,905,585 of record JAWWEW010000028.1, on the reverse strand, counting down.
ATGAAAGTTCTTGCACCTCCCAAACCAGTCCATGAGGCACTACAAGGTGAGTCAGGGCTGCCAGAGGCTCTGGGCAGATGGGAGCAGAGAGCTGGAGACACGTGAATGAACCACCAATGTGTCCTGTGTGCTGCAGGGCAGCCCCCTCCAGAGCTGCTGAGACTGATTCCATGGCAGGGGTCACAGCTCCAGCCCCGAAGGGACTAAAGTGCCTCTCCTTCTCACCCTGAATTTTCTTCCTTCTCTATTATCGTTCTGCCAGGGTTGTTTTCAAGGAAAATTGTCTCTCAGCCTACTGTGCTGCCAGGCTGGACTAGTGTGAAATTAAAAAAACCCACGTCGAAACCAACAGCACAGGTTTGGTTCCTTTGTCTGGGCTTTTGGGAATTTCAAGAAGTATTCTGTGGCTCTGTTGCTGAGTCAACACCAGTGGGATGTGATTTCTGAATGTGGTCAAACTTTACACAAAGCTTTGATGTTTAATGTGTCAGTCAATTAAAGCACGCTGCTCTGCAAGAAATGATGTGGTGGCTTTGTGTGGCTTGCTTGGTATTGCCAAAATGGGTCAAAAGTATCAGGAGAGGGTTTAATATCCCTGTTTACAGTGTCATTTTGCTTGCCTTGTGGTTCATAAATTTTTGCAGCGAGTAGGGTATAGTCTAAGAGCCGAGAGCCTTTTCTCTGCTCTGTAGGACAAAAATAGCTGGTGCTCTCTTCTGCTGATTTGATTAAAGTGGTTGTGGAGGTTCGGCTGTGATACAAAGAGTATGAATGCTCTGCTGAGCAGAGCTTTCCTGACCTGGGCAGGGCACCACCTGCTCAGGTGTGGATGTTGCCTGGCCAAAAGCCTCAATGGGTGAATCGTGTTGGTTTCCTGCAGAGCAGCCCGACAGACCCTGTGTTGGCACAACTCTGGTGGTGTCAGAGAAAGAACGAGTGTTGGGGGGCAGGACCTTGTCAATACAGTTGTATTGCCAAGTCTGTCCTCTCACAGAATGAACCTTCAGGTACTTGCCCAGTGTAGGAGCCCCAGGAGCAACTTCAGGAAGGTGTAACCTTCTGCTGTCCTAATCGTGGGAAGGTTTTCACAGCAAAGCAGTGTATATGTCCAGATTCCTCCTGACACTTCAATCAGACTGGCAGAACAAGGGCTGTCCAGCTGTTTGTGTAAGAGGTTCAATAAGGAGATTTACTTTAAAGCGAGTGAAAACCTTAGGAAGGTTTTAAGGTTGTACTTTAAAGTGTAAGCGTGGTGTATCTATTCTTTTCCTAAGGGTGTTTTATTTGATTCTGGTATTAAATCAGGGGTTGGTCCAAAGCCCGTGAACATAAATGAAAAGGGTTTTATTGACTTTGATGGGATTTGGATCATGCTGCACTAATTAAATAGTAAAGTATCCATTAGCAGTGGAGAAAACAGAAGAGAGGAGAGCCAAATACTGTTGTGATAAACCCTGTGAAGTTGAGTGAACTGCAGCCAAAGTCTCAATATCATTACAGATGAGCTTGCCCATGTTTTTCTGCCTCAGTCCTTCTGACACAGATACACTGTGGATCTTTAAGAGAACTGAATTTATAAAGATCTTACATTTGCACTGCCTATTTAGGGGTTTTCATAGGGACATCTATTCAATGGAGGTTATAATAAGGAAAAAATGGGAAGAGAGGTGTGACAGAAGAAAAAGATATGCTTTAAACTATACTGAAATCAGGTGCTAATAATTTACACTTACTTTGCTTGAATATTTTTGTAAGATTCTTAAGGAACACAGAGTTTCTAGATTCCAAAGAAAAGAGAAAGAGCTTTCAGTTAGTGATGCTATAAGTAGAAGGTAAGGGGAAAGTTAACATACCCTGTATCTGGAAGGTCTGCATAAAAAGTGGGTTGCATTAAAAAAAAAGTAGAAATAAAGGCTATTCTGGAACCAGCCACGGCATCAATCATGTACAGACAGCTTAAAACACAACAATAAATTAATTTATATGTGTTGCTGGGTGGATGTTAACAGGATCTGGCATTTAAACCTCCGAAATGCTGTTCCTTGTTGCTTTTGCTGTGACCCATTTTGCCTGGGTGGCAGCAGTGGCCCTGGAATTCAGTAGCCCGAAGCCCTGCAGAGGCATTGAGGGGAGTTTCCTTGTGACAGGGGCATAGCTGGAGAACCCCCTGCATGTTAAACAAGCTGGATGTGTTGGGATTTAACTGTAACCACCAAAGCTGAGGTTTTGAGGACCATCTGTGTTTGGAAGTCAGTTCTCCTTAAGCTCTTTGGCAATGCAACCCTAATGTTTTCTAAAGACAACTTGCTGGTATTGTTTGCCTGTTGATCCATTTACTGAAGGGGAGGGCTCTTAAGCCTGTTCACAAGGTTATTGCCATTTCAGATGTTTGTCTTCAGGTTTGCTAGTGCCAACTGAACATCCTCTGTAACTTAGCAAAAAAATGTTTTTCCACCTTGGCTGCTCAGGTATTTATGAATAAATAATGTCTGCAATTTGGTTTGGATTTTTATTAAAGTTATCAAGCAAAAAGGTTGATCACGCTGTAATTATATCGTGACAAAATTTTCTGTATTCATAAACACATCTTGGCCTTCTACTTGGAAAAATCATGAAGGTCTTGTCAGCTGCTGCTGCTGCAGATTGGAGAGCAATTTAATTGGATTTGTAGTTTTGTCACTTTTGTGATAGTCAAAAATCCCAAACAAATAAATGCTCTAGTAAAATTGAAATTCCTAGGATACTTAAAATAGGAAAGGATGAAAGAAGTAGTGTCAGGTTCACCAGCTCAAATGTTCTATGCTTCCAAAAATAGTGTGTCTGAAGTAGAACCCCAGCTCCCCTTTTCATAAATCTCTTTCAAATCCAGTGGATCCTTAATAGAAAGTTTCCTGAAAAAGAAAATCTGGCTTTATGTTTTATGTAAGAACAATTTAATCGAAAGTTTTTATCTTTTGAGGAGATGGGTGTGTAGGAATTGTGGTTTAGTATCAGGCTTTTGATGAAGCCTGCAGAGCAAAACTCTTCTTTGGGGAATTCTGCTTGTTTCTGATCAGTTCATTCCTATATTAGTTCTGTTGGCCAATGTGGGTACACAGGTAGGTAAAGTTATGGGAGAGTTAGAGGATTAACCCTTCAAAGAACGTGACCATTCATTAAAGTGATTTCATTAATTATGAAAAGAAAATGAGATGGAGACTCCAGCACATAGGAATATAGAGAAGGATTTGCTATATATGAACTGCAAAGGAAAGTCTTTCAATATAAAATTACTTTTTGTTCTGAGGCAAGGGAAACAATCCAAAATATAATGTAAATGCTTTCCTCACGTTTAGCTCCATTGTTCCTAAATGAAAATATTTCTGTCTGAGAACAAATGACAAACCAATTTTTCCCCACCCAAAACCTAATTTGGCAACCAAGTCATTTGTTGGTCCAAGTTTTCATTTTTTCTTTTTCGTTTTTAATGTAAAACGTTGCCTTATGTTCCAGGCAGTACAGCATGTGTTTCCATAGCAACTTCTTATGGCTTGAACTTGATGGCATCAACATATGACATTTGAAACTATACAGCATTTGCATGTTCTGCTACCTTTGGACAGGAGGAAGATCTGCTAAAAAGTGGGTCCTTGCAGTTAGCTGGAGTTAGGCAAAGGTGACAGAGTCAGATATCCTTCATACCTCCTGCTCATTTACAAAGAATAAGGAAGTTCTTTGAGTTCTCACTGAACTCACATCAAGCAACAGGACACGGATTCCTGCTCCCAGCTCCACGTTCAACACGGAATTCAAAGTCTCGGTTTTCCCTGGCTCTGTTTGTCTGCGGGTTCTGTGTCTGCTTCTCTGCACTGTGTGGTTTGGGGCTGTCTCTCTGGCTTTTCTCAGGTGCACCTGCTTCTCAAGCTGTACCCTTGAGCAGAGTTGGTCTTGACTGTGGGCACACACACAGGCTTTGGACAGTGATGTACACCAGAGCTCTCTCTGCTCCTGTGATGCCTCTGATTTTAAACCCAGAGAATGGTGAACCCTTTCCAGGTTAAGTGCAGTCTAGTCCAACTGTTGGCGTATTAGCAAAGCACTTATGGAGAAAAAGAAGTGAGGGAGGGGAACAGAAAACCCCCAGTCAGCTCAGAGAATATAGCAGGGAGGGATGGTGTTCCAGTGAGCAGTAAAGAGGAATTAGTTTGACTGGCCAGACGTAATTGTAAAATATTCTCTGGGAGGGAGCACTAATATAATTCTATGATTTGTGCTTTTGCTGTCTTCCTTTTTCTGTCTGTTACATGGGTTGGCTGCTGATTCGAGCTTATAAAATATATATTTCAAGATATAGACAAGCTGCCAAAAATGTGACTAATAGAAAAATGCCTATTGATCTCTTTTTAAAACCTATATTAACATTGCTCTCTGGAAGACAGTAATCAATTCTCACTCCTTGTACTGTTTATACAGACACCTTCCTAAAGGATGGTTCTAATTTTTGCAAACAGAGAGGAATACCAGTATCATGTTTGCAAGGCAAGGTTTTGATAGTGGGAGGTGGGGAGGGACTCCAGTTGTGACTTCTGTGAGCAGCTGGTAAATCTTGCCCCGTGTCTGACAGAGCCAATGTCACCATCATCCAGGATGGACCTGCTGCTGGCCAAGGCCAAGCCCACCAGCCATGGTGGCAGTGACTCTTGGAGGATGTATTTAAGGAGTGGGGGGAAAGAACTGTGCAGCTGCAGCCAGAGAAGAGAGAATATGTGAGAGCAACAGCTCTGCAGCCCCCAGGTCAGAGCAGAAGGAAGGGCTGGAGGTGCTCTGGGTGCCAGAGCTGAGGTTCCCCTGCAGCCTGTGGGGCAGCCCATGGTGAGGGCAGCTGTGCCCCTACAGCCTGTGGAGGTCCACAGGGGAGCAGAGACCCACCTACAGCCCATGGAGAATCCCAAGCCAGAGCAGGGGAAGAGTCTGAGAAGTTCTCCCCCTAAGGAGGAAGGAGCAGCAGAGATGACTTGTGATGAAGTGACTGCAGCCCACATTCCCCATCCCCCTGTGCTGCTGTGGGGAAGGAGGCAAAGAATTCAGGAGTGGAATTGAGCCTGGGAAAAACAGAGGGGTAGGAGGAAGGTGATATTAAGATTTGGCTTTATTTCTCAGTATTTTACTCTGATTTTATTGGTAATAAATTAATTTTCCCCAAGTCAAGTTTTGCCTGTGACAGTAATTGGTGAGTGATCACTCCCTGTCCTTATCTCGACCCAGAGCCTTTCACTATATTTTACCTCCCCTGTCCATCTGAGGAGGGGAGTGATGGACTGGCTTTGGTGGGCATCTGGCATCCAGCCAGCATCACCCACCACAGTACCCCTCTCTGTTTTGGCTGTCAGTGTGTATTTGGATTTATCTGTCACACGATTACATAGGAGAGAGCTGATTTATGCAGCAGTCATGGCCTTAAACCCTTGCTGCAGTGCTGTATCTCCACATTAGAATGAAACCAGGTCAATGGCTTGTTTTATCTTGATTTATGACTTTATGGCTTGGAGCAGGAGACTTTTTATATTGATGGCCCTGTGCATTCAGAAGTGAGTATACATTTTTTCCTCCGTATTTACCAAAACCAGGTATCACACTGATGTTTAAATATTGGGAGTTGTGCTCAAGCCTCCCCTCCATGCACTGCTCCTTCCCTGTGCCATTCCCTGGCCTGCACACAATTCCTCTGTGAGCTGTAGCCCTCTGGTACTCCTTGGAGAAGATGGTTTTTCCTGGGATGGAATGAACCTTTGTTTGTGAGACCTGGGGAGAGAAGCGACGGTGGAATGAACTTTGGTGATTTGTCATCTAGAACTGGAGATGAACTCTGCTCCTAAAGCAGAGCAGATACTCTTGGTGTAGGAATAAGAGTGCCCCAAAACCAGGTGGAACGCTGTCTGGGCAAACATCTGGCCGTGTAGTGCTTCAAGAGCCCGTGTTTACATTCCGGGGTGACAACTTTATCAGGAGAGATGAGAAGTAGATGCTTGAGTTTCTCATGGACTTTCTTAATAACTAATCTAGTACAATATGTTCTTGGGCCAGTGCTTTGATCCAGCTGGGATATAGCCAGGGGGAAAACAATTTCATACTTTTAGGTTGCTAATCAGGAAATGAGATAATTCATATAAAACGTCTCTTTTTTTTGGAAAAAAAATAAAAGCCTTCTGGTCACTTTGCAGACATTAATTTTCAGATAAAGAATTTCTGGTTTGCTTCTGAACCAACCAACCAAGCCTTTAATACAAATAAGATAGAGCTCAGTGTTTTCTGTGTTCCTTAAATCCAGTTTCAGAGAAGAAAGTGACCTTTCCTTCCTTTCAAAATACAGCTGGTTCTCTTGAAATTCTGGGTGTGTAAATACATTTATTGCTGTCTCCTGTTAGTTTTCTGCATCTTTTGCTCACTGGAGTGCATTACAATAAATACCACCTTCAAGTCCTCTTTGGAAGGCTGGGAAGGTTCTGTTCTGTTGTTGCTGAGGGAATTCTGAGTTTTGCTATTTCCTTTTCCCCCCTGGTTTGTAAGCAGTGTTGCCATTCTCCAGGGTTGTCCTTACATGAACTGCTCTAAACTATTTGTCCCTTCCTTGAGTCATCTCCTTATTTCATTTATGCCTCTTCTGCATGTTGAAACCCAAACTAAATATAGCCTTTCCCACTGCCTTTGCTGCTTCTGAGTGAAGGAAATTCAAATGCCTCTTCCAAAGGACTTCAGTGTCCCAACACTTGTGCCTGTTGCCCTTCTTTCTTGCTGGTGCTCTCACCCTCTGAGCTGCTGCTGTTGGGGCTATGGGAGAATGAATTTTTGGGTCATTAAGGAAAAATTAACTAAACGTGGCATGTACAGCCTCCCTCCATAGTGACAGTGTTTTCTCTCCCTCTTTTAAGCTTCCCAGCCATGTGAGGAAGAGGTAAAACATCCCTCCCTTTCCCATTTGTAGAAAATAAAAAACCAGCTGAGCTTGGCTGAGTCCAGCAGTAAGTGACTGTAGTGTTACATTCCTTACATAAAGTAGTGGTTGCATCAATTCTGAAATTGAGAATTTTTCAATTATTTGGGCCAATGCAATTAAAAGCCAACAGATGAAAGTGATTGTAACAGTAATTTTCTTTTTATCAGGTGTCAGGGTCATGTTTTTGTTTGCGTGCATCTTCTATTTTAATCCTCTGCATAGACCTTACCAAGTGCATATTGCTCTTTTCTTTGGAAAAAAAAAAGAATATTTTTCATTTCTGTGTTAAGATTTATGGAAAATACTGGAAAAGGGGGATTTCTTGGATTAGACTGTATATATCATTATATTTCACTGTACTTGTAGCATTATATTGTATATTGGCCCACGTACCATGTTTTGCAAAAGGCAGTTGACCCTTTTGGTGGAACTCACAGAAACTGTACATAAAATATTGATGAAATGAAATTTGGGCTGAATAATTTAGATTATTGTCCATTCAAAATCCCTAAAACACTTATAAAATGGAATAAATTGGCAAATTATGCTGGTGCACCTCTCGAACATATGGTAAAAATGGGTAAAATAAGCAAAATCTTTGTTACTTTCAGCACTTACAGGGAGCACAATGTCATTAAGAAGGGAAAATGCAAACCATGTGATAGCAGATGCCAGAGTAACCACAGCACTCCAGCTCTCATGAGAAGCCCCCTTTTCAAGCTCTATTCAGCCTCGGCCAAAGCATTCTTTTTGGACTGAGAGGTTTTCATTCCTGGTCTTGGGCCAAAGGTAAATTCTCCTCGATGTGGAAACTTTCAGCAAAACCAGTTCAATCATTTTTTGAATTGTCCCTCTCATCAGGGCTCCTGCCACTTCACAGGACAGCTGTGAGGGGTCTGGGGAGCATTGGATCCTTCTGCAGTGTTTTTGCACATGTTCCTACAAATATTGCTCTGGTCCTTTGCCTTTTGTTTTAACATCACCAAGAATGTTTATGGTGCTGCTGATTGATCTCTCGTACAACACAAACCGCAGAATCTCCTCAAGCTGGGTCTGTATCCAGCCTAATAAAGTGGCTGAGACCCAAATCAACCCTCTTGGAGAAATAAGATTTTGAAACTTCCACTGATACCAAAGGTTAGGGTGGATTTCCTGAATTTTGAAAGTTTTGTAGGGAACTAAAAGAGATCTGTGGCACCTAATGAAGCTTCCACGTTCACCTGAGCTGTGGTCCTAAATTGCTTGGCCTCAGTGGGTTTAATTGCCTAACTCAGTGGGACTGGGGGCTCTGCATATCCCACCCCCTGCCTCTTTAGTAGGTAAATAAATACCTTTGCATGGGTAACCTCACCCAGCTGAGCTTCTGGCTTTTGTTGGATCTGCTTCACAGACTCCTGAGGAACTGAAGGTGTGCTGGACTTCACTGTTCTCTTCTGAATTCGGTTCCAACCGTTTCAGAATGGTTTGGAATTGTTTTAATGTTATTTATTTAAAAATTATTTAGGTTATTTTTATTTGCCTTCTGCAAATAAAGTAAAAAGTGGTGAGCATCACTGTGCTAGCAAAGAAGGAACAGCAGAACCAAGGATTTTGAAGTTGCCAGAACTCTTTCATGAGGCAACATGAACAAGAGGAAGAGGAGCTCAAGCACATTTTTGGTGTTTGAAGGTAATTTTCAGTTTCATTAGGACTGGCTTGGTTGGAAAACATTGACTTTTGAACTTTTCTTGAGATTAGAGTTTTCAGAGCTCTCTTCAGTTGTAATTTTGAGGGACCTGATGCCTTGATGTTGCTTTTCTGTTATATGGACCTTCCCTTGCTTGCTTCTGACCTTGCACATCTGGATTTTTCTAACCAGGCAGGAATGGTGGATGCAGAATGAGTGAATTTGGGATCCTTGTAGGCTTAGTGTGTATGAAGCTGAATCTAAATTCTCAATTACTTGCTGTGGCTTATTTGATTTCACTGATTTCTTTTCTCTCCTAATGGTCTATAAGATATTCATCCCATGTTTTCCCTAATTGACTTAAGCTGGCTCTTCCTTTTCCAAAAGGAAATGTTCTGAACTATAAAGGCTCAAGTGAAGGCTGTAGTCACATTGGCATTTTGCCTCATCTTGACTACAGCATTTAGTAGTGGAAAAACTGCTGATAAAACTACATGACAAAGTGCTATGACACGTTTAAGGAACACAAAAGCCAAGTGGGACTGGGGGGGAGACAAATCTGGCCACTACAGCAGTTCTATCTCCTGCAAGTCTCTGCTGTAATCTGGGTTTCCATTCACTGACTGGGTGATAGCTTTATAATGTGGGCATTTGTATTTTTCTAAGGACTCATGGTCAGAAGAAATAAAAGCTTTATTTCAATTTGGCTAGCTATTTTGAAGATTTTCATCAGAAAAGAAAAAAGAGAACCTTTTAATCTAATGAAAAAGTGCTGAGTTTCTACTTGAATTCAGAGAGAAATTTACTGTTGCTTTTACTGTGTTTGTTTAGTTTAGGATTTTTATTTTTTTTTTTCTGAGCTGCTTGTGCATGGAAGGCTGTAATTGGCTCTGGAGAAGGCCTTTTACTTGTATTTCCCAGTCATGGATGTCTGCACTTATCTCATTCTTGGCATCCTCCCATTTCAAAGTAAGACGTGGCAGTAAAGTATTCTGAGGCAGTGCCAAAGAGCAGATTGTTGTAGGAAAAAGAAGTGTTTCTTATATGTTATGCTGAACACTTAGGCTTCTCAGGAATTGAACTAACCCATTTTCCCCCTGACATTGCAGGACAGGTCAGTTGGCACACAAATACCAAGTTGCTGACCAGTGCTCTCGAGTACAACACATGTCTTTGGGTGAAGAATCCCTTTGGTCTGGGCTCTTCACCTGCTCCACTCTCAGCTGGGTTGGAAGTGCTCGCTGTGGGAAGCAGGGATGTGTCTGACATCACCCCTGTGTGGTCTGCTCTGCTTACACTCCTGGGCAGCTGCTGGGGGGAGAAAGGTGGTCATGCTGTAAGAAACCCTGGGCAAGTCAGTTTGGCTTTGTTTTTATTCACCTGAGATTTTTGAATTCTTTTTTTCTTGTGTTTTTTGAAGCGATGTTTATGAGGTGGAAGTGAAAACAAATGAGGGTTAAAGGAGGAGGAAAAGCTGCTGATTTTAAATAAGTGGGAAGTGGAGATCAGCCTTCCTTACAGCAGGATTTTGCAGAAAATTAATCCTCTGCAAGTTTCCTGTGGGATAGATTAAGGCATTAATTAATGTATTTGAAAATAACTCTATTCCAGTGTAGTTCCTATAGCTGAGAATATGGAATGGGGCTACAGAAAGAGAGGGCAAAGGGACAAACTCCTCAGGTTAAACCTGCTATGTGTGAATTCATAAATCCATGTGTGTTATTCTGTGGGAATCTGCTTTGGAAATGGAAGGGACTATACCATATTTTGATAAAGTGTTAAATCTGAGTTGGAACAGGAGATTGCTTTGCTCTGGTGTCACATGGACTAAGAGCAGTGCTGGGTGTAATTCTGCCAGAGGGCAAAGTGGGGCTGTCTACTCAGAATTAAAACAAGAGATGGAGGGAGAACAGTGTTTTTAATCTTGTTTCATCTGAGGCACATGTTCATTGTCTCAAGACAGATTTTGAGATTTTGTCCATATTTGAACTGGAACAAGAAAAGAGTTTTTCTCCAGCTTTGGATCTGACTTGCATCCAAAGCAGATTTGGATGGGTGCCCCACCTGAATTGTTAAGGACTTGGAAGAAGTCTTTTAGTCTTGGCCTATTTCTGGTTAAAATACATACTTCTGCAACGGAGCAAAAGTGTTCTTTTAGACACCCTTGAAACAGACAGGATGTGGATATAATATCAAGAGATGAGATTAATATTTCAAACATCTTTTAAGCTGATCTACCTTTGATAGGCAGATTACTGAGACTTGACTGTTGGGCAGGTTTATTTAAACTCCCAGTAGTGTCTGGTATTGAGAAAACTGCACCATCAGTGCAGGGAAAAGTGAGTGTGGCCACAGCCTTTGCCTGATTTACTTGAAAAATCTCACAGTGCACCCACTCAACAAAAAGGTTCTCCTGCTGATTATGTGTTTCCTGTTCTGTTAATTAGGATGTCACTGCTCTTCCATATCTCATTTCTTGAAGTAATTTCTTAATGAGTCAGTTGAAGTTTTTTGGGCATGGGAAATCTGGTGAACTGGCTAACGTTTTCCTCTGATATCTGTTTTGATATCAATTATGCTGCAGCTTCCAATTAAGCAGGTCAGGGTGCATCAGCAAGTCTCCAGTTCATGGCAAAATACTGCATGGAGAGATGGCATAAGGCTATATTCAAGATTATCCAAAGTAATTGGGACAGAAAATTATTTAGTTTGCCTTGCTGGAAGTAGTCTGACTTATTGTTGAAATGCTGCCCGCCTTAGTTGAGTTCCCTCTGTAGTTCCAGGCAGAAGAAAGCATTTTGCAGCAGACTGTAATCTTTAATAAGGTTGCATTATGCAACTGAGTAAACTGGGGTGAGAAAAGACTGGAGCAGAACTCCCTCAAAAAGTATGGACTCAAAATGCCAAAGGGATGAGCTTGCAATTAAAATTACCAAAATTACCCGTGATCTGTTGGACAACAGGCTCTGATGGTAAAGAATGGTGGCTGAGAATACGATTTGGGGAAAGGGAAATGGACGTGTCCTGTCCTATTGAGTGATGCACACTGAGTTATTCATGGCCATGTTTTGCACCTTAGTTTCTAAACATTTCTAATAGCATCATGGGCAATGTTCATCCTTGCTGTATTGCCTTGCTAGGACAAGTGAAATCAGTATCTTCTTAGCTTTATTAGACTATGTTAATTTGGCCAGGCTGTGTAGGATGTGCTTGGGATGTAGCAATTTGTACATTAAGGAAAAAGAATTTTTTTCAAATCAAGTTATAAAAATTGGCAGCAATTCTTAACACAAAATGTATGCTGAGTTGTGTCTAGAACGAAAACATTACTTTTAATTTGAAAAAAAATCTCTTTGCTCTTATCAGGGGTGCTTCATGCATCTGGTCATGATCATAAATGATCAGGAAAAAGAATCTGAAGAGCAGAAGTTATACTGTAAAGTTCCAGAGTCTCCACTGTCTTTTTATTTTATTTTTTTTATTTTTTGGCATGACTAAGAGTTCTGCAGGATCAATCACATGCATTAGGATAACTCTTAATAATGGTATTTGTCTTTGGCTCAAGCCCTTCCAAAGGGAGAGAGCTCTTCGCCCTTCTCCCATACAGAAAATGAAATTTAAATCTATATATTTGAAAGATTGCTTCCTACAGAATTCCTGTTCCCTCCTACACTGCAGCTCTTCAGGCCCTGGTCACTGATGTCCAGCGAGGTGTTCCACAGTTGTCTCCAGGCTATGAACTGGATCCAAAAGCGAGACAGTGAATTTCTTAACTGCTTATAGAGAGGTCTGATATGTATGATGCCTCTTTTTTGTGCATTTTTGAAACCTGCCTTTTAAAACCATGGCCAAACATGTCCAATTATATTACCTTAAAAGCCACTGCCCCATCATGCCTGTAGGAAATTACTGGATGCTGTTCTACCAGATGTCCACGCAGTGCTTTCTCCTCTTTAGGATTCTGCCTTCCTGCACATCTGACAAAACATCTCTGGACCACAGCTGTCACTTAGCACTTTGAAATCGAACCATCTTTCATTACAGTTGGTATTTCTGACCTTCAGGACCGACATTCTGAATGTGCCCCCTTGTTGGCATTGGGTTTATGCTGTGCTCTAGGCAGTAATTTGCTGAACCACTCCTGTGCCTTCCAAAAGCCATTTTGTAATTAAAAAAGCCTTCAACAGAGATGGCTGTGAGGACAGTGTAGTATACAGTAGATTCCTGAAGCTTCTGGATTTTTTCTTTCTCTAATAGGGAAAGGTTTTGGGAAAGCTTTGATTTCTAAAGGCTTACACAACAGTAATAAAAAGTGAGATAAATTTTGATGAAAAACTGATATGACTCATGAAAGCTATATATTTATCAAGGTGTTATCCTCAATAAAGGAAACATTTCCTATAGATAACACAACCTGATGCTGTGTTTAAAGTTCTTGTTATGTTACTTACATGTTATGGCACTGCTTAATCTTCATAAATGATGATGGGATAGACTTTTCTGATATCTGTGTGGTCCTACTTAGCATATACCCTCCTGCATAGCACACTGATAGCTGGTTTTGCTTGGTGCATCCTTTCTGGGGGAGATAAGATGGTGTTATTTTACTCAGGGATAGAGTACCTAAGGTGTTCTTAACTCCTCCTCTAGGTGTCTTTGAAGGAGAAGTGCTGCTGCAGGTGTGACATGAGGGTTGTCATCTCCTTGGGCTGAAGATACAGGCAGCTGCAGTCAATATAGTGGCTAATCCAGCTCCACAATTTAAATGGAATGAAAGCAAGTTGGGTGTTCAAGTAGCTTGTAAAATTAGGTAATTTTTGAGTGTTCAAATAAGGGTTTGAAGAGGCAAACTTACACAGAGCTGAGTGCTCCAGTTTTGGTTTAAATAGTGGTGCTGGTGTTTGTTTTGTTTTCCTCACAAGATGCAAGAGGATTTTAAATCACTGCTGCTTTTGGGAAGAGGGGGAAAGGGGTCCTCGGGACACATCAGGCTGGCAGGAAAGAGCAGAAATGTGTATTAGGAATGTAATAATCGGGGTAAAAGTTGTCCTTTAAGGATGAGCCATTCTGAACTGAAAAAGCTTCCTTTTCTTTCTTAATGCACACCTTTGCTCAGATGTATTTCTTGGGCTAATCTAAATCTCCTGTGTCTTCCTTGTGTGGTCTCTTGGCTGTTGAATTTTTATGGTCACTGAAGTAAAAGGAGAAATTAAAAAGGACCTATTTGTTTACTCTGGTCCTGTCATCTGAAATAAATGTCCCAATTTATCCCAAGCCCTGCTCGTACTAAGGAAATTCAGTCAGCTGATGGTAAATGAACCTGGGTCATTGTTCATTAGTCTCAGTTTCTGGACAGAGCATTCTGCTCCACCATTTTTTCCCTTCTTACTTTTATATTTAAATGCTCTTACTTGTTCAGGATGGGTGTTTTTACTCTGTCCCCTGAGGCTCCTCATGGAAATGAGATGTTGCATCTTAGAATATTTGTTAAGCAAAACTGTCTCACTCAAGCACAGATCCATGTTTTATGACAATAACTGTGCTGTGGTGGGAAACGCGGCTCCCTCAGGACTTGCACGCTTCTTTACCTTCTCCTTTGATCATCATGAAACAGATGAAAACTTCCCTTTTATTTTTAATTACCCTTCCCTTGCTCTGCTGTAGTTTGAAAGGAGATTTCAGAGAGGCTTTAAATAAACGATATTAAAAAGACCACAGCGAGGCACTGCCAAATCCCTGCGTCCCTCCCTTTGCCTGGGGCCACGTGGAGCATCTGTGGTGGTAGCAGAAGGAGCTGGAGAGTCCCAGCCTGGAGACCTGTAGGGAGGCACCAGCATCAGAGCATCTCTGGACATCAGTGCTGTGATCTCTTCTCCTCTCTCCTCTTTGCATATTTGGCTCTTTGGCTCCCAGAGGCAAGGTCTACCTCTTCTGTGACGTTGATGCCTCCCCCTGTCAAAGCCATGGGCAGATGAGAGCCATTTGCTTCTTAAATGGATTTGCATACCCTGCAGATACGTGTAAAAGGAAAAATGGGACGCCCAGGCGTGTGGGATGAGCACGGGAACTGAAAGCCTGTGATGTTAAGGCTGATTTATGGCCAGGGCAGGGAGCTGTGGTAGCAGATTTGGGCACTGGGCTTGCTGTCCCAGCTAATGCATCTGTGCCTGGAGCTCTTTTGATATATTCTGTTGCTTCCATTGTGATTAAAAATGCCCCATATTTATTCACTGCTCCCAGCCTGCATTTTAAGGGAAAGTCTGCCTGAAACTTAGGAGAAGATGATGAAAGAGGGAAAGATTCTTCTCTCTCCAGTTATCCATTTGTTTCTTGGCTTTATGTGTGAGGTTATTTTTCTTTCTTTCCTGTTGCACTAAGATTTGCAAGCAGTTTCTCATCTTGGTCCTCCTCCTTTGATCCTCCTCCAAAGGGGGAGGGGGGACACCAATGAAAAGACCATGCTTTTTAAAATGCTTATTTGTAATCCAGTCATAAAACTTAATCTATTAGTAAGAACCATAAACTGAAATCTCACAAGCTCTTTTATTTACCTATTTTATTGTACCTGCCAAGACTTTCACCTCAAGGTATTTTCCTGAATTTTGAAATGACTGCTGTGCTGGCCAAGTGACATATCCCAGTGCTGCCATCCTCTCAGTGCAGATCACTCCTCCTGCACAGGATGTACAGCTGTGTTGGTGTCATCCTCCAGCGTGACGCACAGAGCTGCTCTGGGCACTGGAAGTTTCCCTGTAAACTGCAAAAACTCCTCAAGGTGGATTGAGCAAAGCTAAAGCTGGCCCTGGCTTTTAGAGGAAAACAGCTCAAGGACAGTGTTCCACTTTCTCTAAATTGTAACTTGTCTGTGAAACTCGTTTTGTGGCCATGGAACTTCACTGAAAGCTACTTGGAAAAAGTAGCTTGGGAAAGTTACTTGGGGAAGTTACTTGGTTTTATATCTAAGTTTAGATAGTTTGGAAAGTTGCTTGGGAAAAGCTTGTGAATGGGTGGGAAGGGGCACCTGCAATAATGATAGATCCATCGATAGATCCATCTTGGCCTTGGGGTTTTGTACTCCTACATTTTTCCACTGCTATAGAATATATATTCTATTGGTCTGCTTCTAACAAGGTAAAGCTGGATAAAGTTAAAATAGTAAGAACATTATGTTCTCAATACTTCCAAAAATTACTTCCTTCCCTTTTGCACCTTGTAGGGAACTGATGCAGAGAAGAGCTTCAATTAAATTTCTTTTAGGAGCTTGGAGTGGCAGGAACGTCCCGAGCTGCTGGTGCCTCCTGACGCGGGTGCCGCGCGTGTGCGAGGTTGTTCCTGTCTCGTCTCCATTTCACAAACCAGCAATCTGTGGCAATTACACAGATGGGTCAGTGGCAGGGCTAGGACAAAGCCAGGGTTTTGTCTTGCACTTACATTACGCTGCCCTCTAAACAGAATATTCACCAAGTGTAGGAGTCTCCATGGCAGTCCTGCCAGTTCCTGCGATCGCTGTGGGTTACGACCCTGGAGGTTACAAATAGCATGGGGTAATTCTAATTGTGGCTGTAAATTTCTGAAGCAAGTGGAGTACTTCCATTGAAATTCATTTTGTGGCACGTGTATTTCTCATGAACGGTTTCCATCTGAAAATGTTCTTCGGTGTTTATGATGAAGACACTGGAAGGTTCAACTCCCTGCCGTGCACTGATGGAAACAGGCATGAACTCTGCTCTGGTCAGTGGAATTGTTACGTGAGCACAAAGAGCCTAAGGGCCCATTTTACAGTCTCGTGCCTGTTTAGGAAGCTGGTTGAGTTGGAGGATCGAGTTCTGGCTCGTAGATGTGAAGCCACAAGTCATTATGAGCTTCCTGCTAATTCAGGAGCTGCAGAAACCGAATCACGCTGCTCCCAGTCTGTGTAATAGGAACAGAAGTTACCTTGCATATGTAACTCATTGTTAGGAAAACAACAAAGAATAAATATCCGAAAGCAAGGGAAGTGTTGATAAACATCATGGAAAGTTGCAGAGAGGGAAAGTGAACATGTAGTAATGGTTACTGACTGGTGGCCTTTCAGTGGTGGTAAATTTCTGCAAAGTATTTAGAAAGTAATTTTTCTTCCTGTTTTGCAGTGTTTGCTGCTATGTAAATGCTCTTTTAACAGCAATCCAAACTATTGTTAGAAGAGTTATCACCCTGATTTGTGACTTGGAGTGGAGTGCTAACCTCTCAGCACAACACTTGAGTAGCATGGGGCAGGCCAGAGGAATTTCCTTAGTCTCCAAAGGTATGAATGTTGACATTGGATCTGATTTTAGGAAGTGTGAAGCATTCTGAAATGCCAAGGATGTTAATGGAAAAAATATGGAATAAGATTTCTTCTCTTCCTGCAGATGGTCTCTCTCTGCTTGAGGTGTGTGGAGCTGATTGGCAATGGGGCTGGGAGGCAGAGGGGAGTATTTTAAGTTCTCCAATAGTCTCATATTAGCAGTAACATCCCTTCTCGTGTGACACTGTGACATGGTCCTCTTGCTTGCCTGATATGAAGGCAAAGATGGGATGAAAAACATCGATCTTAAAATCCACTCGAATCAGATGGAAGTGGTACTGAGGAATGGGAATGTTTCATGTAGTCAGCAGGTAGGGAGGTATGAGGAGAATTAAAAACTCTGGAGGGAGTTTGCCCTTTTCTTTGTGGAAGGGTCATGCAGCTAATTTTATAGTGTGGTTTGAAACTTGTGGTTTCATTCATCAGTACTCGAGATGGCATGGGAGGAAAAAGAGACAAGATTGCTGGCCCTTAAAATGCAGGGAAAGATGTCTTGTCTTTTCAGTACAAAGATGTTTATTGATATAAGTGTGTTAGTGAAGAATATGTGCCAGAATAATGATGTAAAAGTGTAGTATAACTGTTTATGTATACATATAGTATAGTGAGTGACACTATAAATTCTAGGGCACATACAATGAGTTATCCCAGTGACCTAAATAATTTTCCGTTAGAAAGTGTTTTTCCCTTTTACATTTTCAAATAGTCTGTAGTAAATCTTCTGTGTGTTTCCTTGAGATTTATTCTTAAATCCTCACACTATTTACCCCTTAAGGTTAAAAGCTTGAATTTAAGATAAGCTGCTGTAGAAAAATGTATGTTTCACTTCCAGACATGCAAACTGCTTCTAAGCCTTACCTGGCTTTCTGGGGAAGGATGTTGAGATGTGAGGCTTTGCCATTTGGGCTCCTTTAAATATATATGCCTATTACTATAAACAGGGTGTTTAATGTTGTCCTCTCTTGCAATTTGCTGTGACTTGGCAGGTGTATTTGATGGAATCCTTTGTGCCATAACCTTGTCACCAAGCGTGTGGGCAAAATAATTGATCGAAATTGCAACACAAATGGGTATTGTGAAATCAACTCATTGTGGAAGGATGGAATTATTGGCCTATAATTAAGTATTCTCTTACAATATCCTCTTTCTGTGGGCTGACAGGGGTCATAGATGGGAGCAGATTTCATGTGCATGAGATATTCCAGTACTTAAGCAAGGAATGCAGGAGCAAGAATTATTCTTAAACAGTCATTATTTGGTTGCAAAACAAAGGGGAATATTAAGATTAATCTGCTTTTCTGGCAAGCGTGAAATTCTCTAATCCCTTTGAAGGGCTTGAAAAACCTGCCATATCATTGGGTTGAGAACACATTTTATAGATATCATTACTGCTGGCAGTTATTTTGCAGAGAATTTGGGCAGAACCTGGCACAGGAGAGGCTCTGCATGTCAAAGTACAAATGGTTCCGTGGCCTCGTGATTCCTTCTGTAACCTTTGATCCAGACAGTGCCTGGGCTGAACACCAAAGCTTCTGCCCTCATTTGCTGGGTTTAAATCCTCCTGGGGATGTGTTGCAGTAAAGCCAATTTAAAGCATTCTGGCTCAGTCCTGCTCCTCCACCCTCCAAGTACAGGATAATGTAAAAAAATAATATAAAAAGTAATTTTCATTCTCTTTTTATTTCTTCACGCTGAGCATACCTTTTTGGTTGTATGAAGTTGTTGTTTACAGGTTGTTGTTGCTTGTTTATTTAATTTTTTATTTTAAAAAGCCCACTATATGAATGTGATTATCTGTGTTTAAAGACAGGAACTGAAACTCAGCCCTGTGGGGCTTTGGATAAAACCAGGAGAGTCAGCTTACAGTTGCTTACAATTAAAAAGCCAATAGATTTCAAAAACTTCAATAATTGATTTTTTTTTAGGTCTGGGAGTCTATTAGATTCCTTCTGTACCATGTCCTGGCCCTCTGGGAACAGGAGGAGCAAGAACTCTGGTTGATACTCAGTTCCTCAAAGTGCTGCTGTAATTGAATAATCAGTAGGGGCTGCAGAAAGGGTTCCTTCAGTGTGGTCTGCAGGGTCTGCTCCCACCACAGCTCCCTGCCTGACCCTGCAGCAAAGGGCCTTGCAGCAGGAGTTTCTCCCTGCCGCAGGGATCTCTCAAACATCCCAGAGCTGTGCTTTTTTAAGAGCCCATCGATGGGCAGTGGCGCTTCTCAGCCTGCCAGCAAATATTTAGGCTGTGCTGGGTTCTCATTTGTTTGCTGGGGATGGTCAGCACACAAAATGTCCCACCGTAATATGTGCTTTAAATATTTAATGAGGTAGAGAAAACCATCTGCTTTTGAATAAGTGTTCCAGTTCCCATTGTGAACTCAAGGTGAGAATCCACTCTTGACAGGATTTTGATTGCCTTGAGGATCTGGGATTCTGGTGTGTCCTGTTTTAACCCCACTATTTCCTTGTAAAGTTTGGAGTGCTCAGAAACAGTGGTATATTAAGCAGCAAAAACCGACTTAATGGTGTGAGAATGGAATGGCTTCATGCTTGGATCTATCCCATAAATGACAACTAAGTTGGGACCTGTATCTGGGGTTGTGTGGTTTTGTGAATGCACTGGAAGTGTGTTTTTTGCTCTCTGCAGTCCATCATCCATTGGGATCGTGTGACATATGTTAAAAAGGTCACAAAAGTATTCAAAAGACCAAACCCATAAGCAGAAAGGTATTTTCTGTATTGCCCAACCTCTGTTTCCCTGGAAATTTGTTAGATGTATGCACTGGAAAATGTATTTATAATATTAGTAAAGCAAAAATTAATCCCCATCTCAACCTTCACCAACCACTAAAATAAGTATTCCGTGCTTTCCACAGTCCTTTGCTCGTTGCAATTGATTTTGGGCTGGAGTGTGCTTGCTGTGCAGCATCGGAATGAATTCCTGTAGTTTTACAAATTGGCTGGATTAGAAGGTCCGGCTTTACATGTCAGGAGTTGTTGTCAGATTCTCCAGATAACCAGGGTACTGCCTGTCTCGGGGTTTTGGCTGGTTCTTAAGGCATGTGTGTACAAGGGTTTGGGTTTTTTTTTCCTTTCTTCCCTTTTAGTTACAGAATTTAATGTAAATGAATGGAAATTATCAGGGATCATAAGTCACAGTTGACCACTCAGAGATCTGGATTGCTTTGGCTGCAGCTCGTGCAGCTACTGAGGGTTTCCAGGTCATGGGACACTGAAACCAAAGCAGTGACCTGGAGGAGTGTCAGCACTGACAGTTCTGGAGGATGGATGGGATGACTCCTCTTCCTCTGGTCCTGTCAAAATGGCACACCAGGAGGCCTTCAGGAAAAGGTATTCCTGTCCTTATCCTCTCCTACCCAGTAACTCCACGGACATGACATTCTCCTTCAGAAGGACCAAACAAGCTTAAAGTGGTAAAATTACCTTTCGAAATACCGAGTCCCCCTTGGCATCCCATGGAAACACTTCTGGGCTCTCAGAATGGATGGAGAAAGAGGGTTGTAGCCTGTGGTTCCGTCCTGGATTTCTTGAGTCCAGGCTGCCTCCTTAGTGAAAGGTCACTGATGTGTGTTCAAACACACAATGTTTAAGGTGAGGGACAGAAAAAGGCCTTTGTTTGTAGTGGAAGATACGGAATGTAAAAGCCTTGTGTGAGAATAGGAGCTGGGCAGGGTTGTCTTCTGCCAATTCAGTGTAGCTAGAAAAGGGAGACAACTCAAATAAGTGACATGGAAGCAATGTGATGTGGACTGTATTAAAAAATAAAATGGGGAAAATAAATAAATTACTACCCCACAGCTGAAGTATTTTCTCAGGGACCTACCTTGAAACTTCTGAGGGGATTTCCCAGTAGTGTTTGTGAGCGTGTTCAGACGTGGCTGGAAAGCAGAGGCCTGAATGTGGTGCTGGGGGAAGCACATCAGTGGTCCTGAAGGTCCATGGCAGGCTGAGACTGCCAAGGCAAAAGCCATGAAGAAATTAAGGGAGATAGGTAGGGTCAGGTCACAGAGCTGGGCGTGAAACACAGTCGGTGACCCTTCCACTGGTTGTGCTGAGAACAATTGTAGGACAGTTTTATAACACTCGAGTGTTTGAAGATTTCTATCTTCAAACTCCACGTTTTTTTCATTTGCTGTAAATAAGTTTTACACATGCCAAAGTTGTCAGATAAATGCCTGCTTGTTTCAGCCAAACATGTATTTAGCTGACTTCTAAGCCCCTTTGTTCAAGTGAGGGCATATTCATGGAATGAATCATGGAATGGTTTGGGTTGGAAGGGACCTTAAAGATCATCTAGTTCCAACCCCCTGCCATGGTAGGGACAATTGCCATTTATATTTATACTTATAAATATTGCCATTTGTATTTGCAAATTGAAAATGATTATGAAATCTGACTCTGACTTAACTCAGTCCATGATTAAGTTTTCAGGACAGAGAACGTTCTTCATGTTATTTGTAAAATGATCTGTGTGTTTTCAGTGTTGTATAAAAGCTGCTAATAATAATTCAGAGAAGCTTTTGAAAAGAAGTTCTGAATCGAGTGTAAACAAACTGGAAGTGAATACCAATTTCCTAGAGCAGCTCTTACCATTTTTAGGTTCCCATGTTATGTAAAGCCTTAAAATATGCAACAATTTCACATAAACAGACACAAACACGTGGAAGTTGGATACGAGCTGCAACATGAATTTCAGAGTACGTGAGCATTGTTTTGTAAGTTGGTTGGATGTTAGAATTAAAAAAAAATGTTTCAGTTGTACTCGGAACTACAGAAAGCAGTGGAGTGAAGCTCTGAGCTGCTAAATCCAACCTGGAGTCCTTCTGAACTCAATTTATGTGTATGGCCCTCAAGTCAAAGGTGGGATTGCAGTTTGTGTAGACTACATGCATTAGCTTTAAAATAACTGAGTATTGGTCATAGTATTGCTGAGGCAGCAAGAGCTTGATGGAAGGGCTACAACCCCCACCAAAACAACCTGTAACTGCGACCTCCCTCATCCCAAAAAGGGTGATAAAGCTGAGCTTTGTGGGGAAATGAATACTCAAGGAGCCCATTTGAAACTTGCATGAGCTGTAGGCACAATGTTAGGAAACAGATAATCCTTAGATTGTAGAGGGAGGTTCATGCATGAAATCCAATTGCTCAGAAAATGAGATTTGGTTAAAAATCCCCAGATTTGTTGTTTAATTTCTCCTCATGTTTGGGTTTATATCTGCTGCCTCCTCTGAGCTTTTGAGATTGCATTAAAGTTCAAACGTTTCTTTGCAACCACAACAGCTAGAGCTGTTTTGTTTTAAATGCAGGGAGAGAATCGCAGGGAGTTATGATCCTGCCAGAGCAGGCTTTAAAAGAAACCCCTGCTGGTATCATAAGAGCAGTGATAAAATTGTGAAATGAGTTCTTTCCTCCAAACATGGATTGCTTGAACTTTATAGTGGTAGAAATAAGACTTCACTGGGATAGTAGAGATGATGGTCGTATAGGATAAACCAGTAATTTTGCTGTCTGTCACTTTTCACCAACAACAGTGTTCTGTCAGCTTGAATTACATCCTGCAAATCTTATATTCAGATTGGAGCTTAACCCTGAATTGAGACTAAACTGGTAGATGGCATCTCTGCAGTGAGTTTGCAGAAGGTATGATGTGCGACACTAGATAATATAAAAGAAATATGTGGAATGTGCCACTATTGCAGAACTTGGGATGTAGAGAGGAATATTTGGTTAATTGCAGTGATAATTTGTAGCATTTCCACAAAATCTCTTCCTCATCCCAGGCTCTGGGAGGTCAGTGTTTGTGTGGCAGGATGGGAACTAAGTGAAACTGTGTTCTTGGACCCTGTCTGAGAGTGGAATGGGCACTACCATGGACCTCTCTCCTAGGGCAGTCAAGGAATGCTGCCAAGGGCAGAGCAATTCCAGGGCAGGGAAGGTGGAAAGAGATAATACTGAGACACTGAGGTCTATAAAATCATGAAAGATCAGGAGAAAGTAAATAGGTAATCGCTGTCCCATGTCTCTTCCCATGTATTAACTAAGGGTCATCAAATAAAACCTGGAGAAAGCAGTTTGAGGCCAGCACAGCACAAGGAAGCCATGGAGCTACTTGTTGAGTGGATGGTAAAGAGCTGCATGAGTTCAAAAAGTCATCAGAGAGTCACAGAAGGAAAATTGATGAAGAGCTGGGAAGTATCCAGTCACCAGTGCTGCTGCAGGAAATCCCACACTAGCACTTTGCTGCAAGTAGGAGGTGTATTCTGGAGAACATCACTGCTTGCTTGCCTTGCTCCTAAATAGTTTCTTAGGAAGCAGTTATAGGACACCTTTGGAAACAGGATATTGAGCTTTTATTTGGGAGGCACGGAGTGCTGAGAATATTTGTTCTTATTGCAACTGGGGACCCTTGGGGCTTCACAGGTAATCAGGAGGCTCACCAACACTGCTGTCAGATCTTTCTCTACCATCCTCTGTTTGGACAGAAAAACTCTGTGTCTGTCTTTGGCCCCGTAAGCACAGACGTTTGATCTTACACATCATATATTATGGAGTAAAAACCACCCTGTGTTTCTCCAGAATCCCATCAGCACATCCCGTTATTGCTGTTAGGAGTGGCTTGGAGCTTTGCTGTTAATGCAGTTCGCAGTAGATTTCCTGTGTTATATTATCCAAATATCCCATCACTCTCTGTGTATTAAATTCTCAGTTTCTTATTATTATACTTCTCCCATCTTCTGGTAGTTGGCATCAAAGATTTTCAGACGTTGGAGAAAATGTTTTCTTTTTCTAACTCACCATTTGCTTTAGCAGTATGGGGTTTGTGTTTGTTATGATATTTTTAAGATATTTTCTTGGCATAATGACTGATTTGCAAGAAGTCGAGAAGATACAAAAAAGCCCAAGATGGGAAATTAAATTTGGTTTAATTTCTTGGCAACGTGCAGATTAATTTCCCCAGTCCCTCTAGCTAACAGTGTGAAGTTTCAGCTATTCCCAAGCTGTCAGCATTCTTGGGTCTTTCTGTGGCTGGAAATGGGTTTCTCACGATCCATGTCATTGGGACAGGCAGGAAGTGACCATGTAGGCTGCTCCATCCCAGGCTTTCAGTGCTGCTCTGACTAATGGATGTTCAGAGACCCCTTGCTAATGGGATGTTTTGCTTATTCATAAAATTTCATCAATGCCAATTTCTGAAGAAATGTCTTGGGCTACGTGCAGCGCTGTACCCAGAGGCAGGAATTTGGCAGGTCTGGTAATAAGCCTGAGTATTGAGAATTGTTATGTCTTCCTCACCAATATGTCTAAATAATGGTTCATAATTAACTCTGGCAATCTCTCTTGTCCAAGCAAAATTCATCATTTTGTAATTCTCTGGGGCTTTTGCCAGCTTTCCTGCAAGGAGTGTTTGGACTGTGTGTGAAGAGGTTGCAAGGCCAGCTGAAAACTGCCAGCAGATGATTCTTCCAATTAGTGTGTAGCAAGTGTGATGCCCACCCTTGCTGGGAGTGTGCCTGTCCCACTCTGGCAGTGGGGCAATCATCAGAGTCCCTCTTTGTAGCAGATAGCACTTGGCCTCAGTGAAGAATGAAGCCATGAAGTTTTTCAGATCTTACCTTGCTTTTTGTGGCATGCATGAAGCTTGAAAGTTCAGTGGAGGTGGATATGAGTGTTTTCCTTGAGAAATACAGACCCTAGGTGCAATTCCCAACATAGTAAGAATTAGCTTCCCTTCTTTCTTACCATCTTCTTGTTGCAATGTAGACTATTTGACATCTGTAGAGGACTCCTCCCACTTTTATTCTAACCCTTACGTTGGGAGTGGAGTAGATAAGATCACTTGATGTTGTGCAGGAGAAATACCAAGGGCTGTGTTGAGGGGGCATTGGCCTCAGTCTGAGGAGATACTGAGTTTTTCTTTGGATGGTTCACAATAGCAATACATTTCCATCTGGTCTGCATTTTTTCACAGGCTTGCTCCTGCAAAGTGGAGTTATCATGTATTTAAAAGGACAGACTGAAGAAAAGGTAGAAATGTCCTAGTTTCTATCCCCTATTCCCAGAAATCACCATTACAGGAAAATGCTGGACCCAAGTTCTGGCTCGGGATGGAAAATCCTATGTGTGCTTGGGCCATATGCAAAGGATTTGTGAGTCACATGGAGTTTACACGTCACTTACTGAACTCAAAGCTCGGATAAGACTAATCTTCTATTAATTTATGTAAACAGGAAGCTGTGTTTGACCATTCAGATGTTCTCAAGCTGCATACTCAACCCTCAAATTGCTAGATTTCCCTAGAGAACAGCAATGTCCTGTCAGCGTGCCAGTCCTACTTTGTATTTCATACCTGTGCACCGACTCTGCCTGCATGCCCAATTCCCCTGCCTAGGTTTGCTTTATTTTCATCTTCCCATTGGAAAACTACGTGCATCTGTAAAAACACAGTGTAATATATGGCAGTGTTCTGCTACTGTATTCATTTGAATTAATGTCCCTTAAAGTGCAAAGGCTGCAGAATTCATGCATCGTGGGATGGTAGAGCCCAGTGCCTTTAAAGACAACAAATCCTGTTTTTATAAAGGCCAATTTATAACTGGCTCCAGGTTCATTTATTTTGGTGGCACAATGAGAGGAAAAGTGCTGGCAAAAACGTAAGACTGTCAGTCTGAATTCACAGACTGCACAATCTTGTTTTTGTTGCCTCTCTACCAACGGGAATTGTGCGTGTTCACATTCTTGATCCTTCTCCTCTTCCTTGAGGAAACACAGCTGTGGAGCAGGAGCTGTGACTGCACTGCCCTTCTGAAGAGGGCAGGGGGAGTTGTGTTGCACTGGACATGAATAAGATTTTGTTGTTTCTACCTGTGAGGAATAAGTGTTTTATCGTATCACTTACCATCTGTTTTCACATTAATCAGGTTTTTCTGCCTTAAAAGTGGCCAAAGCCAAAGGTCTCAGCTGCAGGTGCATGAAGATTAATAGCAGGTGTAAAGTCATCCCTCTTTGAAGCTGTGAGTGGTTGCTTTCAGTCCTGAAATCTGATTTATTTACTTGGTGTAATAGCCCTAAAATGTCTTTAACAGTGCTTAAGGATTGGTTATCTGAAGAACACAAAAAATTTGATGAAACTCACTAAAACTGTGAAGTTATTGGGACTTAGCTAGAGCATATCAAGCCTCTGCCAGAATGGTCTTGTCTGGCAGTGAAGTGAGTGTACTTGCTGTGTGCTCATCTTCTGGGTAGGATTTTAAGTTATGACAAACAAATTCGTCTTTCAGAGTAACATAATCCCCAGCACTTAATGAGCTATAATTTATGTGCATCAACTTCTAGCACTAGTTGATTCATTTCTCTGCTCACCCTTCTAGCTTTGGATTGTGTTGCCTCTTTGGTAGGAAGCCTGCAAAGCCAGGATTTCCTTTCCAAACTACTTCAAGCACCTTAAACATCTCTCAAATGTAGATCTCATCATCTAAATTTCCCCTTTTCACATATTTTGAGATCTCCTTTCCCGATTGGTGCCCACAGCCCTGGTTTTAAATCAGTTGCAGCAACATCTCCATGCTGTAGTGGAGTGTCTTCCACACTGCCCAATGTTCACTGTCCCTCTTCTGTAGGGCCCTTGAGTCTCAGAGCCTGGCTAGCCTGGGGAAGGAGGCATGGCTCTGTCACATACCAAAACACAAAATGTTACCTCTTACTAAATAATCTGGTTTATGAGACAATGCTGGCCCAGACGTGGCTGATGGCTGAGAATGGTTCACATCAGCTCTCACCTCTGCTCCTGGGATCACAAGTGAGAGTGAGAGGCTCCTCTGGGTTAAAAACCTTCCCCACCAGCTCCTACAGGTAGTGCAAAACTCGTTGTTGGAGAGGAGATGCGACCTTCCTCTCTGATCTGTGAAGCTTTCCAGGGGAACTCATTTGGTATTGTTAATAATCTACATTGACTGTTACTTACAGATGGTCTCTCCCTCTGTCTCGACATGAACAAATAAGCCAGAGAGTGAATTAATGCCCAGAGCAGGTGTGTGATAGAGAGAGAATGGTGACAGTGGAGGGTCTTGACCTGAAGCTGTGAGATACATACCATGAGCAGAAGTATGTAATGCTCTTACGGGTCCCAGTATGTGCTTTCAATTTGCATGGTAATTTTCTTCTTTTTTGGTATGTTTTTCTCCTCTCCTTTTGCTTTCTATCACTGTCTTTTAAAGTTCCTGGAAGAAGGTGGACAAACTGTTCTCTTTGGAGCCAACAGCAACACCATAGTTTTGCTTCTTTTCTTTAGTTTTGGCAGTCTACTAGAGCTTTGGATTTTGATTTCCTTGACCTACTAGATATATTTATATATGTAGATATTAAAATAACACAAAATGTATTTTGTCTGTTTCTGTTCATCTTTAAAACAATGGGCAGCTGTTGAACTGCACATGAGTGTTCACTTGCTGTGGGTCGCTCTTGCTGGATGTGTTTTATTGCTGCACCCAGGCAGTGGTCACATAGAACAGTGAGATGGGCTTGGTTCTCCCTATTTTAAAGACATAAGAATAATAAGAAATAATTCCAGGTTTATGTGTGGTGAGAAGGAAACTTTGAATTATGTTGCTGGCATGATCAGTTTTCATCACCTTGTTTTTAAAAAGTCATTGGTGGCAGCTGCATAACAAACCACTTTGCAGTTTGAACCTTTTTCCCCTCCTCACCACTCCATCCTTTATGTCCCTTGCTGCAGGTTCTGCTTTGTCTCCCATTCTGCCTTTCCCATATCTCCCTTTTCTTTCCTCCCTTTGGGTGTTTTGAGTCATGGGTCATCTCATTCCATCTTCCTTACTGCTTGCATCAAATAGAGAATTTATCTTAAGTGTTTTTCATCTGCAGAGCATCTGAGACTCCAAGGAAAATGTTTTCTGGGGTTTTAGCCTGGCACAGAGTAGATATGAGAGGTCACTGTCCAGAATTTTGAGTCATCAGATTACTCCTCCAGCATGTTAGTCATGTTTCTGGGATGCAGACAGGAGGCTGTGGGGTCAGGGTGGTGATGTAGGAGAGGAAACACAGCTGTAGATCCATTAGGGTTTGTTGGAAGTTTTTAGTCCATTTTCCCTCTGAAAAGAACACTTCCCCCCACCTCCCAAGTCCTAAATTTGCTCAGAAATGTCTATGTAATATTTAGATTTCCCTTAAAAAATGATAAACTTCACTGAGATTTGTAGAGAACTCAGACACTGAAAATGTTTCTATTTGAGAACAGAGTTAATTTATTTAAGCTGACGTATTTCTCAGGAAGGGAGTGGGGATGCCCTGTATGGCCTTTCTTAGAGCCACTCTGCCTCTCCTCCCCTTTGTTTCTCCCTCACTTATGAAGAGAAGCACAAGCACAGCAATTGCACAAATCTTTCCTCTGTGAGCACAGATTTCCCCTGCCACCATGGTGACCTGGAGGGACAGCAGTTGCCTTGAGGTACATCATACCTGTCCTGGGCCCTCTTTTTTATTGTCTTGTAATGCAGAATCATGCTTCTTTTGCTGCTTTTATATACTTCCATGGGTTTACTTAAGCTGCCAACAAACCCCTGACAATCTGGCTGAGATTCTGGGAAAGAATGTAAATATTAGATTTGTATTGTGAATCTCCTTCCTTCAGTGCTGCCTGATGTTTGGGATCCCAGTGTGCCCAGAGCAGCACTTGCTCAGCTTCCCAGGGCAGCAGAAGCCTCTTTGTAGCCATACAGTCTTGTCCTCTGGTGAGGTGCTGCGTGGTGTTCTCAGGGCTGGGACCACAGCAATGCTCTGTAATGTGCTGATTTGCAATTCCCTGACATATGCTGGTTCCAGTGATACATCAGGTTTCGGGAAAACAGCCCTCCTAATATACATGGGAGATAACACACCAGATGACTGTTATGAGAGAGAGAGATCTGAGACATCTTATTTAACGTAATATCAACCCAAATGGAGAAACCTTGCAGCACTGACTGCCAGATTATCCTCTGAGGACCACAGCCTGGCTATTTGGCTGATGATAAAACTGCATATTTTTGCATTTACTAATGGGGGAGAAGTGAACTCTCCATGGTGAGTAACACAGATAGCAGCAGCTCCAGTTCCTCCTCATTCATCACTGTACTCCTTTCCCCAAGCAAAGGTCGGGGAATATGTTTGGTTTTCTTGCCTCTGGTGTAGGATTTAAGTTCCTGAGTCACCAGAGGGTCTGTGATTGCATCCTGGAAGCGTGGACCAAGCGAGTTGCTGTTTCAGGAGTCCGTGTGCCCCTTTCCTGCTCTTGGGGGACAGACCCAGGGGCTGATTTAGTGCAAGGACAAGGTCAGGACATGGGAAATTTACCTGTGACTTACCTGATCTTAAACAAGTTCTTGCACATGGCAAGGGAAAGGTCTATGACTGGGGCTTCTTCCTGAGATTTACAACATCCAGCCACTGTCAGGAGAGAGGCAACATCTTCTAAGTCTGCCAGTGATTGTCTTAAAGTAGGTCAGTAGGTCGTGCCCAGATATCTTTAGTTTCTCTTGAAGGATAGCACTGGTCATGCAGGTGTTGATGTGTCCTGTGAAGCACAGGTGGGAGAACATCCTGCTTTTGTGGAAAACATGGATTTTGGCTGTAGGGATGATCTGTGTGTGCTTTCCTTCAGGGTTCAGCTACGTTAAGTTTATTTTAATGAATGTGGGATTGAGCTTTTCACAGCACGGTTTAGTGAACAGATTGGAAATTCTGAAGAAGATATTAGAGCTGGGTGAATAATTCATAAAGAGTAATTTATTTTATGAATGTCACCTTTTTCTATTTTGAATTGCCTGGGAATAAAGCATGACTGACTTGAATTCGGTTGTTAATTAAAATTATGCACCAAATAATTTCTGCCAGCAATCTTTACTTTGTTGCTCATTTACAAGGGATTTTTTTGTGGGACTCTGATGTTCAGAAGCTCATCTGTTACACTGGACACAGAAATTCAAGGATTTGTTTTTCTATTTTTTCATTAGATTATCATAACTTGCTAATCTTTGCTTTGTTGAAAGAATTGACTAAGATTCCAGGGCATTCTGATTCATGAGTGTATGGGAATATTGTAATATTGGCCAGAATCTCATGCTCTGACCTGCTGTTCTGCCAAAAAATTATTTCATTAGAAGGCAGAGGAAGCCATTTCATTGTTAAAAATAAACTATTGAATTTGTTTGTCTTCTACCTGCTTTGAAACTGAACTTCTGATTTTCACAGTAACCTATACACAAAGACCATCTCCATCGTGGCAACATCACCAGACTCCAATGTTGACTTTTTCAGGCTTTGAGTTTGCAGAATGAATGAAGAGGAACTCTGACTTTTTGTGTGTTTCTATGTTCATAGTAGTGGGTCAGAACAAGTTCATGTCAGGTGTAGAGAGCATAAAATTTTCTGTAAGTAGGTTTCTGGGTACTTTATTTTTACTTGTTTTTAAAACATTGACTCAATTGCAGAACAACATGAATTATTTCCCTTCAACTATCTTTCCCATAATTTTCACAAATCTTGTCAGCTAATGACAACCATGTATCTTTACTCTTTTTCTAAACTGGGAGCTAATTCAATATTTCCAGACACACTGATCTGTAGAAATTGCTCCAAATTTTCCTTTTGCCCTTTATAATGGGCTTTATTAATGCAGCAGATTGCAATATGCGAAATTCAAGGCATTAGACGCGTATATTGCTGTTTGTTTGACAAGGTGCTCCAGGTTTGCTGGCTGCAGAGGCTCAGGCTGCACACTTTATTACACTGGGCTGGGGCAGGTGACTCCTGCAAGGTGGGAAGTGATGCTGACCCTGCTTTGCTGCCTCTTTTTCCAGTCTGTCTCAGTGATCAAGTTGTCTTTGTAAATGCAGTTTAAAATACCATAAGAACTTGAAGAAATGTGTGTAATTTACCCCAAGTGTGTGCTGCTGGATGAGTCCTGAAAATGCAACTTCAGGGAAGCACAGCCTGGCAGCCCACGCTCCCGGGCTCGGCTGCTCCCCTGCCAGGTAGACACTTCTTGAAATAGCATTGCCCACGGGGATGGTTTGTCGCATTTGAATTGAGAACTGGCAATCTGTTGTAACCTGGGTTGCTTTTTCCTCACTTCTTGCCTGGTTTTGCCCTCAGCCTGACATGTGCCTCCCATACGGAGGCAGCCCTGGGGCCCTCGCACTGTTCGTATTGAGGTTGGACTCGATGATCTGAAAGGTCTTCTCCAAACTCAGTGCTCCTGTGGTTCCATGTGACAGGAGCTGTGTGACAGTGTATGAGGGATGCAGCCCCTGCCATGTGCACCTGCACTCCAGTCACTCAGGCTCAAACTCTGCAGCTGCCCTGTATTGGCAGATCCTGATTCTTCCTCCTTACCTGAGGTTTACCCCACTCCTGGTTTGTTTTCTGTATCTAATCCTTGTGTGTTTGATCATCAGTGATTTGGGGGTTGTATGTTTACACAATGCCTCTTTAGCCCCGAGCTACTTCAGCAGAAATAAATGGTAATATTGCACGTTCAATATTTGTTCTCCCTTTTCCACAGTGTCAGAGCAATATAATAGGATCTGTTTAGCTTTTGGTCTGCAGAATTCTTCCTGGAGTTGCTCTGATTATGTAGGTGTTCTAGTATTGCTCTTAGCTGTAGATTGTACTGTGTAGGTTTTCACAGAGTAAACATATGCTCAAATCTCTACAGAAATTTCATTGTTAGTGATAGATGAGATGAACATAACCTCTTTTGATTTGACATTATACATCCTTAAATGGAGTGTGCATGGGAGGCACATTGTGCTGTTTGGAATGCACAAAATGACAAACCCCCCAAATATCTATATATTTTTTCTCAGTGCACAGTTCCTTACATTTGGGTCAAAGAAAAGAGAGAGAACAAATTCCAGTCAACCTATGTGTATTATTAATGAGCATTAGCTCACTCAAGAGGACCTGAGTCTTATCTGTGTTGCTTAACTGAAATGATGCAAAACAGCTCAGTGGAGGACAAGTGGAAAAAAAATCAGCCCTTAAGTCACCCATCTTCTGTATAGTAGCAGGATGAGATCAGATCCCCCCAGGCCTGTGCTGCATGGAGGGCTGTGCCTTTTCAAGCAAAGTGTCCAAGGTCTTGGTTACAACCACGTGTGTTGATATTAAGAGTGTTGACTGTTCTGGTTGAGGCATTTCCAGTGAGAACTGAGAGTGTGATTAATCCTTTCCTTGCTAAGAAGAGTTGCAGGCTTAGCATGACTAGAGAGAGAGACAGAAGTTACTGGAGGGAAAGGTGACAGATGGGGGAGCTTCTTTCGAGGCTTCTCAATCCACATGTTTTCCATATGAATCAAATGCTTTTGAAAAATGTTGTAGTCACATTAGATAATAGAATCAACATGGTCTGTGCTGATCTCTGCATGTATATGTACTGCATAGTTGGTCTGTGGTACTTACATTCTAATTCAATGATTTATTTTTTTTTTTCTTCTCTGTTAAATTCACAGGGCCCTCCCAATATCAGGCCCCAGCTGTTATTTTAGAGGTACATGCCAGATATCTGGCTGGTCTTTGCCCATATTTTTCACTGAAGATTAGGTCCAGGTTTCAAAAAGTTTGCTTTTTTTTATGCATATAAATATTTCATTATATTTCAGCTCTTTTTAAATGAAGTGTAGTTAAGAGTCCCTGCATGTTAATTTTAGCCCTCTATAAAATTTGTGCAGGGGCTGATCAGAAATGTGAAAATGCCCGAGTTTTCCTTGGCAGGGCACAAAAGGGAGCTTGAAAATAAATGGGTTTTTTGGCTATTTCTGCCCCATGGATTACTTGTAAAATCAGAAACCTCTTGGTTTGCACCCATGTTCCATGTGTGCCAAGTTGTCTTGGTCGCTGCAGAGTCACGTGCAAGTCTTGGAGAAGAAGAGAGTCCCAAAGACCAAGTGGTGCCACCTGAATTGTGTAGCTTTGGAGGTTCTGCATTTATGGCCCCAGGTCTGCTGAGCACACACAGCTCTGGCCATGACAAGTGGCTTTGCTCTCTGAAAGGGGACATTAAGGAGAGTTTTTAAGGTGTGATTTAGTTTCCCCCATGAGAGAGAAGCAATAAAAAAGGATGGTGCAGAAGTTGAATTAATGTTTGGGTTTTAATTGATTCCTTTCCAAGGAAGTTAAAAGGGAAGGAAATTTGAATAGCTGCTGAAAAGAGAGTTCTGTTATCTACTTCTGTAACTTGAATTTTCCAAGGTTTGGCCAGTATTTATACATCTCTCTGCTGAGCTGTATTTTTGGCACCAAAATATTGGTTGTGGTTTGCATAATCATGTGTTTCACTTCAGTAGCTGCCTGCAAGAAAGCTGGAGTTATTCTTATTTTAAAAAGTGCAATTAATTTTAAAGCATTATGCTAATTAAAAAAAAATCTCTGCAAGATGTGGAAAAAAGCAAAATTTTGTGCACTCTTGAGGGATACATAAAGAGACTTAGAGTCAAATAAAAAAAACACGTAGTTTTCAGTTCCTCTGAGACTGAAGTAAAATGACTTTTTCTTTTCCTCCAATAAACCATAAAAAAATCAGCAGTAACTCTGTAAGAAAACCCTTAAAAAGTTATAGAAAAATGTTGGCCCTCATTGCTCTGCTCTCTTTTCTACCTCTGTGCCCAAGATAGGAAGCAGCTCCCAAGGATTGTTTCTATCACAGTTATTAAGTGTCATTGCATTTAGTGACCAGTTACAAATACAGCACCCTTGTGGATGTCGTAGGTAATGAGAGGATGAAAGGGTTGGTTCAGGCTGAAACCATTTGGTGCCTGTGAACGTGCTCATGTGTTTATCACCAAGGATGCATTAATGCATTTAAAATTTTGTCTGTATTAACGTTGGCTGATAAAGCAAAGATATCCCAAACTCAGTACTTTGAAGATCACAAGACCAGTGTAAATATTCTGGAGGAGTCTGAGCTCTGGGAACACACAGGTGTTTTAATAATCCCTTTCTTCTACACTGGGTTTTTTCCCCCAAAGCAAGACCTCAGGGCTCATTAACCTTCCTTATACTTCCTCTCTTTCCCCTCTGGGATCATACCCATGGGTTGGAAAATGACCTCTCTGTCTCATGGTAGTTCATTGTGTTTCCAAGAAGCATTAGCCCAAATGGAAACCAAAAATGTGTATCTGGAAATTCCTTGGTGAATTGAAATGGCGTGAAGTATTCCCTTTGGTCCCTCTGAAATGGGCTGGTGAGTTTGTGGAGGAGGAGGAAAGGCTCCTTCAAACCCACCTCTGGTTGCTGATGTGATCAGTTGGAAGCAAGAACTCATTATGTTCTCTTATGAGGCCCTCGTGCTCGGAAAAAATCTGGACCACTGACTGAGGAACTCCCCTGGAGGTGGCACTGTGGGCCCTTTGTGTTTGTGCTTTGTGGGAAAGGAGAGCCCACCTGAAGAGTGAGTGGAGTCCTCTCTACAAGCAGGATGTTTCCTAGTCATACCTGGATTGTTAAAGACTGTTTCATCCATGGCTACTCAAAACTTTCAGGCGTGGCTTGCTGTGTCTGCCACCCCAGCAGAGCCCTTGGCAGGCCAGGGGTTAATTCTCACTGCTCTGTACTCTGAGAGAGAAGCTGGGTCTGATCACAGCCTGCTGTCATGAGGCTAAGTGGCCTCTGGCTTTCCAAGAAGGAACAGGTTCCTTCCACATACTGTAATTGTGACTGATGGGAGGTTGCTTCAGAAGTTGAAATATGGCTAGAAATGACAGTGCTTGTCCTCAGGCTCTTCTGGGAGAGTGAATGTCTCTTGTTCTCTTGTGCTCCACGTTCTCCCCACCTCCTCTTGCACTTGAGTGCACCTTTCTCAAGGTTTGTTATTCCTGTGGGCCTGGGAGAAAGGCAGCTCCTGGTCTTTGGTTCTTGGGGAGTGCTGTGTCTGTGCCCTCGATGCTGCCCAAGTGCCAGTTGAGCTCCAGGACATTTACCTGGTGCTGCCCCTCTGCACCCAATGGCCACACTGTCCCTGTCCTTGGCTGCCTGGCTGGCAGGGGCACAGTCCTCCACTGAGCACAGATGTGAGCAGAGAAGAACAAAGCAATCACATTTGTCCATTTACTAAAGCAAATCTAAGTGTTGTGCCATCTGTTCCGCGACGACACGGAACCCAGTGAGCTCTTTGGAAAAGGCAAAAAAATGTGCTCAGAATCTGTGGAAAAGATGGATTTGGAACTAAGATGCTGAGAATTGGTAGGAGCATGGATAACACCAGAACAGACCAAATGTAACAAAACAAAACCCTGAAGTAGCAAATACAAGAAAGAAACCTGCCTTCAAATGGGGGGAAACACAACACTCGCTAGATTTTTTTTTTTCCCCATGTATCTTCCCCCTTGCCTTTCATGCCTGTGGTCATTATTTTCTCATTGATTCTACTCAGGACAGCAGATCCAGAAGGTGTTTCATTGTTGAGACATGCTGTGACAGAGCAGGAGCCCAGGATGCTGCACCCTGCCATGCCAGTGAGGGGGACTGGT
Source organism: Anabacerthia variegaticeps (assembly GCA_035583185.1). NCBI lineage: Eukaryota > Metazoa > Chordata > Aves > Passeriformes > Furnariidae > Anabacerthia > Anabacerthia variegaticeps. The sequence continues at coordinate 10,870,082 of JAWWEW010000028.1, read as the reverse complement.
CCCTCTTTGCTGCTGAGAAGCTCCAGACAGCTCGGGGTGACATTGGCTATTCCAGCCCACGTTGGGCCTCCCCTGGCTGCTGCCAAAAGTCACAGCTGTGATCCAAGGCACAGCTGGGTGTCGTTTTTCAAAAGCCAGGAAGGAGAATTGCAGACTGCGTGAAAAATGATAAAATCCGGAGAACTTTTTAAAACAACCTTTAGAGCTTTGTGAAATTCCTGCTTTCCCCAGAGCCAAGATGAATCCCATCAAAGTTTAATTGTGCTAAGCTCCTCATTGCAGTGCAGTGGCCAGTCCAGGCTGGTGGCCATGCTGGGGTGATGGTTGTTCATTGACCAACTTCTTGCAGCGGAGTAGACCAGGATGGAGTGTGTAATGATACATCCCATAACAGTCCTGCTTTGTGGGGTGAGAACTGTGGTCTGGTTGGAAGCACCTCTGATGCTGAGAGCTGCCTGGAGCGTGTGATTTTGCTGGCAGGAGTGAAAAAGGCATCTTCTGGACCAGGCACTAGACTTGGCCTTCAGGACATTTGATTTCCCTTCTCTGCCAAACAGTTCCTACACATCCTTGGACAAGTCATCCAGTTTTGCCTCCTCTCATGTCCCCAGTGAGGATGGGGGATTGCTTTCCTCCAGCACGGTGCTGTGAGGCTCCGTGGAGTTGGCAGTTGCCATAGAGATGAGGGACCTAAATAGAACTTGAAACCTGTTGAAGGAGAGCTATGAAACCTGATGGTGTTACCAAAAGAACAGCTTGGCTCTGGCCGTGTTGCGTGGGGCACCTACAACAGGTTGTAAAACTGTCACAGTAGGTGGAAGTCCTGTGAAACCAGGGTCAGCTGGAACACAGACTTGTAAAAACAAAAAGCTACCAGTACAAACTCAACCTGTAAATATGAAGCAATATCACTAGTTAAACAAATAAACTAAAAGAGATTTTTCTCTTCAGGCTCCTCTGGGCATTTTCATTTAATAAAGTCTTTTGGTCTGGCAGGAATCCAAGACCAAGAAGTCCAGACCTGCTGCTGTACTTTGTGGGGCACCCTGGAGCTTCTGAGGCTCCTCACTGTTTGTATTAATGGTCTTTAATTTGCTGTAAGATGTCAGCTGGCGAATAGAAACCGTGCAGTTACTCTGCCATTTGTTTTAGGCAGAAGGAGGCAGGGGAAAGCAGGTTTTAATTTAATTGATACTCTTTATTGTGAAATGAAGAGATGACTTTCAGGTATTTCTTATTATACCATTAATTGTTTTCCTCTGACTTTCTCATTCATATTACAAGAAATATCGAAGCATTTTCAGTCTCCCTGCTGAAATCAGAGTGGTTTGGAGGTGCTGGTCATTCTCATTCAACTTCTCTGGAAACATTTCAGTTCAGTTGCATTTGCAGTCATCCTGCATCCAGTGTTTGCAATGCAGCTATGCCACTGACTTGTGTAACAACAAAATAATGCCATCTGTCTTGTCTTTTTTTATCCCATATTTAAACATTTTTTTTTCCTCCTTGTTTTGGTGCTGGCTGACTTTGTAGAGTGAGAGGAAATCTTCACTGAACTCGTTGCAATAGCTGTCCATCCTTTACCTGAGCTGCAAGTAGCTAATTCAGGATTTTGTAGGATGAGTAGGTTGGTTAAATGTTTCTGACAAAGCATTTCAGGTTTTTGCCAGTGTTAGCTTCTATTTGACAGGTTCCTGTGCATTCATACTCCGATCTTCCTGAGTTCTGTCTCTTGGGCTCCTGATAGTGCTATCTCTAACCTAAATTATGTAGTAAATTTAAAGTGGAAGAGTGAGGATTTATTGATCTCCTCTGTAATACTGGAAGTTCATTGTGAGCCCCAGTGGCTCACTGGAGATATGGCCACAACCTCCCCCCAGTATGTCTGGCCTGGGATGCACCTGAGTTGGTTGGAACCTCTGTTTTCTGGGTGAGGGATGTTTCCCTGTCAGGCCTTGGCTTGCTGGGTATCTCTTCCTTCTCTAGGCAGGACTTAGAGAAGTGATTGCAGTAACTGACTTTGGTTTGGGTGGTGGAGTTGATACAGATTATCTGACAATTTCTTTTGAAAACTAATATTTTTTACATTTATGAAGGGGGACAGCTGGCTTTCTTAGTGTAATATTTCCTCTGATCCAGATTCCTGGCTCATAGTTCTTGTAACTGTATTTGGACAATTGACTTTGAGAAGTTTTTAAGCATTGTTGTTGTTTCAAGAGCTGCAAAATTTCTTTTCTCTCTCTGCCTAGCTGTCTAAATTAATAATGTCTGTTTAATTATAAAACAATCTCCTGGGATTTAGAAGCAACTTTAAATAAGAAAGGCACATAATTTTACAGTAGAGGTGTAAAGTATGGAAACCACCTCTTGAAGAACTTCCTTAATATCTTCTGTGGTAGTAGTATTGTCCAAATAAACACACAGCACTTGTAAACTTACCAGAATGTGCTAACCCAGCTCTACTGGTGTGAATACATTAGCCCACTGACATATGGTGTGTCATTTGATTTCTAGTAGTTCTGAAAGATTTACAGGCTGATTTATGCCTCTTGCTCTACATGTATTTTCCATACTCTCTTATGTTCACAAGTGTGTCCTTTATAGGATCCACTTGACTTGGTGTATGTTGTGTCCAATTTCCAACTATCTGGTTGCTGCTGGATCTTCATTTCTATTTATTTTGAGAAAACAGAGATTTCTTTTAACCTTTTCCTAAGAACATAGTTGCTTTTTGTTTACCACAACAAAATGTTTCTAACAGCCCACTTCTTACTTCAGCACTTGCTATTCTTTCAGGTTTCTACCATTATTATCTAACTGTGATTTTATCCTTTAGAGGTCAGCGTAGGTCATTTCAATTCCTTTGTGCTGCTTGGAATATGGTGCAAAGTTTATGTTGACTGGAGCCATAGTCTAAGGAACATGCAGGGGGAATATTCTGGTTCTTCAGTTCACACAATATTAAATTGTTCTGTTCCTTGTTTCAGTCTTGGAGGGAGTGGAGGAGAAAAACAGCAGGAAAAAACCAAAAACCAAACCCCATAAAAAACTGGAGGTGATCAAAATGAGGAAAAGAGAAAATCCCCTGAGCCACATTCTGTTGGACCAGATGTCCATGTGAGGCCTTCTCTGGTCTTCAAAGCTGGCCAGTAGTGAGGGAGTGTCTTTGGTGTCTTAACCTACCTCCTGTTTGATTTTGCTTTTCCAAGGATGTAAATCACCACTTACTGCCTGTTTTGGACTCAGCTGATGGTCTTTATTTCTTCCTCTGCAGAAGTCTGCTAACATGTATTTGTTATTGTGCAGTGACTAAACCTTGCTCCTTGAATGGTAGGCACCAGCAACATAAAGAAAATGCTAATTTAAATAATTTTAAGGACAAGCTTTTGAGTTGGTTTTGCCTAAGACTGCCTATAACATTGCAGAACAAAAATTCTGTCCGAGTTTCTTTCTTTGTTTGTTTCCTGGTACGTCCAAGCTTTTCTCATCAACAATTCTTATTCTCTCTGTGCTTTCAGATCTTGGAGAGTTATCATATGCCTCCCTTCCTCTTTGTCATACAGACAAATAGTGCACATTAATTCTTTGATTTAATCCTTCTTAATAAGCCTCTTCCTCCAGGGATTAATTATTTCAGTTTCTGTACTGTATCTTGCACTTTGTTGACATCTTGTACTGGGAGCCTACAACTGAGTGCAGTATAAAATTGAAAGCTCATCTCTCATTAGTTTTTCATGCTCCCATTTGGGTAGCAGCTTTCCAGGCTCATTTCTCCAGCACAGTGTAAGAGAAAGAAGGTTAAAGTAAGTCTGTCTATAGGATGTGGACAGAAAAACAAGCCCCAGTTCTAGAAACCTTTTGCTACTTTTGTTTTCCTGCACCCTTATGGGCATCCAGGTAGAGTAGAACTTGCATTTAGCAGAGAAGGACCTCGCTGAATTCTGGATGAACACAGTTTTTGGGAGGCTGCAGTGGTGCTCTGGTGAAAGTCTTTGGCCTCTCTGATATAGAACATCAGACTAAACTGCTTTAATATTTATGAATCCATTTATAAATTCTGGCCTTGAGATTTATGAATGTGACACTCGTTGACTTCAGTGGGTGGTGATTTGTGCCTTAAGCAAATATATTTTTGAAAAGAGACTTGTGTAGCAACTGTCCCATTTTGTGAAGGTTTGGGCTGAAGAGCTTTCCAGTCAGACTTGTTTTGTTTTCTTGCAGAATGTCAATTAAGTTTTACTGCTGAGGGTAGGACTCAACTATGTGTTTTGTCAGTGTGTCCTCAGAAATGCTTCATTTCAAATGGCTCCATGTGTTAAAATTGGGAAAGTTAATCTTTTTTGGATCTCGCTGTTAGCAAATTCATGGACTTGATATTCATGCTTTTCTTCCCTGAAAGATTAAAATTGAGAAACTCTGTTGCAGAGCAGTGCAATTACTATTCCCTGCTTGCAACAACAGCAATCAGGTTTACAGTCCCCTGAGTCTGCAAGATCTGCTGCATTTATCATTTTCATTCTTAACAGCTATTTAATAACTCACCTCTTCCCCACTTGGAATTACACAAACCTGTGGCCATCAAGCCTAGAGAATTTCCAAAATATTCTTGCTTAAGCATTATTTTCTGTAACAGAGCTGCTTGTCTCTGTTTGAAAAGCTCCAGAATTGTAACAACTCTTGGAGCTGAGCTCATTGGAGATGAGGTTCCTGTTGGTGGGGCTTGGAGGTACCTGGAAGGTGGAAGCCACCCTGGTAAAGGTTCAGTGCTGTTTCCAGCTCTGAATTTACCTGCTCCAAAGCCTCTGTTAGACCTTTGCAGGCTGTACCCTGCAAAAGGAGTATCTATGGCAGATACAGAAAATTCTGGGGGTTTATATTGCCTAAACCTTTTGAAAATAAGATTTACCTCTTGTGATCTCCAAGGGTTAATCAGTGAGTGGCTGCTAGGATGGGGCAGGAGATTTACTGGAGGGAAGTTGTGCTTGGGGTCCTGGCCTTGGTCTGCTGGTGCTGCTGGCCCTGAGCAGGCTCTGAGTGACAGAGGTGAGAATTTGGTAATTTTCTTGTAAGGGCAGAAGTTGGAATTAATGGTTTTAGCATTGCTCACTAGTGAAAGCCAGGCATTGTGGCCAGGACCCTTGTCTGGAAATGTGCTGGCATGGCTTTGTGAAATCACTTTAATTGTGTCTGTTTTCCTGATGGTTCAGCGAGAATGAGACACAGTCTGTCTCACCATTGTGTCCCTTAAAAACCACAGAAAAGCCGTCTGAGTTTCTCAAATGAGTTATACCATACAACTGCAAGATTTGGGTCCAGGTTCTCATCTGTTAGAAAGTAATGCAGCTCTCCTAAGTTCAGCTCTATTGGCTCAGATTGGTGCCCCTGCTGTTATCAATCACACCTGCAATTGTGTAGTCACTGAGCTGTGCTCGGGGAGCCAGGTTTTATTTTTGGTAGCTGTGGAAGTGGGTAGCTGCATGAATGGATGGATAGCCACCCTCCCCTGAGCAATGAGCACTGTAGAAGGCAGCCTGTAGAATAGCTCCTGTGTGGTGCTGTTCATTAGTAGATCTCAAAGTGCAGTAAAAATGTGACCTTACCCCTTATTCTGCAGAAGAGAAATGGGGGCTCTGAGGAAAATGCAGCTTCCATAGGGTTACCCAGCAGGCTCTGCCTCTCTGTCAGTCTGGCTCTCTAATTCCTATGTATATCCATAATTATTTGCCCCCTTATTTTTTATTTTTTTTTGAGACTATGCAAAAAATAAAGCAACTTAATTGCAAATCAGCTTGGAAAAAAGCTGAAAAATACTAACAGTAAGAAAAATATATATATGCACTTAGTTGAAAACTTCCTCCTCCAGCCTGAATAGATCAGTGTAGCTTTAGGGCAGCAGTGCCCAGCAAAGTAAGTGCCAGGATGTTCCAAAAATTTGCTACAGTTCTTTCAGTACCTCGTTTTGCTGTAAAGGAAGATGAATGTGCAGCACTGCACGATTCTTCCTCTGCAATGCTTCAGCAGTTCAAGGCATGTTCTCAAAGAATCAAATGCAAAGATGACATAGGAAGGGTTCTGTGTGGTTTTGGTTTTTTCCATTGTTATCTAAACAAATTAAGCTGAATGGAAATAAAAGGCCAGGCACATCTGCTCCTGAATCAATGTACTGTGTGATTGGGAACAAATACCTTGCAGAAGGGAAAGCACTGAGAGATCCCACGTGGGCAGGGATGAGTTTGGAAGGTCTGTGTTATGTCCTTTGCCTCAGTTCCCAGGTGATCTTGCTTCAGTCATTGGAGCTCCTGATGTCCCAGGTCCCTTCTAATGCAATTGAACAAACACTATTTCTGTGTATAACTTTAGTGTTGGAAGGATGTGTCTGTTACTGTAAAGAAAACCATGTTCCTGTGGTCCTAAGACCTAGAGAAGGATCATAAAAGTAGCACATGGAATTTGCTTTCTGATTCTCTGCTCTACTGGTGCCAGTTTGGTCAAATACACAACAGTTGTGTATTTAGGATACAGACATGTTGATATAAACATAGAATTAGTTTCTTTCCAGTATGTTGTCCTGCAAATATAAACGTTTTCTCTTTCAAGTCACCTACAGTGTATTTGTGGAAACTATACAGTTAAATGCAAATCTGTCCCAGCTTCTCTGTGAATTGATTGTTGGGAGGATCCCATATTGCAAATCCACTTCTAGAGTCTTCACTGGCGTCACAGGAAGTGCAGGCTCATAACTCAGCTGCTGAAGTTAAATATCAGACAGTTTGCACCTCCCTTTTGTCTCAAGAAAACAATATGATAATCAAGACTGTATTTAGGGTTTGTTAATACACAGTCATTTGGCTAGTTACATTTTTAAGAATCAAACACTCAAAACCCCTCAAAGCTCTCTCTATTTACAGCATGTAATTTCCTAAGAGTTTCTGAAACACTCTGGTTTTGTAGGTTAGTGATTTAATTAACTAAGCAGACACGTGGAATTTTTTTTTTAATATTAATTTCATGTTTGTTTCCAGTTAATTCTATCTTCCTATCTGTATCATGTGTTCAGAGATTGGGAAGGAAATCTGCCTTTATATGGCAATGAGAAACTTTGCAAAGCTGTACTAATGAGGGAGAAAATGAGCATTAATTAAAGTTGTGGTTACAGGATGGGCTGAGGCTCTGGAGTCCTGAAGCAGCAGCTCGATGGGCTACTTCATTACAGCCCAGAACGGGGAGCTGTGATGGGAATGGGAATGAGGAGACAATTAAGTCACTCACCAAGTGCAGAGCCAGAGAGACATTTAATTATCCACAGGAGCTGATGCTCTAAAACCTGGAGTTTTCTGTAGATCTAAATATTCCAGGGAGTTTTTCTGTCAAATTAGGCTTCTAAAGAATGTCTTTAGAAATGCAAGAGGGGTTGGGAATGCTGAGGAGATGGGAGAAGAAACCTGCTTTCCAGCTGAGCTCTGTGTTGGGGTGGTGAGGCTCTGGCAGGTCTCCTGAGCTGGAGAGGAGATCTCCACCATGGTGGACAGGAGGAGTGTCATTAATTTGGGCAGAAAGCCCATGTGGCTGCTGCCATTGCCAGTCTGTGGAGATCCTGTGGTCCTTGGAAACCTTGGGAGGACTTCTTCAGGGATGCACAGGAGCCCTGCTACCCCCAAAAGAGAGCAGTGGAACTCTAAACCCCAAGCCTGTGTGTTGCAATAGACTAATTTGTGACTTGTCAATGTGATTTGTGTCATAATTAGACAGGACAGTCACTCTCTGCCTTCTTTGTGAGATTTTCTCCCTGTGTGGCTTTCGCTTCTAAATAACCGCCTTGGTAACCTCAGCAGAGGTTTTGATTCTCTGAACTGCTGTTTCCTTTTGATTAAGTGTCTTTTGCTCTAGTCCTTAATGCATATTAATGAGTGCCAAGCAGTGCTTGACTTGAGTAATTTGCAGCTGGGATCTAAAAGCCCTTGGAAGGAAGGCCTGGGGATGTCCCGCTTTGGGAACGGGTGGGATATTGTAGGCTCTTTGCTACAGTTTGGGGCATTCCAGAGGCCAACACTTTTCCCATCAATTTATATTTTCATTAGTCACAGGACACAGTTGCTGCTGCCATTGTTGTTTAGTAATATTCCCATATTCACTTCAGCTTCAAGTTAAAAGTCCCAGAAGAGGAGGGGAAGAGGTAACAGCTCAGTTTGTGGGTTCCCCCCCCCCCCCCAGGATTGGAATTCCTTTCCATAGAGATGTGCAGTCCCAATCCTCATTCTGAATTGCAGGGTCATAGTGTGGGGAGGGCACTACTAATTCATAACTCCTGGAGATAGAGCATTCCCAGGAGGGGTGGTGAGCAGTGTAGGGGAGAAAGACACTGCTGGCTGCAGGTTCTTTTAAGCTCTTATTTCATGGAAGAAACTACTGTGATTCCAATCAGAACTTTTGGGCAAACTGGTAATTGAAAGCCTGAATTCTGCTTTCTTGTCTCCTGGAGTAAATGTCCAGAGGATGATGGTCCAAGGATCTTCCAAGCCCTTCTAGTCAGAGGGAAGGCACAGGTGTGCTCAAATAATATGGTATTTCTATTTTAGTCACTTAGAGGCATTCTCCAAGAAACTGTAGCAACTTCAATGCTCTCTGTTGTCATCATAAACTTGGTGGTTGTCTGAGAGTTGTCTTGGCCTGGCAGGCTGGCACAAGGGTGGTGACATCTGTGGGTAAGAACAGGACTGGGGAATGTGAAGGGTTGTTCCATCCCCTGCTGCCTTTGTGTTCCCTGCTTGGCTGTGCACTGCACCGGTGCTGAGTTCATGACTAAAAGCTGATCTCCCTTTCATGGTGGCTTTTTGAGGTTGTTCTGAGTAGTATCTGAAAAAATGCAATAGGCAATTCATCTTGAACTTTTCATGTTCAAAGCACTTGGCAAAAAAAAAGATAACAAATCAGCCCATGTAATTATCCTGCAGGACTGTTGTTATGCTGGCTCACAGGTGGAGAAATGGAAGGAAAGAGGTTAAATGTCTTGCTCAAAGCAGCAAGGAAATGTGTGGTGGAGACTTTCAGGAGCCCCACGTATTTCTTAATGAATCATTTATAACTGTGGTTATGTTATTAGGCAGATGGCTTGAACTGAGCATTGCTGTAGGAACTCTGCCTTGCCATGGAAATGAATTTTCTTCTTAAAGTCTGAAAAAGCTGTTTTTTCTTATGTCATGGCAATATGTTGACTAAATCAAAGACTGTGTAGGACATGCAATATATAAAAATATATTGTTCCTTAGCAATTCAAACACACCCCCTTTCCTAATAATTCTGACCAAAAATAGTTGATGTTTCTCTCAGGTGTCGCCTTCATCTTTTCAGGGGGGAGAATTCACTCTGACCAGCTCTTTTCTTTTCCAAAAGGCCACCGTGCCCTGGAAGCTAAAGTTCCCCTATAACAGTTGTTCTTCTGTCTAATCAGCTCAAGTACTGACTGTAGAAGCTGCTTATCTGTTAACTTTCTTAGATGATCTAAATTCCTCCAAACTCCCATCAGTGTTCCCTGCTGCATAAAATGTACAGCAGCCTTTCCCCAACTATCCTGAATTATGGTCTGCACGCTAAACTAAGGTCTGGCATGAGATGCTCAGTTAATACTAGGTTTAATGAATCCAGGAACACATAGAAAGATGTGCATAACCATGTTTTGTTTTTTTTCCTTTTAACTTGCAAAAACAAAATCATTTTTCTCACATGGCAGTCGAGCTCTGAGTGCATTTCTCCTGGGTGTACGTATGGCGTGTGCATCATACCCTGTGCAGCTGAGCTTGCAAATGCTTGTTCCTTCTTGGTCTTAAGTTGTGCATTTATAAAAAGATTTCAGATTTTCTGGGCGTAATATTTCATAATATCCAGAAGAAGCGTGGTGTAATGCAATTGGAATATACATTAAAAGGAGGGTAGCATCACCTCTGAATTTTTCATGTTTTCCACTTTACAGTAAAAGATCAGTTGCTGTCTCTGTGGGTTCAGCACTTATTTTCTTGGTTGTCTTGGCTTCCTTGAGCTACTGAGCCTGTCTCACCTTTTCTGTGTCTGATGTAGAATCTAAATTAGATAAGAAGAAACAGGACATGATTTCAAATTCAGTTTCCTCTATACAGGCAGGATGGCATCAGTTTAAATTGTGTCGATATAATTTTGCTTCTTTAATCCTTTCTCTTCAGTCTGGTTTTATATACATTATCTATATGAATTCTGGGACTGGAAATCTTGCCTAATGTAAGTTAAGACATGACAAATGAACCTGACATTTTTCCAAGGAGGGAACCAGTGAACATACTGTATTTATAGCAGTAGGAATGTAGTTTGCTGCTTGTGGAAGAAAAATATGTGTCGTATGAGAACTTCAGTGCAGGGATATGATAAGAGTGTTCAGATGATACTTGTTTCAAGTGAGGATTCTGGGATCCAACGAGCCCAAACTGCTTCTCCTGAAGCTTGAGATAGGGCTTCAGCAAACAGAGGGTTTAGGCTGCCAGAAGCTGAGAGAGCAAAATGAAGAGTGTCACAGTGTTGAGATGTTCTCCTGTGTCCAGCCTGAAACTCCAGTGACTCCAGGATCACCAGTGGGCAGAGCAGGAAAGAGTGAGATGAAGGAGCTCCTGAAGGTCAGATCTGGAGCTTCTCTCAATAATGATCTGAAGAATTTCATTCCTGTTAATAGTAAGACTTTCTGTCTACAAGCTAAGAGTTCATTAGTTTGAGTTCTCAAACACAGATGTGCAAACATATGCAGAAAAATTGATTCAAGCCAAGCATCTCTGCAAGGAGCTCTTGGCTGCTGTGACCTTCTGCAGTAGGGCAGGACTGCAAGAGGAGACAAGCCCAAGTGATCCAGGAGCCCAAGTTGTTTCACTCACGTAAGATGATGAAAATATTTTTAATTTTTAATGTTTTCAGTCTTTATGAGGGTTTCCCCTGAACACAGTGAGGAGGGTTTGGATGACGTTACTTAGAGGTGCTCTGTAGAAGTGCAAATGTCTTTTTTCATAGCAGGGTATCTTGTCCAGTGTGAATAAGATTTATTTCTCAGCAGTGCACTACTGACACTTTTTAAAAACTGGTTGTGGTTAATTCTTGAAAGATTATTTTGTTGGCTGAACCCTTTGTGTCAATGGGGGAATAATCACAAAGCTTAGCTGCCTGCAAGTAAGACATAGTCTTTTTCCATCTTGCTTCTGAACAGAAAGGCTGACTCGACATTTTTTGACTTGAGCTGCACATCAGGACCAGCTTATGGCACTGAACTGATCCTTCATTTAGCAGAAATAGTAAACACTGGGGTGGTCTGGGCCTGGTGGACAGCTTAAGATCATAATAACTTCCATTGTAGCTGTTTTTTAATGGGTATTTCCTAGACATATTCTTAGACCTAAAAATTCGCTCATGTGGCTCGTGGAGAAGCCCTTTAGGTTCAGGATTGTACCTTTTGTCCTTTCTTGTCAAGCTGGGGAAATGATTCTTCGTTCTGCTCTAATAAAGAATTCACCTGGTTTCCTCTCTGCATCCTAATTGCTCCCTAGGGAGCACCACAGTGTGCTTAAGCATATTGTCACTGTTTACCCACAGGCTCTGCTGTATGTGCAGTAATGCCAAGTGCTCCATCTCTGCCCTGTCCCTACAGGCTGGCATGATCCGCACGGACAAGGACGAGTTCTTCATCGAGCCCCTGGAGAAGGGGGCCCGGGAGGAGGAGGAAGGAGGAGGCAGAACACACGTGGTCTATCGAAGAGCAGCTGCCAAGAAGCAGCTTCCTGTAGACAACGTGGACACCCTGTATAAAGGTAAGGCAGGCTGATGGATACAGCAGAGCTCAAGGCATGTAGCCAATGTGATCTGCTCTCCGTGGCTTTCGTATCCTTGAAAATGGAAATGTGTTCTTCCCCCTCCGAGGACGAAAAAAAATGTGGAAGGAGTTGAACACTTCACCTGGGGCAAGGAAACATTGCAGCAGCCAAAACCATCTCCTGGATGGTGGAGCTGAGTTTGCTATTAAGAGTTTCCTTGGCTCCAGAGGTGGCCAACATCAAGTCGTGTGTCCCACTGAGTGCCTGGGTCAGAGCAGAAGAGGAGAGGGATGAATGACACAGCAGTGCAGAGGTGCTTGTCCCTGCTGGGGACAGGTGGCAGTGCTGGCTTTGCAAAGGCTGCACAAGAACACCAGGGCTGACATGGCACACGGGCTCCTCACTGAGTGTCTTTGCTGGGCTGGATTAGCCCCAGCAGGGAAATAATGGTATCTCCAGTAGGAGCACAAACTGTCTTGATTTTATTGATGTGCTACCCAGGGTGGAATTTAATGTATGAAGTATGTGATAGACAGTGATGGAATAGCAGGATTTAAACATAAGCACCAATTCTGTGTAGTGTTTTCTATTTGTCTGATAACTGCTTGGATATTGCACCTTTTTTTTTCTGAATAAATAAGGGTTGCAAATCTGGTAAGTAGATGTTTTGACAGCTGATGTTAACACTGAAATTAACTGGGTCATTTGAGTGGAAACAACAAAATAGCTACATTTTTGTTCCAAATGTGTGTACCAAACTGCAGAGTTATTTGTCACTCATACCCTAGTATTATCTTGTTTCAGCATAATGGGCTTTCAGGTGTAAGAAGGAAGGAACAGAGAGCCACAGAGGTGAGGCACTGAAATTAGGGTCATGTGAACAGTACAGATTTCTCAGTGTTCAGGTTGGAACAGGGATTAAAGAGAAAGCAAGCAATAGCATTCAACCAACCTCTTTTTCCACCTTGGAAATAACCCATTAATTTTGTCGCTGACACAGGGCTGTGTCACAGCTCTTCTGGTTGCCTTTGTACTCACTGTGGAGCAGAGCTGGGGAATGCAGGAGTCTGAGTGCCCCAGTCCCAGAAGGATTGGATTGGTAGATATGCTGGTAGTTGCTCTATTAGTAGAAGTTTATAAAAAATATTGCATGTTGGCAAATATCAGCCAGTCACTGCATTTCCTCTTAAACAAAAGGAACTTGATTCCGTTCACACCTTATGGCAGTATTTTTGTTTTTGGGTGGTAAATACTCCTCAGGAGTGGGAGGGTGGTACACAGAGAAGTGTAAACTGTAGATGAGCTCCAGTTACTGGCATGTGGTACCTGTGAGAGGAGGCTCTGACAGCAGTGTCTGCAAACATCTCCCTCCGGTGCTGCCTGGCTTCTCCAGGAGCTGACAGTGGTCAAAGCCACACGCCATGCCTGATGCCACCAGACTTGGGTGTCTGTCACCTCACCTGCACCAGGGCTGGACTTTGGAGGCTCTGGTTCAAAGGCACAAAGTGATCAAAGCCAGCACTGGGGGGTGGAAAAGCCAGGCTGAACTCCTGAAGGCCAGGCTGAGACATAGCAGTGAACTTGATCAGCAGGTGTTGGTGATAGGTAGGGATAGTTGTGATATTTCAAATTTTAAAGTAAAGAAATCTTTACTTTAGTCTACTAATCTTCACTTCCACCCACCATCTTTTGATTGTAAACTTGATTAAAGATTAGTTTCCATTTTGGAAAAAAAAAACCACACTGTGGTGTAAAGGGGATTTTTTTCCCCTGAAATTGTCTTTGCCTTTAACAAAAAACGTGAGCAGGCACTTCAAAATCTGTTCTCTACTTCGTATTAAACCTGGCTTCCCACCTCTGGCTTGCTCCAGGCAAGAGGCATGGAAAGGACGTGCTTTCAGAAATGGTAATTTTGTTTCCCAGTTTGTCTTTTTCCAGAACACGTGGAGTTTTGGTTTAACAAACATCAGAACATTTAGTGACTGGGCGTTGAGAAGGGCACAGTGCTCTGAACTGATCGATGGGCTGATTTAGGAATACTTAGTAGGGCACTTTCAGCATGCTGGATCCATTTAAAATTAAAAAAAAAGAGGTTAACCAAGAGCACTCCTTCTCTTCTAACATCCCTGGAGACAACTGCATTGTTGCCAAATCCCATAAATTTACATGTGATGAATTGTAACACTTGGACTATTTTTAAAGGTCCAGCCTCCAGGAATCTTATGAATATGTGTTGATTTTTTTTTTCCCCTAGGTGAGCTTCTGGTTCTTTTAACTGCTGATAAAAATCTTTAGTTTCTGGCTGTGTAAATATTTTAAGGTAATGACTAACATAAAGTTTATGTGTTCCATAGTTTTCTAAGACAGCATCTTTCAAAGTCCCATGATATGTTAATTTAATCCCATGATTTGGGAGGGGATTGTGAGTCATGATTTTTGAATGTTTCAGTTTGGATAGATAGATACAAAGTCCTTATAAATATTCCTATCTCTGGCATTCTTTTCCCAAGAAATAGGACAGGCTGTTCTCTCCCCAGTGAAAGAGGAGGGGAGGGAATTGAAAGCTCCATGAACTTTGGAGTTGGGTGGGTTTGTTGTCATGTGCAAGGCTTGGGTCTGCAGCGGTCAGTGGTCATGCTGGACCTCACATTGCATAAAGTCTTTGGGATTTACTACTAAATGTGGTATTTTTGTTGGAGAACTTGGCACCCCAAGTCAAGCTGCATCTCCCGTGGCTGCCCAGGCAGAGAGCTCCAAAATGGAGCTGCAGGAGAGAGGTCACTGAAGCTGGTGGGCAGCTGAACTTCCCCAAAAGGCAACCAGGACTAATGGAAGATCCATTGGCTGGTTGTGACTTTGAATTCACAAAAACAAATAAAAAATGAAATTAAAAATTGCATTTTCCATACCGTGGAAGTCAATTCGAATCATGTCAACAGATAAGGTGAGGTAGACCTGACAGCAGGGTTCTTCCAGCATTTTCCATACACTGTTATCTACCTTTTATACTACAGTAAGAGAAATTGAGATTTTATTCCATCTGTTTAAAAAAACATAAACAACCCCCACAAACTCCTGGGCCCTGGAGTGACCAAGGTGTGCATGGAGTTCTGTGCAGGCTCTGCTGACATGCTGGGCTTTGAGAAGGGGAACATCCTGGGAAGGATCTGCCGTGAAATCAGAGCTCTGTCTGATTTCAGACCCTGCCAGGTTTGCTTCTGCATTTACGTAAAACGCTGTCGGAATATCGGGAAATGGGAGCAGTTGTTTTGGCAGCCTGAATCATTTGTTTTGCCTGCTGTGGGATTATCTGGTGTTCCCAAGAATTGCAGAGTGTGGGGTGGGATGTTCCTGCCTCCCCTTCCCCTCTCAAACAGTGCTATTTGCTAATGGACTGGCAAAACGTAAGCATCACATTTTAGGCAAGTAATGATCTTCAGAAGAGTAATACTGTGAAAGTCTGTGTGAGGTCACTGCAAATTAGGCTAATTGTTTCAGAAAGAGAAATATTGTCATGTAGTGGCTGATGTATTGCAGGTATGCTGAGAACAAACCCTGTTTTTTCTGGCAACTGCTCTTACTGCTTGATTGCATATAATAATTTATCTTCCTCTAGATAAAACTAAGCAGCACGTTGAAAATATTTTAATATTTCCAGTTGAATTCCTTCTTACAAACATGAAAAATGTTGCTTGATAGCAGTGAAACTATTTACATGATAGAACTAGAATTAAATAGGCAAGCTGGAGTAGGTTGGTTTTTTTTCTTGATAGTGGTGGGTTTTTACTTAAATGTTTTTTGGATGTTAAGTGAAGAGATGGCAAGTATTTAATTGATGGTTATGATGAGGTCTGGAAAGCCAGCTTGGTTTTTGTCTCTAAAGACAATCTGATTATCAGGCTTGTAAGCTTTAATATCACATTTCCCCAGCTAAATTACTGTGTCTGTTATGTTGAACAACTGAGAGGAAATGATTATACTACAACTTCCTTAAGGTTGGCCTTTTCTCTCAAAATCATTGTTTGAACAAGGTGCTCTGAGTTTTATTGTATTGCTTGATTGATGAGAAACAGAAACTCAGCTTTAGTGACAGTTTTATTTACTGTGCAGATGAAAGATGACCTTAGCCAAGAACAGTTTATTACTGAGGAAGACAGCAAGGGAACTCCCCAAATGTGCTTAACCCAGGAAGTTGTTGTTTCTGTAAGTGCCAATTAAACCCCTTGGAACGGCCAAACCCGACCTGACACGAGTCCCATCATGAGTAGCCTCTGGGCTGGCAGGGTGGACTCACAGACTCACAGCCTCTGCTGGAGACTTGTGACCCCTTCCCTGGGCAACACTTGGGATTGGTGGTGGTCAGACCTCCAGAGGGATAATGGCTCGATGGGATCATTTTATGTGACCCCATGATGTACTTCTTGGGGCAAACCCCATCATTTTCTACTACCGTTTCCCTTTTTTTGACCCTGAGGGGTGCTAACATCCCCCTGGCCATAAGCACGTACCAATCAGGTAAAAGGACAGAAATAAGTTGCTGCTTCTTCTCAACAGTGGTGGCCAACTCTTTTGTGCCAGACACCCAAACCTCACCAGAGCAGAGCTGGTCCTCACTCCTGTCACTGGCATCTCCTGCCCCTCCCCAGTGCAAAAGAGTCAAAGTCTTTCCTTCTCCTCCCCCTAACAGAATATTCAGGACTCCTAAGGGGTTAGGGGCCAATTCAGCAGGAGAGAAATCCCTGTAAATTTTAGCCGAAACAATCCCAGAATTTTTTTTCTTTTAAAAGATGAAAGTTAAAAATACGATAAAATTGTAACAACTCAATTGCCAGAGCTTTGCAGGTTTTGGAGATGATATTTCAGAGTAAGACTCCTCCATCATAGTCCATCAAACTGTCAATGCCATTGATTTACTAATGTATTTAAATTACTTTTTAGAAACCAACATGCATCTGGTGTATATTTTTCTGGATTGCCTGAAATGCCACTCAGATTGGCTGCTGGCTGGCTGGTTGCCATTCTAATTTACAGAAACTTTCCTGGTTACCTTTGCAGGGGAGCAGTTCCTTCAGGAAACTGAAGTTTCTCCAAATCCAATCAATATTTCCACTCAGCCTGCACTTTTGCTGATTAATTACCGTTCCCTTATTTTGCAGTCAGTAAGACTCTGATGACAATATTTTTTGTCTCCTTCCTACATCATCTGTGCATGATAAATACATCTGTCTTTCTCTCCTGTCTTGGGTTTTCTCTGAATTCCGCATTGCAGATTCACGGGGATTTTTTTGGGAAGAGGAAGATTGAGAATTCAGTTGCAAATCAGCTTTTAATAAGAAGTAAGGTTATGCACTCTTGAGAAAACAAGTCTCCAGGGAGTGGTGTTAGACCATGGGATGTCACCCTTCACAACCATCTTCATCGCAGCCGATGAAGCCATTCTTTGCTAGCACAGGCAAATAAGATCCTTGCAGCAATTTCAGTAAGAAACTTTAGGATAAATCTAAATGTTTCTACTTTTCTAGCAGTGCTGTAAATCATCTGGGATGATTAGGTGAAGGATAATGAACAATGCTCTTGTGTTTGATGGGAAATGCAAGGAATAGCCTCTTTTCTGCCATGGACCTCTTTGCTGGGTGGCCTTAGCTGGGCCAGAGAACGGTGACAGGTAAAAAGTGAGTCCTTCCAGAGCTTCTGGGACAGGCAGGTTTTTTTTTTACCTGGAAATAAAATTCCTACAAAAATAATAGAACTTTCTTTTTTTAAGACTAGTAATTTGGCTGTGTTTTTTCAAAAGGGAAATGCTCCTGTAACTACAGGTGTGTGGTGATGTGCACACATGTCAGGACCACAGTAAAGCTGTGTGGACTGCTTTTACACTGGGCTTTTTTGAATTTTGGAGTGCTTTGGGAAGTATGTTGCAACTTCAAAGGATTTTTCCATCTCCTTTTCCCAGGTGCTCGAAATCCCTTCCAGAATGATTGAACACTTGTTAAATATTTTCACATTATTATTTTCTCGTGGTATCAAATTTGTAGTTGCTGCAGCACCGTTTTGTTTCACCAGGCACATAAATCCCTTTGTACAGAGGTAAAAGTTGGTGGGGTGGCACAGAGTTGGAGAGAGGAGCTGCTGCATGGGCTGGCACTGAAGGGCCATGTCCCTCTCCCATAGACCCCAGCAAACTGTAATAAGCTGTTGCTGCACTATTACTGGGTTCCTGGAATACAGGAACACGACAATTGCATGTGAAGCAGCTCAGTTCCTGCACTGGTCCCTGCCTTTCCCATTAGGTGGTTTGGGATCCATGCAGACTTCAAGAAAACACTTCAGTGCAGGCTCAGCTTTGAGCAGGTACTTAAGTCAAATTGATATCAGTGGGATTCAGATGTGCACCTTTAGGCTAAATGTTTCTTATTCTGACTGGGTTTCTGTTTTGGTTATGAGGCAAGTAACTGGAGCAAGTTGCTTCCATTCAGATATGCATCAGTTAAAGGTGAATAACTTAATTATTTGTGCTAATTTAAATACCACTGATCTGCATATATCATTAGTTAATGTAAAAATGAAATTAATTCTCAACTGATGAATTAATTTTAGCTTTTCTGCTAAATTCAGACTCTGAGGCTCTCCAAAGTGATTGCTGTGAACAGCTTACAGCTGGAGTTGAATTTTACCAAATATTGCTAAATATAACAAAATAATAATAAAGCTGATATTGGTCTATAAAACAACAGGTTCCAGTTCTCCTGAAAATGCTCCTGCAAAATTTTTGTGAGAAGCTCTGATGAAAGTACAGGGAAAGCACTCATTTTATTTTTCACATCCTTCTATCAATTCAGTGCTGGGGGTGTGTAAAACAGACTGGTTAATCACTTGGTTCTGTTCACATTTAGTCAATGCTTGTTTGCTTCTTGATACATTTATAAAGACAAAAAATTTTTCAACAGATTTCACTAAACTTCACGTTTATTCTTCCTTCTACCATCCACTGATCTTCCAATCCCTAATGAATTTAGCTTCTCAGCCTCCTGGGAGGAAAGAGAGAACGAACTATTCGCCTTTTGGACAAGAGTAACACAAACCTTGTTTTCCCTGACAGCTGATGCTGTTTCTGGCTGGTAACAACCCAGGGTAGGAGCAGAGTTCAGGGAGCAGCAGTTGGGAAGTCAGAGCTGGCTGTGCAGCCCCAGCGAGTGCTCACGTGTGTGCAGCCACCCACAGGGTGAGAGGAGGCTTTGCTTATGAAAATGGATGTGCACACCCACCCGTGCCTGCCATCTCACACTCACGGGGGTGTTTTTCCATCAAGTGTCATCCTGTTGGGGTTTGTTTATTTACAAGCTGTGTTCGTGTTGTCCAACCTGCTGAGGAAAACAGAGGATGGCAGGGATCCAGTGGGTCCTGCCAGGCTCCTAGAGGTTCACAGAAAGACTTTAATATTCTGTCCCGAGCAACTGAAAGTGTTGTGGAACCCACATCTCTGTTTGGGAAATGGATGCTGAAACTGAGAATCCAAAAATATGGGTAGCGTGTAGTGTTTGCTGTTCTGTGCCATGGGATTCAAACTCTGTGTTTAATAACAATACACCAAATAGCATCTGGTAGGCATCACTGAGAGAAGCTCTAGTAGAAAATGCCCATAAACGTTTTCAGTTTGACATGTTTTCTGACTAAAAGCGGCATAAATTTTGCCTGCTGTCCATGATAATGATGATGCAGTGGCTTGATCAGGCTATAAGCTCCAGGCATCATCAAATGAAAGCGATGGGCAAGCCCAGAGCTGCAAGGGAGATGGATATCCTTCAAACATCTACATTTCTTGCAACAGAAGAGCCACATGTGAGGCCCTGGGAAGCGGTCTAAGGATTAAAAATGTATTCCATGTGGTTGTGACTGTTCTCAGCTGTGTGAAATGTGCTCCTCGTGGGCTGGCCAGGGAAGCAGAGCTGTGTGCTGGTGTCTTGGTGCTTGCAGGCTGGGCACTGAAGGGGTCTCTGTGTCCATGGTGCTGTGAGACCCAGCTGGAGAATGAGAAACAAACTGCTTGGTGTTTCTCTGCACTAATTTAGTTCATGGTCGACACCAAACACATCCCTACAAGTAGATGCTGTGTTGCCTGTGAGCTCAGTGTTGGTTTAAAGGAGTCTCTGAGTGCCTCAGAGCTGGTGCTCAGTTGTCATCAAGCACCTTCAAACCATTGCCTGAGCTAAGGGGCTCTTTCTTTAGCTGGTCGTGTATAGGGTAAGTTGTGCATTATATAATATATTAATTACTGCATTATGGACTCTTCCCTTTAGAAGCTGTTCTTCCCAGTGCCCTAAAATCACCTCCCAGTGTAGCCAGGACTGCTCATCCTGCCTCCCTTCCCCTTTCCAATCACAGGTCCCTTGTGGGTCAGGGAAACAGCAGTGCTGGGGGAGCTCAGCAGTGCAGACTCTGCTGCTCACCAGTCCTGCTACTGGGTGAACTGGCTGAGGGAGAGGACACAGAGCCTTTCTCCTGCCTTGTGTAGACAGGAGGAGAGGAGGATGCAGCTCTTGGGGCTGGATTCTGCCCCTGGTGTGTGCAGGGATGAGCAGGGAAGCTCATGCCCCTCTGATGCTTATGCTTTAGCAAAGCATGTGTTCTGCTCTGCGGGAGGCTGAGTAGTACACCTGTAGTAACCCTGTGGTTGGTATGGATTAGGTGGCTGCTCTGCACAGCCTTGGTTTATTGCTGCAGCCTGGGTTGGGTAATAACTTGCTGCAGCTATTTTGTAACTCTTGCTTGGGGCTCTCCAGACTTTTTAGGTAAAAATAACTTCCTCGTGAAAACCAAGCAACAGCAGTGGTAACTTTCCTCTCAGCTGGTGCAAGGCTCCTCTCTGCTCCCTGTGCTTTCCTGAAATTCTGAAAGGCAAGAGGGTCTTAGCCCAGGAAAAACAGAGTAGCATTTCTGATTTCAGTTGCTTTGAGTCTGCAGTTTGGTAACAGTAGTGAATTCCTTCTTGGAAATTTGTGCTTTTCTATAGAGCAGAAACACTGTTTTGAAACAGTGGGATAAATGGGGTAAGGCAGTAGTAGAAGCTGTTACTGCAAACTGTGAGCACAAACTCTGATTTTTCTAAATGATCGTGTTACAAATGATTTAGAATTATTTTTTGAAATATTTTGTCCCAGGCTGTACAGCCTAAAATCCCACATGCATGCTTGCTGGTAATAGTTTGAATTTAGTTGTCTTTGCTCATCTGAATATAAACCTCAGGAGTCTCTTTACCTCGCATTTGCATATTAGATTAAAAACGTTCTGTCAGCAGGACTGTCTTGGGCCATGATGTACTTTCAAGACAAACAATAATTATTTTGTTAGTACAGAGGGGCCTTCTTGAATTGAACCATTCCTGTTAAACACCCACGTGTAAGCAGCAGCCACAAGCTGCTTCACTGACTTCCCATCACATCCCAGCTGTGGGTGATGCTCTTGCCTGGATTGATCCCTGCGATGCTGCCTGCACAGACCTGCATCCTGATACTGTATTACTGAGCCTTTGCTATTCTAATGAGGCCAAGGGCATGGTTTGGTAATTGTTTTAAACCAATCTAACACAGTGCTAATGACAGACCAGACCTCTTTCTCACTATGTGTCTCAAAAGAAACTCTCCAGGAGTGGCACCTGGTTCTGTTGCCCATTTGTCCCATCCCTCTGCAAAGGTGTTGTAGCCCAACCTTCATTTTCTGCCTAATGTGGTTGCGCAGCTTATGGAACTGCAGGGCTTGTTAACGGGTTAAACGCTTTACACTTCATTTTTCAGCAGGTTCTTTGATTTAAAAGCCTGAGATGCATCTTTGCTCTTCCTTTTATCTCTGAGTTTCTGTGCAGTCTCTTGCTCGTTCCAGCTCTGTGTGTGTGCTCGGACCATCTGGCACAGCTCGGCCGCCCGTCACTCTGTGCTGCTTTCAAGAGGCAAAATTATTAATCACAATCTGGATGGCGAGGGCTTTAGGGATTGCTTTTCTTTGCACTGCAGAGCAGACTGTTCCACAGGTAGGGAGTTGTTCAGGGGATGTTTCTCAGCAGCCCTTTGTGGTGTTACCTGATGGGTGTGTGAGGAAGGGGGAGCAGAATTCCTGAAGGAGGAGCTGGGAGCAGCACTCCTTGGCTCCAGGAGCCTCATGGGGCTGAGGATCAAGACAGTTGTCCTTGGAACAAAATTAATTTCCTTGGCTTTGCTCCATTTTTGCAGGGTTTGGTCACTCCAGGCTGTCCATTTTAAGAGACATGGATTATTTTGTTCTTGCCGGTAACCCTAATATTTTAACATTGCTTCAACAATCACAGCTTTATAAACATTGGAGTGATTATTTACAGAGCACTTGAGGAAGGATTCTTTTATCCAGAGAGTGACTTGCACATAAAACATGCTCAGTTTCTAAAAGCAATCTGAAACCCCAAACCTAATAGTGGTTTCTATGAACAGCCACCTGTGGGAGTTTTTTAAACTTGTAATCTTGTCAAGTGTCTGTGCACTTTATGTCTGTTTGCCTGGCAAGGAGATCTTTTTTCCTGTGGTCCATGTGGAGGCACATTGCAGTTGTTGAAGGTGCTTCCTGACTGTGAATGGTTAAGAGACACTGAGAAATGTTTTGTGCCTGAAGCAGATGCTTCCCAAATGCCCAGCCCTGCACCTCCTTCAAAAACCATCTTGCAAACTTAGCAGGGAAAGTTTGCCTTACTGCTGCAGGGATTTATTTTTATTTTTAAACTTTTAAATGAATATGAAACGTTGTTTTGTTTTCCCTGGCTGATCTATTTTTTTGTGAACTATATTAGGACTAAATGGGTGGTGTGGTTTAAGTGACATGGAGTTTTCAATGGGTCTTTGGATGTGAGAAATCATGACATTTTGGAAACGTCATTTTCTTCCACAGAGCAGCAAAACCCAGGTCACTTCATGGAAAAGCATCTAGTGTGACTGGTAGCAACAGTAATTAAGTACTGACATGAGAAACTGCTCTTGCCTGACTAATAAAATATGTGAAATTAGCAGGCACTGAGAGTTGCATCTTCTGAGCCGTGTTTTGTTGTTGCTGAGTGGGCAGCAATTCTGTTTGTCTAATTGAGCTTCACTGTATCAGAGTGTTCAAAGTTCATTCATCCTACTGGATGTCTTTCTTTCTAGGGTTTTCCTTTTTTAGAGACACTGTTATGTATAGTAATGAACACACTGCAGTTGTGCTTGCCTTTTCCCCTGTGGAGTAGGGCAGAAGTTTGGATCTCCTTTTACAGAACTCTGGTACACATTTATTCGCATTGAAACTGGGTATACCAAACCCTAGATATTTGAGGCTTGAGCCTATTCGTAAAGTGGCTTTTAAAGCAGATTTAAAAAAAAAAAAATACATCAAAAAATTAATTTCATGGGGGTTATGGAATCAGATCTTTCAGGGACTTGATCTTAAAATGATGTGTTGTCTAAAGCCATATATTAAAACTGGGTTTGAGTCCCTGTTCACAGGCTCACTGACCATTCTTCCTGCCAGTTCAATGTAGCCTTTTCCCAGTCCTTCTTAAGAAAGTGTCGACCAAAGAGTAGGCTGAAAATCATACATGTTAACTTTATATTCTGCTTGCAAGCTGAAGTGTTTTTTGCTTTGTTCTGCTTTAAGCAGAGCCTCTGGAGACTTGTTAAACTATGAAATGGTTACAAAAAGGCAGCCCAAAGGCTCTAGCTAAGGGTATTAAATGTCCTAGGCAGCCTGAAAATGCTGCTCCATCTCCAACAGAGTAAAATATAACAAAGGGAGAAAATCTGATTTTGAGTCACTGTAAGATGACTTGAATATAATTTCTAAATTTTCAGGTATTTTTCTAGGATATCCCAATTAAATGTGTGCAGAGAAAGGGAAGGTATTGACATTTCCATGGCAACCCATTGTAGCATCTCAGATATTGACCTGCAGGTCATATATTACTGAAGCAGAATATTTTTGAAAGACTGGCAAAATCTATCAGTCTACTGCAAAATGTACTTAAGCAACAGCAACAAAATGCAGATGAGAAAACACAGGCTTTGGAATAAAATCTGGGCTTAAAAGTCAAGTTGGGTTTTTGTTTCAGACTCCACTGGTGGTAACATCAAGTGCCAGCCCCAAGGGGTTAATTTCTGTAGTTTTTTTTGGCTGTAGGTCTGGTTTGTTTTTGTGGCTGGAAGTTGAATAGAGGTGGGATCATTGTAAAAGTGTTTTATTAGAGGTGCTAACAGATTTTGAGAGAGCCTGATGTGGCTGCCTTCATGCAGTTCTTATCCTAGTTGTTGGCAATGGTGGTGGGTGTGGGTGGGAAGGGCACGTGGTCTGAGCTGGTTAAGCCTTAGATCTCTGTGGAAGTGTTTACTGGTCCATAACATTGTCTGACCCTCTTATCAGACGTCCTGAAGAGAATTAAAAGTTCTTTTCTGCTGCTGAAACCCGTGTGAAAAGCACCGGCAAAGGGCAGAGTGTTCCTTGCAAGGAAAGCTGTGCATCTCAACTCTGAAGATTTGCAGCAGCTCAGATTGATTGCACTGGCAGGATTTACAGCCCTTACGGGCCTCAGGTCAGACAACTGGAAAGCCTGATTGCCTCTGAAGTGATGGCAGGGGCATTTCCAAGAATCCCTGGGAAAAAAGAATCCCGTAGCTTAGAGGCCGCATTTCTTCCTTAAGATTCTTTCTTTTCAATTTTTTAAGGTTTTCGAAGGGATTGCTTGGAGTCTTTGCAACGTGAGATGGGACTGAACTCCCAGCAAATAAATTACAGCGTGTCTTTCACAATCCCCGCAGGCAACTCGTGCTATGTGATAGCTCATTCTCACAGACTTATACCAATGCATGTGCTGGGAACTGCCTCTGGAATAATAAATTACTGGTTGGCAAGTGCCTAAGGTTCAGCCAAGCCACGCACTTGATCCCGTTCACACTGATTTTAATGGAAAAGTTCCCAGTGAGTTTAGGGGGGGCAGACCCGGTGCGAGGCTGTGGGAAACTGGATGTCTGAATTTGCCTGAATTGCAAAGTGTCTGTGCCTGCTTCTGTTTTGATTAATTTCCTACCTTCTGGTTTCATGATTTGCTCTGAGATTCGTTTGAACACATTGAAGCTAATCTGTAACTCGAAGTTTCATTAAGAATTGAGCACTGAGAATATGACCAGTGCACTCCTAATGATGGAGTGTATCTATGGACATGATGGAATGGCCCCAGGTATTGCTAATGAAGCTGCTCTGCACAGGTGCTTACTCTCTAACACTCCTTCTGTGTCTGTCGAGAGACAGCAACATCTTTCATTGTTCATGGGAAATTATCAGAGTCCCCTGGAAACTACATTTATTTCCCCTGGTTTCCCACTGCACTGTTTGCATAGATTGCATGCTTTGATGTGCTGCTTTCCAGTTGTGGCAGGTGTGTTTCCACCACTCAGGACACAGATTTTGGCAATGTCAGACACGTTCACCTAATTTGCTCAGAATTCAGGCAGAGTCTTTTCCCTCTGTCAGCAACTCGGGCACCATGAGATGATTTTTTTCCCTCCCCACTTGTGCTTTGTCGATATCTTTCCTCATGTCAAGAAACACATCATTAGTTCAACCAATTTGTCATTAATGAATCTATTAAGAAGCTTCCAGATTGTAAGTGACTAAGCTATACCCCTTGGGATTTCAGTGCTGCTCCTTTCTCTTTTAATGAGCACTGTCTTTCTGCTATCCCCTGGTCAGGTACACCTTCCTCCAGTGTTTGTTACAGGCATTCAGAGCTGGGATGTAATTTTATTAAGCCCTGTCAGTAATAATTGTGCTCCTGTTCCTCCTGATGCTTTCCAATTAAGTAATTTTCTGAACTTTTTTTGTGCAGCTCTTTTTTGGGATATGCACTTCACTGTGCTCAGTCTCATTGTTCCATTCATACTTTGGGTTTAATCCAATTTGCAGGAAATACGTAGTGCCCTCCTTTCCCATAGTACTTTCCAAAAATCACTGCTTTGTGTTCATGTAGCAGTATCTTATTTTCATCCCTCTGCTCCAATTTTCTGAAAATCTCATGACTGATTTCAATAATTCATTGAATTCACGTGGGTTGTGCCTCTGTATGTTTCTTAAGTTCACCAAAATATTCTGCAGAGTAACTGCAAGAACCTAAAATTTTGGCTCCTCAGCTTTGTTGTTACTGGTTTGGCCTTCCAGTTCCTTTCTTTTTTCCAACTGAACCAATTTTTTTCTTTAATTTTTTTTTTAACAACAGTTAATTTGATCTAATTAAGGTTGCCAGGTGATGTCTTGGTGGTTTCCATCTTTGTCAGGTATCTTATTGTCTTTTTGGCTTCTCATCCACATTTTCCAAGGAACCCATCACATTCTCTCAGAATTTTAACCACTGTATTCCAAGATGCCCTGTTGCATGAGACCTTTACTGCTGATTTGATTTTCTCCCAACATATAGTGAATTTTTTGGGAGACTCTGATACTGTGTTAACATTTAGGAGAGCTTCTCATTTATGGGCAAATTTGGCTCGAAACACAAAACCAAAAGCAATCCTTGCTCCCCAAATCCTAAAATATCCATTAAATCCAAGCAAAGCACCTCCCAGTTCTGATACAGCTGTAAGGGAAGGAAACTAAAGGAAGGAAACACAATTCTCTGGGCACTAACACTGAAAACATCCTGCAGTGCTGATCTCCCCATTCTTCCAGAAGTCATTGCAATGTGCAAATATCTTTCTCAGTTTCCTTGTAATAAGGATAAATAGTTCAAGTTTTTCAAAACAAGTTTCAACTTCTTTAGATACCCAGGAAAATGACTGTCTTCAACCTCTGTAGAAAGGATCTTGAGAAGGTAATTTTATTGGTCCCAGGATCTGAAGGGAGAATCAATAAGGCATCTACAGACTTTGAAGCCCCTGGCTTGACCTCTGTATTCCTGTTAGCTGCTCTCTTCTTGTTTCTCCCCTCGCAGTCTCCTGAATGACAAAGTCAGTGTAAGCCCTTGGACTTCATTTCATTTCACGTTTTGCTCTTAAAAAAACCACAAAGTGATTAACAGGATGTTTCAGAAACACTGCCAAGAGCTTGGGGTGAATTTGCTTCCCTTGGAAGTGCTGAGCTTGGGCTGGAAGAGGAGGCTGCTGTGCAAATCCAGCTGGGATCTGCTCTCCTTTTGCAGAGGGGTCCAAAGACACACACCAGTGCTACGGATGCTCCCCTTGCTCTGTGCCCTTGCCCTTTGCAAGGGGAGAACTCTTGTTCTCAGAGTACAGAGGATGTGTGGTGCTCTGTCCCCGCTGGCTGAGGGGCTGTGTTGGCTCCTGGGCAGGCTGGGTGAGGACAGCAGCAGATCTGCCCTGGTCCCTGGGGAAGAGCAGCTCTGGTGCACACTCAGAGCGATGGTTCCCTGCCAGGCTGGTTGGTAGGCAAGGTGGAACGGCACGTAGGGGAGCAAGGAAGGAGTGCCATTTAGTGTCTGGTTGTGGAGAGAACTGTATGCTTGCAATATGTTTTGCCTTCTGTTGGCAGTCCTGGTGTGAAAAGCAGCATAGCTTAATTAGGCAGTGTCAAGATACTCGATTCTTCCAATCTGCTTTCCAATCTGAAGTGTTGTGCTTTGCTGATTTAGCTGTATCTTGCAGGAAGTCTATACCCTCCCAGTGAATGATGGAGTCGCATGAAGAATTTCAGTGTCACCTGATTTTTTTGATGGGTTTTTAATAGGACTTGGACAAATCTGTCAGGCCCTGTGGATCATCATTCTGTCTGGGATTTTTCAAGCATGGACCTTTGCATACTTTGACCAGAGTAAATCTGCAGGACCCAAGTTGTGTGGGACTGAACGTGCAAGAGGGGTGAGACTTGGTGGGCACGTCCTGCTGCACTGGTGCACCTGCATGTTGTAAACCCAGTAGGTACCAGTTGCATCCTGCTGGCTTTGTGTGCTCGGGGGTTTCAGAGCATGTTCTAGACACGTGAGACAGAGCTGAAGGACATCTTAAATTTCCTGGGTACGTGTGTGACTTGCTTGTTCCAGTGTTGCAGCTGCACTAGATTTATTGTGCTTCTGGATCTGGTAACCTCATGACCAGTGCTCTTCCACTGTGGAGTGCTCCAAAACACCAGTAGCTTGGTCAGACATCTGGACATGTAGAAATGTGAGGCAAACAGTCAGGGCGCTCTAATCCCACCTGGGCAAAATGTCTGGGAAGATAAAGGGCAGAACAAGGAGGAAACCTGGATGAACAAACTGATATCAAACCCTCTCTCTCAAGGATGTACTGTTCACCAGGGCTTTGTTAGGATTGTCTCTGATAAGAATCAGGTTTCAGTAGGTTTTGGATTGTGTTGTTGAACAAAAAGCTTCCTTTGCAAAACTTAGGTTGAAAAATACAAAAGGAACTTGTTATTGGGTAAAGATTTTTTTTTTTCTTACTAGAACCATCTTCCCCTGAAATATGAAAGGATCCTTTCCAAATGCAAAAGTTATGCAAACATGTCTGAATATAGAAGTGAAACTGGAAAGCAGTGGGTTTCTTCTGCCAGTTTTGCAGGAGGCCACCCACAAAGGTATATATCTTCTTTTTTTCTTTTTCTGGTTTTGTTTTTTATTTTTTTTTATCCCCCTCTGGAAAAATACAGAGAAATTTTGGCCAAAATCAGAGCCTGCTTTGATTCTAAAACCTTTCTTATCAAAGGTGGATTGAAATGCAGTTTGAATTTTCCAAGTAATGTTTAATTAGCTGAAGGAAATAAATTAAAAAGTAGAGCTGAAAATTTGGTGCAAATGATTTATCACCAAGGCTTCAAGTTCTTGCTCAAGCAGACTCATACATAGCAGCCTTTCTCTGTAAGAGATGGGGAAGCATTTAGACCATTTGGTATAAGCCCTTTTCCTTGCTATTAGTTGGGGTTGACTGTATTTTTGTCCCAGCTTTAAGTGCTTGATAATGGTTTGCCGTAGTAAAATGAAAGTCCTGTTTGTCTTGATATTTCCAATCTGTTTCTTGACTGTGGTATTCTCAAATTCTCCTCTTAAGAAGCTGTTACTTCCCATTCTGCATATTCACTCCCTCTGACCAAATGGGCAGGAAATGTACTTAATTTCTGTGTAACCCAGGGAAATGCAGGATTCCCTGCAGAGGCTCAGGCTCAGAAAGGCTTCCAGATGATTCCTCTCTCCCCCCAAATGCCTCTCTGCCTCACACCACTCCATGTACCATCTGATGGACGACTTCTCAGTGCAAGCAAAACCTGAGAAATGCTGTTAGAATGTGAGTTGTGTGTCATTCTTTATGGTTCAGAAGCCAAATATTCCAGATCTTTGCAGTCAATTATACAGCAGTATCAGTATCCCCTGTCTGCTATGGAGATAATCTCTGGTCCTTCGGTGCTCCCTGAGCCCCCATCACCACTCCCTCCTTTGCATTGTTCAAACTTATTTAACAGAATTCCAGGGGAAGAAATTGAACAATTTGCACTTGGAGCCTACATTGTAGTCTAAATGATCTCACTGCTTAAAAATGTTTTCTTGGGTCTAGGTTTAATAATTTTTCACAATCTATCCTTTGTAGCTAACCCTCCCCCACTTTCTTCTTAAAAAAAGTTCCTTCCCTTCCATGTGCCAGTGTTTTGTAGACACATAAGCTGTTATCAGGTTGTCTCAGCCATCTTTCAATCAAGATGTACTTTTTAGTTCCTGTAGATGATTATTTTTTTTCTTCATCTTTATGTAAATAGAGAAATCGTACTAATGTAACCTCCTGTAGTTAAAATGATGCAACCTCGCTGGTGTCGTTGTGTAACTTAGTTCTGTGGGAAGACAAATTCTGCTTGGGATAAGGCACCTTTATCCCAGTACCCACACTGGTGCTTAGACTGATAATTATCACCCAGAAGGTAAGCGATCCAGGACAATAAACCAGAAGGATGACTTTAAGTGAACAAAGATTTCCACGCTCTTAAAAAAAGAAAAATATAGCAATGGGTAGGCAGCTTGGCAGCAGAGTCATCAGCTGAGTAAATGTGTGTCCTTGAGCAGAGTTCATGTTCTGCTGTGGTTTGGTGGTGTTGGATGGAGGAATGACTCTTATTCATACGTTTGTATTCCCAAATAAGTCCCAGTGATTAAAACATCCTGACTGAGCAGAGCTGTTTTTCATGGATTCAAAACTGAGACAAAGTAATGCTCCAGTGTGGAGTTTGCTGTTAATCCTTCAGTGCTGCCCTGACAGTGGGTGTC
>JAWWEW010000028.1:10821199-10839931 GCA_035583185.1 Anabacerthia variegaticeps | reverse complement strand
TTCAAAACTGAGACAAAGTAATGCTCCAGTGTGGAGTTTGCTGTTAATCCTTCAGTGCTGCCCTGACAGTGGGTGTCGTTGTTTGCTGTAAGGGATGCTTTTCCAGAAGTGTCGTGGCTCTGTGATGTTGTAATGTCATCACATCTTGACCTGGAATTAAAAAAAGGTTTCAGAGTGAATCAAATATAATCACAAAAAACCCCTAATAATGCAGGTGGTGGATTTCTAGGCCTGTGTCATACAGAGGCTTTTTAACAGAGTCAATAAGTTCTCTCAATTACACTGGTGTTGATCCAGAATCCTTCCAAGACATTGAGATTGCACTAAATATCTACCAGCACAACTGACAGTTGGCTCTAGTGCCACCTATTTCTTTTCTGTGTGCTAGATCATCTCAGAAAATGGGGAAAATGTGGTCCTCTGCAAAGAGAAAAGTAGATCATGGACTGTCTGTGCTGTGGTATACACTAACCAAAACACAGGAACTGTGCCAGAAAATTCCTAGCTCATAGATCCAACCTGTTTCTGGTTTGCTCTTCAATTCAGTGCAGTCCTGAAAAATTAAATAATGAATGCCATTAGGAACTGCTGAGAATTTAAAATTATAAAAGTGGAGCTCCACAGCTCAAGGTAGTGAAGAATCCAGAAGCAAGTGGCACTTGCTGGCATCCACAAACTCAGCCTTTGTGACTGGGTTTGCTCAGTTTGGCAATGGGGATAAGATTAAATCCATGGCAAGTTCAAAGCTTTGGAAATCAGTTTTTTGTTTTGCTTAATAAAATAATTGGGAAGTCAAAACCTGACAATCAGAAATGCCACCATGGCAAACACAGGCTTCCACCCCACAGATATTAAGAGAATTTGGGAGAGTCAAACCTGAGTGAAGCTGGGGCTTGTCTGAGCTTACAGGGAGCTTTCCCAGGGGTTGCCATTTGGTAGTGTTATGGTGTGCAAGTAAAAGTGCATCTCATGAAGATATTCCCTCATTTGCTGCTCTGTGTTGGCACTGAAACGACCCTGGGTTGCAAGAAGGATTTCTCAAGGATCAGGGAACTGTCCAACAAAATTGTGAATGAAACCAAAAACCCTGGAGAACTGGTGTTTGTGTGCATGTCCAGCAGTCTCTTGAGGGTAAGGGAACAGGGCAGGAGGGTGGCAAAGGAGTGGAAGATGCTGTTTGTTTCTGACTCCTGCTGCTCTGTTCCATCATTAGCAATGCCAAAGGCATGAGGTTGGCATGGCATAACCATGACCAAGAAATCAACATCAGTCTCAGCAACAGTTCTGCTGTCCTCAGCCAGTCCCAAAACATGGGGTAGGTTAGTGGGGCTCCACTGAGACAGAAAAGTACAATAGGCTTCTAAGGACAGATATGATCTAGAGAATGGTCCCAAATCCTTCCTTGTCTCTAGAAATGGCACAGTAAAAATCTGTGTTCAATACTAATCATATATAAAGTTTTAGGGTTAAGGTATAAGAACCTTCTGGTTATCTTTGACTACCCTTCAGGTGCCTCTATTGAACTGACACTGAGAGCCAGTTGTCTATTCGTATATACTACCTGTGGCCTCAGTTAAATTGTTCTCAGGGCACTTTCCTGTATAAATATGTTTTATTACCAATAGTAGAGACATGCATATGCAATAGTTTTGGTAGTGGCATCTCTGCATTTTCTCCTCATTAAACATTTGCACCAAGTTTTCACCCAAGGGCAGGACAGGCTGGCTGGGACAGGCTCCGTGCCACTGACTCGGGCAGCTGCCATCCATGTAATCCTGGAGAAATCTTCCTAAAATCCCCCAAATCAGAATTTCACGCTCCCTGTATGAGGCTGGGTGTGAAATTTTAATTTGCACTTGTCAGTCTGAAGTAAGGGGAAAAGGGAAAGCAAAAAATAAAAGGCATATGATACATTTCACACTTTCCCCTGATGGAAGCAGCGCGGTCCTTTCCTCCGGGCACCTCAATGAATCTCCGTGGGCAGCTGGTGGTTTATCTTGAGAGATGGCAGAGTTGTAAGCAGAGGGGGTAGTAGCAGCTACTGCTGAGTTTACATGATGTTTCCCATTATTGAACTCTGATTTAATTTTGGTAGAAATTTGCCAAACTTTACTGGTTTGGGCTGAAGGTTTTTGTGTCAGGGCTGAGTTACACTGGAGACTTTGGCCAGGCTGGCTTTTGGCAGTGCTGCTCAGGTCATCCTTGATGAAGAGAGTAAGAAGGGCTCTCCAGGGGAGCATCTGCTCAGAGTTTTGGTTTTTTGTTTGCTCTCCAGCATGTTCACTTGTGCCTTCTCCATTTTCAGACCCAGCTCTGGTGACTGAACTTCCTCCAGGGCTTTTCCCTCAATGTTTCACAACCACTAATGCATCTGTTCCCATGGCCCTCCTCAAGAAGAGGGTATTTTTTCCACATCTTACAGAGGAGGGAACCAATTAATCAGTGACTGGAGCTTAAACTCTCCTTGTGCTCTGGCTGGCCTGTTTGAGGCACCTTTTAAAAAGTGATTTAAACAACCAAAACACACTGAGCATCTGTAATGCCCAGTTGCAGATTGAAGAACTTGAGGCTTTTGAAAATCCAAAGCTGATGTTTCAAGCCCGATGGGTGCAGCGTGTACTTAGTGGTACCTGCAAAGGAAGATCCTTGTGGTGTGTGTGATGAAGTTTGCTTCTCCAACACCTTGTGTGGTATTTCTTCCTTAGACACTTTTCAACATAGGAGAAAAGAAATTCCACAGGAAATTATTCACTGCCCTCCTCTGAATAATCTCTACACACGCTTGTTGTTTGCAGGGTCAGGTGTTCAGTGGAAAGCATGTGAATATCTCATAGAAATCTGCACCATAATGCAGAAGTGCTGGGGTCCAGGGCTAGGGTCATACCAGCATTAATTAAAGCATTTCCAGTAATGAATCTCTGTGGCTGAGAAGACCTTTGGCACTGCTGCTTTAGAAATGCAGTTTAAACATGGGATTTCTATTTTTCTGTATTAGAGAGCTGAAGAAAAACCTGTACTTATTTTTGCTTCCTTTTGCTACGATCCAAAGTGTTTTCTGATGGATACCTGGGCAGTGATTGATTCCTGAAGTACTTCCAGTGGGAGTTAATCCACAGTTTGGTGAAATCCTTGGTATTCTCTAGCACTGGACTGCTGGAGAAGGTCTAAATAATCTGTATCTATGCTATGGATAAGTGTTATTTCATAAATGTCTGGGCTTCTTTGACTGATTTTCCTCCTTTCAAGAATTGTTACTCTTTAAAAGGCAATATCAAAGTCTATGCAGTAAAATATTTAGTCATAGGGATTTTCTTTGCCCTGATAGTTTTCTAGAAATGTGAGTGACAGTCATTTCCTCTGGAAAAGGACTCGGATTGTTTGGTTGGTGTCTTTTTCTCAGCCACTGTCAGGAGATGCCTTTTTTCCTTTGTTGACTATTTAGAGAATCTAAGGTGAGTCGATTCCTGAAGAGCCAGCTGCAGCAGATGCTAAAGCTGGGCATGATGACTCAGTCCGTGGATAGTGACCCAGTTTGAGTTGTCTGCAGGGGAAGGTGAGAGATGCTGGAAGGAAAACAACACCCTGGAGCTGGGTGTGCCAGGGAACGCCACTATATCTGTGCAGTAGGACAGACCAGGATGGAAAGGAGCTCATGAAAGCTGTTTTCCTAAACTATGCACAACTGACTTGACCTTCCTACTGGGTGGGTGGTTGTGCAGCAAATATACAAACATGGAAATACATAAAGGGTTTCTCAGTGGTGCCTGAAGTTTGTGCAGGATTTCAACCCAAAGGGCAGTTTCCTGGAACCACTGGGCAAAGGCCATTGATGGAGTATTATTGAAAAGATGGAGATGTCCAGCAGAAAATATTACTCTACTGAAAGGAATAAAGGCAAATCCCTCCATCTCGTTTTCTGAGTTCAAGAGTTACAGCTCCTCTTTCTTATTCCACACAGCTAATATTGCTGAGTTCTTAGAGCTTACATGGCCAAGAAGCTTCCCAAATGCTTGCCCTATTTACCTGCCAAGATGCCAGTGGCAGGGGGATGTTTGACAAGATGGAAGGGCTGTACAACTGTTTCCTGTGGATATGGGGAAACAGATTAATAATTCAACATTTTTTGGGTTCATTGCTAAAAATGCCATTTCAAATGAAAATCTCATCTATATTCCATCATATATATTCACTAACCTGCTTTCGTGGTTATTTTTCCTAGAGTTAATGTAGTTTTTTCAGATAAAAAAATATTTTCTTCAAGTAAAGCAACATATGTCTAAGAAGTGAAAAAAAACCAGCTGAAGTGGCTCTATATTCTACGGTTTAATTAGCAAAAATAGTGTATGTTGTATGCAGAGCAAAGAGATATGTTGGGGGTTGTGAATATTAGCAGGCTGCAACACTTGCCAGCTTGAATGTAGGTTACAGGGCTTCAGTTCCTTAGTGATACTAAGGAAGCAATTAGAGTTTCTGGGAGACAGGTAAAGTCCCCCGTGGCAGATCTTTAGGTTGCCAGTTCTTGCTCTGGGTGGGTGAAAGATTCTTTCCTGTACATCTGTATGTATATGCACAAATTGATGGCCAGGAAAAACAGGTAAATGACTGCCTTGGTTCCCTTCTTTATGGTCACTTGGGATAGTTGCCATTCAAAGACTAAATCTGAATAATTCTAATCTCACTCCCCCTTCCCCACTACAGAGTACAGCAGAGATTTTTTTATTTTCTGTTCTACATGACTTTGAAATAGGTTTGAAGAGAGTGGAAACTCTTATGCCTCAATAGAAAAAGGTTTCCTAGTTGATTTTTTTAGACACTGGTGAGCTGCAGGACTTTTTTGGCTGTGTAGACCACACTTCAGCCTGACAGCCCACTGCTCCTGTAGATAAAATAGGAGCCAAGGTGCAAACACAGGCTTTCATTTAGGAGAACCAGCATTCCCCTGTGCTGATGTGGGGCAGCCCTGGAGTTCAGGGCTCTTAAGTCTTGCTCAGACTGCAAACCCTTGGGTAGACAGCAGTGATTTTGACTGAAGTCATCAGGATTTCATCACAATATCTCAAAGCTGTAGCACTGATCCTGCTTTTTGTATTTCATTTGCTGCCACAAAGTGCCAAACTGCATCACTTTACAAACACTTTTCCCCTTTGAGCCCCAGAAATCGTGCTGAATGCCTCTTCAAATCTGAATTCAGGCAAAGTAACTTCACAGGGCACCTTTTCTTTCTTGTCAAGGGCTCTGTGCTGGGTGTACTCGTGACTGAGTCCCCTGTAGCTGTTCTTCACACACAGCCTTTCCTCACAGAAGCAACATCCAAACTGAGCAGCTCTTCCACCAGACAGTTGACTCTGGCAATCTGTAGTAGGGAAATCAGATTTCATAGCCAGCTTGGCTTGCCTGAAGAGCTGAGAACAAGCAACCTGATTATTTTTCCACTGAATGCAACAGGTGACCTACATTTTTTGAAGGTAGCTGCTAAGTTATAATTTGTTATGTTTTTGCAAAGGGCCTCGTTTTCAAAAACTGCTTACTCAAGAAGTCAGGCTTACTGAAGACATTTCAGGCACCAAAAAGCACTTGTTGCCTGAGAAGATCCTAATTACTGAGATTGTGTTTGGATTTGGGTAGATAAAACTATTTCACCAGACAGTGCTGTACATCAGCAAGGGTATAGATATAATTGGTTTAAGATTGAATTGTAACATAATGGTTAACTGGCCTTTATTGCAAGAAAGTGAATTTTCATTTGTGTTACTAATCACACTTAAATCCATCTCGGGTCACCGGAAGGTCATTAGGTTTTCCATTTAAATATTTCCTAAATGAGTTTTAAAGTACTGTAACTTCATACTATTCTTAACTCTCTGAATTAAAAGAAGACATAAATCAAGGCTGAATGGGCCCTAAATGCACACTAAAAATAGTCTGGGATGTGTGTGACCTTTTCACAGTGGATGGAAGTCTGCCTGCTGCCAGCTGTTTATTTAAGCCAGTGATACTGGTTTTCTAGCAAAAGCTACCAGAGGTGGGAGGGAGGGAGAGCTGGCAGGAGTTCAGCCCTAAAGTATTAATCTGGCCTGTGGCAGGACATAACAAAATAAATAGCAGCACCTTTCAATGATGAGAGTTTTGATCCTTGAGGAAAATGACAACATTTTCATTTGTTTTCAGTTCGGCTGCAAAAACCAAACCCAGGCTGTGTTACAAAACTGCCTGAGCCCTTCCCCTTGCACTGGGGCTGAGTTATCCTGAGCCAAACAGGGGAGAAACCTCCTCTCCCTCCACCCAGGATGTGTTGGAGAGCTGGAATCTGATGGCTTTAGGCCTTTCAGTCGTGTAATCTATTCTACATTTGCAGGAAACCTTACTTTTTTTGGCCTGTATTTGAAGGTCTGACCTATTTCCCAGTGGAATCAATGAAATTTGCTGCTGGCTTTAGGAAGAACCAGATTGATTTTTAAAACATAATAAATAAATATGCTGCTTTGTTAACTGAGTGTTCCATTTTAAAAATAGAAGTGCTGTGTTTTCCCCTTGTATAGCAAATAATAACATTAGATGATGTTGATGAAATGATGCTGGTACAAACTTATATGAAAATGAGATGAACTGCCTTTGACATTTTCCATAGTGCCTTGCAGTTCTGAAGTTTTATTTGCTCATGAATAATGACATCTGAGCCTCTGACCGTATAAACCTTTAAATATAAAAGCATCACAGCAAGTTCTCTGGAACTCCATATGTGCCTGCAGATAAGGATGTTAGTGAGCACTGTGTAGTTTTAAGCCATAATATGTGAAGAAATCCAGTTTAGGCTGAAGCTTCTCCCATGCAGCAAATTCTGTGCTCCACAGAGCCTCACTTTTGCCTTTTTGAGGTCTTTGACAGGGCTCAGTGTGGGTAGTTCCCATCACAAATATTTATTATATGTTGGACTACATGTTGTATATTATATCTATGTGTATCAGAGAAAACATTGTGCAGGGACACAGGACATCAGGCCTGTTGTAACCAGCAGAATATTGTACAACTATCCCTTGGACAAACTTTGCAACTTCAAAAAATGTGCTCATTTAATGTAATGAGCATTATTGTAATATCTTTTATCACCACTCAGATTTATATTAGCAAGCTGAAGTCGCTGAAATGGAGGAGTAAGAATAAAGCTGCCTTCAGTTGGCTGGAAATGGGGCTGATCCGTGGCTCTGTGTGCTGAAGTTGGGTAAACACTTTGTGTCTTAGAATTGACTTCAGGGTAAACAAAATGTTTGTTCCTTCTGGAAAACTTTGTTGGCCGAAGGTATGGTTCACCTTATTTCAACTCCTGCTCAAAATAATCTTGCATGCCTGTTGTTGTTCTTGGAAGCTAATAGGGAAGAACATATGCTAAGCATTGGTAATGTCAGTTAAGCCCTTAATTAGCGATGAACGAACCTCAGTTTTTCCCTGTGGTTCAGTTCAGATGCTGCTTCAAAGCTCCTTGTTTCTCCAGGTTTTAGACAATTTTTTTTAAGCATCTCAAGTTTTGCAAAGCTGATTTTGTTACTCTGGCAGAGTTAAGACTTTTCTGGTATTTGCAGATTGGGAAAAAGCTGTAACATCCTCAACCATTCCCTGGCAGTGTTTTGGTACTTAGAGATGGGGATAAGGGAGATAGAAACAGGTGTTTCAAAGGCAGAAACACATTTGGATCAGAGATTATGTTATGTCAGCTCCAAACACTCTTCTCAAATCAGGAAATATCTCAGGTCAAGTTTAGAGAGGATCAGTATTTGCCAGTGCTCCAGCAAAGCTTTGAAGGCAAGTAGGTGAGGGTTTGGCTGAGCTTGTGTGCACTCCAGGAAGGGGATTTGGGCTGTAGGACCTGCCCTGGGAGCACCTGGCAGGTTGTACCTGCTCTGTAGCAAAGCAATCATGATGACATTTCCAATGTAAAGACATCTACGCATTGCTCGTCTTCTTAGTCAGCAAACAGTGGTTGGACAGGGCAGTGCACAATGACAGTGGGATCTGGTGTCTGATGAGTAGCTGAATGTCTTTGGAGGGGAGGAAAGGCAGGATTGGGTCATTTGTCCCTCTGCTGTGTCACCCAGTTAAATGTGGTGCCACAAGTAGCACTTATGGGCACTGGGACAGGCTCGTCTCTGTATCTGGAAGAGAAGGAACGAAACCCCATCTTTGCAGAGCTGGAATATTTGAAGAGTTAGAAAAATGCAGTTAGGGCCTTGGTTTACTAAAAACCCTGAAGTATTTCAGCTTAGTTTCAGAGCTTCTCTGCGTTATGTTTTTAGCAGAAAGCTTTCTAAAGTAGGACAGAAGCCGCAGGTTTGGATGGAGATGAGCAGAGCTCCCAGCGCATGCTTAGGCCCCTTTCCATGTTACCTTGGCTGGCCTTTGCTGTGATGTTTTTCTGATGTCCTCTCACAGGCACAGAATTAAAGGTTATTTCCATTCCTGCTTCTTATCACTTTGATCTTTTGCCAGCTCTTAACATCTCCAGCAGATTTGCTCTGGATCTGTTATTCCCATACCTACCCTCTGCCTGCGACATTCTCTGACATTTCCATTTCTGCACCACCCCTTAGTTTCTTTCTCTCCCCCTTTATTCTTTAAGATTTTTTTATTATTATTATTTATCTACTTTTCTCCTCACTGGGACACCTATATGAAATTACTGATATTTGCATGCAATTGTTACTAAAATCATGAGTCTCACCCCATGAATCCCAAAGCCGCCAGACTGTTCAAAATGTTTTTGCATTTTCTGGAGCCTTAGCCAAAAAAAAAAAGTTAAAAAAAAAGTGCTGTTTAATTCTTTCTGCAGTACATCTTCCAGGTGGCTTTCCTCTGTGGTTTAATTGTTTATTAGCTTCAGGATCTTTTCTCAAATTGGAGAGTCAGGCCAAGGACTGATAAAGATTAAGATGAAGTCATGAGGGTTTGACTTCTTTCTGCCTGTATCAGGGGGAAAAAAACCAACCTAACAACAAAAAAAGGGTATGTTTGGGGTGGGAGAAGAGGAAGAACAAGAGAAGGAATGAGAAGGAAGAGTAGGAAAAAGGAGAAATTTCTGTTATTTTTAATTACTGCATGTCTGTTTCTCACCTAAATCTATTTTCCATGGATTAAACAAAAGAATGGAACGTGTCTGAACCTGCTGTAGCATCAAACAGTACCCTTGTCTAATGGTCTGCAGCCATGACCAGGAGGGAGGAGTCCCCCACTATTCATTATCCCGCTGCTCCCCCTGCGTGTTCTCAGGCCAGTCATTAATGGCATTTATCACTCTCCCTCCCCTGCATAATATTCCTCACGGTGAGCTGGGTCTGATAAATCATGTTTGAAGAAGACAGTGCCCAAAGGGAATCAATTTACAGCTTTTACCCTCTGGTGTACAAAATACAACCTGATGTTGCATCTGAGGCTGTGAAGGAGGTTTGCACAGCCAGTGGAATCAGAAATCAGTGAAAGGAGCTTTATATTTTTTTTCCATGGGGGAAAACCAGACACTAAACTTGTCATGATGTTGAGTTTTCTTATGCCTGCATTCAGAGTATACCTGAAATGAATAAGAGTTGGAGGGACTGCTGTTATTAAAGGTGCAGAATAGCTATTGGGCTCCTTCAGAGCATGTGGTGGTGGAGGTGGGATGTTGTGGTGAGACATCTCCTCTCCATTCTATCACCTCCCCTCCCAGGGTTGTGTTTTCCCTCTCTCTGCTATGGTCTAACAATACAAGTCTCCTTTGTAAGTGTTTTTGAGATCTGTAGATTAAAAAGTTGGCTGCTGCTCCTGCTGCTGCAAATGTGCTTGTTAAATCCACCTGGCAGTTCAGGCAGAGCTTTACAGACTCCTCAAAACCCACCCCAACCCAGCAGGGCTCACACAGAGCAGGGTGGGCTGGGCTCTGTCCTGCCCTGGGGGCAGCACCCCAGGCCCCCAGAGCTCATCTTTCTGCTGGGGTTTGGGGACTGCTCCTCACTGAGACCTGTCATGGCAGGGACAGCTGAGCTGCAGCTCGGTTGATTTAGGGGTGAGATTCAAGACTCTCTGTCTAGACATTCTCTGCGGTGGATTCTCAGCTTCAGACTTAATGTGTTCCCTTTTTCCAAAGGCGTTCCAATCGGGCTGACCTTTGGGGTCTGTTGAAATAGAAGTAATCTGTCATTTCTGGATGTTGTAGGGATATTTCTTTTGTGGATTTGTGAAAATGGCTCTAGCCTTTTCTTCTGTCTTGTTTATTCTTATCTCTTAAATTTATATGATCTCCTGTAAAGTCAGTGTTAAGGATGTTTTCAATATTATGATGAATATAAAATCCCGTTGTTTTTGGAGTGCTCACTCCAACTGCTACATGAGTATTTAGGTCTTAAAAGAATTTATCCCCTGCTCCCACAGCAAAATAAAGAAAAGTTTGTGGGCACACAGGTTTGGATTCAGGTATCTGGCTTGGGAAATGGTGCAGAACACGAATTGCTGTTGGTCTTTGGGTAAATGCAAGTTTTGTTGAAATGGTCATTAAGCAGAGACTGAGGTCTGCTCTGCTTGCTGAGGAGTCGGTCGAGCTGCCTGGGTTTGGCAGAACGAACCTGTGGCTTTGTGAAACATGTTTGAATGGAAATGTCCCATAACACAGATTAACAAACTTGCTTGCAGACAGTTTTGCTTTATGTTGCTGGCTCTGTGTGTGCCTCTCCCAGGGCTCATTACCCTCTCTGCAGAATACAATCTCTGTTACTGCACTTAACTGGGGGCCACTACTACACTAAACAAAACACTTATGTTATTACTGGGCCAAGTTTAGTTAATGTATGGGTTTGGGATAGCACAGGATATATCCCTGGTTTTAAATAGTGTCTCATTAGCCACACAGACAGCATCTTTTTGCATTTCAAGTTATATAAGTTTAACCTTTGTTTTCCTTAATACCCATTTAAATGATTTCAGTTGCTCCCAATTCTGGTAGAAACGGATCAAAGTAATTTTTGGTTGGTAATAATATCTTGCCAAAAATGACTGTGTATACTGAAATTTCAATTGGGGGTGATCTCAAAAGATAATATGTTTTAGATGATGCAATTACCCCCAAATTAGGGGTAACAAAAATGAGGTATATCCTATACTGAGCTTATATCAGAGAAATCCTAGTAAGTGAAGACACGGAAATGCAAAGGAATCATTCAGGTTTTTTTTATTAATTTGAAACTCTAAGTTAAAATATAGATTTGCCTCTACTTTCTCTGGGCAAGATGCTACTCTTAGAGATTAAGTTCTGTAACTTTGAGCATGTCATACTGTATCCTTCCTATGAAGATGGCTGGAGTTTTGCCTCGAGTTCCAGATTTGGCTCAGCCCGGGTGTGGCATCACAGCCGTGACCTCTGAAACATCCCCCAGACTATGCAGGTACTCACTGAACACACAGAGCAAACCCCAAAACAACCAATTCATTCACCCTTTGCCAAGCCTGGGAAAGTTTCTAACCATTTGCTTGTGCTGGGCATAAAGCATTCATGCTGTCTGGGTTTCAGAATTTTGCTGAAAATTCC
The DNA here is from genome assembly GCA_035583185.1 of Anabacerthia variegaticeps. Classification (NCBI taxonomy): domain Eukaryota; kingdom Metazoa; phylum Chordata; class Aves; order Passeriformes; family Furnariidae; genus Anabacerthia; species Anabacerthia variegaticeps. Next base: position 10,828,386 of record JAWWEW010000028.1, on the reverse strand, counting down.
TTGTAATGGGTTAAAAAAAGAGAGAAACTTCACTTGTTCAATTTACTGACTTGCATTCCAGGATTCTGAACGTTCCTCCAGCTTCCAGCGATTAAATAGCAGTGCTGGTGTCTGGACAGACCCAAGGGGCCTGGCTGTGCTTTTATGGGCACAGAGTTCTCTCCTACAATGTGCTCTGATAAATAGCCATTGTGTTGCCTGCTCTTTTCCCATTAGCAGGAGTTCCACAAGAGCATCACTCTGTGGTGAGCTGGGGGATGAAGCTTTGAAATAATCTGCTCAGCGAGATTTGAAATGGTATTTAAAAAATACTGGGACAATGATTGTGAGCTCTCTGCTTCTTCCTAGCAAGTCAGAAGCAAAAATTGTGGTTGAGGTTTTGAGCTGACTTGCCTTTTGAATTTGAGACCAGTGAAGCAGCATGTCGGTCGAGCTAATGATATCTCCAAGTGTACTAACAAAACACTGTTCTGGTGGTCTTGGAAAGCAAAAATATGGGATAAATACCTCCCAGTCCTCTCAGCAACAGGATTATCTCTGGCACAGATGATGTCTGCTTTGTAATGCTTATGTTCTTAGTTGCATTTTGGTTATTTTGCAAAGATTAGGGTGAACTGCGGTGCTCTAAGTTGGTGGGAAAATCTCTTAGTAGTGTCTGGAGTTGAAGATGTGCTTGTACATTTTGGAGCAGAAGTTTTGTTTAAGAACCAGCACTAAAATAGGTGCTGCAAGATGAGATCTTGGCAAAAGGAAGAGAAATGGGAGATGCCTTGTACCTGAGAAGCTGAGCAGCCCAATAGTATCTGTGGTGTTTCCTACTCCACAAAATGTATTTAATATATGGCAGCATGCAAATAATCAGCTGTTATATAAAATAATAAGCATCTTTCTTTTTCTCTTCTGCAATTTTATACTGCAAATCAAGCATCTCTCCAGAGTCTAGGTCTGTTTAATGTTCAGGATACTAGAAGATGACTTAGACCTCTACATGAAGGACACTCAGTTGTGTCTGTCTGCAAACAATTGAGTTATATCCTTATTAGCTAGTAAAATAAAAGGCTGGGTAACAGAACTGTGGGTATTTTCCACTGATGCACAGTTCCAGTGTGCCTGCAGCTCCCACTGTATGGTGTTTGAAATGGCTTTGGCATGTTTTCCTGTCTCTCTTGCTCTCAGCACATACCCACTTCTCAGAACTATTGACAAGGTTACTCCAATTCAGTCACATATTTGGATTAGCTTTTCACTGGTCTCCATGGTAAATAACAGAACTAAGGACCTTGGCTCAATGGAAGCTGGAAGAACAATGCAAGAACATCTGTGCTGCTTGCATACGTTATTTGAAAATCTCTTCTGTCTACGTATCAAAAATTTGTGACAGCTGTGAAGGTCCTACAATTCCTTCAGTGCAACGAAGAGATTTAAACCCCCAAAAGTCTGGAATTGTATTTAGAGCAGTCGCATCCAAGGGACTTTCTGAAGGCAGCTGCTGTGGAGCAAATTTAAAATGCTTTTTATGATATCTTATGGAACAGGACTACAAAGATCTTATGGAACAGGACTACAAAGCAGTTAAGCTGGGAGTTTGAGCAATTAAATCTTGCTCTTTCTTGCTGTGGCTTGTTGTCCCAACACTGTCCTGTCCCTGGGAAGATGCTGCTTGAAACACTGTGCTGTGGGAAGAGGAGGCAGCAGGGCAGAGGAGGGCTGAAATCCAGGTGGGTGTGTGGAAGTCACTGTGGGATAGTGCAGTCACCTGGGCAGTCTGGGAGCTTACATCTGTGTCCTGAAGGAGCAGAAGTACCTTGGAGGACAGCAGCTCAATCAGGTGCCTGGTGCCACCCAGTGAGGCAGGTCAGGCTCTCACGTGGGGGTTTGGTGCCTACAGGGATGCACAAAGGTCTGTTTGCTCTGTGCCTCCTTACTGTGCAAGAGCCTCAGGTGGGCTGGATTTAGGAGGTGTCAGGTCCAATGGCCACCATGGTACCAGAGCTGATCACCCAAATTATGCCTTGTGCACTTTCTGTTCCTTGTTTCTAGTGTGGAAACCAGGTGAGAAAAACATTTCTGGAATGTGACTCTTCCAGTGTGTCACTGCATTCACCTGTTTGCAATGGATTGTGTGTGAATATGCCAGAGATAAAAATATACAGTAAAACCTGCATGACTTCTGAGGTTTTTTTCTTGGTATAGGTAATAAACACACTGGAAACTGTGGTTTAAATTACCAGTAATATCCATTAATGCAAGGAGCAGGATGGGAAAGGTGATCCTCAGGCTTGTCTGAAGGCTCACTGAGGTGGTGGGGCTTCTGGGATGTGCTGGGAGGGTGCCCAGCATCCTGCTTGATTTATTGCTGCCCCAAATCTGGGGGAGGGCAGGGACGAGGACACGTTCACAGGGCCTGCAGAAGGTCTGGAAAGGCTGGTTTCCCTCGTTTGGGTGTCCTGTGTTGCTCTTTCATAGCAGAAGACTCCTGTGACCCACACTTGGCTCTTAGGTGGGATCATCTCCTGCTGGTGGCATCTCCCTGTTCTGCTGAAAGGCCAGCTGATTAATGTGAAATTTGCTGTTATTTGATACACAGCATTTTCTAACCAAATCCAGAGAAAGATGTGATTAAAGGTTTATGTGTAAGTAATTATAATGCTGCAGTATTCAGTGCAGGCAGAAATTAATATATGAGGTGAAAATGTCAAAATAAAAGGTCAGGAAAGTGAATTACAGGGAAAGTTGAGCATTAGCTAAGAGGCAGTGTTTGTTGGCAGAAGCTCCCTCCAGTATAAAAAAGGTTAGGAAGAGGGCTTATGAAGACTGAATATTTCACACACAATTAAAATTCTGTATCAGTTGTCTTGAAGAGTCATGTAGCATAGTTAAACTAGGACAATTAATATAATGAAAAATTCATGTTTATAGCTTCTGGCTTTTGCCTGGGGATACTTCATAAACCAAAAGTGACCCTTTCCCTTAGAGGTGATTCCAAGAGCTCCACAGGACATAGGTGGGGCAAGGGAAATGTAGCTAAAGAAAACAGAATTCTTAAAATAATATCCACCAGCTATAAACACAACTGAGAAACGTTTAATAATAATCTTCTTCATAATAAACCAAGCCATCCCTTTATATAAACAGGCAGCCATGCAGCATTAAATAATGATTTAGTAGGGCTGTGAGTGGTGGAATCACCGTTTCTATTTTAGCAATAAGCAATAATAATAAATTGTTTAGGAGGATGCTACAGAAAAAAGTGTTGGAGGAAATGCACAATGATCGATTTCTCAGAATTAAACTGCACAGACATATTGAATCAATGAGCTCTTTGTTCTTAAAGCTTCACCTACTTTGGCTGCTGAAATTGGAGATTTATGTTGTCAAAAAAATTGTAATAGCTATAAATTGCTCTGCTGGTGTCTGTTAAAGTTAATCCACTTGCTTCCAATATGAAACTGATTGGTTTTGGGTTTTCCTAAGTTGCCTGGTAGATTTAGTCATCTGAATAGCTGGTTTTCCTTCCAGCAGAGATTTGCTATTAAAGCTGCTGTCCTACTGAATGTAGATTTCAAGGATTATTCATTCATTCCCTTAATGTATTGTCCAAAATTACTTATGCAAAGTAATGCAATTTAATGGCGTAGTTATTGATCATTTTTGCTTTTGTAAATGTACTTTAAGAAGGCAGATTAAGTGAATCTTAATACAATCTCAAGTTAAGTACTAAAAGGATCTCTGTTTTGGCAAGTTTCTGTAGGCAGTGTGCTCTAGACCTTGCATAAGCTGGTGATGCACCGACCCTTGGGGATGCTGCACTAGCAAAGGAACCCTGTGTGGCATTCTGCCTGCGAGCCTCAAAGTGACTCTTCTCCTCAGGTGCACAGCAGCCCCTTGCACACAGCAGTCACTTCTGTCCCCCTTTATCCATAGCTGTACCCGAGCCTTCATGAATTTTTAACCCAGCTGCACTGGATGCAAGGTAAGCAGATGCTGCCTTGCAGCAGACACTCCCAGCAGGTCTGCTGGCTGCAGTGAGGCTGCATCCTGCCCCTGTGATGGAGCCACTGCCCACAAACCACCGCTGGCAGCAGCAAGGCTTGGCTGTGGTTTCACACCAGTTGCACGCCCAAGGTCCAAGCCCCAAATGGATGTACCTGTGTATTTCCTGTGGTGGAATTCATTTGTCTCACAGAGAGTTTCCTGTTCTCTAGAGCGCTGTGAATGACTGGAACTATCCTCTTATTAGCCCTGATTTTTTTTTCATCTATTTTAAGGAGGCAAAGTTCGCCTAAATGTGTAACCCTTCTCCTCCCATTTTTCCATCATTTCCATCGTCTCCTTCCCCAACATCCTAACCCTCTGCCTCTTGTCCCTGTCTTCAGCAGCAGACATAAGAGCAGGTAGTTCCTTGAGTTATTAAAACATTGGTATTGTTTATTTTTTCTGGGTTTTTTTTGTTTGTTTGTTTTTAATCTTCAGCTACTACTGTAAAGCCCCAGCTGGGTTTTATGTTCCTGACATAACCTGGTCTAGGTTGAGTGGAGGAGTTTTTGATGGCATGGTGCAGTTGTGGGTGCACTTTTCTTCTGGAAGATGACTTTGCAGAGATGACATTGTGGACTTCCCTATGCATTGCTGTGAAATGCTGCCAGATTTCATTTCACTGTTAGAAACAGAGCATTTCTTTGAGTGCTGAGCTATGTAAAGTCAAGCTTGGGTTACAAAATCCAGCTAATTTCTCTCCTCACTCATCAGCAATAGCAGAGTCAGTACCCAGGACTTAGGCAACAATCTTGTTACATCAGTCCAGGCACAACCCAGATCATTTTTCTGTAGGTACCTTGATCCTGGAGTAAAGCAAAACCCCAGGGTTAATTATGAACAGAAATGGGTCAGCTACAAAATACAGCTCGAAACAAAGGCATGACTTAAAATATCTTTTTAAATCAGGCACGGGAAAAGTGTAAATCCTAAATCTTCTTAAATTGATTTTTTTTTTCATGATGGGATTAATAAACCTGTGCCTTCCATCACCTTGCTCACCTTCTGTGGATGTCATAAGCTCTGTCACAGGCTCCTGGGGCAAAGGATGCTGCTGCTGGGGCATTACAGCCCCACTGATGTGACTCAGCTGGAGGTTTGGAGAGTTTGGTTCATCCTCTGTCCTTTGGCAGTTCCCATCGTTACAAAATCACCCTTTCCAGAGCAGTTCACCTCTAAGAGAAGCTGTTTCACTCGAGTGCCAAGGCTGAGCCCTGCCTGGCCTCTGCTATTCCAGAGCTCTGTGCTGTTGGTGCCCACAGGAGGCTCCCGCACCTGCTCAGACTGGCACTCAGATCTAACACTGATTTAAGAGGAGGGACCAGGATGGGGAGGGCAGAGGGCTCGGTCAGGGTTGGGTTTTTGGGAGCTTTTGATGGAATCTGGAACATCTGACTCTAGAACTGCAACATAAATAATTGATTATTAAATGATACTGCCTTTGATATGAGCCTCTTAGGAAAGCTGAATGTGATTCTATGTAAATGCTTCTCCAATTTGAATTATAAGAAAAAACAGCATTTCTGGTGCTTTTTTTCTTTTAGCAACTTAGATTATCCTTCTTATGGTAAGACCTGTTCTGAACCTGTTTGTGGATTTTACTCCATGTTCATCACCACGATGTTTGAAAACCTTGTCCTTCAGTAGGTGTAGGGAAATGCTCAGGATCTCTGGGAGAGACACAGTGACCCACCTAACAACTCATTTCTAGTTAGTTATTTTTTGTGCTTTATCTTTCTGCAGATACAAAACTATTCTTGTCTTCTTCATTTGGCTTATCATTATTGCAGTTTAATGATAGATGATCCGGGGGAATATACAAAGTGAGGAAATCTTGGAAACCTCTCCTCAGCGTGTTGTGGAGAGTATATGTGGGAATGCAGAGTTTAATTAAGACTACCTGGCAGACATTCAGGCAAGGGAGGTCATGCTTAAGTAATTTGCTGGAGTTGTTTGAGGATATAACTGCCACAAGAGATAAAGGGAAGTCAATGCTTGTGGTATATTTAAATTTTGAAGGAGGTCTCAGCATCCAGAACGAGTGTCCATGCTGTGGCCTGGCAGGAGAAGCTCAGGGCAGTGACTGGTAGGGAACTGCATCCAGGAGCAGGTCCCCTGGGAAGTGATGTAGGATGGCAATGGTCCTGCTGGGGAAGATGTTTTCATTGGAAGTGATGCATGGAGTGGGACAGCTGAGGAAGTGGAGAACATCCATGGCCAATGGAAGGCACGGTCAAGGGGGCCTGGAGACAAGGGGACCCATGAACTGTGACACCCCTCCTGGTGTCTGCTGCCTGTCCCATGCCAGAAGTTGGGTGTTTCTGTCTCCTCCTGGTACCCATGGGCTAGCCCTGCCCAGCAGCTGCCAGAGAGCCCCGGGGAAGGGATCTGGGCAATCCCACCCCACCTGAGGTGCACACAGGTACCCTTGGAGAACAGAGCGCCTTCTAAGCCCCTGCCTGCAGCTGGGTGGGGAAGGATGGCTGTGTGTGGGAATTGTCTACACTGTAGCTGAAAATCCTGGCTTGTCTCTGTGCTGTGCATCCATGGTGTGCCCTGACCTGCTGTGTAGAGGTGGCTGTACAGGAACACACCAGGGTTCCCACAGTGAGGGCCAGTGGTCAATCCCAGGGATCAGCTCCCACGTGGGTAATGCAGCCAGCCAGGAAAATCCCCTCTGCCTTGCAAAGCAAGGGGTGAAGGAAAAGGACAGTGCAGACACACCATGGAATATATAAACTTTTTATCCAGGTGTTAGTGCTACATATATATGGAGTAAGTTTAATCTCACATAGCAGGGAATTGTGTAAGAACTGTGCAGGAGGATTAACCTTGATTTAATGGGAACAATTTTTTTATTGCTTTTAAACAAATTGACAGGTATGCACTGGCTCCTTAGACATGACAGCACTCATCCTAAGTCTGAATGACAGAAGATTTGAGAGGTTTCAGCATTAAAACATCCAGAGAGGCTTTTCACAGCCTTGGACCCAGTTGATGCTAAGAAGCCCCCACCTTCCCAAATCTCAGAAAGGCTGCAAAGTCAAGCACAAGTCCTCAGCTTAAAGTTTAAACTTTTAAATCCCAGCCTGCCAGGCAGTCAGAACAGGCCTCTTGTGCAACTGAGTTCCATTTAGCATATGGTTTTATTA
>JAWWEW010000028.1:10712176-10821099 GCA_035583185.1 Anabacerthia variegaticeps | reverse complement strand
ACAGCCCTGGACCCAGTTGACATGATGCTAAGAAGCCCCCAACTTCCCAAATCTCAGGAAGGCTGCAAAGTTAAGCACAGTATTCCTCAGCTTAGAGTTTAAACTTTTAAATCCCAACCTGCCAGGCAGTCAGATCGGGCCTCTTGTGAAGTTGAATTGCATTTAGCATACGGTTTTATTAGATGAGATTTTCTCAGCCATGTCAGACATGAAAGACAGTATAAATAATGTGTTTAAAAGCTGCACAGAACTGCTGTCTGTAAAACAATGTGTTGATCTGAAATTGCCAATTAGAGCTCCTGGGGTTTTTTTTGTTGTGAAAGAAAGACATGCTCTGACAGTTTATCCTTTTTTTTTTTCCGATTAGGAAATAGAAAATCCTGGTCTTTTCTCACATTTCTAATTGACATTCTGAAGAGGCACATTCAGTGCAGAGATGGGCATGAGTTACTGAGTTTTATTGGGTTTTAGTTATGGCTAATAAAACCCATTTTCTGCACAGTTATTTAATTTGCATCTGTAATTGCTGCAGTTGTACATAAATTAGACATGCAATCGGAAGCCTAATTCAGCTTGTCTGCTCCTTCTGCTACATCCATAATTATGGAGCTGTGGTAACTCCGTGTTAAGAGGCAGAGATTTGCAGAGTTTTGGGGAAGCAGTTGGCTCCAGAGACACAATGGCTTGTTGCTGTCAGCTGCTTACATGATGGTTATACCTAATGCCCAGCCTGGAAACCAGCACTGAAGGGGACACTCCCTGCCCTGCAGAGTTTCCAGTTGGAGCAGATCTGGCATGAGCTGTAGCAGCACTGACGTGCCATGAGGCAGGTGCAGCATTTCAGAGCCTGGTGCAAGTGCTGGCCCTGCATTCCCTGCCCTGCTGCAAGTTCAGTCCCTGAATGTGTTTTTCCTCCCAAGGTGCTAAGGGGAACCTGGGACCTCATACTCTTGTCTTGGCCTCTTGCTTCCCCAGGGAACAGTAAATCTGCAAAGTGAGAATTGGTATTACATACATGGGTGTTACTCCAAGATAATGTGTGTCAGCAAGGCAGGGGTAGGGAGAAGGCTGTGTTGGTGCCAGCTGAGCTGTGACTGTCCCACATACACAGAATGGCTCAGTCTGGCCCTCTCAGCCTCTCTTCTTCCACCAGCATTTCCATCAGTGGTCCAGCACTTGAAATCACATTGAAATATCCCTTCCCAAAGCCCTCTGGCTCCGTGGTCATATTCCACATGTATCTGCCAAACAAAACAGCTCTTCTCTCCAAACCCAAACAACCCCTCTTCCCTCTCCCACATGCTTTTTGGCATGAACCCTTTCCCTGCTCAGATGGTTATCTACAGAGCTTGTTGGGGTTTTGCCGTGACTTGTCTTTGGGGACGGGTGTTGTTTGTCTGGAGGTTATTCTGAGTTTCAAGGAGAAAGAGGGTGGAAATGCATTCCTGTTGAAATGAAGCTGCTGATGCCAGTGGGGCAGGATGTTGCTCACAGGACACTGGGCATGTTTTTGGCCTTGCTGTGGTTGATAGCTGTAAGTAATGTGTGGATTGAGCTAGATGCAGGCCTGGAAGGCTGGCAAACAAAGAGACAGAAGCTGCCTTTGCAGCTGGATGAGAAAGCACTTTTCTTTTGCCCTCTCTTCCCCATGACTAATGGCAGATGAGGGTTTCTGCAAGAAGCGTTGGTCTCCCTGGGTGAATTCAGGACATGTCTGCAAGACCACATGCTGTTCTCTATAGGTTTATTTTTTAAAATCTTTTCACAAGGAAGTTCAATCAGTCGCCTTAGTTTCTCTGTAGTGAGACTTCAAATGGACATGAAATTTGTGACGTTAAGTTATAATCCTGGCAGGTTAATGGCTCAGACATTTTGTTCTTTGCTGACTTTCCCCGTACTTTAGGAGTTCCAAATGCTGGTGTTCTCTTTGGTCTCTCAGAGCATTGCTTGGCTTTCCAGGTGACTTTTATAAGCATAAGTTTAGTAGAATTGCCAAAAAATATAAAAAGTAACATAAAACCCCCACTGCAGAGCCCACCTTTGGTCAGAAGAGGTGGCTGAAACTCGTGGTGGACAATGGTTCATACCACAGTTTGACACTCACTTTGTGAGAGGCAAAAAAAAGGGAAAAACCTTTTAAAGCTGCTTTGCTTCCCTTCTTTTCATATTGTGATTCTTTTCATTTTTGGTGGGGGTTTCCCCCCCACCCCATCCCCAGCTGGGTGCTCAGAATTGCTATTTTCTGATTTTTAGCCAGGCTTAGAACCATTGCTATAGACTTGGATAACAATCTCCCATTCAAATGGTCAAGAAGTCAAGGGCAAAACTAAAAGCTTAAAGTTAGGCATTGTCTGCAAAAAACAAGCTCTCAGGTAGGAGGGCTGAGGATCTCACTCCTATTGCCGGTTGTGTGGAACTCCCACAGATTCCAGTCCTTTGGCAAAATGCAGATACTTTCATATTGGGGAATATCTGTTCACCAAAATGAGACAGGAGTCCTTGCTCCATTATTTCGGGTTGGTTTTTTTTTTTTAATCCCTAAAAACCCCTGCAGTTCGATTTGAAAGTCAGTTCAAACAATAAAAGACTTTGCTTTTGGTGAACATTCAGCAAAATGTAAGAGTTGCCCACCTGCACTGCAGTATTTCAGACTAAGGCACCTTGGACCAAAACCAGAAAGTAAAAAAACCTTTCAGAATGCCTCAAATTTTAGAGAAGATTAGCCAGAAATAGATTGGAAAGAGAGGAAAAAGTAATAAATTAAAATTCTCTGATCCTAAGAGAAATATAGGAAAGGTCAAATGGAAAACTTTGCACTGAAAGGCAGCCTGGAGCTCACTTGAAGATCAACTGGAGAACCAGGCAGTGAGAGCCTGGATACCACCAACCCTTGGCTTTCTTTTGAGGCTTGCTGGGACAGTAGCAGCTGTTGATATCATTTTTCTAATAAAGTTGAAACCAGGGAGAAAGTGATGGGTATTGATTAGTGTCAGCTTCAATAAATACATGTCCAGCTCCCACACTGCAGAACATTCAGAGTCCTGCAAGTCCCAAATAATTGTTGAGGACTCGTGGGGTCATCCAGGGCACCAAAGCAAAGTGGAGTCTTTATTGACTGTGGGACTTTCATGTCTTATTGCATAACTGAACAGCACTGTTGTCAGACAATAAATGCTGCTCTATATGACTTTCAAAAACATTATTTTTCAGCAGTGATTTATGGGCTCGGATCTGGGTGAAGAGATACAATAGGTGGACTGAAGGAGACAGTATTTTTGGTACTTGTGTTGCTGAGGAGACAGGTAGGAAGCTGCTTTTAGGGAACAATAATCTGTTGAAGAGAGCCTGACACCCAAAGTGTGCCTTCTTCAGCTGCCAAAAAATATTGCTTCTCCCTCCAGCCTTACTACAAGATATTGCTTTATTTCTTTAAACAAAGTTCAGTTAATGTTAACTTTTAGCTTTGTAGAATTTTCTTCTTGGGGTAGTGGGAAAATATAAAGAATTTCTATGTTGAAAAACTGAAGGAATAACATTCTCTTGCTCAGCAAGAACTGAAAGAAGGTAGAGTCTGTTCTGACTTCCGATGAGGGAACCATGTTATTACTTCCATTAGCACAGTATGCATTAATAATTAATATTATCAGGATTTCCATGATCAGTACTATTATCTGAACATTTAGGGGTTTGAAAGAATAAAGAAGATGCATATACTTTGGACAGATTTTTACCTTTTGATTCCTAAACCAGAACATAAACTGTGGTGTTACAGGTGATGATTTGTGGAAGGGTTTTGTCTTTATTCCATTTCTCCTGTGATGGTTGTTCAACTGATGATAGGCATTTTTAGAATGAAGTAAACTAGGAGTGGCTTGGTCAGTCAGTTCTTAACTGGGTGGGAACGTGATGGAGTTCCACTGATCAATGTCCTGTACTTGGATAAAACCCCTAATCCATTGCAGGAACTCAGCTCTCGAGTGACTGTTTGTACCAGTTTTACACAGAATGTGTTAATTACTGGAAGCCTTTACCTCTGATGTCAGCAGAGTTCTCAGTTAACTTCTTGACTACTTTAGCAGCTGCTTTGTGAGGCAATTTGAAAGGGGTTTTTTGATGTTGGCTTCGACATTTCCCATTTACTCTGCAGAAGGAACAGGTTAGAGGCTAAATGGTCTTTATATGCTGTTCCAGTTCAGGAGGCAGAAACTACTTGGAGCTTTGGAACAGCTGTCTAGTTTTACCCTTAACACCTTCCACTGTTTCTTTAATAGCCATTGACTTGTCCACCCTTTCCAGCTTCCATTTGGGTTAACACCATTTAAAGAGAATTTAATTGAGTTTTAAAGAATTTAATCACAATTTGCTGTTGTTTCTGATAGTTTTCCAATGTTTGACTTAATTTAAAAACATGTTTAATAGAAATGTTAACTATCAAGTGAGTTGTCCACCAACCCTCCAGCCACCATTATAGCTTGCTGAAATGCACAGTTCTCTTATTTTAGCAGTTATTATGTGTATAGTTATCTATATGTGTGTCTGTGTATATATATATATATAAAAGAGGTTTCTCAACCCTTCTTATTGGATACTGTGCATTTGCTTTCCAAAGTCTGATTTCATTCTCTGCAGAGCAGTCATTAATGCTAAAGCAATTTTATAGCACTCTGCAAAGTGAACACAACTGCAGTTTCTGACCACTTTAAGCCTTATTTGTCCAGACAAAGATGATACTGTCTTTAATTCAGGACATAAATTCCTTGCCACCTAATTCTTGAAAGGCTTTTATTTTGAGGTGGGGGGGGTCTGATTTGTCCTTACAGGGGAGTTGTCTGTTGCCTGCCAAGGGGTGTTACATCCTACCAGCTACATCTCATTTAGTAGACAAATGACCTCAGTTTGATTAGGCTACAAGCTAATCTGAAAAGCAAGTCATACAGTACAAGTTGCTTATCAATAACATGTGGATAACCCAATAAAAATACAGAGGTCCTGGAATGATGATCATTCCTTTGGAGGAAGGAGGATAGATGGTAGAAAGTGGCAAATGGAAACTACTTTTTAGTCCTGGCACTTGCAGTTGAGTTGGGTGAAATTTTTTATTGGTGATAAAAAAGTTTGAATTTGTCACTGAAAAAAAGGTCCTGAAAATGTTGAGGGATTTTGTTTCAAACAAACCATCTCTGTTTTTGCCCTTGGAGTATCTTATATTTATAAGCAGTTCTTTGCATTGAGAATTGAAGTGCTTGATTTCATATCAAGCGAGTAAAACGTGTTTTCAGACGAACTTAAATGCTTTCTTTGTTTTCTTCACTTTAAAAATATTTCGGTACTCAAGTCCATTTGACCCGAAAGGAATTAAAAATATTTTGGACCTGCCAGAAAACTAAACAAATGCACATTGACCTGCCTCTAATCCCTCCAAAGCTCACAGATATTAATGCTAAATTTATCTGGAAAGAGAAACGTTAAAGCCCTGCCCACGTGTGCTGGGGAGAAGGTTTGCCTGGCAGACCTTGGTGCTCCTCCCTGTGCCCCCTGAAGCTCAGGAGGTTGTTCCCAGGCACAGCTTTCCGGAGTGGGAGGTGGGAGCAAGCCCTGGGTCACCTTCCTGGCACCACTGGGGAACTGCAGCAGGAAGGTCACCCTTTTACTTCTTAATTCTTTTTACTTTCCCCTTGTGCATTTCTGTTCTTCCAAACTCTACCTCTTAATTTGCCTTTTCACCTGAGAGTTTTGGGTGTCCTTGCACCCATCCAGCTTCTTTGTTCCCTCCCTGCCTTCCTTCCCCCTCTCTCCATCCCTGATCCACGCTCCTGAGGAGTGCTGTGTGTCAAAAGGATCTCTTCTCTGCTATTGTCACCAATCCCCGTGTCTCACCCACCACAATAGAAGGGCAGCATTTTGTAGTTTCCCTTTTGTAGGGCCTGACAGATTCAGAGCTCTTATAAAAACAACCAAAGAAGCCTTTCCCTTGATTTTGAAACGTCGTGGGAATAAACTTTGTGTGCTTTCACTGGAGCAGGGACTGGTTCTCTCTTTCAGGGTTTTTTTGCTGTCATTCTGAAGTTTAAGAAATCCCTGCATGCTCCAAGTGAGCTTTGTCTTCCCTACAATCCCTAATCAATTGCAGCTGGGTTTGTTATTGCAGAAGGTCCAAGCAGATTTAGCAACAAGGATATTTTCAAAACATAGGTAAAATTATAACTCCTTTTTGCTCCGATTTCAATCCTGCCAGTGTAAGCAGCCAAGGCATCGTGTATTGCACTGCCTTTGCTCAGTCTGCCCAGATGAGGTTTTCTTCTTGGGACACTCAAATTAACCTCTTTTTTTGTGTCTGACTGACTCCTGATTTATGGCATAATATTCTGAGATGTACAAGAAGTTGGTTGAACTTACAGATACTGCAGATTGCAGACATTTTTACCCTGGAATTTGGGAAACTTTCTTCCATGCTTTTCTTCACCAGGTGAAATGACTGTTTAGTTTGTCTAATTAAAAGATCATGATGATTATGTGGGAAACAGGAGCTGTTTGCATTGTCATTTGTGCAGTACATTATTTACACTGATGGGATTCATATTATGTTCTACTTGACATTGAGAACATTCAATTGTATAATTTCCAACTTTGTGAGACTTTGGAACTGGGAAAAGCCCTCCCCTTTTAAAAGGATGGGATAATTCCTCTTTGAAATATTTCAAAAATGCAAGGTTTGAGGTTATGGCTAAAAAGCATTGGAAAGATGCCTATTTGCTTCAGCCATAATTTTCTTTTCAGTAGTATTTCCAATGATGTATGGTTATTTTATGTATTTCTTTGTATTTTCTCCATCCTTTCAGCCCCCTGCCCTAGCTAGAATTTAACTTTTTAAGTTTTTATTTTACCTGTGTGTTTTTAATGTTAATCTGTTAAACTCTAATCAGACTTTATTTCCCCTTCTTGCAGAATAGTTGGCTTATGGAAAGAAAGCTGCCATCCCCTGTAATCTGCTGTTATTCAAGTCCTGTATCATGGTTTGGCATTTCATTCTGTTAAAAATGCAAGTGCCATTGTTAGACGTGTCACCTACAAAGCCAGGGGGTCAGCTCGGCATCTTCCTTAATGTGCTAATTTGCTGTAATCTAATCATGCCTGGAATATCTATAGGACATTTGAGTATCTGGGTGGCAGAGTTGGGCTCAAAGAGCCCATAAACACTTGAGTAAAGCCTGGTTGGGAAAAGTGAGTTGTGGGTCAGGTCTGGATCCTTTGCCTGTGGGATTTCAGGTGGGATCTCCGGGGCTTGGAGGAGCTCTGGCTCCTTGCCCAGCTCCTGCTTGGAGATGTGGCTGAGCCCTGCAGTTTAATTAATTATACATTAGCTGCAAATGAGATTGAGAGCTCCCTTTGTAGCCTGTCGTGCTCGGGGACCTTCCAGGGATGGAGCCCTTTTCCTGAGCCAGCTGTGGGCCCTTGGAATGAGTGGGATGTGGCAAATCAGGCACCTTGTTTTGCAAGTCACAGGCTCTGCAACGCAGGCCAGTTTAAAATGACTTGCCAAAATATTTGCAAGATAGCAGTTCCCAGATGCAATCAATTAAGTCGGGGAAACTTAGAAGTTTGCCCATAAATGAATTTTCTAGAATAGAATTTTTGGTTTTTTGCCCCTTTTTGAGCTTATTTGTAAGCACTGAGTTTGGAACACCTCACTTATGCGTTATTTGGTGCTAAATTGTGAAACCTGTGTTTGCAATAGCAAGGTTGGTAGCTGAAATTTGTCCAAAGGATAAGTTTTGCTATTGGAGAAAGTTTGTGTTCGGTTCTCAGAGAGCTCTCTTTCAATCAGGTCACACAGACTGGTTTGCCTGGCTGGTTTGCTGATTCTTTCATTTCCTCTTTTTGACTATTATGTTGTAATATAAAAGTTAAAATTTTAACACAATATGTTTCACCGTTAAAAAGAAAAAAAATGGTTTAGCCTGGGGTATTCTTTTACCTCTCTCTCACTTAATCTTTTAACAATGCAATTATCTCCCATCTTCGTGTTGTTCTTTGTGTGACTCTGGCCCTGATGCGATCCATTTAGTTTTCAACTTTTCATTTTGATATTGTAATACCTTTTTTTCCTTGTTATGACTTGCCAGAAAAGATCTCCCTGGCAACATCTGACTGTGGTTATTCTTAGTGCCTCTGGCTTGGCCATTTGCCACTGCATCCACCTGGCCATTGTCACTGTGCTAATTGGTTTATCCTTTGGAAAAGACTGGTTTTTTTTTATTTTTCAGTTTTGGAAGTTCTCTATTTTGTCAGTTCAGTAGGTTTCAGCTTTGCTGTTCTTTGTAACTCTTATTCTCTGGTCTAGAGTTTCATTGCACATTAGGAAGAAATCCTTCCCTGGGAGGGTGGGCAGGCCCTGGCACAGGTTGGGCAGAGAAGCTGTGGCTGCTCCATCCCTGGAAGTGTCCAAGGCCAGGTTGGACAGGGCTTGGAGCAACCTGGAATAATGAAAGGTTTTCCTGCCCATGGCAGGGAGGTGGAACAAGATGAGTTTTAAGGTCCCTTTCAACCTAAACCATTCTGTTACTTTATGGTCCAGGCAGGCACTTGAGCACATCCTGAGATTTAAAGTCACTGTGTTGTTGCATGGGTGACAAGGAAGAAAAGGAATGGTTCTTGTGCCTGTGTGTTTGCAAGAATGTGCTTTCACTCTGCAAAATGGGACAGTTGTTCTGTCCCAAGAAGTTTACAAGACTTTGTAAAACCCCAAATATACAATATATGAAATACTGTTAAATACTTTGAACTCCTCCTGATTTCAAATGCCAGGACCGGATCATTCCAGAGGGAGTTCAGCTGCCTCTTCTGTTGCCCTTCAGGCAGCTGGAGACTCAGACCTACTTTTGAGAGCCCAACTCTCCCCAACACCTGTGGCAAACTCCCCCTGGCCAGAGGAGAGGTGGAGCAGGCTGTGTTAAAATGTGATTTGACTAGAAACCTCACTACCATAAACTCAGAGGCAGGGAGCTTGTAATGAGATCATATGGTTAGCAAGGCTTTGCAGCCCAGAAGTTTCCTTTTAAATGACCTGCTGCTTTGCAGAAAAGGCCTGGACAGGGATTGTAACCTTGGTGAGGGTGCCTGGTCTTTGGTCTACTGGTGTGGTCTTACTTTTGGTTTATGTCAAGAAGTGGAAGAGGAAGGATTTGATCACACCCCCCAGGGGAGTTCTGCTGCAAGAATTGCTCTTGGTTAAGGATTTACCAAGTAGCAGCCACTGTGTTAACCTGTGATTCAGGAAATCACAACAATCCCCTGAAAACTGAGCTCCAAGTTCAAATTGCATTGAGACTGTTGTCCTGGGGATGCCTTTCAAACAGGGCTATCTTTGTGTCATGTCCCCAGTGCACTGTGTGGGATTTGCTCCTTTTGTTTAGACTCTCTTTCATTTGCTTTCACCTCACAGGAGCTCTCTCCCATTTTAATTCCTTGCTGGCTTTACCCAGTTTTTTTATGAGTGATCTATAGCAGAAGGGTCCAAATGCAGACTGTAGTATGGGAAAGGGATTTATAAATTATGAAAGACCAATGTAGCTGAGCAGGATGGTTAAGGGGGAGAAGAAAGACAAGTAGAGGACATTTGGGAAACAAAAGAGAAAGCAAAGAGGGAGGTTAACAGGGCTGTAAAACCAGCAGAAATAAGTTTTTAAAGAAATTAAAATATTAGAGAAACTATTGATTAGCAAATGAACAAAACACATCACAACTGTGTGCAACTGGAATGAAAAACAAAACCCATAATTGAGGAACTTAAAAGACTGGAGAAAAAATATCACTAGGGGTTAAAAACCAAGATTTGATGACTGTTCATTGTTGACTACAGTCTCCATGGGTTAGGCTTCAATTTACCATGGAGGACAAATGAGGATCTTGGTAGAATACAAGAAAAGGCTAATTGGGGGCTAATTAGGGAGTGTATTGATCACAGAGGACAGACCCAACAGAAGCCTTACAGCATCTGAGTGGCAGGGAGCCTTGCAGAAAGGTGACTGGTGATTTAAGGTGCAATTCCCAGAAGAGCAGTTCCCTGTCAGGCTGTTGAGGGTGTTTGGTACTTTTGCAGAGGTGCTGATGTACTCGAGCAGCGGGAAGATGAGAGCTAAAGCAAGTCCACTCTGCCTCCTCCTGCCTCCTCCTGCCTCCTCCTGCCTCCTCCTGCCTCCTCCTGCCTCCTCCTGCCTCCTCCTGCCTCCCTCCCACACAGCCAGTTCTCGTCCCATGTTTGCAGCCCCAAGGGGTGGATGGCTTCGTGCCCATGCTGGGGTCACAGCCCCAGGTTTGGAGTGGCACTGCCACCAGCTGTGGGGCAGCTGAGCAGGGCTGGTACCCCCTGGTTCTGTTCCATCCAGATGTTTTAGCAACCACAGCAGAGCAGGCTCCAGCTGCCCTTCACTGGTGCTCAGTCTGAGTCACTGGGGTGAAAAGGAAAAAAGAAGCACAAAACAAAGCTGGTGGATTGCAGCAAGCAATGGGAAGCTGGGAGTCCCTTCAGGAGAGTGGCACAGGGATGGAGATCAGCACTAAAAGTGCTGATCCTCGTGTGGCTGCAGAGAAGGTGCTCAGCAGTCGGCTCAGGTGTCTGTCTGCTCCCACACTGACAGATGAAGTGTCCACCAAAGCAAAGCAGCTGCATTTAAATGGTGCCTGGCTGGTCTGAATGCTGCACGCTCAGGTTTGAAAAGAAATTCCAGCTCGTTGCTGTGCTGACAAGCCCCAGATGACAGCTGGGAACATGACATGCAGTTCAGCCTCCCAGCTGCCCGTCCCAGGCTCTGCTCTGGGCTTGTCAGCAAGTTCCCTTTTCCCTATCAGAAAGAGGAGGTAACAATTAGAAACTGCTTTGTTAGGACAATATTGCTGCTGTGAGACTGGGGAACTTTAAATCTGGTACTGTTAAAGTGCAGTGGTTTCATAAGGGTCCCTTTAAGAGCTGTAGGTGCAGCTGTTTTTCCCTGAGCCTTTTTGAAAGGGATCACACAAAAAAACAAAACAAGACCATGAGCCAGCAACTGTGGTTTTGTTGGATGTCCTAAAGGGAGTGACAGAAAACACAGGGAGAGGCAGTTTTCATGGCAGGCAGTGTGTTCATGCTTCAGTAACTCAGAGCATCTGTTTGAGCTTTGCTTGCCATGATGGGTAAGGCACAATCAGGAGATGTCATGTAATTAGGTTTCCATAAAGCACATGATATCAAACATTAACGAGCAGGGCAAAAACCTCCCAGAAAATAAGGTGGTGTCATCCCAAACTGTTGCAGATGGAGATTTCTTCTGAAGACCCTCAAAGGCAGAACTAATTGACAACTTGGGCATTTTCTTCCTTCACTGGAAAATGATCTGCAGTGTTAGAAGATCACTGAAATATCACTGAGTTTTTAGCTGGCTTCAGAAAAAAAAGAGGGGGTTTGAGGGACTTTTGGATGGACTGGTAGAGTGCTGCTGTCCTTTGATTTATTCTGGATGAGCAGCACAAGAGAATATTAGACTCTTGTTGCTCAGTGGTTAATTTTCACAAATGTGAATCTTTCCTCGCAGGAGCAAGAGGGTTTCAACACAGGTTATTGTTAAGCCCTCCAAATGCCAAGTGTCTGCTCTTGGGAGATGGAGAACAAAGTTGGCACCAATAATTAGTGGCTGATTTGGCAAAAGTTGCTGAAAATTAATAGCTGATGGAGAGGTCTTGGAATGATTTAGTAAAAGAGAGCGCAGTTTGAGATGACTTTTGTGCACAGTGTGGGGGTGATCAGAAGGAAGATAGTATAGAAAATATGAAGGAGGAATTTGGTGTCTTATTTGCTTCTTTGAGTTTTTCTCTTGAGCTTCTCTATCACGTTGTTCAGAGCACAATGATACAGCAAAGTTCCTGATGTTAACTAAGGAAAGTTGAGATGCCAAAACACAAATTTCTCATTTACTACAGATGCAACTTTGTTTTCCCTTTCCTCTTTGGAAAATACGTGTATTAATTTCATTTGGATGTAGCTGTCATTTAGGAGCAAATCCAACATGGGAATAACAAGCATGGTCCAGCAAATCCAACAATTCATCCTTCAAGAGCCTGAGGGCCAGAGCAGCACTGGAGGAAGACTCTGTGGGATATGTGGTCAGGCGTGTGTGGAGGCATCCCTGCCTGTCCCGGGAGAGCCTCTGGCAAAGGGCACTTGGTGGGAAGCCGGGATGTGAACCAGAAGTCTTGCAGCTACTGTTGGGAATGTTTTGAGCAGTGTTGCTGGTCTTGGGATGGTTCCAGTGCCAGCTGGAGTCAGTGTGGCTTTCTCTCTGCTGGGAAGCACATCGTGTTGGTGCCTCAGGGGTACCAGTAACCACTGGGCATGTTGTCTTGAGAGGGAAACACTTGAGGGGTGAAGGCAACTGTGTGTGGGGAGGAATTTTTATGCTCCAAAGAAAATTTAAAGTGGTTGGTTGGCACCTACTGGTAGTGAGATGACTTCCAGGGAACCTCCTGGTAACTTTTCTCAGGAGTTGGCAGGACTGTGAGGGCTGTAGTGTGACAGTGATGAAGTGAGGAGCAAAGAGGGAGGACAGGCAGTTTTCACTGCAGGATGGTAGGATCACATTTTGCCTCTGGCTCATTTACTCACAGCAGGAATAAAGATACCGCACTCAGAGTTAGTTTGACTTTGACACGTAAGGGAAAGAGATGAAAGCACAGGACCTCAAGACACCTTGACAGCCACCCACCCACCCAAATAAGAGCCCCCCAGCCAGCAGAGCTGCCTGTCTGCAGTCTCAGTGCAGGGCTCAGGTTCTCCCCCCTGCCCAGCTCTGAAAGCCTTGGCCTTGCTGCTGATTGCTGTAGCTTTTTGTGAGCAGCAGAGTGAGGACATGACCTGCAGCCTCTGCCAGCACAAGCTTTCTTTTCTACAGAGTTTTTAAGATTTATGATCAAATTTTACAGTAACTGTGATTTGCCTTACAGATCATGAATATATGATTGCCCCCATGGTCCCATAGCGAGTCCCCTGAGACCACTGTGACAGCTGGGTCATTACTTCTGGGTGCTAGCAGAGAAGTTTTAACACTGAAGTTTTCCTGGTGAACTAAACCAAGGGGCAGGGCTGGAGTTGGCTGCTTGGCAGGTTTGGAGCCCTGATAAAGAGCTGTCTCTATTGCTGCCAGGCCAGACCCATTCACCCTCCACAGTGCACCTGGGAGTGACAGCTGGGCTCAGTGTGAAGAGTCAATTTTCATGCTGAATCATAGATTCTGACCAGACTCATTTTAAAGAGCTGTGGCTCCAGGAGCAGAAGCTGCTGGGAGCCTTGAGGCTGGCAGTGAGAATGGGATGGTTGTGCTTATTAGCTGCATTAAATGCTGCGGTTCCAGGAGAAGGACACTGTGGCTCCATGGGGATGTAGGACCACCACGTGGGACCTTCTCTCTGTCCAGTGAGTGAAGAAAGCCCTGCCAGTGCAGTGTGGTGGCCTGCAGCTATGGGTCTCAGGACAAGTGTGCCCCTGAAGCTTGGTGGAGCAAGGGCAAGAAGCTGGGTCTTTCAAGGACTGTCCTTTGGCTGGAGGTCTGTCCTGGCAGCACAGAGACAAGCTGCTCACCGCTCAAGGCACCGAGGCCCACGGCAGAAAGGAACACTGCCTGGTGTATGTCCTTCCTGCTAGCTGGAGGCTGTGCAGGTGGGGATGTTGTTGTCACCCCAGTGGGGAGCTGTGGGGGCTCTGCTCGGGCTGCACATGGCCCAGGACCTGCTGACACAGCAGCACTTCAGCAGGAGTGCAGATGTTCCTGTAACGAGCCCAGTGATCTGGTGACTCATTCGTCCCCTCCCAAGCAGCTGGTTTTGATGTGAAAACTTCTATAAATGAAGGTGGAGAATCCGCTTTCGTAACATTTCCAAGGGTTGTTTCTTATTTCTGGTTTGAAGGTGATGGCTTTGGCTTCATCTCTTTGCTTCCCACTGTATTTCTGTGCATGAGGCACTGGGAGTCTTTACTCGACCCCCAACCCTCTCACTGCCTTTCCTCACCTCTCTGAGTGAGTCTTTCCTGACATTTGTTAAAATCAAGAGGTTCTTCGTGGAGCTTCCAGGGCTCTTGTAATGCAAATGATAATAATCATATTAATGTTAATCGTTGTTATTCTCTAGGGTAAAATGTCAAGTT
The DNA here is from genome assembly GCA_035583185.1 of Anabacerthia variegaticeps. Classification (NCBI taxonomy): domain Eukaryota; kingdom Metazoa; phylum Chordata; class Aves; order Passeriformes; family Furnariidae; genus Anabacerthia; species Anabacerthia variegaticeps. The sequence goes on along the minus strand of JAWWEW010000028.1, from coordinate 10,806,926 downwards.
TCCATGTTTTCATGTTAATTTTTAATAGGTAGATGCCACAATAACCATGTCCCATCCTGTCAGAGGACGTGCATTTCATATCACAGAGACTTAGAAATTGTTCGTAATGAAGTAGCTACTCTTGTGCCTCATGGGTTGGTCTTTGACACACAATAATGCAAAGTGACATGGCAAATTTGGAAGGAAGGCTGAAAAGCTGTTAAAAAAATTGTGAACGTAGCTATACATTAATTAATCTCGTCTCTAAAATGTACTGATCTGTAATGATGAATAAGATCAATGTCACTACTGTTGGATGGCACGTGTGCATCTGGAAAGGAGCTAACAGGTCAAAGCTGGGGGGACTGGTTTGTTAGTACCTGCCTGGATAGAAAAATACTATATTGGCAACTGCACTTTCCTTGAAATAGGACTCGGTGGGCAGTAGGATCAGATTTTGAAGAATGGTATCTGTCTTTAATTGTTCTGCAATGGAGGCTACCCTGGGTAACACAAGACCCGTGAATGGTGTATTTTTGTTAGAAGGACTTTTAAGCAACAAGGATTTTACTGCAAACAGTTCCATTCTTCTCATCAAGACACTGGTATGACTTGCTGCCCTTTTGGGCTTGTATTTATTATGCAGTGTTACTTCGTAGAAAGCACTGCATTTGGGATCGTGTTTCTCTCTCATTTAGGCCACTTTTAATTGACATTAAATGAAACTAATGCTGTTATATAACAAGCAGGACAGAACAAATGCTGCTACTTCGAATTTATACCAACTTAGCTGAAACCTGAGCCTGAACCTCTCTTGGTTAATGCCTTGTCTGTCTGTTTGATTTCAGCTGCTAACCTCAGTAATTTGGATAATCTCGCCAGCGCGTTGAGCCTTGTCCAAGAGCAGGTGCTCGGATCGAGGCAGCGCCATCGAAGGCACGCCACGGAGGATGATTACAACATCGAAGTCCTTCTAGGGGTTGATGACTCAGTTGTTCAGTTCCATGGGAAGGAACATGTCCAGAAGTACCTGCTGACCTTGATGAATATTGTGAGTACAGCCCCACGAACTGCCCTGTGGGAAGGCGCTGGAAGGGCCGGGAATGTAGGTTGGGTTGGCCATTTGAAGAAGACATAAATTTTTCTCGTGGCAGTAGATAAAATAACTCTAGGAGGGAAATCCAGGCCACTTTGAGCAAGTCCAAAAGGGGAGAAGGGAAAAAAGGAAAAAGGACCAAGAAAGAAGCTGGGTGTGGGGTTGTTAAAATGTTCAAAGTCCTGGTTATGTGCTTTGGTGGGTGGGTGGGGGGCACAGGGTCAGGGGCTCAGGATTTTGGAAGTCATTATGTTTCAGCTGTATATACCCTTAACCTGAGCTCCCTGCTGAGAAACATGGCTTGGAGAACTGTCTTCAAATAAGGTTCTCTTGAGTCTTTTACATTTTCAAAAGTACTAAGATAAATTCTTTGATTCCTCAACAGCCACTTTAGGTCCCAGGGCACCTCCCTGCTTCTTGTTCTCCCTGCAGTAAAAAGTTATCAGTGTAACACTGAACCTTCCAAAATTGATTTAATATTTACTCCATGACTGGCACCTTTAGGTTTCCTTAGTTAAATATTTAATCTTCAGAACCACAGTCTGTGCAACAGACTATATAGTGTAGTAGTGATGAAAGGATGCACTGGGGAATATTATATTTGAAAGAATCACTTTTTATTTCTAAATATCAGTGCAGCAGACACAGCAGCCCTCTAGTACCCCAGACAGTGAGCAAGGACACTGTTCTGTGGGAAAAGAATCAAGTCTTGAAAAATCATCCCTACTACAGATCAAAATCAAAATATATTTTATTCTTCTGGCCCAAAAATAAAAGTGAGTGGTAGCCTCCTTCATGGGCAACTCATTTGGGGATGGCTTTCTTCCTTCTCATCTGGAACAGGAGTCTTTTCTCAGCAAAGCACGCTTCTGAAAAAAGCTTTAGGTTCAGTGAGTGTGTGTTCTTAGTGAAATGGTTTTGAGTAAAAAATTGTAGGTCTGCTCTGTTTTTGACAAATGGAGTCTGACTGCTCAAGTCTGCAGTCGTGTCAAGAGGATGAGCTTGTAGGTGGCTCCTTTGGCTTTACAAACCACAAAGACACAAATCCAGGCTATTAGGTACATTTGCCTGGGATGTAATTTTTCCAAGATATATTTTTTTAATTATGAAGCCTGTTTTTTTGTTCTTTATTACACTCCTTTAGCAATGTGCAGAATATCACTGTTTTTCACTTTAAATGGGAGGTGGAACACAATTTAAGAAAATCCCTTGAGTTATATAAATTCAGTTGCACTGACTTTTTATAACAGCATTGTAAATAGTTAAAAACCTGCATTAACATTAGAGTTATGGGGTCCTCGGTGTCTGCTCTGATGGCTGTAAATACATGCATTCTAACAGAAATTACATAGTGAATTTCATTTATTTGTGTGGTTTGTTTCCTCTGAGGCTTAAAACAAAGTCTACAGTGAAACAGATGGTTTTATGCATCTCTAAATTAACAAGCCAAACAGGCCAAACCAGAAATGTGGCAAACAGGCCAAAATAGATTAAACATGACTCTTTACTTATCGTGTCACTTAAATCTATTTTTAAGAATTAAAATATACAGTAACGGTAAAACAGCCATAAATGTTCCAGCTCTGGAATATACTTTTCCCTAATTTTAGTATACCATCCAACACACAAATTGCAAGAAATAACAACTCTGAAGCATGCTGTCTCTACAAGTGGTTTGGAAAGTGCAGCCTGTGTGACTGTAACAGGGCACAGCAGATCTTTGCATAGGCAGCAGTTGTTCTGTTGGGAGCTCTGAGGTGGAATCGTGTCTTTTGGGGACTGAGGATGTGTCCCATGCCCTGTGCCCAAATTCGAGGAGCTGTTTGAAATCCCCCAAGGCCTCTTGAGGAGGCTGTGGATAGTCTTTGGCAGTCAGCAGTGCTGTCCTGTTCTTTCCTCCTTCAAATCTCAGCTGGTTTCTAGAGTCTGTGTTTTAGCAGAGGGATGGGTGATGGTAACCAATCCTGTTTCCAGCTCCAGAGAGGCAAGAGGGGTTTGTTCCTGCAGATTCCAGGTGGTGCTGGGGACCTGTATTATGTTTCTAATGAAATGTGTAGGTCCAAAGTCACTCAAGAAGAAGAGGCAGCTACAAAAAATTCCAGCTCTATTTTTAGATCTGTGGAAGATCCTCCCATAACCATCAGATTGTGTGTACCTTGCTGGTTTTAGGATGTAATCAATTAGCTTCCTGCAGGAACAAGGCATTAAGTGTAGAATCAATTAGCTTTGTACAGTAACAAGGTAGTAAGCATAAAATCAAGAGTCCGTGGTAAGTGAATAAAATAATAGTGAAAGTGTTTCCTGGAGATAAGAGGGTGATCAAACAGTTGAATTTCTGAGGTGCCAGAAGTGAAATAAATCCCAGGTGAATCCTCTCCTCCTGGGACACAATATCACTTTCCCAGAAGCAACTCCCAGCACAGCTGCTTCTCCCCACTTTGCTTATTTCCTTGTGTGTGATGGCACGAGCAGTTGTCCTTAACTAACTTTTCCCAGGGATGTTGGGTGGAACCCTACCACCAACCCAATCAAAACAATTTATTTTTCTTTTCAAGCCCAGCGCAATGCCTGTAAAATCTGCTTTGTGCTGCTTAAGCGATGTGTTACAGTCCACACCTAAAAACCATGAAGTGAGAAAAAAAAAACAGGGGCTGGGTGTCCTGGCTATCTTGAATAGCTGTGCTAATATTTATCCCGAAGTTTGGGAATGAAGTCACTCCCAAACAAGTGGTGATAGACGCCAGAGCCTTTTTAACACGCTGGGCTTCAGCCACGTATCGCCGGAGTGTGCGCCAGCCGTTCCACTGCAGTGAGCTCGGCCTCGTGCCACCCCCTTTTCATCCTCCACTCACTCCCTCATACAAAAACTCGGGTTTCTCTTGACCCCCTCTCTTTTCTCTGCTCAGAACCCACGGGGCATTCAGTCCACCTTTGGAAAATACTCCCTTGTTTTCTCTTTGGAGACCCTCTGGCTCGCAGCGTTTCCAGTGGCACGTCACGCTGTGTTTTTTCCTGGGAAGGATATTAGCCTGCACAGCCCTCTGCACTTCCAAGCGTGAGCCCACACATTGCACAAATTAACTTGGTATTTATAGCATGCAGGAGCATTGCCACAGAGGAGAGAGATTTGGGTGGGAACTTGTAGCTCTGTCGTTACTCAAGAACAAGGAAGGTAATTCAATTTCAGCAAGAAGGCGTCTCAAGACCCCAAGGACTTTATCTGGTTGTACAAGTGTTTGGGAGATATTAAAAAAGTACAAGGCTAGAAGTGGCATTGGAGAATTATCTTGTTCCTTGGGAAACAAAAGGATTTCACTGCAGGATGCTTTGGGAGGAGAAGCAAGGTGCTGAAGGGATGTCATTGAGCTAAATGGCTTGGATTGGGTGCACAGATCACAGGGTGAAAAAACTGTCTGGATGGTCAAGTCCAAAGGGTGGTGGTGAATGGAACTAAGTCCAGCTGGTGGCCAGTCAAAAGGGGTGTTTCCCAGGGCTCAGTGCTGGGGCCAACACTGTTTCATGTCTTTATCAATGATCTGGAGGGGTTTAGATGATGTGTGGATTGGGGACACAGTTTAGCAGTGGCCTTGGCAGTACCGGGTTGATGGCTGGACCTGATGGTATTAGAGGTCTTTTCCAACCTGAACTGTGCTGTGACTCTAAGGTGGGTGTTGTTGGTAGCCAGCCCTGGTGCTGAAATTCTCTGATCATTTCGTAACCCTCTTGAAAAATAGTTTCCAGGATTAAGCAGGACATTTGGTGCCAGCTGTGGAAGAGCAGCAGACCTGACCCTCCCTCACTCACCTGGCTGGGCCTGCAGGATTGGCCACTGTGACCATTTCAGCTGCCACAGTCCTGTGTTCAGGGGCACATCCAGGCTGGATACCTTCAAAACTTCTTGAAGAGACAGGGGTAGAATATGTGGTCTTACAATACTTTGACCATTCCAAATAGCAGAGTCTCATCAAATAAGCTCAATTGCAAACGGTTTTGAGTGTATTGACTTCATCTGCCTTGACTTCAAGTCTTCAGCTTTGGTGCTGCTCTTCAAATTCTGGGGGTTTTTCCCAGTCAGGCCCCTGTTTTAGCTTCTTCTTATATCCTTTGTCTTTCTTCCATCACAATATTCCTCAATTCCTCAACTACCTCATTTTCTAATGCTGACAGTTGCCATCCTCATCTGTTTTTTAGAAGAATTTGCCTACAATGTATATTTTTTGATCTCTGGACAATTTTCAAGGGTAAAAATCTTTCATTTCCTTTGCATTCCCTTACTGTAAAAGTTGTGATATTGCAATATTTATATATATCCATGCAATGGATATATGGCCAAAATATTTGTGATAGTAAACCCCATCTCCTCAAACTAGGTGAGTGCCTAACTGCTGTTATTTCACAGGGAGATAGACCCTAAAAAGGATTTATGCCTCACTCTGGGCTAGATTTCTCTGGGTATTTAGTCATTTACCCGCTTTTGAAATTAGTCAGAACCAGTTCTAAAAATTAGCCTGTGGGATTGTGTATCCCCCAGCCTTCAAGTGCAACTTCAACTCCAGAACAAATACATTAAACAACTTTTCATTTGAGTAACTGAAATCAATGGGAGTTTTGCAGCTGGGGGCTTTGGAAAGCCCCTGGAGTCTTTCACCTGCATCTTTCAGCACTACATATGTCTTTGAAATTGTGGCCCTGAGGCGCTGTTGAATGTGTTATCTGTCCTCTTTAATAGGATGTACATGATACTACTGTTATAGATGAGATTTCTGCTGGCGTGTCTCTGGCTGATGAGGGATGAAGATTTGCAGGTACAGAACAGCAAGTCCCTAATGAGAGGAAAGGGCAGAAATGCCATCGGTTTCTAACTGACAGTTGGATAAAAACCTGAAAGCACGTCTAATTCAAGCTGTTAAAAAAGAAAGTGGTGATTGAATACATTGAAATAATGGGGCTGCCTGTCTTCAGAATCATGCTTTTTAAAGCAAAAGGCATTTTTTTTAGATGGGAAGGATAGTTCAGTAATGTCGAATTTGGGTGGATTTTTGAAAATTAAATAATTCAGAAGCAGGAATGCTCGTTATTTAAAATCAGTTTATTTCAATATGTTCACTTTAAAGCTGAACTACCTCTAAGAAGTTCCACAAATAACAAATGTAAGTCCAGCTCTATTCATCTGAGGGACTTCAGCTGTCAGTGGCTGAATTACAGCTTGTTTGAAAGTTTAAATGTATGTATGTGAGTTAACTCCACATTTAGGTGGTTCATTATAAACCAGTAGCTGTGACTGGTGTGAACAGTGTCTGAAAAGGCCTCGTGGGAGTATTTTTGTTCATTATCTCGATTGCCACCCTACAGTGGAAGTTGTAGTTGTGATTGGGCATTCAGGAGGTCCTACAGGAAAGCTCCTCTCAGAACTCTTCCAGATTGTGCTCATTTTCACAGGGATCTTATTCCCAATGTCAATTAGATGAGCATTGCTCATTCTTATTACCTGGAATGTTCCTTGCTGCCCTGTTGGCCATAGCACAGAGCTTCACACAGGTTTTGGTGCCATCCTCAAGGTAGAGGGTGGTAGGCACTGTAAAAAAAGAGATTTTTTTTTCCTTTACTCCAAATACCAACATGAGTTTTAGCCATAAAGGTTGCAGCCAGGGATTTTTGAGTTGTGACAGTGTGGTTTCTGTGGTGGAGTGTGGATAATTAGGATCAGCTTTCAAATTCTGGATGCTTTTCTGAACCAAGGCACTTAGGTTTGAAGAGGTCACCATATTTATTGGATTGACACCACACATCTATCCCTTATAGGAATGCAATAAATCAATCTACTTAATTATGCTATGTTTGATTTTATTAACATGATCTTGAGACAGTAATTCAGAAAAATACCGAGTCTTTCGGTGCAAAGGTAATTTACAGTGTTTAGAAAAGCTTCTCAGAGCAGTGGTTTTTGGCAAAACTGAGGAGTTCCAAGAGGCTGCAGGAGGAACTAAGGAAAATAAATTAGTCATGAAGTCAGAAAACAAAGTCTATGACCTTTCTGAAGCCAATGTTACAGTGGAAGATGAGGTAGAGACCTGTAACATGAAGCTACCTAGTGCCCTGCCAACACATCTGCTCAGGGGAATGTTTTTCATTTTGATCAGAAGCAGCTAACTTGGACTTGGTAACATCTACTGACTCTCACACCAGGGAAGGTAAATCAGGACTCGGGCTCATATTTGCGTAGGAAATGCCAGATTCTAATCTCCTTTTTGCAATGTACATTGCCAAGCTCTTCTAAAACTGCCTCTTGGCTGTGGCTTTGAGCAGAAGGATAGATGTTTTCCAAATTGGAGGTCACAGTTTGACCTTTAAGTTTCATGTGTGTTGTGTGCTTTCATTATTCTTTTTTCCTTGTGATGCTCAACAAATATTTCAGTAAAAAAAGAGTTCCTCTCTGAGGAAATGAGGAAATGCCTTGTAAGGACTAGAAAGGGAGCCTGGGAACCCTGGATTTTGCCTGATGACTTTCTGTGTCACCATAGTACATCCACCCAAGGAATTGATGTAATGTTATTCCTGTGGGATTAAGATAAAGCTTTGGGAATGTAAGAAATGCTACTTTGGGATGTTCAAAAGCATAAAGGAGATGATGAAAACCAAAGAGGATAGTGGTGTTTGAAGTGGGACCACAGAAATATAAAGTGAGAGGGGAACGCTTTTGGGAGGGTCAGGTTACCGAAGTTTGTGCTCAGTATCCACCATGACATTTCTGGTTCCCATTCTGTAACTCAAAGCAGACGTTTCTTACAGAAATAGACAATCACTGGATGCCCACCAGGCACCGAGGCTTTGCTGCACAGAATTATGAGCTGATGAATGAGCTGCATCTCGGGCTGGGCTCTAACAATGGCCTGCCAGGAGCTCTGCCATCCCACGGGGAAGGAGCTGATGCTCTCCAGCTCCTCCAGGATCGCTCTGGCAGGATCCACACATGGTCCCTGCTCTGCCCAAGAGCACGTAGCCAGAGGTGGTTTCTGCAACAGCAGTTGTGTAAGGATGCTGGGGGATCAAAGAGCAGGCTAATCCGGCCAGATGGATCAGCAGCTTCTGGTGGCTGGAAAACCAGATGCATCTTGTTTTGTGCCCTCCCCAAATGGTCAGATGTGCCCTCTGATGGCTCCCCTCGCTGGGTCAGAGCTGTTTGACATTGATGGTGGCCTGAGGTGGAAACTATTAGATGTCCACAGGGTGTGTGTGTGCTCAGGAGCCCGAGGAGGCAGCTCTGCCCGAGCATGAGGCACAGTCTGTGGAGCTGCAGAGGGTGTGCCTCGGGGTGAACTCGATGATTTATGGTTCAGTGGGATGGAGCCCTGTTTGTGTTGTGATGGAGAGCACTGCCTCTTGCACAGCACACACCAACAAGCCTTGCAAGGCTGGGAACTCCTTCAAACTGCATGAATGAGTTTGCCAATGACCTGCCAAAATATACCAATTGTTCTCCTATTGCTCGTGGGTTCAATTAGGGACCCAGGGAACCACCTGGCTTTCCCTAAAAGCCCTGCCAGGTCTAGCAGCAGGTAACCTGCTCTGCACCAAGACTTGCAGAGCTGCAGGCTGGGGATTACTATTTGTGTTACAGCAGCTTTCAAAATTTCCTTTTAGGACTGGGGCCTGCTTTGCTCAGTAATAAAAACTTTCCAGTGCTGCTTTTACAAAGCAGGAGGCACCTCACAGGCTCTTAGCCTGCCTTCAGTTTTTTGATGTATTCTATGTGCTTACTGTGCTGACTTGAAACTTGCTCAAGGCAGAAGAATTATAAAATTAGCAGGGAGGGACAGATGAAAAAAGTAAATAAAGACTTTGTTTTTCTTATGTAGCACCAGTCTGTGCCAGCCTGATTTCTAAACAGAAACTTTAAATAGAAATGCATATTTTCCTTTGAAATATCCCAGAAAAAGAAACCAAAGTTATCCCAAAATAGTTAGTGAACTACAATAGCTTGATGAAAGTCTCTTTACAGTGTTTGGCTGTGCTTTGAATTCTTTGAGATTTACCCAGCCTTCTTCATCCCCCTCTATAAATGCTGAATCACTGTAGGACACCTAAAAAGATTTAATGCCTTCTCTGCCTTCGGTTCAGGAGCTGTGATTTTTGGGATGTTCTTTCTTCTCCTATGCAGCAGCATAATTTTAGACTTACTGATCTAAGAACCACAGGAGATCAACTCTGATTTTCCTTCTGTTGATACGGACCAGGATGTCCTACTGAAGTGCTGTAAAAGTACTATGCACTTGTTTTCACACCTCTGGGTAGGTACTGCATGAACATCTGGACATGCTTATCTACTGTCTGATTATTTCTGCTTTGGAACAATAAATTTTAGAGTTGTGAGTTGCTCTGAACCCTGGACCTTTCCGATTCCATGGGTTGGTTGGTCATTTTCTGCCCTGTACATTGAGCTACATTAGCTCAACTCTGCTTTCCTGTTGAAGTAACAGGTGGGAATTTGGAGAATCTGACTGTGAAGGCAAAGTGTGTGCACTTTTCATGAGTGTTCGAGAGCACAACGTTCAGTTGCGTGGATCTTGTGTTTTAGTATCTTCCTGAAGCAAATGAGTGCAATTTAGGCCATGCTGGCAAAAAGTAAAGCATCTATTTCAGCATATTATCTGTGTGCAGTGAGACTCCACTGGAAAAGCCACAGCTTAACTTAGAGAAAGATGCTGTGTGAAGAGAGCTTGGACTCATCCTTGTTAATGAAACCAAGACCCAGAGCTTTGAATTGGCCCACTCTCTTGCAGAAAATCCGGGATCCCTAGAGAACCAGGCAGCTTTTCGCAGTGCCTGTGCTTTTCTGTTCATTCACAGTTTGTTTGTTAGATGTCATTTGCATGAACAGTCAAGCAGTGTTTTAATTCTGTTCCATCAACGTTTCAAGCCAAGTTTCCCTTTGGCACAGAACAGCGATACAGTTGTTGGGTTACTCAACTATTGTTAAAAGAGGCTTAGGTTAAGAGAGAGAGAGCAATTTGGATTATGCTTTATGAACTAATTAAATACTTATTTACATGCTGTATTTACTGTCCTCTATACACAGCAGCTTTGGTTTAGTACTCATTTCATGTATCGATAATTTACAGCTTGTTTCAGCCTCATATCCTCGATGTCTGTGCTCTCTTCTCACCACACAAAGAGGGAAGCAAATTAATATCCCTGCCTCCCTTGACAACACACAGGGGTCTTTGTCCTGGGTGAAACAATTTCTGTAAAACAAAATGTGTTTGTCTTACCTCTTTATAATCTGTGCTCAGCAACGCTCCTCAGAGTAAAAATAAGGGATTTTAAAAAATATCGGAATACAAAATCAGTTTAAAGTCTTATTAAGATATGTAAAGAGATGATCTGATTTCCAGAGGGGTTGTTTGCAAAGCAGATCAGCTACTTCTACCCCTCCATGAAAACAGCAGCCCCTGAAGCCAGTTATAGCCGTGGGCTCCTCATCCTCATCTTCCAGCCAAGGATCTGCTTGCTCAGTCAGAATCCTGGATTTCACACATCCCCCAGCATGTTTCCCAGGTGCCTGGGCAGGTGTCCTGGACGGTGTGGTCCTGCTCCTGGAGCTGTGCTTCAGCCACCCCACTTCCATCACCACAGGACACCCACTTATATTGAAAACTTAGAGGTCTACCAAGCATAAAATAAGGCTCTTCTATCAAAAAAATTACTGATGAAATTAATTAAATCTCGCTTTAAAATGTCAATGGGGATTGCTTAGCAAAGCCTACACTGGTGTATTTAATTTTAATGATTTTTGCAGAGATAAAAGATGGGCCATTAAAACTGGGGCTGACTGAGGTAACAGGACATTATTTACTGTGTTTCAAATGAAAGGTTTGCTGAAAGTTATTTATTAGCTGGGAGTAATGAATCTAGTTTGCAGGAATAAATGAAATTAGGTCCAGCCAGCAAAACAGTCCAGTTTGGTGCAACCTTTACCAAGGGAAGGAGGTTTTAGGAGAGGCACTTGCCTTGCAGGGAATCTCATCTGCCTCTTCTAATTTGTAAAGCTAAACTCGTGCCATTTGGCTGAGTCTCATGCAGTCTTCATCACTGAGTACTTAAATCAGCCTCTGTAACAGTTAATATTTGCCTAAGTTGCTTGTAGTAGTGTTTCCTCAGTAGTCATTATTCACCCACATTTCATTCTCTACTCTAAATATTTACAGTTTTCTTTTCCATGTTCGTGGGGTGATTTCCCCACGTGCGTGTTTAGTTATGTAGCTCTAGTATATGTAAGTTTAAAAAAGGACAATTTCAATTTGCTGGCATTTTGGAGCTTTTGTTCTGCTTGCAGAGTTTCACGCTGATGAGTTTTGACACACAACAAAGCCAGCCCATGTGCCCCACCAGCTTTCTGAGGGAGGCACATCCTCTTGGCAGAGCATGATGTGATGGGTCCCAGATGGAAGAGTTACAGGGTGCAGCTGAGCTGATTCAGAGAATGGCTCTTGGGAGAGAGGTCTGTCCCTCTGCTCACTGTCCCCTTCCCCACATGTAGTACTGCCCAGCAGAGAGGTATTTGGGATTCTGCCATGCTTCAGGTGCACCATGATACCTCCAAGTCCATTTAGGCTAGCATTTATATACCTGTTAATCTGAAGTCTCTGGTTATGTGTTGTTATTTACTGATTTCCTGAATCATGACCCACTGGGAGGCTACAATAGAGTTTGGAAAAGAAAACGTTCCCTTCTGTATTAGTGGGATTTTTCATGTTTTATGTATGAGCACAAAGTGGTCTCTGGAGTAATGACAGAGCATACAAGGTACTGCTGTATCACTGCTCTCACAGTTACTTGCTGCCAGGACCACCATTAAATGCTGAACTCTTTTGCAGGTTAATGAAATTTATCATGATGAGTCCCTGGGTGCTCACATTAACGTTGTCTTGGTGAGGATAATCCTGCTGAGCCACGGCAAGGTAAGTAAAGGTTAATTTAAATGGAGGATATCAATATCTATAAACTGCATTCAATTATGAACAGTGTAGTTAATGGTGACCTGCATTGGTTTTCTATTTGAATTCATATATTGTCCTTACCAGTCTATGAATATAAAGAACTTCTATGTTTGTGTGTATTTGTTTATAATTTGAACTTCACATTTTAAATGATTTTGGTTTCTTCTGGGTTTTCCCTGAGTCATTTCAAGTTGTTGCTTAGCTATGGCAGTCTGTCTTTTCAGATTTGTTTGGAATAAGCCATGAAACATAGAGAGCATTTTGGTTCCTAAAGAAAACACAAGGTGTTCTGGTAGAACTGTATGTAAGTGACAATAAACACGGGATCAGTTCTGCAGGATGCTGGGGGCTACAGCCTCTTTCTAAGAACTCATTTAACTTGTGCTTATTATCAGTGGGACTCCACATGTGCTTAAAGTTAAATGGGAGTTCTGCGGAACACACGCCAGAAGGCAAGAGCTCTGCAGATCAAGTCTGTAATGAAGAATATCAAGTGTTCTTTCTCTCACTGTTCCTGTGGAAGGGGTTACTCCACGGGCAAAACTTGGGTAAAGAGGAATAAATCATTAAGTTCGTTTCAAAAGTATTGATCTGTTCAGTACCTGTGCCCTGTTATTTCCAAATCAACATGGAATTCCATGGAAACAGGAACAGGGTGTTTCAGGTATGTTGGTAGATGCTTTGGTTAAGGACATGTGATTTTAGTGCTCTCCAACACAACATCATGGCCAGCTGCTCAGGGCAGAGTGGTGAAGTCTGATGCCCCTTTCTGTGGCATTTGCATGTTCATGTCATGAACCTGGCTCTGGAAGTTCAGGGAAGTTGTTGGAATGCTGTCAGTAAAAAGCCAGTGCAGATGGTGTCAGTGGTGAAGCTCCACTGACATTCACCAGTTTCCCCTGCTCGATATCAGCTGGGAATTTTCCTCCCTGCTGCAAATGAGGGAGCTCTGAGGTTTGGTGTGGACTCTGCTGGAGACTGGTTAGCTGGATTTGGGTTGAATTTTTTTGTTGGAGCTTCCCCATCTGAGAGCTGAACACAGCAATTCATCTCTGCTTTTCCTGCAGCGATGCAGATGATGATGTAGTTACGTGTTTTGGTTAAGATTAATCCAGTGTATGTCCTAAAATAGTAGGTAAAAAAGGTCATATTTGCCATTTTGTGATGGAAAGTTCGTGGAGTGTGTAGTTAACATTGAATTACAAAATAATTGAAATATCTTTGTGGCTGCTGTAATGACAACAGTTTGAGGGATTGCAGATTGACTAATAAATCTCACAGAAATCTGAGGCTGCAGCAGTGGTGGAAACCAGCAGAATTAGCACATGGACTGGTCACTTCTTTGCAGTCCTTAGTTCGTGGATATTCCATAACTGTTATGTGTGTCCATCTTTAGCTCTATAAATCTGTACCAGTCTGAACTCTGATAACTTCTGCCATTCTCCTGATGGTAGACAATAACTACAGCAGTCGTCATTCCACCTTAAGAAGCTTTACTTTCTTGTGAAGAGCAAAGCCTTGTCCATTTATAACTTGAAAGTTATTGATTTCATATTAATCCTGATTAAAGGGGAGAAGGGGGTGAAGGGCAGAAGCCACCACTTCTTGGTGGGTCTTTGGCCACCTCACTGAAGTAGCAGTTGCAGGTAACACTGAGTAATCTGCTTGTGGGTGCTCTGCTTGGGGATTCTAAATCCCTAATCTGCAGGGGACAATGTTTTATCTCCTGGGTTGTCCTGCTGGTTTCAGAAGGCCATAAGGTGGAACAATTCCACTGTTACAAGCTTGCCCTAAATAGCCACGAAGATAATTTTTTTGGCGTTTCTGTATCTGATTATTTACAAGAAAGGCAATTTACGTCTTTCTGAAAAAAAGTAAGAAGTATGTAAAAGATACCACTTCAGAGTTCCTCTACCTTGTGGTGGGGGACCTGCATGCCATGGCTCTGTAAGAACACATTCTTTTATCTTCATGTTTTCAAAGCTCCTGATCAGAGGACTAGCACCAGGGAGTAGAAGATGAGGAGTTTTCTCTTCAGACATTTGGGATTATTTCGTAGTGGAAAAGCAGAGAGAAAAGGTGTATAGTTCTTACTTTCTGAGGAATTAGAGCAAAGCCTTCAATACTTTACTATCCTGCACACCAGCATTAACAATTTTTAGGAATATATATTCAAAGTACATAACAAAAGGAAGGGCACATGTACAAGTTAAGGCAGTGCATGAATGAAGCAGCCTGGTTGGCTTCACAATATGAAAATATTATCCCAGTCTTGTTAGAGTAAGCATTTCTTTTGAAAGCATGGAGCTGATATCTTCAGATTCATTTGCTTCACTGTAGGCAATTTATATATATTATCAAGGGTGCCATTTAAATAATCATAATAATTACATTATGGCTCTGTAATTGATGAAGTATGTACCATCAACGTCAATTTTATGACAGCACTCCCAGCTATTGCCAATTCTCCACCCCTGAGCAGCCTTCTACTGTATTGTGGGGTTTTTTAGAGGATTATATTATTTTATACAATATGTCATCTGTTGATAAGAATAATATGGACAATACTTGAGTTGCATAGCAACCAACCTTTCACTGGTTCTTGCTTGAAGGTACTCCACTACTTCAAATTTACTTATTTTTTAATGTTCTCAAGCACAGGCATCTGTACATTCAGAAGCTTCAATAATTTCAGGAATTGCACTAATTGCCCTGGTAAAATGAAAAAAATGGAAGATATTCCTCGGTGATCACGTGCTGAAATTCCTTCAGGGGCAAATTCAAAGATCTGAGATGGTTTTACTGAATTAGCCCTTTGTGTAAGTTGTTGCCTCTGGACTTTGAGGGTATGGCAGGGCAAAGAGCCCCAGGCTTGGGCACTGGCTGGTTGGTGTGTTTGGGGAGCAGGCAGAAAGTGGCTGGGGGACATTTACAGGAGCTTCCAGACCTTCCCTGACTCCCCACTTTTCTCTCATTGCTTCAAAAAATGATGTAGCAGAGGGACTGATGTGAAGACTTCAACCGTGCCTGGCTGCTGCCCACTCATTTATCAATTCCATCGTTAGGACAGAAAAATGTCTTCTGCAAACTCTGCCCCATATCTACAGAGCTTCAGAAGCCACCACAGATATCTCTGTGTTTTCTTGACATTGACTCCCAAAGTCACAGTCTCTTTCGGTGGGATGGGATACTGCAAGTAAATAAACAGGGTACATGCAGTGCATTTTTCTTCAAATGGGAAAAAGATGAGCTGGCTCGCTCCTGCCTTTTTGACTTCAGTAGTAGGAAGATTGGTTCCAAATTTTGGAAGCTGCGGATACATTTGAGATTAATTTAATTCAATGTTTGGGCAAATTATTCCACTTAGACCTATTTTGGTTGTAAGGGCTCTGTAATCCAGCTAGCTGTAGAATACTCAGGGAAATAAGCAGAGCAACCACTATCACCAAGTGCAGAGGAGGTGGCAAGAGATGAGCTGAGAATGCATTTAAAAACCCTGACTGGTTATTATAAAGTTTGTTTGGAAACATTTAAATCCTGAGCACTGCATAAAACCCTCTCATTGCCTCTTTGAGGTGGATGAATAAAGATTATTATTGCCATTTTACAGCTAAAATAACAAAGATGTTAAGTGTTATTTTCCAAGGCCACACAGAAGGCCACTGGCAGGCTGGGGATAAGACCTCATAAATTCCTGGCTCTGGCCCCACGCTCTGTCCATCCACAATGGTGACTCTGTGTGCAGATGAGCTGCCCTTGCACAGCACAGAGGAAAGCACACACATTAGTGGGATGGGTGTAATTAACACAACGATTAATGAGAAAGAACTCAGAAAAAGCTTTGTGGGAGCTACAGGGGCTTCAATAAATGTGACCACCTTTGGGGTGGCTGATTTGTGAGGGTTATTGCTTGGGAAATGTGAATGTGGCAGTGCAGGACAGCTCTGAACTCTCCTTTGGAGTAACATGCACAGCTGGAGGCACGTGTATTCAGACTGGAGCAGGGTGGGACAGGCTGGAGGATCCTTCTGTACACATCTGGAAGCACAACCAGTAGGGAGAGGAACACATGTAAGCTCTAAACCAGTGTTGGCCCCAGAACAAGTGATTGGACTCTGGCTGTGTGTTAACTTGGTCGAACTGGAAGAGGAACCTGGCCACCAAGGCAGAGAGCCTTCCAAAAAGAGTAGGGGAGGGAAGAAAACCCAAATGGCTCTAGGATGGCAGGTCAGGGAGAAGATACTATAGAGTGGATGCCTAAAACCTCATAGGACGGGACTGTTAGCTGAGAAGAATGTTTCACTAGTATATGTCTGAGATATTAGCAGAGCTCCTGCTGCCTTCATTTGGGAGAAGATTTTACCTTTGATCTTTTCATAGAATGATACTCTCTTTAACTCTGCCATCTGACCTTTTCATGTCTGAGCTTGATGCAAGCGAGGAAGATGTTTTTGGTTAATCCAGGATGGAAAGTGCTGGTTCAATTTGAGTGAGTTTCTTCTCTCTGTTTCCCAGTGGGAGGCCTTGGAAGAGCAAGCCAGGTTTGCCTCTTGAATCTGGTGTTCATCCTTACATTTTGACTCTGGTTGGAGGGACAGGAATGAGTGGCTCCACTTAGCTCTGCTTCTGCCAGGAAAGTGCAAAGACTCTGGCTGAGAGCTCTTGTGCCTGGCAATGCAAGTTGATTCTTAGCTGCACATTAGGGTCACAGAACAGCGGGGCTTGGAGTGGATCTCTGGGCATCATCCAGTCCAACTCCCTTACTCAACTCAAGGTCATCTGGAGCTGCTTTTTTGGGACCTTGTCCAGCTGGGTTTTGAATATTTCCAGAGATTCCATAACTTCTCTAGGCAACTCTTCCCAATGTTTGGCCACTTTTATGGTAAAACCACATTATGGTAACACTCCTAGAGGCTCTTTTCCTTGCCCATTGCCTCTTGTCCTTTCTCTGGATACCACTGGGAAGACTCGTAGTCTTAGTCATCTTTATTCCCTGCTCAATATGTATTTATATACATTGAGAGCTTCCTCAGCCTCCTCTTCTCCAGCCTCTCCTTGTGTTAGAAGGTCACTGATATGAGCTGAATATCTCAGTTTTCCACTGACATTGATAGATGCAGAAGACCTGAAGGAATCTGGATCCTGCAGTGTGCCATACTAGTGTGCCTGAAGATGGAGTTGTTGACCCCAGCACTTGGCCATCTCCAGGAACCAGTTCTGCACAGGCTGATGCAAGGCCAGAACCTACATATTATATAGCATTTGGCTGCTGTTCATATTTTTGCACTGTTTGTGTGTGTTTAGGGAGGGGATAAAGAGAAGAGTGATTGTCCCTGCTGTTTTTTATCTGGGTGAGTTGTTGAATTCCATTTTTTATGTCTTAGACTCATAGCTTATGAGTTCCTGGTATGTTTTGTTGGGACCTTGAAGAATGTGGAGCTGGCTGATAGCATAAACAGTACTTTGTATTCCTGATCTGCTTATATTTATACAGAATTAGAGACTGAAAAATGTTTACAAACTGCTGCCATAAGAGAGCTTTACAAATCCTTTCAATGCAAAATGACAGTTTGCTGAATGAGCTATTTTTGTTAGCTCAGTTACCATGGACACTCAGTAATTGTACTTATTTGTTTTTTTGCTTGTCTTGTTCAGGATGAGAGAAGAATATAGATCTAATCCAATATCCAATGAGCACTCGAAGTGCCAAGTAGAAGCAATGTAAACAGTGTGTTTTGCAGAGACTTTACACATTCAAGAAGGGAAAGACATATGTTAATTTGTTTCCCGAATGTGTGCACTGCTGTGGTCCAACTTTTGCTACCATAATTTGAAGCCTATCATGTTAAAACATATTTCTGCTCCTCCTGGAGCTACTGAGGAGCTGCAAAGCCTTCTCTGTCGGTACTCTTGGAGCACCACCTAATGGATGAGTTGGGAAAGGTCCCAATCTTCTGACCAGCCTAAATTTCTTATGTTATCATCAAGTACCTGCTAATCAACACCCTTGAGAAGTTGTACCCAGTGATGCCAAACGGCAGATAAAGAAAACACTTGGTTAAGGGGAGCTGGCATTTCCTGTGCAGTACCCGTGTGTCTTTCATATGGGCTGGTATCTTGAACATTTCTGAAAGGTTTGGATAGGATATAGGCTGAATTTGCAGTTTTCTTTTAAGATAACTTTGAAATTATTAAAGAAAAAAAAATTTACATATTTCTTACTTGCCCAACAATCTGCACGAGTGTTTGAAGGACCTTGCAGTCAGCTTCAGCAATGACTTGTTCTTCAGTGTCTTCATACAAAGCTGAGCATCACACTAACTTGGCAAAGAAGGCTCAAAGACCTCTCTAATGACACTCAGCCCTTTCTTAGTGCCCTTCTTTGCCTCTTTGTATGAGTGGTGGTTGCAGCTCAGTTGTCTTTTATTTTTGGTCAGTTTTATTCTTCTGCTTCCATCTGAAAAGGAAGGAAGTGAGAAAGAACTGAAGGCAGAATCAAAAATTAAAGTGGAAGGCCTTGGTAGATGTTGAGTTTCTCAGAGAAAGGGCCTCTGCTAGTTCTCTAGGGCAGACTGTCCTCACAGCCCTCTGTGGTGTCTCCTTGCCTGGGGGATGTTCTCCCAGCTGAGCCCTTTCTGCTCCTTGGCCAACATCTCCATCTGTTTCCATCAGCAGTTCACAGATTTTTTTTGCTTTTCTTGCTGTGAGAAGGAAAGTTTCTCTTTCCATTGGCGGTTTTCCTGCTGATCAGCTGAGTAATGCTCTCCACAGGCCTGCTGTCCTGTTAGGAAAGAGGTCCTTCCCAGCCAGGTCTGCGCTCCCAGCCAGAGGCAGGACCTGCGTGTTCCTGGCACTGCAGACCCTTTGCTGGCCAACAGTAACACCTACACCTCTCCTCCATGGGCAGCCTGCTGGCCCCCAACCTGCCTCTCTCTGCAGAGGGACAAGGAGGGATTTCACCTTCCAGTCCTTGGTACCCTACACAGCTCATCCCTTTTCCTCTCTCTGTTTTTGCTTCGTGGGTTTAATAAGGGGTTGGGCTTTCCTGAATCTGATGAAAGCTCCCCATTGACTTCCAACAGAAAATATAAGCAAGTGTTATCTGACATCTTTACACGAGTAATTTGTTGGACAACATCCTTCCAAAACATATGACATCTGTCTGCCCTGTGTACTAACAAGCTCTGCTGGGTCCCATGATTTCCTGAGCTCCTTTCTTGCAGGACAGGAGCATTTGTAAAGGCAAGGCAGCTGGGAAAGTGGGTAAAAATGCAGTATAGAGGCTTAGGAAATCTCTGCTCCAAAGATAACTGGAGCCTTGGAGGTTATTTGGAGGGAAACACTACCTGATACTTGTGCTCCTGTAATTCCCTTCCCTGGACATGCCATTGCCCACTCTCAGGATGGGCCCAGGGTGTCTGTGGTTCTTTGGTCCCAGGCAGTGCAGTCACCCAGCACAGTGAGACTGACTCACTGTCACACTGATGGTTCCCTGGCCATGCACTGTTTGCTGTTAGTACTGTTGGAGCCTTTCTGATCTGAAAGCCCTTGACAAATTGCAGAAAGTGGGAGTTAAGGTGAAAATTTGCTAGGAATCAAGTGGGTTTCTCTTTTCAGGCTGCTGCATGTGGGGAAAGAGGAGGGATTAGTGGCCAGATGACTTGAGTACTCAGCAGTTGGAACTGAATTTTCTCCCTCTCATTGGGAGTCCTCTTCACTGACACAGGACCTCAACTTGCTGCTTACAGTTGTAGCACATGGACACTCAAAATAATTGACTTCCTATTGATTTGTTGCCTTGTTTTCCAACTTAAAGAGCAGTAAGGCTCAGTTTTATATACCACATTTCTGAGGTTAAAATTGTGTCATTGGCAAAGAAATTGGGTCAGCTGAAACATACTTGATAGACTTGCTTTTTCTCAGCTTCCCCTCCAATGCCAAAGGGGTTTTCTTCATTTTCCCCATTGTATTGGATGCAAAACCCCCATAATGCTCCACATGAACCAGTTGGTGCTCCTTTCATTTACTTGAAGACAAACTCTGAAATCAGTGTTTTGGTCACAGATTTCTTTGCAAATAATTGGATACCCTTAAACAAAGTATGTGTTGATAGCATGTATTTTTATTTTGCTTTCTGATCAATGCATCTTACAATGATTTTATTTGGTAGAAGGTACAGGAGGAGGTCATTTTGAGATAAGGAACTATCAGCAAAGAGTACACAACTGGAGATTTCTCAACTTCATTTTAGGGCATTCTTTGCTTTTTGAGTCTTACAATCAGGTTTCTCACTGAGCTCCTTGAAGGGATTGATCTCTTTCATGAAGCTTTGGAGAAGTGAGAGCAGTGGAGATGATGTAGATAGGTTTTGGTTTTGTTTGCTGGTTTGTTTTTGGTTTACCACTGATGGATGTTATTAAAGACCTCAGCAATGGTCAAATCCTGTTTAACTGACTAGGATTTTTGCTTGAAGAGCCAGGATTTTGCCCTGTAATAATGACTCAAAGTTTGTTTAAGTCTGTTCTTATAAATATACAAAGATGCAATAAAGGCACCACAACTGTCCCACCATTTAAAATACAGTTATTAGTTCCATTTCCAAGGGAATTATGGCTGGGAGCAGTATGATCCAGTGTAGGATTATATTACAACTTTTTCATTCTGCAGTGGAATTAGAATCCAAACTGAGCCTCTATTTGGTTTATTAATTTGTTTTTCTGAACATTTGCAGAATTCTAATATCTTAGTTTTGCCAGAATCAGACCTCAGTTTGGCAGACACTTCTTTTATCAATTCCAGTTGTTCCTCCACAACCCTTTGAGGATTTTTATTTTCATTTAGTCAATATTCTGTGTACTCCATCATGCACTCAATTAGAGGACACATCAAATACATCTGTATTTAAACACGAATTATATTACTTCTCTCTTATTTTTGGCCTAGGCTAAGTTTTGCTCTACATTAAGTATTTTGGAATGACAAATGCTTGCAGTAGAGTATAGCATCTAAATTGTAGTGGTTTGTGTTATGATTACGGTGTTGTCATGGTAATATAATTTTTGCAAGTGAAAAGCCAGGGTTCACATATGTAGTTCTTAAAAATCCTGGAAGGCCTGGGATGGGTCAATTAGTCATACATTTTATAGCATCCCACATACAGTAAGCTTTCTAAAGTCTTAGAAATGCACAATATTAAGTAGAATTACCTGGGAACTCTTACAAATGTACTATTAAAGAAAAAGGCAAATGTAGTAGTTGGATTTTTGTCATTAAAATACCCATCTTTTTATTTCTCTTTTATTAGATCTTAGACCTCATTAAATGAAGAAGTCACTTTAATGTGACCATAAAATTTAGCTACTTTCTTGCTTTCTTGATCCAATAAAATTTCTTTCTGAAGTGTAAACACCTCTTTATTACAAACAAACTTGTAATGGAAACGGGATATTTAGTCAAGTGCCTGAAGAAGCTGGAGAAAAAATTGCCAAAGCTTTTAGTAGCTAACTCCTGGTGCCTTTTTTTCCCTGCCCTTGTGCAGTCTATGAGCCTGATAGAGATTGGGAACCCCTCCCAAAGCCTGGAGAACGTGTGTCGCTGGGCGTACCTGCAGCAGAAACCCGACACGGGGCACGCCGAGTACCACGACCATGCCATCTTCCTCACCAGGCAGGATTTCGGTCCCTCGGGCATGCAGGGTAAGATGGGTACCCAGGTTTACTTTGCATTTGTTTTTACCACCCAACAAGGCTGCCCATGCAGAGTTTCAATGTGTATGTTTTAGTGTTGGTCGGTGTTTTCTTTCCCCAGGAGCTCCTGCATAGGGCTGGCTTCATTTGTAACTGCTGCACCTATTCTTTTATCCTTCCCTTCTGATCACTTATTGGATCGTTGCAGTGCTCTTGCTGAAGCCAAGAAAATGGGATCTGTATGTAAACAGTCCTGAAAATGCCCAAAGATTAAAGAATAGATTTTGTGTTTAAAAAGTTCCCAAGCTGTTGCTGTGTTACAGCAAATTGCCAAGGAATTGTTACAGAGAGCTCTGGAATGGCAGGGCCAAGTGCTGTCCACTTTTTCCTTTTGTCAGAATTCTGCTTCCCATAAGATCAGATTTTTCACTAGAGGGGAGAAGTCTCAGAGCTTTCCCATTCTTTTTGGGATGACCAAATCTGCCATCAACACAGGGCTGGGGTTTTGCCCTGAGGGCTGGAGCTGCTCTGAGCTCCTCCTGAGCACCACGTGGTGTCCTGTGCCTCTCTTGTCCTCTGCACTTGGAAAAAGCAATTTCAGGATGGTCCTAGTGGTGACAAGAGTTTTCTTGGTGAGCCAGGAAATTTTAATTGGTTCAACAGGCTGGTTTAATCTGTTTCGTAGATGAGGGAACACATTGTTAAATGCTGGGGGGCAGAGATCTGCTGAAAGGACCTCTCCAACTGTACTTGTGTCACAACAAAAGGCAGATGTTCACCCTAGAGCTTCCCCCCACGTTGCCTTTCTGTCCTTGTTTGTTTTCTGAGACACCTGCTGTTCCTCCCAGGCTACGCTCCGGTCACCGGGATGTGTCACCCCGTCCGAAGCTGCACTCTCAACCATGAGGATGGGTTTTCATCTGCGTTTGTGGTGGCTCATGAAACTGGACACGTGTAAGTAGAAATGGGGGCATCTGCTTTGTACCTTTAAAGGTCTTTGGTACAGACAAACAGTGATGACATTGGAAAGATGCAATTGATGTCGAGAAATAATATTCGGGGTTAGCTCTGGTTTCGGGTCTCAGCTCTCACAAATCTTTTTTTATGATCTTAAGTAAGCTTTATATTTTGTGATTTTCAAATGGAAAAAAGAGCCAGTACCAAAATATCTTCCAGGGCTGCTGTGAGAGTAGATTGAATGATGTATTGTAGTCCCCTGGTGGAAATGTGAAGTACTCATAATGATGAAATATGAACTCATTGAGGCAGTGGAACACATGATTCTTGCACACAATCCATACTAAATATGCACATCATCCATATATGTTACTGCTGATAAAGGAAGCAATGCTGTGTCCAAGCGAGGTGCCAGGCACTGTGGTCACAACTGTTCCATATATCTCATATTAAAAATGCAATCATTTTACTTATTGATGTCATTAGAGCCAATGTTGTCAGAGCTCTGGTTTCTCTCAGATCATTTTGGTTTCCCCGTTTGCAGAGAACACCCACTGAATTCCCATTTTCTCTTTGGTAGAACAACAGATCCCAGAAGGCTTTTTCTGAACAGTTTCAATTTATTCTGTTTTCCCTAAGAAAGCCTGCAGGCCCTTTCTCCTTTTTGGATCAGAGTTATTAAGGGCTTTAAACAAGAAAGTGCCAAAATTTATTGAAGTCACTGTAAATGTATCTTAGTTAGACAGGGACACAGATTTGATACCCAGATGGTATTTGATTCCAGAATTTTTGAATTAGGATTAAAAAGAATACAGCAGGAGCTTTAAAAGAGACACCACTGAAGAATGTTTGTAATCCCTCAAATCACATTCAGCCACAGTCTGCTAATTTGGTTTAAATATGGACAGATATTGCCCATATTGGTCCAGCAATGCAATATAAAATCCTAACAAAGGAAAGGAGAAAACATATTCATAATAAATCCAAAAAGAAATTTTAAAATATCTGTAACTTGGGGAAATTTTCTAGAAAGCACCCAACACTTTCCAGGCTGTTTCACATTTAGACAATGTGGGATTGCTCCTGGGCAGGAGCAGCAGCTTGTCTGAACAAGCTTTCAGTGTGGCGTCTCTTTTTTTCCACACAAAGGACTTGTCTACAGTTGAAAAATTCTTTGAATTAAGCTACGGTGTGATTTTTCTTTTAAAAGTTAAATTAATTCCTGAATAGCTTCAGATTGGAGCATAAATAAATTTCTGTTAGTACTGCTGGAGGGTGGACTAGCCCAATAAATCCAAAATGGATTCATTTAGCTGTAGCAATTCCCAACTGTGCATGTGCATGGAAGCCCAGAAAAGGCATTTTTAGCTTTTTTTGGAAGAGGATTGGGCTAATGACATGGAAGCACTCCCAAGGGTCATTGCCTCCCTGTGTGAATTACTCTGGACTAGCTCTTCAGCTTCAGCCTCACCCCAGAAGCCCAGAAAAGGCATTTTTAGCTCTTTTTGGAAGAGGATTGGGCTAATGACATGGAAGTACTCCCAAGGATCAATGCCTCCCTGTAGGACTAGCTCTTCGGCTTCAACCTCACCCTCTTATTTTGACTTTGCTCATGGTGCCACTTCAGCCCCTCGTTGCCCTCAACCCCTGGGGCCATTTGGGGTGTGGCAGCCCTCGGGCACCCCGATTTCGGCTGTGCTGTAACCGTGCTGTGTCTCTCCTGCGCGGGGCAGTTTAGGCATGGAGCACGACGGCCAAGGGAACCGCTGTGGGGACGAGGTGCGCCTGGGCAGCATCATGGCCCCGCTGGTGCAGGCTGCCTTCCACCGCTTCCACTGGTCCCGCTGCAGCCAGCAGGAGCTCAACCGCTACCTCCAGTGAGTACTGCCAAGCAACCTCCCCCCCTGGGTTGGTAAACAAGCCAGAACCATTCTGCATCCACCATTTGGGCTTTATCCTTTTGTTGCTCGAACACAGAATCCCACCCCCTTCCCCACCGGCCCTGTTGGGAATGGGATTCTTTCCCACTAATTTCAAGTTCTCAAGTAGTTCGGTTTCAGTCCATTTAAAATTATTTGCATTTCATTTACATCCGTTCATTTTCATGGAGAGTGTATACCCTGTCCTCTCAGGGCTGATGAGAAGGCACTATTATGGATATCACTGCTCACTTTCCTCCCTCCTGTGACCTCTGGCTGCAGGAGAGCTTTTGCTGTCCAGCAGGAGGGTGTCTGTCTTAGAGATACCCCTTTTGCCTTCAAGGACCACGTGTTGCTTCTGATACCTGTCAATGATAAGATGGTGCTGCCTAAAGAGGAAAATCTGCCCTTTAAGTCCTCAGGGCTTTTCTTGGCTTTAGGAGATATCTAAGGAGAGAACATGGTTCTGCAGTTAGTTCTTCAGTTGTTAATTTTCCTTTAAGTACCCTAAATGAAAAAGTTGTTTAACCAGCTTCATCCATTGCCCTTTGTCTTCCTTTTGGACCTGATGCTTCGGGCACTAGACCTGTGCTGGAGTTCCCTCACAAACTCTGTTGTTTATGACCATGGTTTTGCTCCTTGCAGAAAAAAAACCAACCAAACACTTCCCCTCATTTTTATGTACAAGTTGTACAGAAAAATACGGGGAAACTACTAGGATAGCCAGCAAAACCTGGAAATTAATAGGAAAAAAATGCAGCAAAATACATGAAGCAAAGCCAAGTCAGTCTTTTTGTCAATATTTTTATTATCTTAGATATCTTAGGTGTGGCAATAAGGAATAAAAATATTGTGAGAGAAGTGTGATTCTTTCAATTATCAAGATCCCTCAGAGCTTTAGCCATTAAATAAAAATCATCTGGCCTAGAGGGCTGCTTTACATTCTTCTAAATACAACTATTTTTAAAATGTCTTATAACAAAGCAGAGTGATGGTTTGCTTTGAAGTAAATCTAACCTCAAAGTTCTGCTTTCAGCTATTGGTATCTTCAAGGCAACCTTAATGATTGCCAGGATAGACTCATGTATGGTGTCCTCATGTCTGTTAAATAACTCAGAGACGTTTCAGAGATCCTGTGGACTGTGCTGGTCTTGTGAATTAGCCAGTGCTTTTCCTGTGTTAACCATTTGGTGACACTGGCACCAGTCCTCTGTCCTCCACGTGACTTGGTCAGATGTAATTCTAATGTATTACAGGCTGTCCTCACTCCTTAGGAGGAGATGAGAGACTTCCACGTTCATCACACAGAAAGGAAACCCAGTCTGGGAGTGAGTTGCTGCTTCTCAATGAGGGCACAGGGAAACTGCAGCCTTAGTGCTATCCTGGCCTGGCTACCCTGGCCTCTGCCTTTGA
This sequence comes from Anabacerthia variegaticeps, assembly GCA_035583185.1. Lineage (NCBI taxonomy): Eukaryota > Metazoa > Chordata > Aves > Passeriformes > Furnariidae > Anabacerthia > Anabacerthia variegaticeps. Next base: position 10,780,879 of record JAWWEW010000028.1, on the reverse strand, counting down.
AACTTCACTTGAAAGACAGTTGCAGGCAGCAAGAAATTCCACAAATGGAAAATTAATTAAACTTTCTTGTCTTCTCTTGGTCTCATGTGGATTCTTCCTTTGATTCCTTTCACATAAGGAGCCTGGAGACTGATAGGAATTTACCTGCAAGCTAAATGGAAATTACAAAGGAAGGGCTTCAGAAAAAATATATAGAGAATCCATTAAAGGTGGATACAACATGATAAAGTGAATGTGAGTGTAATTGCAATATTAGCCGCTCTTCACGACCACTATCTGAGGAACTGTAGGCTCTGTTTTGTTTGGAACAAAAAGGCAACGAAACCACAAACACTGTGCAAGTCTCACAGCCCCATCTGTTACTGTAATTTTTGCCTGTTGCAGTTCCTATGATTGTCTGCGTGATGATCCCTTCGAACATGACTGGCCTTCCCTTCCACAGCTGCCAGGAATTCACTACTCCATGAATGAGCAGTGCCGGTTTGATTTCGGGCTGGGCTACATGATGTGCACAGCTGTGAGTACTTAACTTTGCCTTCTGCTCTTTCTCATCCAGGAGGCTTCTAAGTGTCTCTGAAATGTCCCTAAAGGGGACAGAGTAGTGAAGCCCCCCAAGGAAAGATGTGTCCACTCAGCTGTAAGCAAGGATTAACAGCTGAATGTTGACAAATATGTTGTTTTAAATATATCTTGTATGGTGTTTTGTTTGTTTGGTGTTTTTTTTTAAACTGTAGCTTCATAAATATCTGTAGACTTCAAGCGAACAAACTTTCTGCATTATTGAGCCTCCTCTTGCTGGCAGCTAGTTATTTTGCTACAAAACTCCCACCCAGATGTGCAGGAGATGGATTTTCTGGCACATATTGTAGTGCTAGCACAGGGCAGCATGCTTTTATGATCCAATTTTATGGAAAGTGTGATGTATTTTGATACCTAGCAAGAGAAAATAGGCGTGACAGCGAGTAAAGCAACTTGCAAGGGCTCCTGATGACATGGTTGGCTCTTGTGGATGAAGAAAACAAGAGGCAAAGTCTAAATTTAAAGCAAGGCAAGATTAGTGCAATTCTCAGATGGCTTTGCCTCAGAAAACAGTCTTCTGCAGCAGAGCTGGGCCTCCCAACCCCAGGTCCTCAAGTTGGGCAAAATATTAAGTGGAAAGAGATATTTGCAGCTGGTGTGGCAGGGGCTGACACACATTTCAGCTTTCATTCCCATCTGCAGGAATATGTGTGCCGAGCAGATGATGGATGAGAACCCTTAGAGCATCAGCTCTAGTATTGTGCCTTGACACAATTCCCACTGTAGCTGGCTCAGAAGAATGTCCCAGCCAAAGAGGATCTTTTCTTACACCCATTCTCCAGAGCCTGGGAGATGGAGGCGTTCTAATCTTTTTTGTTCAGAATAGCTGAAAGCATGTCCAGACATCATGTTTTATTATGTTTTGGGCTGGGTGATTCTCATCCTCTGCTATTGAGGCCCTTGTATTGTAGGTAAAATGCCAGTTTATTCTTTGGGTCAGCGTTCTGATCTCAAATTTGCCTCCTCCTAAGAGGGTGATTACAACACCCGAACTGCAGCCTGAGCAGCTCTTTTCTGTCTCCCATGGATGCTCAAGGATTTTTTTGCTTTGTTTGCCAAGTGAAGCAGCACCATTTGGAAAGGCTGTAAGAAAAGGCAGTGTGTGTCCTACTTTCTGGGGAAACTGGTTTACCCCTGGTCCAGTCAGCTCTTGGTCACTGGTGTCAAACTGGTTTTGCCTGACTTTGTTCCATCGTGGGATCTCACTTTAGAGTCACTCATGATTCCGTGTGAAAGCTCAAATGTTCTCAGTCCACAAACATCCTCAGGAATCAGTGCTAAGAGCTCCCACTTTACACCTAGGAAGGCAAAACCCCCTCATGCTCAACTTCTGTTGCAGTTTCCCATGGGAAATCTCTCAAAGCATCACCCGCTCTGGTTTTCCTTCTCCTCCAGTTCCGTACGTTCGATCCCTGCAAGCAGCTGTGGTGCAGCCACCCCGAGAACCCCTATTTCTGCAAAACCAAGAAGGGGCCTCCGCTGGACGGGACCATGTGTGCCCCAGGAAAGGTGAGAGCCTCCCACCCAAGCACGTGTGTGCACAAGGAGTTTGTGTGTGGTCAGGCGTGTCCCCCTTGAAATGAAGAGGAACAAGAGGAGAACCCGTCTTGAGGTTGGAGAAGATGTGGGGTAACTCATGAGGGCAAGAGAGGTGGGGAGGGGAGAACATGGAGGTGAGCTCTGCATGTGCTGTATGGTCATCAAACCCTCTCCTCAGGCAAGTCTTTGTGGCAAAGTCAAAAATGGGGCATTTTCCGCTCTCCGATGAGTTTTTTGAGGTCAGGGGGTTGTGCTTGGAGTTTGTGTATGGTCAGGCGTGTCCCCCTTAAAATGAAGAGGAACAAGAGGAGAACCCATCTTGAGGTTGGAGAAGATGTGGGGCAAACTCATGAGGGCAGGAGAGGTGGGGAGGGGAGAATGTAGAGGTGAGCTCTGTATGTGCTGTATGGTCATCAAACCCTGTCCTCAGGCAAGTCTTTGTGGCATAGTCAAAAATGGGGCATTTTCCGCTCTCCTATGAGTTTTTTGAGGTCAGGGGGTTGTGCTTGTATCCAAGTGTGGGAATGCAGAGAGTGCTGAGGGCCTGGAGATGACAACCAAGCTCAGGGCACTGCCGTTTCCCAGAGGGAAAGGACAGATGTGGGAGGTGAGTGCCAGCTAAAGAGAACCAACGTGATGGCCAAGAGGGACTGGGAGGGGAGAAGGGCAGGTTTGTGGAGGTGGATTTGCTGGTTTGCTGGTAGCCAAGGGAGGCACGAGGAGCTGTGGAGGGACAGTGTGAGATGGGGAAGGCTCTGAGCACTCCATCACCACGCTGGACCTGCTCCAAACCTCAGCTATCCTCTGTGGACATCACGCTGTGCTCACAGTGGGTCTGAACTCCAAGGCCTTTGAAGTCTGCTGAAAACATTCTGGCTTCCCTGGGCTTTGGATGCAGTGACTGAGGGGGAGAGGAAGATGTCGCTACTTGGAAAGATTTTTTTATAACCCAATGGATGACATCATTTATGTGATAAATGAACCGTATTAGCAGCTGCCGTTATGGTTTGAAATGTCTTTTTTATGAAAACGTTATGTTAAATTAATTCCCCAGCAAGGCACGCTCTATATAAACCACTCCCTTCTGTTTTTCTCTTCTTTAAATTGCTCCTGTTACAACAGCTTTGTTTCTTATTTTAAAAAAATATGTATTTTAAGTTACAATCCAAAATCTTCGGCAGTTTTATTTGGATTCACTTTTCTGTGTCTTGATTTTTTGCCTTAGAAATATTCATGAACCACCCCCCTCCAACACCCCTCCAAAAAAGAATATAATTCTATGCCATTTTGTTGCATCACACTCTTCTCCATTCATTCATATTAGTATTTGAACAGAAATGAGGAGAAAATGGGAATTTGTAACACTACAGTTAAGGATCTGTCAGTGCTTCCATTATAAACAGTTTGTCAGGATATTATGCAACTCAGCTGTAAAAATTTTCTTTGGACTGGAATTTGGGATCCAAGGCTTCAGCAAGCTGTGCAGACAGCCAGGCTTTTGAGCTCAGCAGAGATGCAAGAGAGTATGTGCACATACTGAAGTTTCAGGAGATGAGAGGACTATTTTATTCTCAAGGGAGCTGTCCCAGTTTTTTGATAAATAAAGTTGCTGCCACCTTCCAGAAGAACCTGAGCAAATGTTGTAAAACTAAAATTATTTTTTTAGATAAGGCTCAGCAGTCTGAGCTAAATGTTTGGGTTTTTTAAGTAGTGTGAGCCATGAAGGTACAGCTGACTTTGTGTGTCCGAGCTCAACATTTGAGCAGTGTATTTATTAGTTGTTGGGGTTTTTAATACAGGCACATCAGATCAATGCTTTTTCATCTCTTCCTTTCCTTTTCATTCCTTCCTTTGTTTTTGCCTTCCCCTGTTCGCTCTTTGCACTGGTTTGGACAATACCAGAGGCTCTTATGTGAAAGCTCAGGGATGTAAAATGCATTTATTCCCCAAAGCTGGGACTCTGTTGCAGTGGGACAGATACATCTCCCACGGTCCTTCATCAGCACGTGGGGATGAGGAAAATAATTTCAAACTCGATCCGCTATTTTCTTTGGAGTAACACCAGAAAAGAACAGAAACATAAGCAATTAAAGATGTTGATTCAAAAAAGATTGTTTCCCACTTTAGAGACTTGCAGTTTTCATGATTTCATACCACTAATTCCCAGGGCCTATTTTAAGCTCAAACCAATCACAACAGTGCTGATGTGTCAGAGAAACATCCTGGCTTTGCCGCAGCTGAGGGGACGGGGTGCCAGCAGTGGAAGTGGCGTAGGGGAGACAAGGTGGGTGGATGTTCTCACCTAAGGCTGGTGTTCACATAACTGACAAGTGGCCCCAAACTTGGCAGATGCTGTGGAGGAGAAACCAGTCCAGCTGCTTCCTTCCTAAGTGATGATCAAGGGGCAAGAGCACACGTGTGGTGACACGAGAGCCGTAGCACATTTTTGGCAGGCAGATAAGGGACATGTCTCTGCACACCCTGGCTGTGTCCTGGACACGGGCACTGGCCCCTAGAAAGGGAAGATCAGACTTTCTCCAATGCTGTCTGTATGTGTGTATGTATGCATGCATAGCAGTGTATATTTAAGTATATGGAAATGTATGGAAGCTCTTCTGTGCATATGGTTATTTGAAATGAGTTGCCAAGAAAGTGAGGTTCTGCCATTTCAAAAACTTTTTAATAAGTCTCCTTGTGCAAATGGAGATATTGAACAATTATGTTAATTAAACTAATAATTTGCTGGGCTTAAAGATAAAAAAATAAAACAGTCTCTTAGAGCTTCCCAGCCAGAGAAGAAAACTACTGTTTTGACAGAATCCTAAAGGAAACAATATTTGATATTGCTCCCAGCTTGATTTTTTAAAACTGGATTGAGCTTTAAATAGCAAGAGGGAAGATTCTGTCAATTTTGTGAAGCTCTGACGATGCAACTTACAATGGTCTCAGCAATTTCCATGAAATCGCTCCAGTGTGTAAAGTTCAGCACACGGAGGGTCAGAGTGTTCATGTGGAGTCAAAGACACTCCATAAATTGCTGTAGTAAAGCAGACAGACAAGACATAACTGTGCAAAGCTTAGCTCTGCCCAGCAGTCTGTAGATTGAAAGAAAACATGTGCTTTTAGCTGATAATTTATTTGCTTGTATACAATTCTGTCAGCTCCACCATTACCCTCAGGCTTCTGAATCCAGGCAACCTTAAGTAATATATCATCAGGTTTTGTTATTCCATTTTTTAAAAATATTACTCTTGTGGGGAGACATTTATCCCGGCTGAAGTAGCAAACTGCTCTCCACAGGGTCGGAATAAAACCCAGAGTCACTGATGCAGGGAGATCCATCTGCTTGCTGCAGTGACTAACCCCAAGATTTGCACCACCTGAGCCTTCTTTTTTTTTCCTTTTCTTGGAGAGAGGTAAGAGCCTGGTACCTGTCCCTGCCAGCCAAGCTGATGTTGCTCTTGGATTTGGCTCCTGTACCAAGGATCCAGCACAAACCTAGCAGGTCTTCTCTTTGCTCGCACTGTGCTAACGAGATGATGTGAGTCAAACTTGGAATGACTTTGACTCTGTCAGGAAAGGAAGGGAATGATTAAATATTGAAATAAATAGATATTATTGAGAAGAAAAATGGCCCAAGAAAAAAGGTTTCTGAAAACACTAATGTGTACTCAAAGCAATCCAGATAATTTCCCACTGAGAAAGCTGACCTCAGCTTCTCTCAGAGACAGGAGACAGATGGGTGAGTGTGTGCTGTGTTAGTCACCACAGAAACAGGGAGAATACTTGAGTCTCCACTGAAGAAACTTTCACTGGCTCAGAGCAGTCCTTGGTGCTGGAGCTCTCCGTTCATCCCTTGCAACTAATTATTCTCCAACAGATGGAGCGGAGCTGGCCAGCCCGGGTGTGATGGGGAATACAAATAAATAAGTAACCCCCTGCTCAGAGGATCTCAGGAGAGGGGGCAGAGCTGAGGGCTGGAGGGTGAGGAGAGAGGAGAGCTGCCTGTTGCTGCCCAGTATGAAATAGGTAGAGATACCCAGGGAAGATCTTCAAGTCTTTTCTTGGAAAATTGACTTGCAGATGTGTTAAGCCCACAGGAACACACTGGCTCTTTTTCTGGCCTCCACAGCAGTTGTTTCAAAGAACTGCTGAAAACAGCAGTGGAATGTTTTACTGCAAGAAATTTAAGCTTCCTCTCCTGGAAATTGCACTTGTTTTGGACTGTCCTGTTTGCCAGCAAAATAGGCGAGACTGCAAGAAGTCATCTTGCTTTCCACTAAGAAAACAATTTGCATTTATGCATTTTTTTTTTGGTAATTTAAAAAAAATAATATTGCTTTAATATGCTTCCCTCTTTAAGTGAATACCCCTGTTTATAAGGGAATAGTGCTTGAAATTGGCTATTTCCCACCTCATTATGTATTTAATGTAGTAGCAATAGGGAGGGCTGCCTTTATTACACTGAAGATTGCTCAGTCTCTGGTTTTACCTTCTCACACGTTCTCTGGCATGGGTCTGCACAGAGTAAGGTTCATTTGTGAATCATTTTGATTTCTGTAGGCTCCTTTCTTTTAATCCACAACAAAATTAAAAAAAAAAAAAAAGGCAGAGCTGGAGGTGACTCATTTTACACAAATGCTTCTCTCCTAATAGCTCTGCCTCAGCTTCCCGACAATCAACATCTGACCAGCTTCTCCAGTAAAAATTAGTGCAGCAAAGTCAGTAACACGATTCCACGTTTGCCTTCCAGTTCAGGGATCACTCTCAATGTCACACAGGGGATTTATTAGTGCTTGGTGAAAACCCACATCCCGCTATTCCGGGCTAAAACAGGGAAAAGAGATTGGGAAACTCAGTGTCTCCTGCATGGATCCCAGCACTGCATTCTGGATCATCACATAAGGAACACAGGCTGTCTGACTGCTGGAATGGATTTGGTGACACTGTGGGACTTGCACCTGAGGGATGCAGCACCCTGGTGAGGGGCTGTGTGAGCAAGCACAGATCAGGAGCTGTCACTTCACATTTGCTTCCAAGCCCAGCTGAAATTCATATGGACAAGCTGATGCATCGCCAGCTTCCCCCACATCTCTGAATGGCTGCACGGGGCCCCACAACTCAGACTGTTTGTTCAAAGAAACCTCCCTAAAGCCAGAAGTAAACAGCCCCTGAAGGGTACAGCTCTGAGCTTCAAAACCAAAAAAAGCAAAGGACATATTAGCATTTTGTGTTTCTTTCATGCTTTGCTGAATTATCTCTTGTTCTGTCAAACAGCTAAGAAAAATCTGCCCATTACAGCTCTGGAGCAGGATTGGTATAATTGGCTTTGTGGTAACTCATCTATTTCATAGGTTTTGACTTTGAATATCTGAAGACATGGGAAAGAAAAAAACAGTTGAAATCTAATTTCTGCTCTCTCTTCTCCTCCTTGTCCATCCAAATCAGCACCAAAATAAATTGCATGAATAAAGAGCCAGTCACTGAGCAGATTAGCAAATCAGTAAGCTGTGCCTTGTCACCATTTTACTAATGATTCTCTCTTTAAATTCAGCATTATTAATGATTATCCATCACTTTTAAATTTGCCTTCCAGATCACTAATCACTCCATGCTCAAGAACGCTCTCCTGTTCTATATCTCCTGATTTTGTTTTTGCTGGCAGCATGCACTTAGCCATATGCTTGGCTTGTGCAGCCTGCCAAATTCCTGCGTTCCAGGGCTTGTTAAGCCGTGTAAAATGTTGTTGTTGACTTGAATGTTAAGGAAAGTAAGCGACTGATTTCACTTGTTGTTGCAGCCATCTGTGCTCCTGAGCCAGAGCTCTCATCCCAGCAGCAACCGTGGACAAACCGCCACAGGCTCATGCAAAGTCATTTGTTGGGCTGGGATATGTATTTTCCAGCACCCACACTTCAGCAGTAAACTTTTATGAAGGCAGAAATAGTACTAGAAAGGGCTAGAATCTGTGATCCTTGAGAAGGATTCGTTCTGACTTCTGCTGAGAAAGAATTTCCTTGATTAGAGACCGGAGAAATTGGTGGGAAGGCATTGACAGGTTTCTTTAACAGAGGATATGGTAGAGATCAGTACTGGAGCTGTGATGGCTCTTAAAGAAATGTGTACATACCTTATAGGTTTGGGGAATGTAGGAAATTGTGTTTCAACCACTGTAGAATGAGTGAGTTTATTAAAAACCAGGTAAAAGAAAGGAGGAAGCGTGGTAGGGCACGATGAACTGTGCAGCAGTGGGGCTGTCCAGGGCTGATCCCTAAGGAATGCCCCTGCTGTTTTGCTCAGGTTTACTCTGAGATCTCCAGGCAGACTGCAAGAGCTTTTCATTTAATAGCACCAAAGTCTAAAATGTGAGCTGGCTTTAATTTCATGCCACTTCCCTGATCACATTAATTGCAGGAATACGCAGGTGGAGTTGGGAGCGGCTGGGCAGGACAGTGCCATGGCTGGAGCTTTGCAGGGGCTGCCTGGAGAGGCTGCATGCAATGGCAGAGCCAGAAGGTTGTTGTTCATCTCCAAGATTTGGGATTCTGCCGTTTCCCTTAAATGTATTTGTGTGAGTTGTGTTGGAATCCCCACTGCAGAGAGGTGATGAGCAGTGTAATGGACTTGGCAAGCTTGAAACCTGTACGTATATATGTACACTCTGGACCTGGAGGTTTATAAAACCTGAGTAAGTTTGGGATCGTGGACATGATCTGACAGTGAGACTTGCTACTTTCTGCAGGAAAGGTGACAAAAAATCCAGAATTTGTGTCTAAAATTAAATCAGTGGTACCACAGCTTCTCATATAATTTCCTCATCTAATCGTTTTGACATGTGCTTTCCTCTTTCAGCATTGCTTTAAAGGTCACTGCATCTGGCTCACCCCAGACATCCTGAAGCAGGACGGCCACTGGGGGGCATGGAGCAAGTTTGGCTCTTGTTCTCGCACCTGTGGCACCGGGGTGAAGTACAGGACACGGCAGTGTGACAACCCGCAGTAAGTGCAACCCCCTCTGGCTTCTCCTCATGGGCAGGGCTGAGGGAGGAGAATCCCTCAGGATTCAGCAGGAAAGGATGCTCAGTGGTGCTTGTTACATCTGACCTGCAGTACATGGTCAGAAATTCTGCTTTTGGCCCTTAGCAAGTCATGAATCATCTTTAGTTCTCAGTTTAGCCGTCCTTTAAGCTGGTTATGCAGCTACAAGGATCTTGAAAGTGCTAATACACTGCTGCGTAAAACATAAGTAAAAGTTTAGGGCCCTGTATATGTCTGGTTTTAACAAGTGAGTATGAAATGATGGTGATGATTTGCTGGATTTTTTTTTTTCAAAACCTTTTAAAAAAGTTTTCTTTAATCCACCTTTTAGGCTATTTCAACAAGAAGGTCTTAAAATATTTTCAGACTCTTTTCGTTCCAAGCTGGAACAAAGCTCCAGAGATCAGAACCTTCCCCAAAGTTAATTTTAGGAATTTTTAATTGTTTTGCTTCAATAACTTACTTATGGGTCATCTAGATAATGTTGAATGATTCAATTTCAGTAACACTGCAAGTAAAGTATGTTTAATAGAGACTGGTATATACAAATAATATGAAATGCATGATTATTGCTGTCTTAGTGTGGTATCATAAAATGTCAAGATCCTAACAATAAGAACTGAAACAACTGTCAGAATTAAATTATTTTACCAGGCAGAATATTTTTAACATTGAATTTCTCAGTTTGAGCTGATACAGCAATCTAGTGTTAAAAATCATCTTATCATTGATTTTTTTTTTAAAAAAAAAGATCAAGTTTTATGATGCAGCATTTTCCAATGGAAATCGTTCTGTTAAGGAAATATTTGCCAGTTCTCAGTTCTGCCTTTATTACGTTGGCAACATGAAAGTGACCTTTATAACTGTGGGCACAGCTTTAGTTGTAAAATCTATTTTCACATAGGAAAAGCCTAATGTGCTATTGAAAATGCTTTCTGTGTCTCCTGGAAGAGGGTGCAAACCCAGCTGCAGCTCCTGAGCTCTGAGTTGCCAGCTCTGACAGTGACCTGGGCACATCTGCCTGGGGTCACAGCACCGAGCTGGGCCCTTCTGGGTTTGCTGCTGCCTTAGGGGGCAATGTGGAGGGGCTGCTTCATCTGCTTGTTCTTCCCTTTATCAAGTGGTTTGAGCCTCTGCTTGCAGGAATTGCTTTTTAAGAGCTAAATGGTGACAGCGGGTTTTGAAAGGAAATATTTATTTTCCATATCAGAAATATAACACTGGCTTCTCCAAGTGCTTACTGACACAACTGGGAATTAAATTGCTCCTCCAAAGACTTGATAGACACTTGATTAATGCATTAATGGCAAAACTAACCGTGGGTTTCTCTCTCCACCAGTCCTGCCAACGGGGGCCGTACGTGTGTGGGGCCAAGCTACGAGTTCCAGCTGTGCAACACCCAGGACTGTCCCAAGGACTTTGAGGATTTCAGAGAGGAGCAGTGTCGCCAGTGGGACCCCTACTTTGAGTACCAGAACACGAAACACCACTGGCTCCCCTATGAACACGTTGATGGTGAGCAGCCCCTTTTCTTAGGAGAACTGAAATCGGTTGCAAATATGAATAAAAATCATACAGGGAGAGGTAAAACTTCCTCCAGGGAAATCATGCCCTCCCAAGTCTGATATGAGTTGTTTGGAGGGATCTGTGAATATCAGTGTATGAGTGATCCAATTCATACAATGTATGTGGATTTTCAAATTACTTTGTACTCTGTTCCCCAGTGAGAGCTGTTGAACTGAGTCATCCTGAGATAGAGGGGAATGGTTTTGCATGGAAGGATGTGTTCCACAAAGGTGGGTGCTGCGGGACATGGCAGTGAGCAGGGGAAGGGAACAAAGCAAGTGATAGAATCTGCTCCAGTTACAGAATTACTGAGGCTAATTAAAATTCTGTGAGAGCTGCAGAAGGACCATGTCACACCAAGTGACTGAAGATGGTGAAGGAAGTTTGGTGTTAATGATTGCCAGTAATGGATATGGGGGTAAAAACTGATGTGTATGTCTGTATGGGTCTGTGGACAAGGTGGGCTTTGAAGAGAGAGGTTGGGACTTGGGGACAGCTTTAGGAAAACATCAGTTTAGTGATTGTCAGGACAGGGATGGAGGACACTGACCTGCTTTTATGTACCTGCACGGCATCGTCTCTGCATTTTAAATACTCGGCCAGAGCAGCTCAGCTTGTGTCCATCTCACTGCTGCCCATGTTGCTAAAACCCCACAGCTGAACTCAGAAAGGCCAGAATAAATCAAACATAAAAAATAACTTCTGGATGAGAAGAGCTTGGATAAATCAGGACTCATCACCTTGAAAAAGCAAGGATTTAGATTAAAAAGATAGAGTTACAGAATCGTGAGTGGCACAAAGAGACTGAACACGGAATGATTATGATGTTCCCAAGCCTGAGAACATCAAATAAAATTATCAGGTGTCAGATTTAAAACAAATAAGAGGAAGTGCTTTTCCACACAGCATCTAATTACCCTGGAATTCACTGCCACAGGAAGTTTCAGATGCCAGAAAGTTTTAGAAATGATTTAGAAAAATTCTTGACAGTTCTACAATCCATTAAGAGCTATTAAACACCAAGTTCCTGCCATGACTTCGGAAGTCCCCAAGCTGCAGTTTGCAAGGAACTTGGAGGATATTCTGAGAAAAGTATCCAGTTTGTTCTTACATCTTCCTGCAAACACTGCTGGCTCTGTTGGAGGCGGGTATTGGGCTGGATGGGTGCTGGGTCTCAACCAGCATGGCCAGGCTGATGTTCTGGCACCTCGGCAGAGATCACCTCCTAGAACAAAAATGTTCCTGTCCCTGCTAATGCCTCGGCTTAACTGTCAGGGAAAGTGCAGCTGGTTGATTCGGGCCATGGGGGTTGTTGCTGTGCTGTTGCCACGTCTGCTATTGCCAGAAAACACACAGAGAAGATGTTCCACCAAACAAAAAACGAGTCTCAACTTGTGGAACAAGCAGTGCAGGCTGCTCGCTGGTTTTAAACCCTGTCACTTCACTTGAATGGCAAGCCCTTGAGGACTGGGTTGGCCTGGCAAGGGACAGGTACTGGGCACCCTCCCTGCCCTCAACCCAGTACCCATTGCGGGGAGGGGAAGGGTCACTTTGGGTCAGTCCTTTTGCATTCCAGCGAGAGGATACTCTGCCAGAAATTAACAGCAATTTCCTTGCAATTAATTTGCCTGACTTTCTTTCCAAACAGTTCTCAGGGTTCCCTCATTCTTTTCATGCCATCTTGGCCAGTCTGGGATTTTCAAAGGCACAGACACAGCCTCACAGCTTAATTTCATAAAATAGCTTTGCTGGCACAGGGTGAGACAATGAACACTGTGGCATGCAGGACCTTTGCTTCTTCTTTAGGCTTTGGAGCAGTCTGCTGCAAAGACCACTGAAGCTAATCAGATTTTTTTTTTCTATTAAATTCAATGGCTTCTGGGTCAGAAACCAGCTCATTGATGTCTGAGAACTGATCCCTGGGCACTGCTGGTTTCCCATATATCTATGGTACAACTGCAGACACCTTGAGAGTTGCATTTACCCATGCAGGGTTGTTGAAGGGAACAGCTTTTGTGTGAAAACAAGGCCGGAGGGTGGTTTATGCTTGAACTCTAATCTATTTAAAACTCCCTTTTGTAAAGATAAGGCATATCAGCGACATACTTTGTGCAGTGGTGGCTCTGAAGTGACATAAATCCACACACTTCACAGGCAGCTTGGCTGGCCGTGTCTGACACGGTGTGTATGGGATGGGAACAGAGAGGGGCACCCCATGCTGTGGACAGAGAAAAGCCACCGAGCTGGGGTGCACCCCAGGGTGTGCCTGAGCATCCCAGTGCCCTGTTGTACCATGTACCTGCTCCAAGGCCTCTGAGCAGCCCATCTCCTGGCCCCTGCTGTGCTCACAGACCCCTGTGTGGTGCATCTGCCAGTAGAGTGTGACATTGGCTATTAGCTCCCAGCCTCAATTAAATGAGAAGGAAACTCGTGGGGAGCAGGGAATGGATAGGCACACACCACAGCCGTGCTCCTGCAGCTCCACTGTGCCCAACACCAGTGAATAGGAAGAAAACAATTCTTTGCAATTAACAGGGTCTAATTTAACAGCACTGGCACATTTATTGTTCCCATGGAGCAGTGGGAACAGAACTATCTCTAAAACAGGGCTGTTGGCACCCAGTCAGACCTGATGTTTGCGCTGCGTGGTATGTGTGGGGTGGGGGTGGGCACATCCCCAGGAGGGTGGGCTGCACACATCTGTGTCCTGTGCATTATTTAATATTCCTAATATATGCAAATACACGAGGCCTGCCATTATTATGATCTCAATCGTCTCCTATTAAGAATTTGCACCAAAAAAGTGAAGTACCTGTTTTAACAGACCAGACCCTACATTTTTAGCGTGACATCTCTGCATTATTTGGGAGCAGTCACAAAGTCTCTGATGTACCAATACCCAGTGGCCTTGAGGACATGGACAGCAATAACAAGGACTTTATAAAAAGAGGGCAGAGGCCATGGAGCTGGACAGGGGAGGAACGCAAAGGGCCTGTGAAGATTTATTTCAACTGAACTGCTATAATGGAAAGGTCATTATTGTTTTAAATGGTGGGAAAAGTGTCCCAAATTTTAATCATGTTAAAATAGTTGAATTTGTATTTGTTTCATTGCACTGAAGACCATCTGCTCTTCAGTGCCAAAGAAAGCACAGTGAATCCGATTATTGGGCTGGGGACAGCAAGAGAAATGGATTAAATGAAATACACTAGTGGAACACAACTTTATTCAGCCACTGACTAGCCATTTTCAGCTTTGTTTTTTGTTCTTAGCTCTTTGGGACAGATTAGAGAAAATACCACTTGTCTGGCTGTTTGTGCAGGTGTAAGCAGTAAAAAAGTGGGGGTTTTTTCTGAATCATTTTGACATCTCGTCTTGTTTAATGGTTTAAATTATCATAAATGCAAGTACATCCACGAGGGAAACTTAACTTCATGGTTAGGAGGAAATGCCATGGCCCAGCTGTCTCTGAAGAAATTTTGGATGCCAGCTTCACTCAGTGTCAAACAGCTGCTTCTGATGGCAAAATTACTTTGGCTTTTTTTCAGATTTAAGTGCAGTGCAGGAGAAACTTGCACATCTCACAGGTAGCAGTGCAGCAGAGTGAGGAAACCTCTGCTGGATTGCATCATCTGCCAAGGATTAAATAGATCCCCCCATCAAAGTCAATGATCTGTTACTTTTAAGCCTGTCTCCTAATGGTAACACACAGGTGCTTTGTGACTCAGCAGTTTCCAAACCATCACAGAGCCTTTGGAGGGGGAGAAGCATCCCTGATTTAGGGGGTACCACATTGCACTGTGTGATGCACGCAAGGAGGAAGGGAGAGCCAACACTGCTGAAAGGGCTGTTCACATCATCAGCAATTAAACTGTGGGAGCTGAACACACACAATTTGGGTCATTTTATTTTTCAGCTAAGGAGAGGTGCCACCTGTACTGCGAATCCAAGGAGACAGGGGATGTGGTGTATATGAAAAGGATGGTACACGACGGGACCCGCTGCTCCTACAAGGATGCTTACAGCATCTGTGTGAGGGGAGACTGCTTGGTGAGTGTTTGATGGATTCTTCCAGAGCTTAGCATTGTGAAAACAATCAAAATTGTACCCTGAGTGATTCTTTCCGAGAATGACTAAGTATAATAACGCTTTGGGCAATAAGGAGATTTCATTAGGATTATTGTCACAATATTAGGTGTGACATTCACAGTTGCCGTGCCTGTGACTCAATTCCAAAAGCACCTACCTACACAAGTAATATTTCATGCAGTATTTTAGGATGAACTATTCCAATTAGCTTTCAAGGAAAGCTTTTCCTGCTGAGGTTTAGTGGGGGTGGAATACACAAAGGAAGAGGAACACACGGCAGCTTTCAAGGAAAGTGGTGCTAGGACGTGGCTGAAGTGCATTCTCTCTGTATTTGATCGTGCTATTTTAAAAAAATCAATGACAGTTCCTCTAAGTCAGGATGTGCTGCAGGTCATCTTTCAACAGAATTAGTCTCTGACTAGCAAAGCACTGGGGGAGGTTCTTATCCTTGTGTAGATGCCTTGATTCTCTTGGAATTTAAGCATCTGCCTTAAGATAAGCTGAGGCTTAAGAGCTTTTCTTCAACCGTGTTGCTTTCCTTCAGTAAGACAACCACTGTGAGGTATAACATAAAAATATAATCACCCAACTGACAGCTGTTGTAGGAACTGGAAGTATTAAAATCTCTGTAGGTGTTGATCTTCCAGGAAAATACTACAGAATATACTGCTTTGCTGATGCTGATGGAGAAGTCTGGGGTTTGATGTATGAAGTGAAGGCTCATTTGGATTGAAGGGTGGATAAATAAGAATGACTGTTTTTCTCTTTTGTGCACAGAAAGTTGGGTGTGACAGGGTCATAGGTTCCACGAAGCAGGAAGATAAGTGTGGTGTTTGTGGAGGAGATAATTCCCACTGCAAAGTGGTGAAAAGAACATTTTCAAGAATACCAAAGAAACAAGGTCAGTGCATTCAGTGTGGTTTGTCTTGGGAAATTCAGGGTATTTTTGCTTGATCTCTTCAGTTTCATGGAAAGTACCAGGGAAATCACAAATTGTTTGCAGCTTCATTAATTCCAATAAACAATATGGACTTACTTCCAGATGTGCCTAGAATTTGAAAGTAAGGCTTCTGTCCAGTGATCAGTGAAAGCTGCTGAAAACAGAGCCTGTGTGTGCACAGACGAGGCTTTCCCTGCTCCTTGTTGGGGAGCTGTGGACTTATTTGTGCTGCTGCTGTCACCCACCTGCTCTGTCCAAGGGCACATGGCACTCAGAGCCCATTTTGGTCTGGAGCAAAGTCTGTGGATGATGCTTTAGGCATCTTTCTTCTGTCCCAAAGCTCTTTCTCTCTGCTGTGTTCCACTACATGGCACAGAAATAGGGGTGGGAAGGATGCTGGATTAGCTTGTTGTAATACACCCTGCTTTCAGAAAATAAGATTTATTTAAAAACCTAAGACAGACCCTTCCTGTTTGTGGCATACTAACCCACTTCTCTATTTTCAAATACTACAATATAGGACACATTAAGATGTTTGAAATTCCTGCTGGTGCGAGACATTTACTTATACAAGAAACAGATGCCACCGCTCATAATCTTGGTAAGTGACAAGTAGGAAAATTTTCAGTCAGAATAATTTTTTCTACTGTTTATATTTTTGTCTCTGGAGCCCGACAATGTGTTTATGGATTTGTTTACCCATTATCCTCCCACACCACGTACCTTCTTTAAGTATGCTAAATTAGGAAACTTGTTTGGCAATTCGATTTCCATGTGCTGTATTCCCTGGTGTCCCAGATCTCTGTCTTGGTATGTGCACGTGGGAAAGCTGCTGGAAGAGGCACTAAATTACTTTATGGGGTCAATGCATTATCTTAGGGGAGTTAGAATTAGGTCATCTTTAAGGTCCCTTTCAAACCAAACCATTCGTGATTCTGTCATCTTTGTGTGCATCTTTCCTAAGTTGCTTTCCACCGTCAGTCTTTCCAGCTATGTCCAAATCCATTTCAGCTTCTGCCCCGTTGCTGACAGTATTGACATGAGGCTGCCAAATCAATCCAGCAGCTTAGGAGGTAATTGAAATCTGCTCCTCCTGGTGCCCTGTAATCGATGGGCAGCAGTGTCTGGTGGGCTGCTACTAATTGGGAGTAGATTCACAAGGAATGGTCTGCTAATTGTATCGTGAGTCATCCCAACTTCTCACCAGCGAACGCTTCCCTTGCTGCAAGTTCAAAGTTCTGTGGGCATGGGGTGGGTGCTGTGCAGGGGACAGGAACATCTCAATCGCTGTGGAGACCATTGCTGAGGGAGCAGGATGCTCAGGAAGCTGCTAGAGAGAGAACCGAGTTAAAATCCAGTGTTACGTAACAAACAGTCCCTGTTTCTAACGAGGAGGACAAAATTTCCATCTCGGTTCAAAACCTGTCCTAATACAAAGTCTCTCCAGGTGAAGGGTGGAGCACTGATGGGAGCTGGAGCAGAGGAACCAGGCACTGTGAGCAGTGGCAAAGCAGCAGGAGCTTAACAGGGTCTTGCCTGTGACAGGACTAGATCTGAGCAGGAGAATTAATACAGTTTCTGGTGTCTCTCTCTTGCTGTGGCAACCTGCTGGGGGTTAGCCCAGTAGCCTTTCTCTGATGGAGCAGGAACAGCCCCCTGAGCTGCCTTACAAGGAAGGAAAGAGCTGAATAGCCCTGGGACCCCCACCAGCTCTCAAATTGGCTCGGATGTGGCCAGTGGATTCAGAAGTTGTTAGCTGGGAGCAGGCAGCTGGACCCCCATGGTGCAGCCACGCTGGCCTCATTTCTCTGGCTAGGCAGGCTATGAAAAGGGGGGGGAAAAAGGACAATTGATGTTTCTGGAGCTGAGCGAAAAGGCATTGGCAGTCCAATGAAATACCTGAAAAAGTCTGTCCAAACCTGTGAGGGAGCAGAGGAAAATTCACGCTGGACTTTTCTGCTTCTTCCACTGGGACACGAGCAGAACAAAACTGGAGATGAGAAGCAAACCTCTTGTGTTCACTTTTCTTATGTTGTTCCTAGCTATTAAAAATCGTGAGACAGGGAAATTCATTCTAAGTGAAGACAACTATGTGCCAGACTCCAAAGTGTTTATTGACATGGGTGTGGAGTGGGAATATCGGAATGACGATGACAGAGAAACGGTGCAGACCATGGGACCTCTGCGCCACGGGATTGTTATTCTGGTAAGTCAAATGGAAACCATCTTCCACAGAACACAGTGTCAGAGCCATAATGGGCTATCACATCATCTGGATTCCTCTTGTGAGTTACCAGAAGACATCTGCTTCAATTATCAGACAATAGAAGATGTATTGTAATTCCTTTCTCCTAAATCGTTGCTCTGTACAAGAGTTGTTATAACTCAGGCTTATGTGTTGAGCAATCAGCTCTCCTGATCATTTCCTCTGGATGGCCTAACAATTGGTCACTGTGGAAAGACTCTCCAGATTACTTATCACATCTGACAGGAGAACATGAGTTAAAAAAAGGTCAAAGTGGTTCATATCAGCTTGATCTAATAACTCCTTCTCCCATCCATGTCTTGGCAATGTATCCAGCAGAGGTAGGTGCAGGAGTCTCGTGGTTCCAGATTCCCTTTGTCAGGGCACAGCCAGTTCCACAGTTCCCAAAACCAGCCAGCTATATTCTTTTCTCATTGCAAACCAGCAAACGATAGACTTCAAGGAGCAGGGATAAACTGATTTAGAATCCCTCTGAAAACAGCTGTAATGTGTTGATCTACACCAGCTGAACTTCAAAGGAGGAATAAATATTATGTTTCCAAAGGACCAATATTTTGCACTTTATTCTCACTGAGTTCCATTTTCTTGCATTTGTCTTAGTGCAGTGTGATAACAAAAACTCTTTCTAAATAGTTTATATTTCTGTCAAGAGCAAGTCACAAGCTTTGCAGAATTCCCAGGATTGCCATAAGAATATTTGTGTTTTATCAGAAATATAAGCAGTTTTCTTTGCTACTTTCAGTTATCTCTGCAGTTGAATTTGCTTTGTCTTTTAGTGGAACCATTCATTATCATTTTAGTACAAAATTTCCTTCCTCTATGATGGGATATGGAAAAAATTTAGTATTGTGAAGTCAGTCCAATGCTGGCAAGAACAGTAAGTCTAAATCAACAACAGTCTTTCTTAATGTGCAGTTTAGAAACTCTGTGTCATAAGGATAGAGATACTTTTTCATCAAGGAAAAAAAAAATTGTGTTGAGTGCAGCTAAAAGGTTTAAATCCCTCTGGGGATGTTTTTATATCTGAGCCATGATGGTCCCTATTTCATGTCATCTCACGTCATAGCTTCTGGTATCAGTGTTCCATATCTTTTATCCTTACATCTGGTTTGCTTACTAGGTGATTCCTCATGGTGGTGCCAAAATATCTTTGACTTACAAGTACATGATCCACGAAGATTCCTTGAATGTAGATAACAATAATGTTTTGGAAGAGGACTCAGTGTCATATGAATGGGCTTTGAAGAAATGGTCCCAGTGTTCAAAACCTTGTGGAGGAGGTAAAAACAAAACCCCAGATCATTCAAAATTGATTCATTGCCATGAGACACTGGAGAGACCAGTAGTATAGAAGGGATTTTATTTAAGTTAAGCAATAGATAAATAAATAGCAAATGGAGTTATATTGTTTGGGCGCAGTTGTGGGCTGGCTCATTTCTGATTGATGCTTTTGAAACTGAAAAATTGGACAAACGTGCAAGGATTGGATGAGGATCTCCAAGCTTTGAAGGTGACAAACCTCAGAGTGACATGGGGCAGCCCTTTGTAAATGCACATCGTGTGATGTGGACCTTGCAGTGCCAGACTTCTGCTTTTGGGGCCAGATGTGAACCCTGATGCTGTTCCCCAGGCTGATGGTCAGGTTGCAGCACTGGACCGTGGCTGGGCAGGTTTGCAGATGGGTTTTGAAATGTTAAATGTTGTTGTTGTTCTCATTAAAGCCTGCAGTAAAAAATAAAGGCGGTGAGCAATTCTGGGTATTAGATTTGCATGAGTAAGTGTTTATTTGGCACAGTTTACAGTTCCTTTTAGTATGGAGTTCCCACTGCAACCTTTGACAGCGTGTGTGCAGATTGTTTGAGATGTGAGCCCTCTGTGAGATCTTCCAGCACTGAGAATAAGAGGAGTGTGTTTCTCCAGGCTACCAGTTCACCAAGTACGGCTGCCGGAGGAAGACGGACCACAAGATGGTTCACCGCAGTTACTGCGAGCTCATCCAGAAGCCCAAGCCCATCCGCAGGGTGTGCAACCTCCAGGAGTGCTCCCAGCCCATGTAAGCATCCCCCCCACTGTCTTCAATCCAAATCTTCCTAAAGGTCATGTTTTGGGGCACTTAAACACAGGGAAAATATTTGACCTGTTGAATTTCTCTGGCTGCCCTCATGTAGGATGTTATGCCTGTTGTACCTTCATCTTTACTCTCCACAATCAAGTGTTATAAATATTTTAATTTACATTTTACAGGTGATTTTTTTTTTTTTTTGGACTGGAAGCAGGTTATTTCTGCCACGTGTAGGACTCATATATTCCTTGTGCTGCCACTGCAACAAGAAAGGAGTATGTTGATCCCAGCTTTTATCTCTGGGGACCAAGTATAGATTCCAGGAATCACAGCAAATAAATAGAACATACCACACAATATTTCCTAACTTCCTTTCAAAAAAAAAGATATTTGAAAGAGAAAAGGCAAGAAACTGTGCCCCATAAACTCAGCATGGGTCAGGGTTTAACGTTTATTTATTGGAAAACTGAAGTAATGACCTAACTCTATCTCAGGCTCTCTGGAAAGGACTGTATTCTCCTTTCAGCTGCAAATATAATTGGACCTGGGTACCACAAAGACTCAATAGGATCCTAAATTGTGCTTGGAACCCTGAAGTTTCAGTCACCTCTGTTTCCACAGAATGTCATCGGAGCATTTTGCTCTTGTACATAGGAGAGGCAATTATTTAAGGGGTTTTGTGATGCTCTGTGACACCCACTACACTAATATGCTGCTTCCTCACTGCTGGCAAAAACTCATCTTTGTCTCAGAAGTCACCTCACGATCCGTGGCTTTGTGCTCCACAGCACTCACTTTTCTCCACAGCTGGGTCATTTCAGTAGGTTACAAAAGAAAGTTGGGTGAAATTGTCCCTTTTTGTTTAACTGCAGCCTGCAGTGCAGTGCCTTGTGCCCATGCTATTTCTTGACTATATCTAAACCCAGGATTTTGTGAGTACTTTAAACTCGGAGTATTTCTTCAGACTACATACGTTTTTTGGTTAAGTTTATCCCATGAGTACTGTTTACATGGAACAATATTTCCATCGTGCAGATCTCTGCACTCTGTAAATATTTATAAACTGCTGTATATCTTCACTTAATTATAACCAAGCTTTCAGCAGTCTACACAAATTTCCTCTGGTCCTGTCTGTCCCTGTTGTTTTTCTTTAAGTTCCTTTCAATTTGTAGCTGTAATTTCATGAGCTGGTTTGGGTGATCAGTGAGGTTTTCAACGCATTGCAAACCACAGGTTTCGTTTTTCAGTGGCCAAATCGATTTGCACTTTATGAACTCAGACCTTCTGGTTTTCAGAGGAGTGTTGCCTTCCCCATTTATGGTGCTGAGGACCCCAATTTGCCCAAGCTCAGCACACTCAGCATTGGGTAGTAGCTGGGTTTGTCAGTGCTTCAGCTCATGGTGTCTACCATGACCAGGGACGTGATCCATGGAGTGCCCAGATGTGGGCCAGGCTGGAGCTGCATTTCAAGCCCAGATGTTCTGCTTCATTCCTGTGGGAACCAGCTGTGGGGAGGGTGGCTGGTGAATGCTGCATTATGAGACAAGGCCATCACATGCAGGGAGACCTGGGAAGCTCAGCAGCACCCTGGGGTGGCTGCTTTTATCTTAAAAGTTACCATATCTTTATGTGCAGTCTGGGAAAGGCCAGCTTAAAATCAAAGCAAATGAGCAAAGTAAGAATAATGTTTATCTCAGAAATAATGAGAAAGATTGGTGTTAAAGATCTGGGTCTTATTAGTGGTGTTTCAGGGGCATGGTTGAATAACCCTCACCGTAACTTCTGTGGGTTTTCATATCTTCTTTTTCTGTGTCAGAACTAGTATTAACATCCTGTTGAACCTGTGTTAAAGAGTTACAGCCCAACAGTTTGAACTTGCCTGGCTTAGGGGAGAGAATTTGACTCATCTTGCTCTCTTTTCACCAACCCAGCTGGGTTACAGGAGAGTGGGAGCCTTGCAGCAAATCTTGTGGGAAAACAGGGTACCAAGTGCGGTCCGTGCGGTGTATCCAGCCCCTCCACGACAACACAAACCGCTCCGTGCACACCAAGTACTGCAACAACGACCGCCCCGAGGGCAGGAGGCCCTGCAACCGGGAGCTGTGCCCTGCACAGTGGAGAATAGGACCCTGGTCACAGGTCAGTGCCTTCCTGGAGGTCTCAAGCTACTAATTCCTGAACGGGTGGGATGGCTACCTCAAGCAATGCCATCCCTTGCATTGTGAATAGATGCCTCACGTTTACAGTTGTTTATTGCTCAGACCAGGAGCCCTTTCTTGCAGTGTTTCACAATTCCTGGTGTACCACAAAAAGCAGTGAGTGGTTCTCCCTCTTGTGTAGTTACCTCAGGCATTATGGTCTTCGAATAATACACCACGTTGGCTCAGATCAAGGGCAGTGGTTTGAAATGCAGAAGGTGATTTCTAAAGCATCATTTCCGTAGGGGGGTTGGGGTCTAACTGCTGGGTGTCCTTGCAGTGCTCTGTCACCTGTGGCAATGGCACCCAGGATCGCCCGGTGCTGTGCCGCACCAGGGACAACGCCATCGGCCTGTGCAAGGAGAACAAACCAGAGAACGTAAGGATTTGCAGACTACCTCCGTGTCCAAGTGAGTGCTTGTCTTCCATAGCATATAGTCCTCCTTGAAAAAGTATTAATTTCTTTATTTGCAATGCCTTCATCGAGTTTATGCTGGGGTGCTGCACCTGCCTGTGGTGGCAGTTCTCCATAGTCCCTGCTTTGAAAAGACTTCTCTTTTCTGGGAATTCTCTTCTGCTGGGGAGCACCACTTTCTCCAGAGCAGCATGAGAGTCTGGGGCAGACCTCAGTGCAGTGGGGATGGCTGGATCTGCCAGCAGCTGACAGCTGCCCTGGGTGAGGAACACTGCCCGAGTCCAGCCCTGCACCCCTGAGACCTGCAGGGCTTGGCAGGAGCCTGCTGGCTTGTGGCTAACCAAGGGCATCATGTACAAAGATGCCTCTTTGCTTTCCCCATCTCCACTGACAGTTCCAGGCCTCTTTTCCATTTGGTCAAACATAAGTTATCTGCAGGGGTTATCTAAGTCAGTTTTTTAAAGCTATAATTAATTTTTTCCTTCTTAATCCAGGACAATACGGCCTTTATCCTTGTTAGCTTTTCAGCTGTTAGCATATTATGCCTGTGAGATCATTTTATGTATTCCTATTATTAAGTAATTCATATTGTTCTTTTATTCCTGATGTATTGCTCAGGGTAGCTTTTGATTCCTAATTAATTAGAAGCAAGCTGTCAATTATGGTCTCAGATACAAAGATTTTAACAAGGCAGTATAACTAAATCAGACTGCATGTCCCTGAGGACGTCAGTAACACTGCCCTGCTGGAGAACTGGCCTTTGGGCTGGCTTTGGTGTTGGCTGCCGAGTGCTGAGTATGAGTTGTAGCAAACTCCCCAAAATTACACAGCCTGGTCCTAATCCTTCCCTGGGCTCCTTCACCACTGGAGCCCCCTCACTCTCTTAGCTTATCCCCTTCTGACAGGGCAACTGCTTCATGCTGTCTAACATATGTTGTGTTACGTCTCTTTTTTCCCCTCTATTCAAGGAAATGTTTCTGACCCTTCAAAGAAAACCTACATGATACAATGGCTGTCAAGACCTGATCCAGACTACCCCATCCAGAAAATATCTTCAAGTAAAAGACCCATTTATAACTCTGCCTTTGCCCTTAAATGCATGCCACATCGAGTGTGGACTTTGCCTTTTGCTCTCTTCTTCTCTCTATGCGGAAAGTTCCCTTGACTTTGCCAAGTTTAAATCTTGGGCTGAATCTGTTTTTTCACACCAGGCACTTGGTGCTCGGTGTCTTTCTTCTCTGGAGCTTGCGTAGCACTGGTGGTGGAGGTCTTGAAGTGTTGGATGTGTGAAGTTGGATCTCCACAGTATGTTGCAGTCCTCTGAAAGGGAGCTGGGATTGGTTTGCTTGTTGCTTGGTGATGGTGAAAAAAGGCTCTTACTGGTTCCTGATGTTCAGTTTGATAGCAAAACTGAGAACTTATTGTGAATGTGATCACATCACAATAATGACACCTTGTAGTGCTAAAGTTCTCCTTTATCTAAAAACCCGAAATCTCGTAACTCTCTGGTTTCAGTTCGCTGACAGGGTAGTCTGATGAGTGGAGGAGTTTCATTCCATTTTCCTTTGCGGGGCTCTTGTTTTCCTCACCCTTGCTGCTCATTTTTTTTCTCCCTTGACCCTCCCATTTACATTTGTGACCCCTGGAGGGCTCACCGGGAAGCAGAAGCTGTTTCTGTCGGTCCTTCCCGCGCTGCTACGATGCCGTCGGCTCTTGCCAAACTCCTGGTGGTGGTTTGGTGTGGGTTTTTTCCTGGAGAAAAGCTGCATTCATTTATTTATTTTTTTTCCCCATCGCACAATTTTTGCCAGTTTTGCGTCCTTTTCACTTTTGAAACAGACCCTAAGCAGAACAGGCATGGTCCACGTTGAGGGTGGCGTGGTGGTGTTTTCCTTCCCGTGGTGGAGGCAATATGATGTTTTCCTTGACTACGATGTCTCCAGCTGCTCAGCACGGAGCTGTTTATACTCATCACATCTTTGGTCTTTTTTCACCATGTGCATGTCTGACTTGACTGGTATGGTTGTGTGTGTGTGTGTGCTCTGTGTGTGTGTGCTCTTAGATGTGTCAACTGGCAAACATAACAGTGTGAACTACTACAGAATTACCTCAATTTTTATTGCTTTTTTTTTGCTTAGAAGAAGAATTTTAGAAAAATGCCTTAATGTTGAAATGTAAATGGCATTAATTTACCAGATCCAGCTTTAAATATGAACAGTACACTGGTACCTTGAGTTAATCTTCATATGGAGTGTTTTTACTTGAATGATAACTACTGGAAGGCAGTAAATTTAATTGGAGGTTAATTTGCACAGTGCATATCCATATCTTCATCGAGACAGGATTGTGGCCTGACTTACTGAGATTTAACTGGCATTTGTGCTTCACCTTCCGTGTTTGTGTTGAAGATTTGGAATTCACAAGTCATAAACTTGTTTGTGACAGTCAGTACCAATAGTAATGTATCAACTGTAAATCTGCAGTCTTGGAGCAAATTACTACCTTATTGCTTTGACCATATTTTTTGGAAAAGTGGCATTTTTGAATCTTTGGGTCGTCAACAGTGTAGCACTTCAAACTTGTCATTATCATGTGATCACATAATGAAATTTTGCTGTTAATATGATAATTTCCTGAAACATGTTAACAATTTACATGACAAGGTGAAAAAGCAAAGACACGTATCTGGCACTGAATACTGTTATGTAAAATAATTGGTGTTTAACTGTATAAATATATTCATGACTGTTACCTTTAAATAGACAATGTTTAGTGATGTTTCAAGAGATGGGTGGCTATAGAGAATGGTGCAATAAGGTATCTGGGCATTGTGCACTATGTCTATATGCACTTTGGTTTATCAGGGATATTTTATTAGTGTTTTGTATGTATTTAACATAATATTAAAGATGTGCCAATTCAGTTTGCTTTTCAATATTTTTTTATGAGACTAATGTGTACCAAAGTGACTGTGAAACTGATTTATTTTTTTCTTACTGATGTTTTGAATATATACTTCCAGTCTGTCATGCATACTGCAAGTAAAAATAAATAAAAGTTCAGCAAATCTGGATATTTTGCTTTGGGTAGAGGATCAAAATTTCATTCTGACGTTCAGAAGTTCCAGAGTTTATTTATTTAACTTATCAGGTGTCCCTAATCTTATCATATAAAGGAGGTTTATTTCTGTGTATTTTTAAGCTTGACATTGCGTATTTTTGATAGGAAAAAAGGCATTTTTCTAAAGGTGCTTTTAGTGATTCTTACAAAGCCAAGAACAGCCCTGCCTTGTTGAAACCACATTTAAATGTTGTATCTGTTGGCTTTTATTTTGCAAACCATTTGGAGGAACGTGCATAAGGGTCATGCAACACAAGGCAAAATGTTCAAAGGGAGCTCTCATGTGGTATGTAAAAATACATATAAAGCTGTGTAGGCACATGCAGGCCTTTGTATGGAGCTGTACCTGCAGGTATGAACAGTTCCAGCTCTTACAGACTGGTTTGGAGAGCTCTCCAAAACCAAGGTACTATTCTTAGGTTCCTAAGGAAGGAGTTGTTCCTTATTTCCAGCAGCATTTCTGTTTAGCATCTGAAAAATATGAAAGCTAACCGATGTGTTTGGAAGTGGGAACTAGAATTTTGCTTTTCTGCACCAAATGCAAGAATCAGGGCATAGATACAGAGTAAGGGAAATGTTTTCACTTTCCTCAGCCAGCACCAGCCTTTTGAAGCAGCAGCAGCAGTTATTAGTTTATTTTAGACTGATATGTTTGCCAATTAAACACCTACAGTGCCCTGTTTTGTTAACTGAGGATGAGTGAAGAGGTGGCACCTACGCTTTCTGAGTTCCCTTGATATCTCTGAATCTGCTCTGCTTCTCTCCTTTGCTGGGAGGGTGCTGGCACAAGTCAGTGCTCGTAGCAGGAGGGTGAAATGTGAGCTCCAGTAAGAGGCTGACTCGAGCTGTCTGCCATCGGGTGCACTCTAAATAAAGGCGAGTAATTGGAGTTACTCATCCTTTACTGTAAGAGTAGCTGGAAATGTAGTAAGAGCAGGGAGAGAGACAGCAGTGATTTCATCTGTCTCAGCACTCTGGTCACAGAGAAAATGTTTTGTTATCGATGATGCCAAGTGTTGGTCAGTCTGCCTTTCTCCTCAGCCCTCTCCTCTCCTCCAAGCCCTCTGACTTCTCTCTCATCGTGGGCTGCGTGTTGGGATTTTTCCTTCACTGTGGTGTCTGGCTCCATTACTTCATCCTGGAGGTGCAGGAGCTGAGGAGTGTGTGTGTAGGACAGAGGACAGGTAGCTTTCTCTCCAAGGAGCCTGCTAACCCCTCACCATCCATCTGCCACCAATTCATATGGTCCTCTCCCTCCTCTGAGCAGAAATCACAAGGGCTTGAGTAATCTCTGAATAGGCTTCACTTTATGTTTCTCAGGCAGTAACACTGTTTGACCAGATCAACTTTAATGCCTCAGCCTACAATTTGCCACTTGTATTTCAGCAAGATCAGGATCTGCTGTAACACTTCTATTATAGTGCAAATTGTCATAAGAGCTGCTGGCAGCTTAAAGCTTGTTTATTACCATTATTTCTCTTTTATGACAGCTTTTCCGTCAGTGACACAAAAATCAGGACTTGTTACTGAGTCTCCCAATCATTAATGGACTGGCTTAGCTCCATCACACTGGAGTTTGTTGTTCCAAAAATACCAGCTCCCCTCTAAGAGGAGGAGAAATGCTAAGTGTTAAATGCACTGCTTTTCTCTTGAGCAAGGGACACACTGAGGCAAGGTGGTTGTTTTCGGAGTAGAAGTACCTGGCAAAAACATCACACCAATGGAAGATGGATTAATTCTGAGAGTTACACAGTACACATCAAAGTGAGACTTTCCTGAGCTGTTCTGGATAAATTAAGTTACCCCTGACTGTGGTTAGGATGTAGAAAAACATTAAAAGGAGTGAAGGGGGGAAAAACTAGATTTCTTAATATAAACCCTGGTGACTTTCTGGGGTTTAGCAACGACACAGCACTATCAGTGTGTCTTGAAGTTTAAACCAAGACAGGAGCACAATTCATTGTGGTGTCATTCAGCACGGTGTTCAGGGGAGCACTTCCAGCATGCAAGGCCAGAAATTCAAGTGTTACGTTCTAGAGCTTGGCTGGGGCTGGTACAAACAGTTCAGATCAGCTTTTGCAGCCCTTGAAGTGAGTTGAGTTTTAGGTTTAATATTATTCCTGCTTCTGCTTATAGAAGGCTCATTTGCTAGTTTCACATCCCACTTTAAATATCAAACCCTCTGCCCACTGCCAAAGCTTCAGCTGTGTTTCTTTTTCTGATTAATGTGAAGATGCTCTTTATTTATCTGTTCCCTTTTTCTCTTTCAGAAGATCATTGTCAAGGAGACAAGTCAATGTTTTGTCGCATGGAAGTTCTCTCTCGTTACTGCTCCATTCCTGGTTACAATAAGCTGTGTTGCAAGTCCTGTAACATGTACAGCAACGTAACAGAGGATGGCAATGCAACTGATGCTAATGTAAATAAGAATAATGTCATTGAGGAGGAGCTCCTGACAACCCTCAGCCCTCCCACGGGAGTGTCCACCACACAGCCTGCCACCAGCCCTCCTCTGGTTTCCAAAACACCCCCTTCCAATGCGACTGAGGAGCACCCAGAAATCAATGCAGTGGATGTTCCCTACAGAGTTGATGGGTTGGATAATGAAGTACCACAGCACAACATCATTACACGGAGGAGGATGCCTTATGAAAGGACAAGGAATCAAAGAATTCAGGAGCTGATTGCTGAGAAAATGAAAAAAGAGACTCTTAGGAAAATAAACTAAAATGGAAATATGGCACAAACAACATTTTTCTCTTATAGAGATGTTAGAAACATCATAGTATTGCCCGTGTCGTAGAGACAAAAAAAGGGGAAAAATCAAAGTGGTGCTATGGCAGAGATGCCAAATCCTCAAGCCTACAACAAATGGAAATGGCAGGTTGTTTGATAAATGCTAATCTGAACACTTTGATGGCTAGGTTAGGTGTACAGGGTACGGCAGAGTATTAGTGCAATATCCCTCCAGTGTTCCACTGAATCCAAACAAACCATAATGCTTAGGCCAGGTTAGAAGGTTTCTTGGTCATGGGCTCTTTTTAAGTCTTCCATGCCTGTGCAAAACTGCTTGGGAATAGCAATGGGAATTACACTTAGAGTGGAGGAAAGCAATGCCTTTAACACTGACAAGCAGGTGGTCAGCAATCCTGTGATGCTTCTGTGCATTGCATAAAGCCAGCACTAACACAGCCTGGTTCAGGAAGGTACCTGAGGACACGCCAGACTCACTTTGGCTGACTTTGGGCACGGCTCAGCATGTGTTCCTGTAGCTTTCTGAACCAGGACTGTGTTAGAAAAACATATAGAAAATTCTGTAGCCATATATTTATGTGTAAATTAAAAACTGGCAAACAGTGGTTTATGTACTTCCATAAACAATCTCAATGGATTCTCCTAAACTTTTGGATACAGGCAAGACATTTATTAGAGTAGATCGGGCCGACTTGGACTGACAACAT
Organism: Anabacerthia variegaticeps; assembly: GCA_035583185.1. Taxonomy (NCBI): domain Eukaryota; kingdom Metazoa; phylum Chordata; class Aves; order Passeriformes; family Furnariidae; genus Anabacerthia; species Anabacerthia variegaticeps. The sequence goes on along the minus strand of JAWWEW010000028.1, from coordinate 10,751,607 downwards.
CCTAGTCTTTCTGTTTACAATTATCCATATTTTTGGTAGTCTTTAAGTTCCTGTAATGCAACAGCCTCAGTGATCGTTGTTGGGTGGTGCTTTTTTTATGAGTCTGATTTTTTTTCTACCCACATTCTGTTTAACTTAAAGATGACTGGATCCTTGTTGTCTTTTCTTTGGTGCTTTGTTAAGAAAGACATTTTTTCCGCCCCATAGGATGCAGTTATTTTTGAGGAAATAATTTTGTATTATCTTCCTTTCCTTAGGGGAGGTTTATTGGTGCAGAAGTGAACAACTGTTTGCTGTGCCCTTACACAAACACACACACACACACACACACACACACACGTGTATTTGCAGCACCAGGTCTGCTAGAAACTTTAAGATGTGTAACCTGACAACCCTTTGAGTACTTCCTTTCCCCTCAGGGTCATCATGGTTTTCATAGGTCATTTTGAATTCCTGGCTGGAGAATAGAAGATGAATTCAGCTTGGCTCTAACACCTCCGAGACAGGGAGCATGGACTGGTTCCTGCTGTGGGTGGCATCTGAGCAGTTTTTTTCCTGGCTGGGACTCTTCCATTTGTTTCCTCTTTGCTGGTAAACCTCCTGCAGAGCCCAGGGCTTCCCTGAAATCCTCCTTTTACCACTAGGTATGTCTGATGGCTCCTAGTTCACATTTTCCAGTCTGAGGCTAAGATCTCATCCTGCAGCCTGAGCTGGTCTCGGTTTGAAGCAGTGCCAGCAATAAACCCGTATGTACAAATATTGGGAATGTGCTGCATTTGCAGCAATATGTGAGTACTTCTCTGGCCTGGCTGCTGGCAAGGAGCTTCCCAGGTCTTTCAAGATGAACCACACGTGGCTCCCTGCAACTCTGCCTTCTGCCCTCAGCCACCATGATCTGAATGAGATGCCCAGTCTCCTCTTCCAAAGAAGCCATTCCTGCTGGGAAGGAGGAGAGAGCCTGCAGAAACCTCAGGCTGCAGCACCTGGATGTGGAACTGTGCTGGTCTGGATTCTTTGAAGTGCAACACCTGCTCTAAGAAGAATATTTTGTGGAGACAGTGGCCAAAGCAGAGAAGGAATGTTTTCATCTGGAGCGGTGGCATCAAGCGCCCCTTCTTACAGAGAACCGAGGTGATACACTTGGAGCAGCTCAGATAGTGAAGGGATGGGAGTTACACTGAAGACCATGAAGGCTTGGAAGCACAACAGGCCTGATAAAAGTCCAGAGCACTGGGAAACACCTCCTGGGCCAAGCAGACGTGGCAGCAGCTGTGGAAGCAGCAGCCAGAGCGAGCAACAATCTGTTCTGGTTTGGAAAAGTAAAACTGAGGCGCTGCAGTTTGGCAGCACAGCAGCAGGAGTCCCACCACAGACTTAACTCCTGGCACACTGAGTGTTTTCCTGGAGGCAAAGGGTGCTTATCTTCAGTGTCCCATCCCACTCGTCTGCCATGGGATTTGTGGTTGCACCAAGGGATTTGTGGTCGTCTTCGGACTGGACAAGTTTTGGTAACAGCGTAGGGTCAGGTCACATCTGTGCAGAAGAGAGAGATGCAGAAGTGAGCACTGAAGGGAAAAAAACCCACTATGCTATTTATAAGCAAGGAAGATGTGTCTAAATGAACAGCATTCCAGCTGCTGTGCCATGGGAGACACAAGCTGTAGCTGGGCTCCCAGCCTGCACTCAGAGTATTTCTTGCCTTCCACATTTCCTTTACACAGATGTGGTTAGTATAAAACTCATCTTTTCCCCTTCAAGTTAATATCCTTTTAGCTCTGTGGACAATAAAAATAAGCCACAACCCCCAGCTTTTTTCATAGCCTAGACGTACATCCAAGCATATGAAACTTAGGAAAAACCCTTAAAACCCAAGGATAGAAAGGGGTTGGGGCTGGATTTACACAGATGGGGAGGTGGAATTTTGCTGCCTGGGTGGTACCAGTCTCACTCACTGGGACTTTGTGGAGACCCATTGCTCTGACCTCCAAAAGCCTGAGATAACTCATCTCACGGATTCTGTTCTGCCTTAGCCTTTGGAGTAGGCTTAGTCAACCAGGCAATCTGAGGAAATACCACAGCAGGCAATGCCCACAGCTCAGAAAAAGCATTTTTCCAGATAGGGTGGAAACTTCCACTGCTCCAAGGAGCAGGAGCAGCCCCCCAGAAGGCTGGTCTGGTGCTACATTAGGTCTAGTGTTCATTAAGAACCTGATGGCATCTGCATTTAGGAGGGGCTTGCTTCCTTCTCAATCTCACTTTTGTGGAGATTTAATTCGATTTGTTTTTTGCTGTTTTAATTCTACTGAATATTTCTCTAGTTGTTGGGGAATACTGAAATATTTGAAGCAGCAGCTTCAGTCTAGATTGATCAAGACAGTGGGAGGATGAGGGTTTCTCTCCCACAGTCTTGCTGTATGAGAGGGGGGCAAGTTGAGTCTCTTCAGCCCAGGAAAGGTGACTTCTTTTCAAGCTGCTTTGAGTTCTTCAGAAGGTGTTTTTTTTCAGCAGTTCCCCATGACGGTTGTTTCCTAAGAACATGTTAATAACTTCTACTGGAAAACCCAATGCAGAGCTCTATTGATAAAAGAAAAGCAGCCCCAGGCAATAGGTGGGGGTTTCCTCTCAACTCCACATCTCGCAGTGGAAAATTCGGTCTTTTTTTTTTTTGGTTGGTTGAACTTTGACAACTGTTTCATTTTCTCTAAAATGCTGTAACTGGGCAAGAGCATCATCACAGTGTGCCTTCTGTAACCAGTTTGCTGTCGCCCAGGTGCTGCATTTTGAGACATAATGAGCAGAAAGTGGTAATTTAATGTAACCTAATCCCCAGAAACTAAAGTAGGCTTATATAGCAATATATTCCTGCAGAGACCATCTCAGAGGTCTGAGAGCTAAAGCACTGTGCTCCCATGAAACAATGCATTTGTGACCTAACCATGCAAGTACACAGCTTTCTAAATTGTCATTTTTCTGCTGGTCTAGACCTAAAATCCAAGCGACAGCCTCTCATGAAAAATCCCAAATAAATTCTGGTTCCCTCGGCTCCAATCATCTGCCATTTTTTTCACCAACATTCCTTTAAAAATTTCTGTAATCTGTTACGAATGCATCACTTTTTATATTCATATATCCATTCAATATTTAGTCTCACAACATCTCCATAGAATGCTTTCAGATATTTTGAGAATTCTAGAAACGGTGCTTTACCAGTACTCAAAGGGTTTTATGTTTTATTTTATTACGTAATGCATTTAATGTCTTATTTACTCACCTACAGTGCACAGTATTAGCTATGTTCATCTGAATATCTATATGCAACTTCCATTCACTTACATATGCCTTAACAGAAATTGCAATAAATAGCCATTTCTTGTATATTAAAAATGTATATACAAATTAGAATCTTTAATTTTATAATTTATTAAATTCAAATGTCTGTGTTCTTTTGCAAAAAAAAAAAAAAAAAAAAAAAGTTTGGCTTTTCCCTGTGCTTTTTTCATTGAATTAACATAACGCAGAGGTGCTGAAGGAGGAGGAACCAGCGTTTCAGATTCAAACCCAGTTCAATTTCTACAACTTTATCCTAATGAAGTGGGATTGGGATACACTTACTGCCAAAGTCCTATGTCCTTGTTACAATATCCATCATCCAAGGCTGAAAATCAGGAAGCCACTGGACCAAAACCTTTGTCAGTAACTGCACAGAAATTAATCAAACTCACTCAAACCTGCTTGAGGCTGAAATCCATGCTGGTCCATGTATCATCTCCTGAAGAGGCTCAGTTCAGGACTGATGAGTAAATTCCATTTTGCATGTGCTATTGATAAAATAATTGATCTTTTCCATGAAATTCTTTTCCGTACATTTTCCTGCCATATCCTGCACACTGGTAGCCAGGTTCCCTTTAAAGCATAATTGAATCTCTCCCATCTAATTGAAGTTTTTTGCTTCAGGACTTGAAAGATCCCTGCTTACTGTCATTATTCAGTGAGCACCATTCAGTGCATTCATGTCCAACATGTTCTTTAATCAGGTAACAAACCACCTCAGCATTTTCCATATGGAAAAGTCATTTACTTACTTAAATGTCCTGATAAAACGGTGGATCGGCCACGCCTGGAGTTCATTTACTGTGACAATTCATACAGTATTGACAAGGGTCATATTTAATTGCCTTTTCCTTCCACAACTCAAAGATTTTGAGGTTTTTAGAGCGGCCATGGGAAAGGGTCTCATGTCCATAATCCAGACAGGAGAAACACCCACAGTGGGGTCAGACATGTCCAACACCCCTCCTTCTCCCCCTGGGTCTGACATTTGCCCAGCTCAGTGCAGTGTGTGCATTAAAGCAAAAGCTCTCTGGCAGTGGGAGAAAAGGACATGTTATCCTAAAAGAGAAAAGGGAAAATGCTCTGTCTCATTTGCAGGGATGATGTCTGTGCTGCTCTGTGGCACCCACAGACACCAAATACTGGTGTTTTACCTGTTCCTGTGCGCAAAGCCATGCCTGGCTCTGTGCATCCCCTCCACAAGAGCAAACCCACAGGGTGTGATTTGGCACAAGTTATAAGCTCAATGCCAGACCCGTGCATTGCACTTCAAAATGGGTCTCAGGGTCTGCAACCTCAGGCTCTTGTGCCTGAAGACCCCCACCCTGGAGAGGTGCTGAGGGGAGACCCCACTGCCTTCATGGGAATCACTGTCTGGCCTTGGAAGAAATAAAATTGGCCTGTGCCATGAGGTTGGGTAATTTTGGGAGTTCAGCTTTTTGATGCGTGCCATGAGTGAATTCACAGCATGTGAATATGCTCCCCTTCCTTGTGTCCAAGGGCACTGCAGCATTACCTGGTTCAACAAGAAGGAATGGGCTACAGATGGGGCTTCCTACAAATCTGCTTGCAGCCCTAACACCAGCTTGAGCAAAGCAAAAGGCCTGTGATGATAAACCAGAGCCTTCCTGGGCAAATATTCATGTCCTGGGAGAAAGATTCACAGCTTGAGGGTGCAAAAAAAATAAAATAGCAGCTCAAGTTGCAATTCCAGGCCAGGAAAGCAGTTATGCAGGTTATTGTCCCCTACACCAGGCAGAAGGTAGCTCCTCCAAAGGGGGACACAGGATGATTTCCAGGCTCCCACTTGAGGTTCTGGCTCAACACAGGGGTCAAATGATGCTGCAGAGTCCTTCTGGGGGGTGAATGCCTGGAAACCCCACGAGAGCTCCATGTGTGCGTGTGGATATGTGTGCAGATGCATCACTTGGCTCTGGTCTCTCTCCCTGCCCCTCTCCCCATGACCCTTCCACGGTCCTTCCTCCAGCAGCAGCTTCCCAAAGATGAGCAGGGACCAAAGGGATGGAGCCACAGAGCATTAAGTACGAGAGCACAAAAGCTCCTCACAGTAAGGAGCCGAGCAGGATAACACACGTGGCAAACCCCTCATCCTAATCAAAACCCTCATCCTAATTAATCCGCTGGCTCATGAGCAGAGCTCCCACCAAAATCGCGCTTTGGCTCCGTGCAGCCCCAGCAGGACCCGCCCCGGAGGCTGCAAATCTGCGATGCGGAGCGTCGAGTCGAGTTACCACTAGATGGTGGCACGGCACAAGAAGTACGATTATGAAACTTGGGTGTCAGGGTGAAAAATCCTTCGGTAGGGTGGAATGGGCTCTCTGCATCCCCGGGGTCGCAGGAAGGAGCAGATGGAGTGAAATCCACTCGGCTCAGTCCCCACGGCAGGGTGGATGTATTTGAAGATGCTGCTGTGCTGCTGCCCCTGCCCTTCCAGCAGCTGGGGGCTGAAGAACGAGCAGGGATCCTGAGGGAGATAAACAGACAGTGGAGAAATAGAGCCATGATCAGCCACACAGCCCAAACCACAGAAAACAGCTCAAAAATTAAGTAGTTTTCTGGGGTTGCTGTTTCTTAGGGCCTCTAAACACAGCCCAGCTCCTCTAAAAAGAGGAATGTTTAGAGTCCAGTAACATTGCGGGGTTTCCCACTGATGGTTGTCATGTAATATTTTAAACCCTTTATTAAAGAATTATAGCATTTATAGGAACAAAAACCTGTCTTGGATGACCCTGTTGCTGTCAGGACAAGGGCTTTCATGGGCCCCCAGGCAGGAGAAGGCTTCCAGGTGATGGCAGCACAGTGTCCCCACTGAGCCCTGCCACAATCAACCCTCCAGGTTTTCATGGGGTGCATCCAAAAGGGACCAGTCACTTCAGGATAGAATCTAAAATAATGTATGCAAAAATGCAGCCACACAAAGATGCGATATAACCATATGCAGATCAGTAATAATATAAATAAAAATATTTATATTATTTTAAATAAATAGCCTGGGCTGAATTCCCAGGGGGATTTGCCAGTGAGTTTTCACCATGGTTTGTACTTCTGAGACTTCAAAGTACTTCAGCTCTCTCTCTGCTGGCCATGGGCAACCAGCACCAATGAGTGACACTGCAATGGTCCAGAAACTCCCAGTGAAGGCTCCCGGGAATCATTTTCCAAGCTTAATTGAAATCCCAAGGAAAATAAGTGCCTAAATCACTGTGAGCCTTTGCAAAAGCTCCCAGCGTGACTCCCCCCAAATGGAAGGATGGCTCAGTTCCTGCAAACAAGCCTTGTGCCATGTGGTGAGGTGCTGCAGCCACCCAGCCCTCACAGCAACCAGTTCCTCACCCACAGAAGACCAAGAAATACCCAGTAATTTCCAGGCAATCCATGAGCAGCAATGCCAGTGTTTGCACACGTGGCCACCACCGGGCCCTGTGTGAGCTGCAGTCAAGGCAACAGCTGGGGATGCGACATTCCCAACCCAGCTCTGCCTGGTTGATACGAAAACAGCTCATTAATGTTTCATGGGAGTGGCTTTGCTGCTGCTCTCGTGGTTGCTTGCTCTAATGCACAGGAGGTTAATGGGGTGGGGGGTGTAATTAGAGAACATAAATCACCTGCAATCTGGCACAAATCAGGTCAAAACATTTTCCTTTCCTGGAGTTTTAGTGACAAACATAGAAAGAGAATCACAGAATGGTTTTGGTTGGAAGAGTCCTTAAAAATCATCTCCTTCCAACCACCCTGCCACAGACAGGGACATTTTCCACTATCCCATGTTGCTCCAAGCCCCATTCAACCTGGCTTTGAACACTTCCAGGGGTGGGGCATCCACAGGTTCTCTGGGCAACCTGTGCCAGGGCCTGCCCACCCTCACAGGGAAGAATTTCTTGCTCATCTAAATCTCTCCTCTTTTAATTTAAAACTGTTCCCCCTTGTTCTATTCACCATCTGCCCTGTAAAAAGTCGCTCTCCCTCATGCAAGAGAGAAGCAGCTCTTCGAGGTGGTTGATGCACCTTCCCAGAGGACCTGCTTTGAAGCATGGAGATGCTCAGGGTTGTGTTAACCCCATATTCCATCCCAGGGAAGAGCCAACACTTCATCAAAGCCTGGCATTCACACCACTCCATTTCTGACATGCTCTGATGTGTCAGATCCCAGATCAGCACAGGAGCAGCATCACCCAACCCCACACCAGGTGCTACCTTTGCCAGTTCACCAAAATGCCCCTTTCCTGCAGACAAGAGTGTGGCAGGACCACGTGCACACATCCCTTCCCAAGGCAGGTGACTTTGGATGCTGCTCCACTCTGGGAGGGGGAGTGGGCAGAATTGGGGTCAAACCTGGTAAAACATCCAAATTTACAGTTCTAGTGGTTAGCAGGAAAGCTTGAAACTGACACCCTAAATATCTCTTGGGAGCCTTCTAATCAGGAAGGGAAGTGAATGGACCTTCAGCTTAGTGTGGTTTTTAGCCCAATTTTGGTGGCACACAAAGTGCTTCCAGTGGGGGAGCTTAAAAACCAGCATTTCTTTCCAGCTGGGATTTTGCCACTGGTGCCCAGGGCAGTGATGCCAGCGTCCCAGTGCCCAGGGCTCGGCTGTGTCACCACGGGCATCAGCAGAGCAGCGCCATGACATCCCTGAGCTGTCACCTCAGTGCCACCAGCTGTGACCTGCACCCAGCCAGTGAACTCCACACAGCTGCCCAGCTCCCCTGGCACCTATGGGGGTAGTGGTTTCCCAAACCAGGCTGGAGGAGCTTTTATTCTTTTATCTTTTCTGTGCAGATTCATTGCTTTGGGAAGCATAAGGTGATTTTTTTTGCCCCCTAAATAAATATTCCTCACAATATTCCAAAGCAAACATTGGCAGGGCTGGTGCCCCATCAGGTGGATGTTGGCTTTAGTCAAAAATGCTGGCCCTGAGCTCCCATTTGACATTAAAGACATTTTCCCTGAAAATAGCCATAGCGGGAATTGACTTTACTATCCATTTAGGGCTCCCAAAAATTAACAAGTTTGTTTATGCAAACATCAGCAAACTTCAAAAATGCCCAAAAGAGAGTCACACTTACCCAGCTCTGCTAAACTGCTCAAACACAAGGCTCTCCCAAAAACTGGGAGAGTTCAAAAAACAATAATTAAAACCATAAATAAATGAACAGACAGAAAACCAAACCAAAAAACACCTGTCAGCATTTATGTCTCAGACACTCAACCAAGCCCTGCAGAACTAACAACTGGTGTTTTCCTCTGCAGCTCAGGCTCTGCTGCTGTTGCTGTTTCCTTTTGCCATTAATCCCATTTGGTGATGGTTTTCACGCACCCAGGAATGCTGATTCACCACACCCCGAGGGAGAGGGATGATTTACCCAGAGCCAACCTCAGAAGTGCTTGGAAGACACCTATGACGGTTTCATAACAAGCATTCAAAATCGCATCTTTTTTAATTTTAAATAAAATTAACTTAAAGAATGGCTGTGGTGGAGGTAAAAAAGCAAGAGGTATCTCATTAATAACAGCTACTTTTTAAACTGTATCTGGTATTTTTAATGTATATTTTAACCTTCATATCATCCAGAATGCAAAAAATATGATAGAGAACCAATCATTTATACTGGCATTATCTGAGTAATTCCAGTAACAGTGATTCAAATGAATGCAATTTTCTTATAGTAACACCAGATGCCTGGAAGAAACTAATTTTAACAGATAACTGGAATGTTTTATTGCAAACCTATATTTTCAGGGGAGTTTCATAAAGAAATACCTTACCTTACCACATTTCATGAGGACCTGGAGGCTCTTGCACAGCACCTCTAGTGTGGGGTGTGAGGTCTCCACAGCCCCATCTGGACAACACCAAAACTACACCAAGGGATGATGGTATGGAAAAGCTTTAGGAGGTTCTCTGACCTTGTCAGACAACTGATATCCCAACCCTGAGCCTGATGCAGGTCCTCTCAGAGCTCCTGCCCTCCCTGGTGAGGTGGGCACAGCCAACCTCATGCCTTGCATGTCCCCAGGTCCATTTATTCCATACAGACCTTTGAGAAGGAGGCATCTCCAGCCAGAATGACAGAGGGCAAACATCTTGAAGACTTTTTTTGACAGAGAACATATCCGTGTGTATCTGTACATTGGGAATTATTTTCCAGATCAGTGATTTTCCTCACAAAACAGCTTGCCCAAGCTGCTTGGAGTAATTTGGGTCTGAGGGTTTTTTCCTTTCGATGGTAATTACACTGCCTGCAGGCAAGAAGGAAAAATTTAAGTTCAAAGTTGTTACTACAGCATGATCCCAGCTATCATTGCTGTTAGCAAATTTAATGCATGAAGGTTGAGGGTCATTTCAGCTAATTTCAGCTTTTTGGCAGCAGAAGTCCAGACAAACAGCATAAGCTTACTCACCTATTATATTGAAATGCTAAGCAATGGCTATTTCCAGAAAGAAAATAGAAAATCTACTTTGACTCCTACCCTGAAGGGATGCACAAGTCTGTTGAGCTGCTTATTTCTTTCCACCAGAGATAAAGAAAGAACCTGGATGATGAATGTGGGTTTGGGTGACCAAATCAGCAGTTGCAGCCAATCCGAGCCTGAATGCTGGAAACACAGAGAATACTTGCATTAAAACTAAGGTGGTGATTTTTAATCTAGGATTCCTGCTTTTCTCTCCATCCCTCTCAGCAGCTCAGGATGGGCTTTTTGGGGAGCAGCAAGGTTCAGAAATGCAGTCAGACTGCCTGGCCTGAGTCCCACAGGGATGCTGTGTGGCATGGCTATTCCCCGGGAAGGAGCAGCAGCTGCTGGGGCTGCCTCTGAGGACAGTGTTGGGAAACAAATACAGAAGGAAGACTCTGCTGCAACATAACTATTTATCCCCCCACCCAACGTGATGCTGCAAGACAGGCTATGAGAGGGACGCTGGGGTTATTCAAGAACTGCAATCGGTTTGCAGCATGTTAATAAGGCAGAAAACAAAGGCAAATCCCTGCTGCCAAAGGACCCGCAAGGTCGGACGCTGCCACTCCTCCTGGCACAGGAATTATTTGCAGTAATGCACTTGTGTGGTCTCAGCGAAACAGGAGGAGGGGAGCAGAGCCCAGGGTGATGCCTGGCGAGGGGGCTCTGCTCCTGCTGTGCCACCAAGGGGGATGACACAGGGAAGCTCAGCCCAGGGATGTAGGATCGACTCAGGGATGCAGGCTCAGCACAGGGATGTAGGCTCGGCTCAGGGATGTGCTGCTCAGCCCAGGGATGTAGATTCGGCTCAGGGATGCAGGCTCAGCCCAGGGATGTAGGCTCAGCCCAGGGATGCAGGCTCAGCCCAGGGATGCAGGCTCAGCCCAGGGATGCACTGCTCAGCCCAGGGATGTAGGTTCAGAACAGGGATGCACTGCTCAGTACAGGGATGTGCGGCTCAGCCCAGGGATGTGCTGCTCAGCACAGGGATGCAGGCTCAGCACAGGGATGCAGGCTCAGCACAGGGATGCAGGCTCAGCACAGCATGGCAGTGAGGATGGAGGAGGGCAAAGAGCAGCGATAAGGAGGCTGCAAACACTCGCCCTGTCTCTTGGGCAAACCAGCACGCATTTGTTCACAAAATAAACCAGAGGAGCAAAAGCAGCCCCCAAACCCAACAGACTCCCTTTTCAGCAGTAAAACACGAGGGTGCTACGGCTCCTCTTTGCCCACGGCAGGCAGCCCCTCCCGCCCCGCGGGGATTCTCGGCGGGCGGAGGAGCCGCAGGGCTGCGCCGGGGCCAGCGCTGTCGGGGCCGGGCTGGCCCTGCCTGCCCCGATGCCACGGCGCCTGCCGGCTGCGGCTCGGGCAGGGCAGGCAGCCAGGGGGTTATATTTAGCATCAGCAACAAAACAGGCAGCGGCATCAGCTGACTGAGGCAGGGAGCTGGCGCATGGGTTAGTGTTAGACAGCACATCTCCCGTGCTGGAAGGAGGGGAGGAGAGAGCGGGGCAGAGCCGTGGAGCCAGGGCAGACCGCAGGCACCCAGCCACGCAGGTAAGGGCAGGGGGTCGCATGAGCCGGGGTCTGGCCGTGGGCTGCGTCCTGGGTGATGCTGGAGCCAGGGATGCTGAAGGCGTGGTGGGGGGAAAGCTGCAGGGCAGGGGCTCCTGCTCGCCGGGATGCTGGTGGGAAGGTGACCCCGGCCGTGCCCAGGGTGAAGGGGATGGCATCCGGGCTGGAACTGATCCATCCCATCGGAGGGGTTTTGCCATAAATAGGTAGTTTAATTTCCTTCCAAAGGAAGGGCGTGTTGGCAAGACTTGGTGACTGATTGGCGCTATCGGGATTTATCACGGCGTGCCTTATCAGGAGCATCTGTCCACCCTCCTCAGCACTGGGCCCAGGCACTGACACTGCCACTGCCAAGCTCAGGCAAGGGGTGGGAGGGAAGGCAAAGGAACAAGCATAAGGCATAAAGGCAGACAGGAAAAAGGATATTAAAAATGCCATAAGGTTCAAAATAGGCATCTCCGTCTCTCAGGTCAGCAAAGCCCAGCTTGGCTGATTTTACCAGCAGCACTTGAGAGAACCCAGTAAGAACCAGCAGCAGGCTGGGGAGGGATGGGCACTCTGGAGCTCTACCCTGGGCTCGGCACGAGCTGCTCACTTGTACTCCCTGTGTGATCTGCAGCTTTGCAGGGAGGGTCAACAAAGCCAGATTTATTTCCAGGAATGGCAAGCAAGGCATTAAAATAGCTAGCAAAGCACTTTTGTGTTTAATCACACAGCAAAGCACTTTTGTGTTTAATCACACAACAAAGCTATATTGTGCTGGCAGATTAGTCACATACAGATTTCATTGGGGGAGGCAGTAAAAAAAAAAATTTAATCTAAGCTTTGTGGTCATTTCTGCCATAAGGGGAGATAAGCAAAGCATAGGAGAAAGCATTTGGAGGAAAAAAATAACCAGTACAGTTAGAAAACACTGCAGCTCAAAATATACTGAAATGCTTGTCATTCAATATATTTAACTGAATAGTGGGAGCAGTTTGGTGGAAAACCATCCTAACACAAGCTGAGGATAACTATTTGAACATAAAGGATATGAATTAAATCCCTTTGACTCTATGTAAGCACAGAGGGAAGGATCTCCCACTCCATAACTCATAACATTTATGAACCACTGGCAGAGACAAAAGTGACCATGTTTGTACATCTCACCTGCAGCTTCTGGCCCAGAGCAGCTGTAATTGTGCTTTACTTACATGGTGCTCCCACAGAGGCAGGTCAGCTCCTCTCCTGTCAGGTTCAGCTCTTGCCTGCTCAGACACAGGTGAACTCAGAGCCCTGTTCCAGTGAACAGACATGTGGAGTATTAAATAAAGAGTGGCTTATGCCTTGCTGCTACAATAGGAAGAGTGAAATGAGCTCATGGCCCTGCCCCACACCTCTCCAGCTGGGCCCCCTTGCACTGCCTCAGGAGGGAGCACCATTGCTTATCTCGTTAATGAGCCTTTTATTTGCTGCTGCACTTAATCACTTGGCTTCTTTTGTACACTTATGAAGCTATGGGTATCAAAGTACTGCCAGAAAACCTGTAAAATGCAGTTTTTGCAAACAGCACTGTTTGCTGCAGGAAGACATAAGGTGGCTCAAGTAGTGTGGAATTCACAGAAACAAGCCCAGAATTTCTTTCCTGCAGCTGGTTTTCACATGCTGATCATGCCTGCTCTGTTCTCTGCAGCCATGGCACCCCGGATCAGGTTGAGTCTTTCAAAGCCTCTCCCAACCATCCGTGAAACCCATGAGGAAGCGATGGAAGATCCAACCAACAACCCAAAGCGCACTGGAAGTGCCACAGCCAGCCCAGAGTTGTACTCCAGTGATGACTACATTCAATCCATCTGCCACCTGGCCAGACCCACCTTTCCAGCCCTTCCTGAAAGCAGACATAAGGTTCAGGAGAGAAAGATCCTGAAGACCCTGGAAGATCTATCATGTGCTCCACCCCTTGCAGGGACACAGCAGGAAAGGTCAAAATGTAAACTGACCAATTTCATCTCAAATGTGGTGCCACTTGGAAAAGTCCCATCTGCAGAAGCTGATTTTTGGTCCAGAGAGGACCCCCTGGAACAGATTTACACCCATTCAGGTGATCTTTGCTCTTCCAAGGCTTCTTCACATGGTAAAAGTGCCAGCACAGGTTACTCACAGTACAACTCTTCTGCCCCAAATGGTGACCTTTATCCTGCAATCCTGAAAGAAAAAGCCACAGGGAAAACCAGTTTTCCACGAGTTTTCAGTTTTCCAAGGCTTCCCTCCCCAAGACCAGCTCAGAAAGAAGCAGTCTGCTCAGAGCTGAGGTATCTCAGAAGGGAAGAAGGAACAGTCTTAGGGAGTAACCACAGTCAGAAAGAAAATGGCCCCATTTCCATTAACACTGAAGAGCTGTCAGCATCCTCAGCTAGAGGGAAGGCAGGAAACCCAGCCCTGCACTGCTCTGTGAGAAAGCAGAATTTGCTCAACACAGCAGGCATAGATGAAAAAGAAGGGAGAGAAACTTCTCACTTTGACAAAAATGTGATGGGTGATGTCCCCACTAAGCAGAGATACTTTGAGTCTTTCCGGGTACCTAAAAAAGCCACGATCCATAACTGGATTTCAGAGCACAGATGCATCTGGAAAGAAGCAAAGATAAAAGCTTGTTTGCTCCCAGCCATTGCTGAAGTGTGAAGAAGTAGCTGCTCAAAATAATTTTATTCACAAGATATAACCACCCTGTGCTCTAGCAGCTCTCCCTGGAGTCCTCACACAGAAAACATGGCTTGAACATGCATGCGAGTCAGGCAGACTATTTTGACCCATCATATCCCTCATCTGTGGGCAAAGGGACAATTCAGAGTCTCATCTGCTAAGGAAACAGCAATCAGTTCTCATTTTGGAAAGCCAACAGTTCATAAAGCATTTCCTCCCACCTACTGCCTAGAACTGCCCTGAGCATGAAGAAAAGCTGGAGAGAGCACAAACCCCATCTGTGCTGGAGAAGATCTGCGGGAACATGGAAATACCAGTGTTTTCCAGCCAATGCCAAGCAGCCAGATGTTGCTCACTCTTGGGTATGGTTATTCAGAAAGGAACATTTTGGCCATTTTGCTTGGACAGTACAAAATGTGCTCTCTGTGACACGCATTTACTGGGAGACCCATCATAGATCCCTGTGTCAGCACCAGGGTCCCACCAGAGAGGTCATCTCTTAGTGTAGTCGCATAAAGAAATACTTCTTAAACATAATAACAAGTCTTTTGAGAGGATTTTCTGGAGGGCAACGTGGAGAATATTAGAACTCCGTGGGGTGGGGACTTTCCTGGCACAACTGTGTTCCTGTTACCCCTGACCTACCCGTGACAGCAGGAGAGTGAGGAGCCCTGGGTGGGCACTGCCATCCCAGTGCTGTGGCTGTTCTGGAGCCAGCTGTACAGAAACAGGGGGCGTGCCGGGCTCTGCACACCGTGGGCACCCGTGGAATTTGCTGCTCAGATTCAGGAGTCCCCTGAACTCACACACAGCTCTGGAGGCTCAGAAGAGCAGCTTTGGCTGAGGGGCAGCCTGGGGATGCTGGGCTGGTGCTCACAGGACCTGAATGTAAAATAATAACTTCTGTGTTTCCCTATGTATCTGTGCTTCTGCATTCTCACCTACCTGACCATGCTGATCATGTTGACTGTGCTTTGCCCGCTGCTCCAAGACTGAAAGATGGAAAAAACATACGTGCATGTTCCAATCATCCAGCACACAACACATACAGAACAATTCAGTTGATGTTATTGCTACATGGGATGTCTGTAGGACAGGAAGTGTTCCCACATGGCTGCGAGGTCCCAGTGTGGGGTGGTGGGCACACACCCAGGCCATCCCTCACTGCCACATGGAGACTTCTCCATCCAGAGAAACTGTCTGTCCTTGGCACTTTCTCCTGTGGTCAGAGCAAACTCAGGTACCTGTATCTGGTGCCACACTCTCTGTAGCCAGATAAGAGAAGTAGGTGAGAAAACTGCAAAGCAATACCAGCCTTATTATTACTACTACTAGGAATAAATGTTTTGGCACAGTGGAGAGCACAGGGACCAGGCTGTTTGCTCAACAGCAGCGAAGATGAGAAATAGCATTGGAAAGCTGCAATTATAAAAACACTCACAAGTGATTTCCAAACCACCCTCGAGCAGATTAAATCAGAAGGCAGCTTCTGCTCAGCACCAACACGAGTGTAAATACGCTCAAGGATCAAAAGGTGAGAGTGTCTGAGCTTCTCATCCTCACATCTCTTACCTCAAATATTTTTTCTCCTGTTGAAACTCATTAGCACCACGGAGCTGAGCTGCTTCCCAGCTTTGTTTTGAACGAACCACACAGGAAGAACAAAAGTGAAGGTGGATCCTGCATTTATTAAAGCCAATGGAAAGAGCTGGACCTGGGAGGTGCCAGCCCACTCTGCCTCCTCCACACCTGCCCCTCCCTTCTCAGGTAAACACTGGGCTTTAAGTGATGCTTGTCCTCATTGCTCTGCTGCCATTCAAATTTCTCTCCATGTGAATATTTAAGACACTAATGCCTAGCAAGTCTTGTACCAACTGCATGTATCACTGCTTTTGACAGAGGAAACAAATAAAATCCTTCCATCCAGTTGCTGTTTCCATTACTGCATTCCATGGGGGATTATTTTCAGTGCAGGGCTGGTCCACAGCACACGGGCAGTGACTTGCCACGCAAACACCTTCTCACCCTCCCAGGTCACCAACAGAGCCAGCTCCCAGGATCTTTCCACACTCATTTAATGCCTTGCAAAGCTTTTTGTAGGCAATGGCTTCCCGTGAAACAAGGCAGGCTGTGAATCAGCAGGTGCCCCTGGGACAGGCACTGTAGCTAAAATATCACAGCAGAGGCACAAAGGGCCTTTACACCTCACCCCTTCTGCAGCTGATGCCCAACACTGTGATGCCTTCTCAGCAGCCACATAATCCTGCAAGTCTCTAAGACCCCAAACCCCATCACCTTTGCTCTCCAGAGCAGGTGAGAGCTGCAACTCAGGACACCTTGGGAAAAGTCCCCAGCTCCTCTGATGCAGGACAGGGAGCAGTGTGGTGGCTGGGGGGACAGGGGTAGTGGCAGGGTCGGACATTTGTCAACACAGTGTTGGTTCCAGGGCATTTGTAAACACAGTGCTCACTCCAGGCTTGCTCAGCAGCAGCTGCTGTGTGCCCATGGAGCACTTGGAGTTCAGTGCTAGGTGCAGCAAGGTTTGGAGGAATGAAGCTTTGGAGTGAACTGACTTTCCAGGGCATACTTTTTCCTTAGTGAAAACTGTGGTTCTAGTCAAGCAACTGGGTTTTGCAAGAGGAGCCAAAGCTCATGGGATGCAGCAAATATGGGGACAAACGGAGGCAAATTGTGGTCACAGCAGTGTCAAAGCATCAGGGTTAGGGGAGGGAAACATGGGGCTGGTGGGGCTGGTGAGTGAGCAGGGTAGCTCCCAGCAGGAGGGAGATGATGGACATCAGGGGCCAGGAGCTCCAGGCTGAGGGATTCCAGCAGTGCAGTAAAGGCTGCGAGAAAAGGAAACCTGGTTAAACACACTTCAACTACCTTCAGGTTCAGAGAAATCCTGCTTTGAAAAGCAGAGTCCTCACCTTTTTCACCATCAGCTCTGTTGGAAATGAGCACTTGGGTCCCCGTGAAATCACTGTGCAATGAAATATGCACCAATTCCCTGGGTAGGTCAGGTTTGCAGCAACACAACATCACCCACCTGCTGCAGATGCACCTCAGGCTGGTTTGGTGAGGACCCCGTGGTGCGGGGCAGCCCTGTCACCCCACTGCAACAACCCCCCTGCTCCTCGGCCACCAGGGGCTCTCCAGAATCCAGCTGGGAGCTGCTGAGGGAGCCTGCAGTCCTAGCAAAGGAAAATACACTGGATGCTTGTTGGAAGGGATAATGTGGCCTGCAGTCATGCAGCACTTTTCTCCCTGTCCCCTTCTTTGGTGACCACACCGCCCCATGGGCCATCAGAAAATGCCCCCTCTCTTTTCCTCCATACAGAACAGCCCCTGAGGAATCACTGGTCGGGATAAACCTGCTGTCTGTTCAGAAGTGCTCCCAGACAAGAAAGAAAACCTTATCTGGGAATTTAGGTGACAGAGTGAGATAAAAGCCGTGCTGCCTCCATGGCCAATCTCATGGCAGACTCCGCATTTGAAGTCACTGGCAGAAAAATCCCATTTATTGAGATCATCAGAACTGCCGACGGGATTTGGACTAATTTGAATGGGGAATTGGTATCCAAATCCCAGGGGCAGCTTTCAGGCTCAGCCTTCACAACCAGCTCACCAGCAAACCCTGTGCTAACGGGCAGTTCTGCTTGCACGGTCACGCAGCCTCCTCCTGCTGCAAACCCTAAACACATTTGGACACAGAAAATCATGCCCAGAATTCACAAACCAGAGCTGGCGAGGTAAAAACAAACCTGTCCCACTCTTTCCTCAGATTCTTGTCTTTTAAATTACAAGGATACCGATGAGCTCAAACCAAAGGCAAGGAAGCAGCAGCTCCACAGCTACCCAGTGATCAGACCTGTGCAGTGCAGAAACCACCTGGAAACCCCTACAGCAGCCACAGCACAGACCCTCACCCACTCCAGGAGGGGCCTTGCTGTGCCCACACAGTCGATCAGCAACTAAAATCTCTGAAATTAGCATTAAAGCAGCTATTTTTGATTTAAGAAAAAATCCGAGTCTTAAGGCTCGAAAGAAAACTGCCACCTTTTAAGGGGACCAGACCTGAGCCCGAGGCAGAACCCAAGATCCCTCTGCTTAAAGCAGTGGCTTTGTGGGTGGGGCTTCAGGCTTTCCCCCTGCCCTGCAGTGCCTGCATTTAGACCTAATTGCTCATTGAGGGCATATTTTAATTAATTTTGAGCCTTCCTTAGTGGAGAGCAACGATAAATGGTGTAGAATGAAGTTAAACTGCATTTAGTGACTAAGCAATAATCCCTTAGCTTTGAGAGAGACCTTGACTGTCCCCTCAACAATGTGATTAATGGCAGAGGGCTTTGCATTTTGGATTTGCAGCCATAACCATTGAGATCTGGAATGATGGCTGAAAGCTTTTATGCTTGTGTTGGAGGAGTCAGAGCATTAAAGCATGGCTCTTTGCCTTGCTCATCAGAGCCCAGTTGTGTTTTGTGGCTGGCACCACTTATGTGGGCCACAGTTGAGAGCAGGGATGACCCCTGAAGCACCACATCGTGGGCTCGTGGCCTTTCCCCATGCTCTGGGATTCTCAAGTACAACCCAACTTGCCTGACACGAGTTAGAGCTGATGCAAAATAGATGTTGTGTAAATACAGAGAGATTGTTCCTGGCAATTGCAGCCTTCCTGGAATTAATGGTCCTGGGGGCAACACTTCCGAGGACTGTTATGAGGAGCTGTAGAAAAACTGGACATTTTTAGAATACCAGGTAGTTGCTACATAAAATTTGACCAAATGCCATTTGAAATCAAAGGCAGCCTTTAAGTGCTTTGGAATGAGCTTGTAATGGGAATAATTTTCTGCTGCATTTAAAGCACAGATTTCTAATAGCAGCTGATGAGGGAAATCAAATTATTAGTTTATTTATTTGAGTGCATTACCATTTTGTCAACCCTTTCTCGTCTTTCCTTTTAACTTAATCTAGCTGAAAGCCCATCAGCCAGCTGGGCTTAGCAAAAACTGTGCAAACCACAACATTTTATCTGCCAGTGCCTCACACACCTGCAGTGGCTTTTCTCTGCAAGTCTCTGCTCTGCAGAGTAGGGGGTCACACACGGTGAGAGCAGAACTGGCCAGCAGGGACACTGCCACATCTCATCTGCTGCTGGAATATGACATTTGCAAGTCAGCTGAGCTGAGCTGAATGTTTAGTTATTTCTTCCTTGATGACAAGCACATAGGAGAGAAAATGCTCTCTGCAACTGTGTGAAAGGAGGTTGTAGCCAGGGAGGGGATGGTCTCTCCTTGCAGGGAACAAGTGACAGGAGCAAAGGAAACAGCCCCAGGTTGTGCCAGGGGGTTTAGATTGGATATTGTGAGAAATGTCTTCCCTGAAAGAGTTGTCAAGCCCTGGAACAGCCTGCCCAGGGAAATAGTGGAACTGCTGTCCCTGGAAGTGTTCACAAAACAGGTAGATGTGGCACTTGGGAACATGGTTTAGTGGTGGGTTCAGCAGTGCTGGGTTAATGGTTGAACTCAATGATCTTGGAGGGGTTTTCCAACCTTAATGATTCTATTCTATGGTTTTGTATCTTTCCAATGCACTCAGTAAAGCATGGGTTGAGCTACCCTGGCTTGTGGATCAGCTTCAGAACAGGGAGCTGCCACATCTCAAGCACCCAGACTCCAAAGCAACAACACAAAAAATACCAAATTTGCTCCAGATATTCTTCATGTTCCCCCTCAGCTCATGCTACAGGAGCATCAAATTGCACAGAACAAACTGTGGTGTTGGCTCACAAATGCCCTTGGTGGTTTGGCAGTCCCAGCCTCCCACCAGGCCCTGTTCAGTTGGGGGCTGTGAGAATACAGAGTGGCCAGCCCTGACTCATTTTGCCTACAAGCCACTCCAGCCTCATTAGTTGGATGGGCTGGGAGCTTCAGAGTGAGGTTGATTTGCACAAAAAGCAAAGAAACCTGGACATGGTCCTTGCTCACAGCAGACCCAGATATGAAAAACAGTGAATTAGGGGAAGCAGATTAAGCCCAGGCTTGATCATGCCTAGTTTTGAATCCAGAAACATCCAGGTCCTACTCCAGACCCTGGTTTAGGACAGATGGGTGTTGGAGCAGCTGACACTGCTTGCAGTAAGCAGCAGTTTGGTGGTACAAGTATTGCAGATGAGCTTTTGGGTCTGCCCAGAAGAGCAGGCAGGGAGAGGCTGGAATTGGGATTGATCCAGAGGGGCTGGAGATGGGGATGATCCAGAGGGGCTGGAGATGGGGATGAGCCAGAGGGGCTGGAGGTGGGGATGAGCCAGAGGGGCTGGAGGTAGGGATGAGCCAGAGGGGCTGGAGGTAGGGATGAGCCAGAGGGGCTGGAGGTGGGGATGAGCCAGAGGGGCTGCAGCTGGGGCTCTGCTGCTGCTCCCAGCCTGGTTCAGTCCCAGCACTCCCTGAAGCATCACAGCAGCTCCTCTGCCCTGCACTGACACACAGCACGGCCAAGGCACCGTGACATTGGAGCTGCTCAGTGGAAATGAAGCTTTCCTGATGGGGTGGGGTGCAAGGCACCGCCAGACCTGGAGGGATGGTGACATCCCTGCTTGGATGCTGCCTTCTGCAGCCACACTCCGTGCTGCCTCTGCTCAAACCTGGTTTGTTGGAACAAGGGTACACAGATGGGAAAGAAAACAGCCTTCTTGCTGTGTAGGGTCATCTCCTGGAATTAATTGCTGCAGGATGTCAACAAGACAAAATGTAGCAGGATTCAGGAGAGGATTAGACAGTCCTGTGATCAGGAACGTTTGTGCAATGCTAACTGGGTCAAAGAAATACAAGAGAAATTAAGCGTTGCGCTTCCCTGAAGGGCTGAGCTGGTACCAGCTGGATTTAGAACAGATTCCTCCCCACCTCCCCTTCCCAGGCTTTTTATAGCAACAAGCAAATAGCAGGATCTATTGCAAAGTGTCATCTCTTTCCTCAGAATAATAAAGAATTGCCTGCTCTAAGAAGTCCTCAGGAGCCACAGTGATGACTGATCCGTGCTAGAGCACACGGCAAAACTCTCCCCTCACCATTTTAAAGGCAGAAAATGGAAGTTTCCCTTCTCTGCTGCCTCTAAATCTCAGATCGACAATTTCTGAAGAACAGCATGAAGTGCACAATAAACCAGCTGTAGATGAGCTGGTTTGGTCTCCACCCTGAAACCCTTTTCGAAGCATAATTAACCCAATTAATTATATAACTGTATGATAGCATTAAGCAGAAAAACACATGGCGGGAATAGCTGAATCCAAAAGCCATCACTAATGGTATTGTAGGGAAGTGTCAGGGGGATAATGGGAGTGGTCTCTACCACCAAGGAGAGCAGAACAAACTGGGTCTTGCTACAAGGAAGCAAAAGAGCAAAATCCTCAGTGAAACAGAGTTCACTCTCCAGGTAGGAAGACACACACCAGCTGCCCCAAGGAGGCAAGAGTGGAGGCTGGGGTGCCCAATATAATCTTTTCCAAATGTTCCTGTATCAGTAGAAAGATGCTGACAAACATCTGTAGTCTCTGCACATTTTTCTGACACTGCAGAAGCGCTCCTGGCACAACTGGCCAGAAGGCACGAGGCACTGCATGTGACAGCAAGGGCAGTACAGCCTGCTCAGGGCACCAGTTCACTTCATTAAATGTCACTGTCTGCAGCAAAAGGGTTCTGAGAAAAGAAGTCTTGCTAAGGCTGATGCTGGCAACAGAAAATTACCTGGTGAGCTCAGACAGGCAGCAGAAATCTGTGGATTCTGGGCCCAGAGACAAAGCCTTCTTCCTCCAGTCTACTGCAAACAATATGGGAGAGAAAGGAAAACACGTCAACATTTAAATATTGGCAGAAATTTGTGGTGCCCAGTGTTTTCAAAATTTTTGTAGCATTGTAGAATGGTTGGATTGGAAGGGACCTTAAAGATAATCTTGTTCCAACCCTCTGCCATGGGCAGGGACACCTTCCACCAGCCCAGGTTGCTCCAAGCCCCGTCCAACCTGGTCTTGGACACTCCCAGGGATGGGGCAGCCACAGCTTCTCTGGGCAACCTCTGCCAGGGCCTGCCCACCCTCATGGGGAAGAACTTCTTCCTAATATCCCATCTAACCCTTCCTTCTGTCAGTCTGAAGCCATTCAGTTTGGTGTTTGCTACCAAAATTGCCAAGGAGACATGCTCTCTGCAAACCACCCCACCAAATTCTGTTGCATCTAACACCAATTCTAGGAATTTTATTTCAAAATGAACAATATGTTTTTATTGTTTTCCTTTTTACTGCTCTTCCAGGAATAGCAGTATTTAATCTGGTCTGTCCTCACTTTGTCAGACCTTGACACCTGTCAGAGCTGCGAGGTCCCATCTACCAGACTGAACAATATAATTAGCATTTACAGAATTCTTTTCTTCCTCACTAACAGCTCTGCATTAACAGTATTTTGTCACACATTTTACTTTTTTTTTTTTAGAGAAGTGTTTCTGGCTTGGATCAGAGTAAAAGATTTTACTGCTCCTGGTACAAACCCTCACCTCCTGACCCACACGAGCTCCCAAGGTCTTTCAGCTCCATTGTTCTTCAACAGACAGCACACACTTAGGTTTCTCTGTGGGTTGGGGCCTTTGGAGATATATTTAAGAAGTCCTTGCTCTCAGAACATTGTACAGACTGTTCCAGGCCAGCAGTGGTTTTGAAATGAGTATGAAAACAAAGCACTGCACTGCATGTATTCCTTCTGCTGGGGACAGGAGGGGATCAACCCACCTGACAGACTGAAGGTACATTGCTGAGCCTGCTGTGCAGAGAACTCTGGGCAGGACATGGCCATGGCTCTGTACCCTCCTCAAACAATTGGACCCACCTGAATTCAGACCTCAGCTAATTAGAAAAGGTGCAATTAGATGAAGCTTAAATCTTTGTGGTCATTAAAACCCAGGAGGGGGGTATATATGCTTTTATTTTCTGTAAGGTATGTTTTTTTACAAAAACATCTACTACTTTTTAAAGAAATTCATCCTGTCCACTGGCAAACCAGGGAGATTTAACCACAACATACCATTTTATCTACTAAAAACTGATAATCTGTGAGAATACTAGGCTTGTTTTGGCATAAGAAAATATTCAAATGCACCAAAGGTCTCTATAGCTTAATTAGCTTTACTGCTTTCCACACAAACAGAGTAAGGGAACATTTAGAGGGAAAACAATTAGTGCCTTTGGGTGAGGAGGGGAGGATGAAAAGCAAGAAAATAACCAGAACACCCACCTTTAATGAAGTATTGCTTCTCCCAAAAGGTCATTCCACGTACTCTGCTCATTCTTGTCCCTCCCACTTACCTTTTTCTCAGTTTCTCTGCTTTCCCTCTCTCTCTTTGGGCTCAATTCCCTCCTCTGCTCTACCCATGTCAGTAGAAGAGACAAGCCATACTGTCAATCGTACTGATTTGGGAATTTCCCACCCTAGAAGGCACAAACCCAGCTTTTCTTCTATCACTGAAGAGCCAGTGGACATGGGGTAGGAAGGACCAATATCTAGGAGTCTGTCCAGAACAATTTTCTATTCAAATAGCTGCAATCATTTTAATGCAAGCTAAGAAAAAAAATTCTCCTACCTGGCTGAGGACCACAAGACACAATCCCAACTCAGACCTTTGCCTTTGAGGGAGAGATACTGTTTTCTATGTAGGAACTCTGGCGAGGTCACCAGCCTCTCCATTAATTTTGGTCCAGTTTTCCTACAGACAGCTCTCCCAATAATACCTGCTAACATGGCATGCAAGTATTTAAGAGCTTGTAAACTCCAATTTGGAACTATGTAACTGTACTCATCTGAAAACATAACATTAAGTAGATTAAATGCAGCATGCAAAGGCCCCACAGAATGATTTTATCACTGAGGGCCAGGCAGGTGTTTTTCATTCCCATCATGACAGCTGGATTTATAACTCCACTACTTAATTGACATGTATGTTGCAAAAACAATTACTGCCACTGTAAATGATTCATTCCTGGGCCTGAATTCCCAGAAAAAGAGTAATTCCCCAAACCAGGCTGTGTGGATGGCACTCAAACCCATCCAGGCTGTGAGCAGATGAAGCCTGTGTTTCCCACACCATCTAGTGGCAATCCTGCAAATGTGATGGGAATTAACATCTCACCCAAGAGAAATCACTGCTGAGTCTGCAGTGGCTTCATCACACTGCTGGGGATTTGCAGCTGCACATTTTAAACCTACAAATAAGCCACACACTGTGGTGCCAGGGGGGTCTGGTGTGCTTCAGGTGTTTGATGTTTGCTGCTGCCAGCCCTGGGAAGAGCTCTGCAAACAGCACAGTCTGCACTGTCACAGACACCACGACAGAAGCACCCCCTGCAGAAGAATGAGGGATTAAAATAAACCCAGTACAAGAGGCAGGGGAATCTCATTCCTGAAAAACAAGATGGAAGAAATCTTCACTTTGTTCCCCCTTCCATGGCAAATTAAGGGAGTATTTGAATCCCTTCCTGCTGTCAGACCCAGCGTCTACTTTGTGCTTTCTGGAGTGGGAAGAGGAAGGAAGGAGAGAGGGAGGGAGGGGGGTCTACAGGACCCAGACAAACCTGTCGGTCCCCCTGCACAACTGACCTGGGAAGGTCAGAAGAGGGCCAGGGGGTGGAGAATCTGAGTAGGTTTGGACAGGGGTTTTCCACAAGCTCATTACTGATCATGCCTTTACTCTGCAACCTGAACCCAACTGATTCAAGCAGATTTCTGCTCTGTAGATCTAGAAAGTCACAGAATGTAGAGGAAAACGTTTCTGGGATTCTCAAGATCCTTACATGTTTCCATTATACCTTCTCACACTTCCCTTCTTTGGCTGTATGTGCAATTCTCCAGGAAAAGCTTTAGGAATCAAGTTAAAATATGAATTAGACTTCAAGAAGGTTTGAAACAGATATTGGATTTATTGGTCAGCTATGAGTAGGAAAATACATTGGTAAAGAAAAAGAAGACCCTGTATATAAATATAATACTAACTAGTTAAAATTTGACCAAGAAGAAAGTTCCACTGAAGAGAACAGTAAAAGCCCTTGTTTACCATCAGACCATATTCAGTTTCCCATTTATCTTATTGAAGAGCTGCCTATAGACAAATGCAACATTCTTTGAGCTTAGTGCAGATAATGTGCTGGTTTTTGTTACATGAATGGTAAACAAGAGTTAGTCCAGTGCATTACACATTATACAGAAGTACTGTGAATAAAGACTAAGATACTCTATTTTAGACACTACTTAAACATACCAAGACACTTAAGTGTTACAAATTTATGCAACCAAAGGAAAAGAATAGCAGTTAACATACTAAAAAATACTGTGTCCGGCTGGATGAGAAAGGCTTGCTACTGAAGCGGTTAACTGAACTTTTTAAAGTTTTACAGTGTAATTAGTTTTCTTTCCCCCACCCTCAATGGTGTTGCAATTATTTTGTCTTTCATACAGGTTTTGTGTGGCTGAAAAAGCAAAGCATAAGGTATTTGCTAAGCCCGCCCTAAAAAACCAAAACAAACCTTAAGAGGTTTGCTGAAGTTACATCAAAGATGCACACAATGTTCTTAAAATCAGTTTTGTCAAATGCTAGCCAAATTTACCTTTTTAATTTAAAGCTGCTAAAAGGACAAAATAATTACAACATGCACCAACTTATATGCTCCTTTCCCCCCTGTGTTATGATAAAAGCAGTAACTTGTGGTATTAGTCTTGTACTCTAATCAGTTCTTTTAGTTAAAGGTATATTTCAATTTACACTTTGACACCCAGAATTCTTGGTAAATGTAAATAAAACTAGACAAGATATGGCAGAGTGTACTTTAAGTGGAAAAAAGCCTGGTCTAACCTAAATAAATCCTTTCAACCCCAAGGATGTTCTGTGACTTTTGCTATATGTGCTTTTACAACAAGAACACTGAAGGTACATTATGGCAACACCCAAAACCACCTCGAATAAAAATATTGCAAAGAACCATTTCATGTTAAAAACTATGAAGCAAACATTTTGATTTTGTGAAGACACGGTTTATTGCCTTATTCTATGTTATAGCTGGAAATCGAGACTTTAGAGTTAGATTTGTTTGACACAGGAGTATGTTTTCTTTGAAAGATTGTTTGACAAAGTTTATCTCAGCTCTGTTTTGGTGCCATCTGGTCTTTCCCTATATTCAAAACATTTCTCCTTCCTTCCTTCAGCCCCCAAGTCACAGCTGCAGTCCAGTTAAAACCCAGTGAAGTCAAAGGAGTGTCTTCAATGGATTCAGAGGGTTTTCAATCAGGACCTGATGGACAGTATAAAAAAGCTGGAGGAAACAGTTATTCAAATGGACCCTTAGACCATAAGGTGACTAAGCAGGAACAGTTGTGTCTCCAAAAGCACAAGGGGCTGTATTTTCACATGCTGTCCTAAGTTCAAATACTTTTTAAGACTAAGCAATAGAGGAGAACACATACTGGATAAAGCTCAAACCTTTAGAATCTAACAAGTGCACTCAAGCTCCAGCATCTAATAAAGTAAATTATCCCCCTCTAAAAAATACAAAATGAGTAAGTGCTTCCCTTCCCCTTCTGTAAAGCTTTCTGGACTCCTTACACAATCCAGATCATCAGAAAAGAAAAATAGTTTGCTTAGTCTGACAAGCTAAATTGGCTCATCATTACTGGAAATTGTCATGATGTACATTACCAAGACATCATTAAGGAAACATGAGTAAAACACCTTTTATTCACACTTTACAAAAAAACCCCAAAAAACAAACAGAAAAAAATAACACTACGCATTAAGTCTACTACAGCAATACTACCAGCATTTCAATGTACTGATTATAAACTGGACATGTTTGGTGTTTTTACAACTAAAACCAAAACAAAATAACCCCAAGAGATCAGGTCCCAGACAAGGATTCAAGATCAAAATTCCTCCTAATGAAAATTTAAAATGTACATTTTACACACCCGAACTGTTTGTAATTTTCACTTTGAGCTTAAAACAGAACGGTTCGAGCACACTTGTGTGCTGACTACTTTGCAATAAAATTTTGAAATCATTATTACCAATTCATTCTCTTATATATAAAAAATTCATAATATTTAGAAAGTTTTCTCTTAATGCTCAGTGTCCTTTTGCTTCCCTGCCCGCAGCTGAAACAAAAGCTGTTTAAGACCAAGCTCTCTATCTCCTTTATTTATTTTTTTTTTTTTTACAATGACTATTCAAGCTGTATTAGTTTAAGGAGATGATAAATTCTCCCTTTTAGGATAGAAATAGACAAGTTAAATTTGTAAGCTGTTATACACTTGGCTTCATGACACAAATGGCACTGAGGGTACACTAGAACTTCAGTCTTGCTTGACACTTATTTTAATAAGACTTGGTCACTTTAAAAAATGATCTGAAGAATTGTCTTTGGGACCTGTGTTGAAAATGCATTTATTTTACACTGCTTCATTAATAGAAAATGTAGGGCTAGGTTTGTATCTTCAAGGAATTATACTTTCTGAAACTGAGGAACACACTGAAACGGAAGAGAATCCACATGATAGTAATTCTTAGTGGGAGAAACGGCACTGTGCAATGACACTGAAAGAAGCAGTGCATGGGCATTAGAAGCTAGAAACTGTGTACCCATAACCTGAACATGTTCCAAAGTGTGATATTCAATGCTTCACAAAGGAAAAAAAGATGCCACAGCTTATACAAAAGTATCTTCATAAAATTTTCACAAGTGTTAACATTATTTAAAAAAATAAAAGAGGATGCACAGGATCTCTCTGCATGCACAGGCAGTGCTAGTTGAGAACAAATTTAAGCAGGCACAGTGGAGATAGGACAAATATTTAAAATAGAAATGAAGAAGCTGTACACAAGTATCCCTAGATTTTACTTCAAAAGTTAGAGATGAGAAAAATATCTGAGTGTATACACATCAGCAATAACTTTCAATCCATACAGGTCTACTTATATTCACTGCTTAGCTTATCTGTTCTGTGAGAACTCTATGCTTTTCTCTCTTTTTTTTAAAAATCAGAAATAGACAGAATGTATTTAGTTACCTCTGTAAGATACCAAGATTTTATAGGTTTGGATTTTGAAAGCAACGTTCTCAATTGAACATAAAAAGTAGTATAAAAGGGCTAACGAAACCCTAACAGTGCAAATCACTAGCAGAGAAAACCTGTGACAACCTCTTTTACAAGCTGGCCTTTATAACACATGAAAACAGATAAAAATTTAGCCTTAGTTTACAATACAATCATTTTCCAAATCTGAATTTTCTTTTTTTTTTTTTTTAAAGTACAAAATCTCATAAATCAGGTTTTCTGTTGTTCATATACAATCAATAAAGGCTAAATTCAAATTCTATATTTTACAAACAAGTCTGAAAAAGGAGGGAGTGAAGTACGGAGAATGTTCTGTGGATGTTCCTACTGGCCTCAAAAAAGTAGTGCTACAGATAACTGTGCAAAGAGAATACACTGTATAACAATTCCCTATTTCAAGGCATGAAAATGTCACGTTGGAGAAAAGAAACAGGAAGGTTAATTGTAACGTATTAAAGAAAGGTGCAAATGCACCGATCGCTGTCGAACAGTATACAAAGGATATTGGGCTCAGAATTGTGTCTGTTGATAGCACCTGGCTTTTACTATGTCTTTAGCAAATAATTAGATTTAAGATTAAGATTATTAAGAAAAAAAATCCCTGTTGGCCATACCTCACTCCTCTATATTCAGATTTTACAATTGTACAAGTTAGATTGAGGTTGCCCTCTAAAATGTATTTGACTACCTCCTGCCAGGGAGATGGATTCCATTTACAGGAGGCAGGAAAGGCAGCAAAAGCTCCAGTTGTGCAAAAAGTGAGAAGTGGTCAGAAGGGATGAGTGGATGTGGACAACCACTTATATTGTTCTCTATTAACCAATGATGATCCAAAGGTCCAAGAATGCCAAGTATGTTTAGCTGAGGTTTAGAGTAGAAGATGTAATCAATAATACCCTAAAACAAGAGGGAAAAAAAATGTTAGTATTTATTCATGACTCAAGTAATTCTCCCAAACAAGAGGTGAGCTCAGTGTTACGAGTAACTGAAACACCCCATTCCTTCTCTGTGGCACATCAACAATTCAGGAGATTTCTTCTTCCTATATCCAATAATGCTCACTATAGATCAGGAAAACAAAATCCCACCCTGTATCACTCCTGCTGTGCTCCTGTGGGTTGTAATTTCCAACCTCCTACACAGCTTCAAATCACATTTGGCTCTGATTCTGAGGATGAAATAAGCCATCCTTGTTTT
The DNA here is from genome assembly GCA_035583185.1 of Anabacerthia variegaticeps. Lineage (NCBI taxonomy): Eukaryota > Metazoa > Chordata > Aves > Passeriformes > Furnariidae > Anabacerthia > Anabacerthia variegaticeps. Next base: position 10,722,206 of record JAWWEW010000028.1, on the reverse strand, counting down.
CCATGGGCAACAGAAAACAGAGTTTTCCAGAAGGAGCATGGATTATTTCCTTGCAGTTGACAGCTTAAGTGCCCCTGCTGTACTGTGTCATTTAGCCTGGAGCATTAAAATGCTGTTTACAGAGAAGGTTAACAGCACCCCAATGCTTGCAAATCTATTTTAAGTTACTAACAAGAAAAAGGGAAATCTGCTTTCCAGGACACTGAAGTTTTGGGCATTCTGGTTTGCTATGTTTTATACATAAACTGAGTGAATTTAGTTAGCTACACAAAATAAATTAACTTATTTATTCAACTTCATACAGCAAATCACATTAGTTCCACTTCAAACTGGAAAACTTTTCCAAAATGTCAGCCAGGTCCTTACCTTGAAGTCAAATGTGTAATTTGTATAAGGCATTAGACCATTCTCATAGGCACTCTTCAACTTGAAACCATGTGTAATTCTTCCATTTGTTGTCCCATTTTTTCCATTACAGCTGAAGTTAGTAAGACTTTCATTGTATCTCAGTTCCTTAAAATCTTTGTGGTTTGTTTCCACTCCACCAGTGCTCAAGTACTCAACAACACCTATTAAGAGACACACACACACGAAGGTATTAACAAGCATTCAGTGGATTTTTGTGGCATTGTATAGGTTCTTGAAGTCACATATGCAACTTTATGCTTTATATAAGCAAAACCTTAACACATACACAGTAAGAGTCAACAGTATTCCTTTTAAAATGCTACAGGACAATGTATATGCATATCAAGAGCAAATGCCACCTAGAATAGACATGTTTTGATTAGAAAAAAGAGGGTTAATAAGGAATAGATTGGGAAGGGGAAGATGAAAAAAAAAGAAGTAAAATTCCATCAATGCTAAGTAGTCAGCTGCCTGCCCGCCTTGCTTCTCAGGTCCTGCCCTTCAATGTTCTTCAGCTAAAGTGTTGCAAAAAAGCCAACTGCTGAAACACTTCAAATAAAGTCAACTTTAAAGAGGCTGCAAAGGCAAATTGACAAGATTTGTGTCATGGAAAGCTGTGACTGTGCCTCCATTTCAGAAGAGCTCTGTTAATAATCTGGAAGGTAAAGGAGCAGGTCATTGTTCTGAAGACACAATCAGACATGTGAACTGCCCACTGCAATCCCCACTAGGGATCCTGGGCTTCCTGGGATCAAAACCAATCACATTTCCAGTACTGCTGAGCAGTAACTGCTCCTCTCAACACTAACAGATGTTAAGAGAGGCAAAGATGAGGCCCGAAGGGAAGGGGAGCAGGAATGGAGATGATCACACTGAACAACCAGCAGGAAGAAGGAGGGATGGCTCTTGAGTTCAGCCCTTCAGATGGGGACCTGACAAAGCCAAGGTGGCAACCACTGAATCTGTTTTCTTGCACTTGAGGAAGTTGTCACCAAGTAAAAAAATACAGTTCCATGTTGGTAAAGAGCTCTGAGTAGTCCCCATCTGAAGGGGATGTATTGAACTTGAGAGGCTCTAAACACTGGAGCTATAGAAAATGATCGTATGGTGGCAACTTTAAAGATAAGGAATTATCTTCTCACACTTAGAATTAAGAAAAGCCAATTATCAGCAACACACTCATGTTTCCAGCTATTTTTGGAAGATATTTTTTTTCCCTTTCCATTCCTGTATTGTAAGATAACAGTGGAAAAGCTTCTGAAAGACCAGACATGGCTATACTGCAGCACAGCAATAAGGTCACTCACAACTGAAACAATTTTCCCTTCTCCCTCTTCCTTCTATTCTCTTGGTACCTTTAGAGCTTATACTATCAAACAATGCATTCTCTAGGTTGAAATCTCCTTTAAAAAAAGCATGAACTTAAATTGTTACACACTCGAAACAGTCTAAAGAATAAGAAATAGAACTCTTACCAGAGTCTGGCAGAGAATTGAGATCTGCACACAGTACAAGTGGAATGGTTCCAAGTTCTCCCGAAACACCAGGTTTGAGACTACGAGAAGCTTTATCAATAATGTTCTTTACCTCGGACAGGAACATCATAGTCTGAACCAGCTTCACATCAGAATAATCTGGGTCCCAATGCATATGTGCATTAGCTACAAGAACTAGCTGCTTTTCCATCCCAAGATGTGGCTTTCCAGCTAAAAGTTAAAATCAGTTATTTACTTTACATGGTCAGAAAATGCTATTATTGAATTTTAAACAAAATGTTTGAGGGGACAAAAAAAATACCAGAAAGACTTCAAGAGGGTTAAAACCATTTAAAACAAGAGGGTCAGACAAGCCCTCTTACATCTACCAAGTGTTTTAGTAGATATAAAGCTCTAGGAATGATGTTTCACATTCAAGACCATTACCAGATCAACCATCTTGTTACATGTAACACTGATGTATCCAAGAATACTGTTAATTAGCATAAATAACAGATAAACCTAATTACAGGCAAAGAGTGTTGTTCCAAAAAATTACAAGTTTTCCTCAGGCTGTGATAGCAAACAGGCACTGCTCATACCTCATTAGGCAATGAGCTCTGAATTCTAAGCTATCAACATTCTAAGTTACCTCTCTTGCTAGAAGTGTTTCTTAAAAGGCTTGTTTGTTAGGATCTGAATTAATAAAATATCATTTGGATAAATATAACACAGGTTGGGTAGGTTCCCACTGCGATACTTATAAAGCCAATTTACATTTCCTAAATTAAGAGTGACAGGGCAGAACAAACAGGTTGTATAAATATGACAGGAAAGAAAATAACAAGCAAAAATGATGCAGATACACACACCCAATTCTGGTTCTTTGATACCTGTACAAAACTTCAAGGGAAAACAAAACCACCACCAAAACCCCAACAACAATATCACTCGCACTCAAGTCTTTATACCTTCTTCCCTTAAAAAATACAACTGAGGGGAAGAAAAATCATCATTTAAACACTATGATTTTTCCCCAAATCCCCTTTGGAAATGAATTTGTCTCAACATACAATATACAAAGCTGTATTCACCTGCAGAACCAAGTTGCTCTTGTTCACTATGACAAAAGCCATTTTTTTCACTTACAAACCACAATCTATTCAAAAAATAAATTAAATACGACTTACAAGACATTTCTATCAATTCCTTTCGCAGTTCCAGCAGCACAGCAACTCCAATGTTGTCTTTAGTCATAACTCTGTTCAGCATAGCTTCTGACCCTTCTGAGTTTGCCATTGCTAGTTGATTGAACTCAACAGTATGTTTTTGAACCAAAGTAAATCTGAAACAAAAACATCATACACACTCCTTTTCAGCAGCCAGATACAAGAGGAAATGTTATGGATAATTCCCCTTTCAATGAAATCTCATATTTAGGATGTGAAAATCTTAGGCAGTCACATCATTTCATAAAACCTTAAACTGAAACCAAGGGATATAGTTTATCCAGCAAATTACATGTATTTTATACTATTTTAGTTTCAATTAAAGGATTTTATTGAGACAGAGGCTGACTGTAGAAAAGTCGAACTTGTTTTTAATTCTGCATCAGTTGTGAGGTCAAAGAGGCAGGTTTAATAGAGAGGACTAAATAACTTTTCTAAGCCACTTGGTATCAAACCTGGCTCCTACCTTTCCTTGTAGACACCCTGGGTAAGCAGGAGGAGACATTATTACCCTCATAACCAAACAGTTGCAATAAGACACAACCAGTAAGTTCTGCAGCTCAAATGACTACTTTTTCTTACAAAAGTGTGCAGTGATACCAAGTCTTTTGCTTTACCAGGAGGCCAATGTATGTAAAAGTCAATGTTATCTGAGGTCTCAGTTCAGCAGTTTGGGGGATTATAAATTCCTTTACTCAGAAAAACCCAAAAACAAAAAGAGTAAGAAAATTTGTTTTGTTTTTCATTATTTTCTTCATTTTTTTATTATTTACTATTATCACCTAATGGTTAGGACACAGACACTCAACAATTGATGTGTAATTTACTGAACTCCCAACCAGCACTGCTCAGACAAAATGAAATTTCAACTTAACCAAAATTTTTTACTGCTAGTTCCACACAGAATGATTTCTCTCATACCAGACCACTCCTCCCAGGGGTGGGAATGCTCTGTAAGAAACCCTGTGTGGCCACAGGGTTTAGCTCAGACTCTAATCTGTAGTCTCTGAGCTACAGACTGACCTGACAAATCACGTGAAAGACACCAAGAGGTAACAGAAGGTTTTGCAAAACACAACACTTACTTTTCTGTTTTGAAAAATATTGCACAACCATCAACGTGTTTTCTTTCCTGTTCTGACATTGTCCTAGCTCTAGATTTTGGGCTGAAGAATCCATTATAGCCACGTTCTTTCAACTCTACCAGGAAAAAGCTGTAGTACTGCTCCGTTTCCACCTCCTGTAAAGTTAGAAGGGAGCACAGCATGAACGTACCATTAGCAAAATACAGCAGACTGATATTATTTGGACTCTTCAGAAGTGTAAATCACTTTCAAATTACATTTAAGGGGAAAAGAAATCTAGGAATTAAGTGCATCAGAGAATGCAAATTTGAGCGCAATATCCTTATTTTAAGAAAATAGAGATTTCTGTAATCCCTGGAGTTATGATTATCTCAAGCCTCTGATTTGAAAATGTGTCAATTAGAGCCCCACATACACACAGAGGCACAAAGACACCCCCACATACATGTCTTTGATCAGGGGCTGCTGGTTCCCATTCCAACTGCGGGGGCTGAAAACATTCTTTTGATGTCAAGCAACAAATAACGTTCCAAACATCACTTCTTTTTTTTCTTTTGTTTCCAGAAGGTTTGGAAAACAGACCGTTTACTATAAATACATTTAACGTGAAGAAACCAGCACATGGGAAGAGAGAAAGGAAAAGAAAAGAATGGTTGTATCTTTTACCTGCAGACTTATGATGTCAGCATTGCAGCTCAGGATTTCCTGCATAATGGCTTTTTTTCTGTACTCCCAGTTCAGGGCCCAAGATGGACAATAGCCATAGAGCTGCCTGGTGGCATATTTGTCACAGAGGACGTTGTAACACATGACAGAGAACAAGGCTGCAGAACAACAAGTATTTCACTTACACACTGATATATTAAAGGGAAAAAAAATACAATTATGTTCCTCACTTCTGTCTTCTGCAGATTTATCGATTCGTGCTTCATTTGTTTCAACCAAAACACAGCATGTTTATCTACACTGAGAAAAACTGTTAGGCCTTCTAGGGAGAAAAATTACAAGTTGGGACTTATGGCATCTGTCTTCTAGATTTAACTAGGAAACAAACACACCCCCTTTATATGGCTAATGCAGTAAACAGCAGACAAATGCATTTTTTTCTGAGTGGTGCTGGCCTGTGAAAGACCCAAACCAAGGTAAGTGTATCTGAACACTTGTATTTGCCAACTACACAAAAATCTTTCATTAATATTCTTTAAAATCTCTGTAAATTATTACCATCAAGAACTGTAACAGCAAGGTAAGGATCTCTTCACACACAGAAAAAGTATAGGCAAAACAACCCCCCCAAATATTTCCACCTCAAAAAGCTTACAATTCTGGCATAAACCAAGAAACATCTACTCTCTGCAATAATTTGAAACAGGAGTAATAATGAGACAGGTTGGAGCAACACGACATGTAATCCAGCAGCATGGACTTTTGGGGTTGTTTCACTGCTTTTTGGGGGGTGATTTGTCTTTAAAAAGCACTTAAGGAATTTGCAGCACAACAATGAGATATTTGGAAGCTTCCCTGGAGCTCCTCTCAAACATGGCAAAAAGAAATAAGACCATTGTTTGAAGATATAGAAAACTGAGGAAAGAATCGTGGGCTCATTGGGGGTCAAAGTGCAGCATTTTGAGAACAAATAAATAAATGGATGACAGCAAAGGACAAACTGCATTTGCAATATGATCTCTGAAGCAACCCCTCAATAAAATCAAGGGGAAAGCAATGTACATCAGCCCTGAAGAGAGGATACTGCAATAACTGAGAAATACACTTAGATTTTTGGTGTACTGGTGAATAGAAAGGGTTGTATTTTAGACAATTCATGCAGAAAAAAAACTAGTAAAGACTCAAACACTACCTGTATCCCAACAGCAAGGGAAGTGCAGAGTCAAAGATCATACACCGATTACTTAAATTCTACATTTTTTTGAAATTATGCTTATATTCTTCCATTTTTTTACTCTTCAACAAGTGTTAAATTAAGCCTGTTATAATTCCACTAATTAACTAATTGTGGACAACAGTTTCAATTCCTGTGAGGAGGACCTTAATTAAAAAGAAATTACTTCAGTGTAAAACATGGGTAAATCTGGAACAGGTGTTTCAGCTGGGATAGAATGATTTCAGCTGGCTGGTCAGCACTGCAGAGATGATTGGTTAATTTGAGCATTAATATTGTTTTTTCAAGTAAAGATCAACAACTTTTAATAAAGGAAGAAGAAAGGAAAAACCCTTCCAGTGTGACAGTACCTGTTGGTCTTGTACGGTCTGGTTCTTGCAACATAATCCAAGATCTTGGAGGTGGCTGTTCTGTTGAAACTGTGGGAACATTTTAAAACAGAGATACAGCAAAGTGATAATCACATTTATTTTACACAGCAGAAATAAATGTTTTAAGAATGGTCACTTACTTCTTTTTGCAGTACCTGCCAAATTATCAAGCAAATAGTTCAGTAGCCTTCGTGTCCCATCTGGTTCCTGATACAGGTTCAGAATATCCTGTGTAAGTGGGTTTCCTGCAAACCAATTCACAGGAATACTGAATAAAATATACAGAACTATTACAAACCCACATAACAGTGTTTAAAGCTGGCATCTTAGAGAGAACTGCTTTGGGGTTTCAGACCTCAGGACTTCAATCCCCCCAAACACTGGATGTGTGGATAGCTCTAATCAGACGTTCCCTCCTGAGTCTGCCTTCTGAGTGTCCCACCCAGGGTGGGTCCTGCACCCAGGAGTGCTGAAGGACTGCTGGGGTACAACCCACAGGCTGGGCTGGGGAGCCCAAACACAGGAGCCACCTCTGCTCAGTGTGAGGAAACATCCACCATCAGTTCATCTGCCAGGCAGATCTGAGCAGGCTCTGCCATCTGCCAAACATAAGTAGATCGCAAGAGTTGTCATGGACAACACACACTGCAATTACCCAGGTTTAAAGGGGAGGAAAACAGACTTTTGAGACTTAACAGTGTTTTGAGGTATTATTTTCCTCAGTGCTCCTGATTTAGCGACTCAAATTGCTCAAGGTCAGCAATTTTATAGCTAGAATCCATACGGTTCCGAGCAAAAAATATTGGCAAAAGACTTAAACTGCTGCTTGCATAGACAGAACAATGCCCTGCAGCTGTACAAAGCAGGTTCCATTTCTGGGGGAGACACACCTACATTTAACTACAGACTATTTCTTAGTTAAAGCACCACTGCAGTCAACCCCTTTGCAAGCAACAGAAAGCTCCTGCTCACTCTGCAAAGAGAGGAGCAAACCTCGTTATATGTGCACTGCTTTGCCAAACTTGTTATGTTTCTACATAATCCCTAAATAACAGTATTTATAAACGTGGAGAAGCTGCATCTGGGATTGCTAATCAGTGACACTTTATGAACTAGCAGCCTACAGCCATTACAACAGTGATATCACTGAACAAGCGTGGATACCAAGAAAAAAAAAAGCAGTAATACCTTTCAGACCCAAAGTCTGTAACTGGAACAGTTTTCCCAGCTCAAAAGGTAAAACTCGTAACAGGTTGTTATTTAAATGTAGTTCCCTGTAGACAGAGCAAGAATCATATAGGGCTGAGAACAGAGCAATGTTTGTCTGCAGCAGTACAGTACAAGAATTGAACTAGAAGAGAATCAATATACTAGCAAACCACAATATTGAAAAACTCAGAGACTAAACAGCAAGAGTTGGGGAAATCCTGCCGAATTCAGACAAACACAGAGACAAAACATGTATTACATTAAAGTACAGAGGAAAGGAGCTTTATCTTAAGCACTCAGACATTTTGCAAACATTAGCAATAATAAAACACTTTAATATCTACAAGGGAGGAAGCAGTAACAGCTCAGACAAACCAGACTAGGAAACAGTTCAGCTATGACTGAAGGCCAAATAAAGGGAAATTATATCCCTGAAAACAAGTAAGAAAAAGATCCAATATCATGACATTACCATGCAACAGTCACTCACAACAGTAATTTTCCCTTGGTTTGGGTGGTTTTCTTTTCTTAATTTCAGTGTGAGGACAAAATATGTGCTTTTTAACTTACAAAAGCAATATGCAGACAGTAAGAGAATTCATGTCCTGCATTCTGATATGCCAACCAACTGAGCAAAGAAACTGGACTTGTGAGGAGCTTTTCACTTCCTCAACTACATTCCCACTAAGCAGTGCAGACTTTCATAGAATCACAGTCAATATAAAGCTGCTGCTTTGAAGTTGTGACAGCCTGGTGCCTAGAGACTTGTAGCGTATTTCTGGGCAACAAAAAAGGAAAAAAAAAAAGAAAGAAAAAAACCAGAAAGGCAACCTGGATGCCAGGAGTTACCTTAACTCTTAGATTTCTACATAACAGCATTTGAAGCTGTCAATGTCTTTGTTGTTTTGAGATGCACAAACTGAAGGCAGGACTGGTGGTGAGTCCTCACCATTGGCAAGTGCAGGGGGACAATCACTGCCCTGGTCCTGCTGGTGACAGTCCTGCTGCTCCAGGCCAGGGTGCCACTGGCCCTCCTGGTCACACACTGGCTCACAATCACTGTCTACCAGCACTTTCCAGACACTGTTCCCCCAGCCTGGAGAACTGCAGGGGGTTGTTGTTGGCCCAAGTGCAGGACCTGGCACTTCACCTTATTGAACCTGACACAATTGGCCTCAGCCCATTGATCCAGCCTGTCCAGGTCCCTCTGCAGAGCCTTCCAACCCTCCAGCAGATTGACACTTCCACCCAGCTCTGTGTCATCTGCAAACGTACCGAGGGTGCACTCAAGTTCTTTCAAGCATATCAAGAGAATCTGTTTTACAGCTGAGCTTTCCAAGATAACATGTTACAGTGTTTATTTTTTCCTCCTCTTTCTGCAAAGATCAGAAATCCTACTGCTCTGACACCTCTTTTTTCAACTACCTGCAGTAAAAAGGGAGATGAAAGGAGCCTTGGGTGAGCTCTGCTGTAGAGACCAAACCCTGGGCTCCAGATATGGGAGCTGGAAGAGCTGTTATCAGTTCCCACTGGTGAGAGCACAAATGATTTCTGTGGCTCAGGATATCAGCAATGCCCAGTGTTGAATTACCATTAGTTTGAATAACTTCCCAGAAGCTACGGGAAGTGTCTGCAGTAAGAGCCAGCCTGAAACATAAAACCCTGGCCCAGCTGAGACCTGCAGTGCACTATCACACAGCATGTGCTTATGGGCTTCTCTTCACTTTCACCACAGTGAAGAGGAACCATGGACCAGCTGCAATCACCAAGGACAGAGAGAATGCTGTGGATTAATGCACAGCTTTTCACATCCAGAGACCTTGGGCTCAAGTGGTATGTTTAGGTCATAAACAGAAAACTAGTGTGATCCTGAACCTTAGGTACCCATCTCGCATTCACAAGATTTACCCTTCTCTACAGAAAAGAAACTTAGAACCTGAAAGGGCTGAAGTCTCATAGAATCAGCCAGAATAAATAGGGTAGATGGTTGGGAAGAAGGGATAATGCCTTTTGACATTACAGATGACTCTACAATGCTGAGCCAGCTCCATGTCACGAGTATTACACTTACAAAAATGTTGCAAAAGGAAAAAGACTGACAGGATGATAATGATGAATTTGAGAATATTCCAGTGAATTTAGGGTTGCTAGCTCACAATACCCCAGGAGTGGATAAAGAAGGGAAGAAACATGTTACTAAAAACTGCTTATAATTGAAATAGTAACGCAAAGAACGAGAACTCAGAACAGACCACAGCTGAAAACAACTACACAACACACTACAAACCAGAGCTGCCAATTATGCTGCACAAAGCAGGATCCCTTTGCTCAGCCTCCAGGGCTGAGACTTCAA
>JAWWEW010000028.1:10693710-10712076 GCA_035583185.1 Anabacerthia variegaticeps | reverse complement strand
TGTTACTAAAAACTGCTTATAATTGAAATAGTAACGCAAAGAACGAGAACTCAGAACAGACCACAGCTGAAAACAACACTACAAACCAGAGCTGCCAATTATGCTGCACAAAGCAGGATCCCTTTGCTCAGCCTCCAGGGCTGAGACTTCAACTGCTCTGGAATTTGAGCATTTAGTACCAATTTAATCAGCTAGTTTAATCCTCCCCGACAGAGCAGACTTTTCTAAAGGAGAAGAAAACGCAGTGACTGATATTTCTATGCACAAACTTGCTTTGCTTCCAGTTTCATGAAAGCTGTGCTGGCAGTCTGTTTCTCTGTCGTTGTCTCTACTTCTAATAACATTCTCATTACTTTTAGGCTTTCTGGATTTAAGAAAGCTGTTCAGAAGTGTCTTCAAAACTAATAGCAATGAAGGCAATTACTGGCAACTGTCTAATAAACCTAAGATAAGGCTTTTTCTCTGGGTTAAAGACTGCTGCCTGAAAATATTTAGTTCTATATAAATAATTTATTTATTTACATCACAGTGTTTCTACAAAGTGAAATACTGCAGCCTTAAGTATGATGTGAATAGGCATCACTATTCATGTTTCACTTCCAAAAGGAGTTATCATTCCATGCTAACTCTGCACAACTTGGCATTGCAAAACTGAAGGGAAAAAACCCCAAAAAACTGTGTTTAGAACAGTTTCCTCCTCCCCAGCTTGCACAGGAATGCAGTTACATCATAGCAAAGGTGGGGAGGAGATGTTTCTAGACATGTTGCAATTGTTATACAATAAAGGGAGAACTACTGTTAAGAATAATTAGAAAATATGAATAAAGAGGAAAAAAATTGTAGTTAACACGATTATAAACGTTTAACCTGACCTCTTTCCTACCTTACCATGAGTTAAAAGTGCTTTTTTTTGTGCATCAGTTACTCTTTGAGAGAAACACCACATAAAAGATTTGTAAAAGAGTCTGGAAAGAGATGCCTGAGAGGAAACCTGACTCGGAAAAATATAAAATGGGTGACTGCCATCAAACCAAGCACTTCTGAGGCTCATTCTGTGCTGTCACACACTGGAACAGGAGATCACAGGAAAGCCAGCACTGCTGTAGCTGCACAGACCACAGCAAGGATTCAGGAGACAGATAAGAAGGGAGGAAGGGGGAATTTACTTATGCTGAAATTTAAACTGCTGCTGCAGAGATAATAAAAGAGCAATTTTGACTGCTGTGAAGATTTAGCTACCTGAGTGACACCATGTTTCCGAGCTCTGCTGGTAAACTGCGGATTTTATTAGAGGACAAGTCCAGATATACCAGATTGTGAAGCTTGGCAATGTCTGAAGGAATACGGGATAAGGAATTGTCACTGAGATGCAAAGCTGTCAAATGGGTCAGTGTCCACAACGAAGAACTTAAGCTTCTCACTTTCCCTGTGGAAGGAAGGAAAACAGAACGTTTAGAACACATAGACTTAGCAATAATAACACATTTTGAAGTATGTACAGGGCAGGAGAGCTTGAGTGGAAGTTTTGCTTGGGTTTTGTTGGTTTTATTATTATTTTATTCAATGAAAATTCCATTAATCAGCAATTCTATAGATAAAAATTTTTTCAACACAAGGGAATACAATGCATTGCCAGGGATGCTTAGATTGTTGTTTCCAATCCATACTTAAACATCTCTCTTTCTGAAGCTTCCTACAAGGCAAGACACATGTACTAGTTGACCATGAATTTAATAATTAACAAAGGTGTAAGAAGCAGATTTTTTTCAATTATGATCTATGTTTGAGATGAAAGATGCTGCTTTGGTTTGCCCCTTATTTCTGCATGACATCTTTCAAACCAAAAATCTTTATTCTATGGCATTAATCCAGCCAAGAACAGATAGAAACACTATATTTAGGGTGACTAAGATGCTTAGTTGAGAACATGGATTTCCATCTGGCATTCAACTAAAAGCTGCATAAAGTATTGCCAGATATTTTAAAAAAAGGTATGATTTTTTGTATAAACTGAAGGGTAGAAACATGGATTTGTGTGACAGAATCAAGATTTTTACATTGCCACATGCAAGGAATGTGAGATATCATCAGAAGGTCTCAAAACATTTCTTCTCTCCAAGATTTTTCTTCCCCATGAGCAGATCCTTTTTCATTTACAGAAGTCATCTCACTGTACCAAAAGCATTAAAGAGGAGAACCAACACCAGTTTGTTCAAGGCAAAAAGTTACTTGTAAGAGCCCTTAAAAACCCCACTGTGACTCATCAATGTCAAGAACAGTCTGGTTAACGTTACACCAACACACACACTTCATAATTCCTTCCCTTAAATTATTTTCTTCAAAATAATTTAAAATATTTAGTGCCTGAGGAAAGTTACAGTGATACACCTGTATCTGGGACTCAGCCCCTGGTAGCAAAAGGTTTAGTACAGGTATCCTTTCCAGTGAGCTATAACTAAGTGAGTGGCATAAAAAAACCTGCAGTGGAAAAGCTGTGATTTAAACGAGAGTACTTTGTGGTTTTTTGTATAAGATGGCCAAGTATTTTGCAAAGAAAAGACAGCGTGAACACTACTAAAACAAGAACATTGCACACTTCACTTTGCAAGGCAAATGCTTCCAGTTCTTAAAGGATTGATGCTGCTCTAATGCTCATTAAGAAGTCTTTTGAAAGGTTTTAAATACAAATCAATAGTTCTTTGCATTTTTAAAACTGAATTAACACCTCTGCCCCACCCCCAGTGCAAACAGGTGACTGTGATCAAAGAAACCCTTGTAGCTGAAAGGATTTCCAATCAACATTCCTGATGCAGCCTCTCCCCCTGCACCACCTCTCCTGGCGGGAATCAGCCTGTAGTGAGATTACCAGGCATGAAAGGAAAGAGCCATCACTTAATGCACTTCCTATGCAGAGCAGCAGATGTCCAAGAGGATTCCAAGCCTAATGCTGATATATAATGCTGATTCCTGAAGCAGCATTTAACTGGGTTTCTGCATCTGTAACCTTCAGTAAAGAATGTTATTCACATGGTAAGGCACGTGCCCCTGGAAGCAAGACACAGATTCAATGAACTGGATGGAAAAGCTCTTCACAATTTGATGAACTGGATGTTTATTCCTTCTTCCATAAATTTCTCTATTGGACAGTCATTTAGAAATACCACATGGCAATTTCTGCAGTCTCTTAAAGAACCTCCATATTTAAGCAAAATTGCAGCCTAGGTTTAAAACATCACAAAATCATTTTTTAATTCCTAAAATGTTTGCCTGAATTTCCTTGTGGGTACACTTTTTGCAGCAAAACTGGGATTTACTCTACAAAATAAGCAACACTGGTGTCCCACAGCAGTTGAAATTCATGCTTACAATTTCTGAGCATCACCTTATTTTCAAGAAAAGATCCAAGAGTGAAACAGTATCTCAAAGCTTACACAGATCTTGGAGGCTTTTGGGGATTGTATTTAATCTCAAGAACAGAGGGAAATTTACAGCTGCTTTTAAACAGACACCTTCTGTTTCAACAGAAACCATGTCATGGACTACTACACGGTTGTTGTTACATCACTTACAGTCAAGCACACACCTACAGATCAACCCCAACTTCCTCCTCTTCTCTTCGACAAATTAGATCTTAAATTCCCCCTCTCACTCGCACCATCTTCTTAAAACATAGAGAGCTCACATCCATGTCCTCACCTTCACAACTTCCCTACTTGTGGGACTGCCCACCTGCCCTGACTTATCTCCTACAGCTCCCTCTGTTATCCCAAGCCAAGCTCTTCCCTCCACACACCCCAAGGCTGGCAGCTGCTACCCTGGGGTTCTGCCGGCTCCCTTCAAGGTGGGTAACTCCACTCCACTCCACTCTTGTCCAAGCCCATACTACCTGCAGAGAGTTCATAACTCAGGACCATGCCTCAGTTTCTTACCACTTATTTCCAACTCTGCCCAGTGTGATTTCTTTCCATTGGCTGCTTCCTCTGAGGACATAATTGTGTACATCCTCCGTGGATCAGGTGGATCGTACTTTTCCTTGGGCATTCCTGTGGAGACAACAAGACAGTTAACTGAGATGTTATATACAGAGATTTCTTTAGAAGGTAATTCCTGTTTAATTTCACATTGCATGTTTGCTCCAAGCATTTCTGAAACCCTTGGATGAAGATAACCCATGCCCATTTACAAACTTCACTGAATGGGAAAGACTGCTATAAAATAGGAGAACAGAGACTCCTGATGCTCCCAGAATAACAGACAACCTCCTAACACCCCACCCAATAATTTATCACAATCTGTACACCAAACTAAACATTGTGTCCTGCCACCTTCCATGGGTACATCATGTGTCCTTCAAAACCAACCCACCCTACTGCAGGCTCTTGGTTCCTCAACAAGGAAACTTCCAAAAGGGATGATCGCCACAACTGGCATCTCACTTGTACTCATACAGAACACATTAGCTAATAAATTTGATTCAGCTCCAGGTTTACTGCAATTCTCAACTTTTCACACAAATCAGCATCAAGAAAGAATTAAGGTTTCAAAAAGATTCACAATTATTTAAGACTGCAAAATGGTAAGATGTAAAATGAATCCAACCCCCATTCTACTCTCAGCAATCTGAATATATTGTCCCCAAGGCTGACTTTTCTATCACTTTCTTCAGCCAGGTATTTCCTTCTGAAATTTTTAACTCCACTTTTCTCACTCTTTTCCATGTCATTCCTGGTAACTTTGCAAGAAAATCACATTTATCATGAATAAGAGTAACGTTTTTGCACTGCCCTACCTATATCCTAGAGTTTTATGGGAAATATTTCACTGTCCTAAGCTGTCACATCCAAATATATACAGAAAGGCACAAGGAACAAGCTGTAAATATATTTATATGAAATACAGATATTAAACAATGCTGGCTCAAATCCCATTTACAAACTCATTATAAGCAATATTATGCAATTATTCAGCAAAATACGTTACAGCAAGATTATACTACTACCCAAACTCTGTTGATAAACAGGCAGCTATATGGGTCAAATTCTTCCTCACAGTCTTTTAAGGCTTTCTTACTTTCTCGTGTCCCTGAACAAAGTGAAGTGTTATCATTATAGAGAACAAACAAATAATAACTGTTAGTAAATAAGACTATCAACCAGACTTATCTGTTTATTGAATTTACTGAAAATGGTTTACTTGGCATGTTAAAAAAACAACTGAAACCCACCAAAAACTTTCCACTAAATCTGCATCTCAATTAAAATAAATCTTTTAGGCACCACATGCTTACTCTAATACAACAGCTCTTTTACTAATGCACACTCCTCCTTCCCACTCCCACTACTGGCCAAAACCAGATTTCTGCAGTGAAAAGAAATTCCCCTTTAAGAAGTGAATTGTGGGTAAAAGGATGAGATTATAAATAGCAGCTGGGTGAGGCTCCCTCCAGAATGAAGGCACTTGAGTACCCAGGGTGCTGGAATTACTAAGTGTAGCACTTTCTTCATCAAACTAAACTAATAAAAGGAGAGCAGATTGGATTAGAACCACCAGAAAGGTGAAAGCATAACTTCTCCCTGCAATAACTACACGACTGGTGCAAGAATATATAGCAAAGTAATGTAGAGAGCATCTCTTCTGAAATTCCTATATATAATTATATGTAATTCACAAAGACCAGTACCATGTAGAAAGGCTTTGGTTTGTCAGGAAACATTTACCTTGCTCAGCCATTTGATGCTTTCTCTTCCTGCCACTCCTGAATTAATAAATATGTTCCAATTTTTCAGGAAGCAGGTATAGCAGAGACAGAAATCTCATTCAGTACAGAAACATGAACTCTCCCCAGAGCACACTCAATCACATGCACTAATTAACAGCCTTGCTGGTACCAGCAGCAGATCACTCCTCACTACCAGAAGAGGATGACACACTTTTCCAGTGGGTTTTGTTAATGTGTACTAAAACCTCAAATTCCTAAATCCCTAATTGTTTTAACACTGATGACCCCCTGTTCCCAGTCCATCCATGGCACTACCCTCCTTCAGTAGCTCCTGATCTTGATGCTTTTCCCTTTCTCACTGCTGCATTTCTCCGTGGATGATTCCCTGCTGTTTAGGATTACCAGGTGCCAAAAAAGCAGCGAATGCCTGAGAGCCTCCTGGCTGAAGGAATTGCTGCTGACCGGGAGCATCACTGACATCAGTCACACCACGGATACTGTCACACCAGGCGTTAGCACATCTTTATCCATCACCCAGAGCTCAACATTTCTCAGGAACTGACAGCAAGGCTAAATTTGGGTTGTATTTCACAGGACATCATAAAACACCACCAGCACAATACCCTGAATTGCATTTCAAACCTTCACAGCATGGAGTAGCTCAAGAAAATCAGTCTCTTTCAAAAATCACTGTCTCTCCTCCCTTCTCTGCTTCCCCAAATCCAAATATAGCACTTGCTGAGCTGCTACAGTTAAACATAAAAGCTGAGGTAAACATCAGATTAAGTGATACAGTTTTGTCAGACTAAAGCAATTTTTAGTAAGACCCATAAAATAGCATTGAACACCCTCAGAGCCATTGATAACTGCAGCTTTAAATGATCATGATGGTATTTTTCAAAAAAGCTTGCACCACATGTAATTTTCTGTTGCACCAACACAGGCAGTGGAAGCACCACTAATGTTAGGCTGTTATCACATACAGCAAATCAGTTCATGAAGCAGACAATCTTTATAAACAAAGATATGATATGGATTCCTGGAACACACCCCACACACCTCATAAATTTCACGAAGAGGACATTTAAATAAGTTTGAATGAAAATGAAATTGTTTACTATTTTGTACCAGGTTATTAAAATTGTTATTTCTATAGCTGTTAAACCAGAAGAGCTTGAGAGTTGAAGAGGAGCGTGGCTGCCCATTCCCACCCCAGATCACTCAGTCCCCACACAGAAAGAACACCTCTTACCCCAAAGAAACTGAGCTAAGGAGGTCAGCAATGCACAGGGTTTGAAACACAGAATTACATCTTGAGCCTTCAGTGCAGACATAATTTTCAGCCCTTGTTTGCACAGAGGATGCTGAGAAAAAGGCCTTGGGGCAGGGGGAGGGAGGACAGGGGCAGAGAGACCCTTCAGGGAGGGGTGACAAGGACCACAAAGATCCTACAGCTGTAGGCTGTAACATCACAGGAGGGCAACCTGCAGGAGGAAGAGCTGGCAGAGCTGGCTACTACAGCAGGTGGAGGGTGGAACACCAGCTCTGGCTCCACTTCAGACCACACCACTGGAGACAGAGCCAAATGTTCCCAGGTGGAGCTGCACCTGCAGCCACTGCCGCCTGTCCCTGCACATCACAGAGGTGACAGCAGGCAGGGCATGCACAGCCACGCCAGGTGTTGGGTGTGGAATTGTTCTGGGCAAGTGACAGTGTGACCAGCCACAGCACGTGCCTGGGTGTGCTGCACTCCCGGGGTGCCCTCCCAGCCACAGCACCAGGGCCACGAGGGGCACGGCGGCAGGAGGAGCTGGTGGCCTGGGAAAGGAGTCTGGAGGCCAAGCTGAGTTAGTTACTCTGCTGCAGAAGAATGGAAAGAGTTCAGATGGTTGCCTGACAAGGCTTTGGAAATGTAAGTATCCCTAGTACAGGCACTTGTGAAGTGGAAGCTCAACTACAAGGTAGCTTATGCTCCAGAGGACTATGAGAACTACCAGTAAATAACGCCTTCAAAATGGACAAAGGAGAGCCTGCTCTGACTGACAAGGCAAGACAGACAGTAACTTTTTTCCTGTCCCATTCTTCTGCCATTTTTTGGTGGGGAGGAGGATTTAATCAAAACAGGTAGTTGAGAAGTTATTTTGAGAGTAAGCAGTAAGATTTTGGAGGGTCTTTTAAAGCACCAACAGAATATCCTCCAGCAATTCCTCATTACCTGAAATGCTTTCTGCAATACCACAGATAAATTAACTCTGTTTCGAAACTAAATGTATCAGACTACCCTGTAGACCAAGTACCATCTACCCTTTATATTATTAGCTTTACTACAAATGTAGATATCAAGCTTGGCCCCAAAAGTCTCCTAAAACATCAACTTCTACCATATCAAAATTTAAACTAGGAAAAGAAAACTTGATTTCTAAAATTGTGTAGAAAGCAACGAACAAGTGAGAACAGCACACTGTTCAGACACAACTTTGAGCTAATCAACTATTCTGAAACAATTATTTCAATAGTTACTATGTAGCATCTGTAACACCCACTTACAAATATTCAGAAATACCTCAGGATCACGATGCTGATGCATAACAACTCTGCTTCTGAAACTTCCTAACATGTGCTGGTGACTTCTTTTGACTTTCCCTTCCTCCCCTTTACTTGATATTACTTATCTCTAACAAACTGATGCAGATCAGGAGATTGCCAGGAGGGGAAAGCAAACAAAGTAGCACCACACCTGATCAAATGCAGAATTACTCAATATTTTTGCTACTTTAATTACAAACAGTGAATCAACTATATAAATGCAGATCTAAAAAAGTGAGAAGTAACAAGATAACTGAATGTTTTCCATCTATTGATGCAGTGCAGTGTTACTCGTCAAGTAAGTTATTTTTGAACTGCTGAAAAGTAGCAGAATAGAAAGCAATCCATTAAGTTGCTCAAAGATTTTGTAAGAAAACAATAGCCCATGAGAGACTTTTTTTTTTTTCCTTTCTCTCTCCAAACTCTCACACTGGAAGCTCATCCCAGACCATTCATTTGTAACCTTGTGCCTTTAACCTTGAAGTTCTCTGCCATGCAACCCAAAGTTTTGTGTGAAAGCGGGTTCCAATGACTCTCCCCACAAATAGAAATGTTTTTTAAATTGACTGGTATGTCTTGAATTCCAAGTTAAATTAGGATCCTCCACCCCCCCAACCACTTGCACTGTGGTTTTACAACACATGAAGCAGAACCAAGCTGGTCCTGCTGCAGGTCCTCCTCCCCAGGACCCTGTATTTCCACTTCACTCTTGCATCACCACTGACTTCTGTCTGATAACAAAAGGAGTTGGGGAGGACAATTAAACTGGCTGCTAAGTGGGGGTGGAGATAAAAAACCAATATATTTGAGGGAGTCCTGTATTATTCCTGTATAGCAGGAATGTATGTGTGGATTTGCAGCTGTTCCCAGGACTGAAATCAGGACACCACCATAATGGCACTTCTGGCCACACTGACACAAAATTGCATCTCCCAGAGCAGGAAGCAAAAATCTTGTTTCCAGCTCCCGCCACCCAGGCATCAGTTAAACAGTAACACTGAACAAAGTCTGAAATCCCAACTGAAGGCAAAGTACACTGCTTTTCAGATAACCGAAAGTTCTAGCAGTTCTGGCAATGGAGAGGTTAGACAGATGTGTTAACCTCTATTTAAAGGGTTAATTTCTACCACTGAGCTCCATTAAAATAACAGAAATTACCACTTTCAACTCTAAAGGGAACAGAAGTTCATCTCAAAAATAGCTACTATGCTTTGCAAAGAGAAATCTATATGTGCAATCACAGTGTTGTATTTCAGGTTTTACTAAAAAACTTCAGGTCTGGCCATTCCCACTCAAAGACCCACAGGCCACTCTTCAAACAAGTGCTTTCCAAAATGAATCAAGGTCAGCTCTTTCACCTTCCTGTCACTGGTGGCACTTTACTCAGCGAGTTATGAATTTCTCTGGGGACTTACTTACATTTCAGCTTGAAGTACAGACAAATGAAGCAACAACCCTGGCCCTGGCCAGGATGACAAGGTGCAACATCTGTCACCTCCTCAGAGAAAAGCAACAGCAGCTTGGACAGGCTTATGATAAAGGTCAGTCCCTGCACAATTCACACACTTGATGAGCTGAGTCAATGACTGTATTTATCCTCACTCTGTACCACGCTTGGGCAACAAACTAGGGAGTGATGTTAATACTGAAAAATGATGGGAAAAATACTCATAAGCAAGATACAGAAATAAGGAAAGGAAATAAATGCCCAGTGAATCCCAGCCAGACCTCAAGTGTCACGTGAATTAAATTTAAAATACTTCAGCTAAATTCTTATTTAAAATTATTTGTGACTACCCCACCCACCTAAGGCATAAAACTTACACTAGAATATTAAATATTTTTTTCCTGTATGCCTGATTCTGTTCCTATAAAGCCTTCTAAATTTCCTATCAGTTTTATTTCTATCAATGCCTCATTCAGACCATAGTAAACTAAAACCCTGCTTTTTTAAAAATAAATCTAAAGACACACCTACAGTTTTGGACTTCCCACATACACCATAATATGGAAGAATACTTGCATCATGCTATGAAATATAGTTTGTTACATAATATATATATTTTGCTACATTATAGTATACAATATATACTTACACTACATATATTTTATACATGTGTTTCATACAATATATATTTTGCTACAATATAACATATATACATGATATATAAAAATATATATTTTGCTACCATACACAACTGTTCAAGCAGATAAACTGAAGTTCAGAAAAGCAGGTGAGGGTCATCACCCAAAAGAAAAAAAACACACCTGAAATTATTAAATCTGCCTCAAAACAGAAGAATCCATACTACAGCACACTAAAACTAGAATCACAAGTATTTTGAGGCTGAATAAACAGAAATTTGAGGACTTGCCTATCCACTGAAATACAACCTTGCATTTAACTTTGTAGGCACGAACCACATCATTCTATTGGAATATACACAAAGAAAACATCAGTGTTGCAAGAAACCACAGATTTACTTTTTCCCTACAAGGTTGCTACTTCGAGGTAAATACCAAGTCTGTTGTGTAAACACCTATTATTTGTGGACTACTGCAAACACTCTTGGCATTTTATTTGAAAAAGGCTGTTCGAGTTGTTGTTTTTTTTTGGTAACAGTGTGCATTTAGTATTGAAAAAATAAGGCCAGGAAAGATCCGAGTGGGAAATCAGCTAAAGGGTAACACGTGAGTTTTTCAGAACACACGCTGTGAATTAAACATTTGCTTTTCCCCAGCGTGGGGAGGGATGGCACGGACCAGCTGTGGGCACAGGCAGAACTGGAGCAGCACAAGGAAGACTCCTGGAACACTCCCCACCCCCAGGAGACCCAACTAGAACATGTGGGAAAGTGTCAAGATCCCTTTAACCCAATTTATGGCTTAATGTTGGAATAATCTAAATTAAAAATACAAAAAAAAAGCTGTTGAGTCAACACTCAGTCAATTGATTCATTCCAAGTGCTTTTTCACTTGCTAAGATCACATTTTAGTGGCTGTTAGCATATTAAGATTTAATGGCTTCATCAGGGATATAATACTTCTCCATCATACTTTGAGGACTTCTAAAACTATAATTTTATACGACTGCCAATACAAAACCACGAGTTGCCCTTCCTCTTTTTAAGACCTAAGATAATGCAGTGGGACGTGAACATGCATCACAACTATGTAGTAATAAATACAACATGCTGATTAGGTCAATACACATTAGTTCATGTGAGAGTATCTGGAGTATTCCTAATCAGATGAGATATTTGAATTTGCACATATAAGTTCTCCTAGAGAAAATTCAGAAGTTAACAAATGCTTTAATGTTCCTTCAAAAATCTATAAAGCTGTAAAAGTTCTGCAAAACCCTTAATCTAGCCAGAGTTGACTAAAATGAGACATAACCCTCCTGAAACTTAAGCAAAGCATTCTGGTCCAGATCAATCGGGCCATAAATGTCACAGGATTTATTTGCTGTCTTCAAATCAGGAAGAACTGATTAGACTGGAGAGCAGTGACTAGAACAAGCTTCAATTTTTTTAAGTCTAAACCTCAGTCAGGATATATTAAATTTTCACCTGCAGGTATTTCAAATTTAATTAAGGCTTCTTTGTCTTTCATAACTACTTGTTTATGGAAATGCAAACTGGCTGGTTCCAGGGGTAGGGAGGATGTCATTTTCCAAACTTTTACTTCTCCTACCCAACCCCGACTTATCACAATTTCCTACAGATGAGCAATGTGTAGCCCAATGTGTGGTGCACATGGAATCCTCTAAACCTTGGAGTGTGAAAAAACAGTGCAAAAAAGCAACTGTCACTTTCACGTTCAGCTGCCATAAAAACCAATTTGGGTTCCAAAGAGAACTCTACAATGGTCAGCACACAAATGGCACAATTCAGCACAGAGGTCCTTGACTGCTCCATCTCCCAGACAGACCCACAACACAGATCTGTTTTACCAGAATCATGATAAAAAAACCTCTCAAACTCCCACCCCTTACCATGCACAACATCTAATGATTAGGAATCTGATGTCCAAATGTTTTCAGTGTAGCAGAGACATGGCCCAGATGATTCGAATAGTTCTTAATTACCAGCAATTGTATGTAATTATGCCTATAGTAAAAGGCTGCTGTATACAAAACAAACACTAACACAAAACCAAATTGCAAAGCAAAGGCTGACCTTAACTGGTATTCCTAGAAACATGTTGGCTAACTAATGAGTACTACACAGCATTCAGCTTTTTGCACATTCTATTTTTGCATGTTCTGAAATGCCAGTACATTAAGAGATGTCAGGTTCACTAATTACTTTAAGAATTTTCTTGCATTACATAGCTGCACACTGTACAAATAATATAGAACCTAAAAGATCAGCTTTAAAAGGAAGAGATCTGTTGTGAAACATTCAGCTTCAAGTTTTAAAAATGTAGGCAGTAAGACCAAAGCTTAAAAGCTTTACAAAGCTGAGAATGGTCTTACACTCCAATCTGTTAATGTAATACCAACTCCCACTGCATTGCTTGTGTCCAGACAATCATATTTGATGATTTAGTTATGATTCTTCACAATAACATTGATTCCTTAGC
This sequence comes from Anabacerthia variegaticeps, assembly GCA_035583185.1. Lineage (NCBI taxonomy): Eukaryota > Metazoa > Chordata > Aves > Passeriformes > Furnariidae > Anabacerthia > Anabacerthia variegaticeps. The sequence continues at coordinate 10,699,184 of JAWWEW010000028.1, read as the reverse complement.
ACCTAATGCAAAATTTCTTATCTTGGTCCTCCTCAGTAAACTATTCTAAATACTGGCACGTTCAACCAACACGTTCCTTACCACATTCTGCTTTATGTATGCAGAATGCTTACCACATTTCTGTTGTTTCATGGGTGAAAATGTGAAGTCACCACACAAAACCCTGTTTCTTAGTCTTAGAACTGAGGAGTAAGAGGTAACTCAGCTACTTTAGTGTGGACACGAGCTCATTTTCAACATTCCTGCTGGAGAACTGAACCAGAACTTGACAAGAGATGTCAGTATCTAAATCCAAAAATCTTTGCCTTCCTAAAACACAATTTCTAGATACCTAAATGCCTGTTAATATTAGAGTTGCTAAACTAAGTAAGATCAGGATGTTACAGAACTCATTGCAGTTTATGCTCTACCCATCTAGCCACATCCTGACAGAAGCAACCAAACTGTTCATAGATTGTTTTCACTTCAAATTTAACTTACAAGCCTGAAAATGCTGTTCCACAACCACACTCTTGCGTAGCAAAGCCAACTCAAGACCTCTTTCCTGTCCTCACCTTCCACTTCCCCACTCCTCTCTGTTGTGTTAATGCAGCTGTTTGTGAGACAATGGCGAAAACCAACAATGACACCCAGCTAAAAAGGTGGGGGTTATAGGTTGTGGCTTTGGGTTTTTTTCTTAAATAATAAAGTATCTCCACTCTGGCCACGTCACGGGTTGCTTTTCAGCACTCAAAGAAGCAGCTTTCCAAATTCTGCCCCTGGAGAAAAGCCCTCCCATACTACCCCAGAAGAAGCCATGGGGTGATCTAGCCCACTGCTCCCTGCACAGAGAGCACGACCACAGCTGTATGATCCCTACTCAAATTTCCAAAGGTGGATATTAGATGACTGTTCCTCATCAAAGCAAGAATCTTTCCGAATTTTAACTATTCTTCACATAGAGGTTCTTAAAAACTTGTTCCTAAAAACTCTTTCCTCAAAGCACTCTTTTTACAGATGAACTGTGATTAAAGCAGCACAGAAACTCCTCTTGGTCCACGTGACCTTTGCTTTGTCAGGCAAAGCTCTTCTGTTGGGTGAACAACTGTCAAAACTTCCTCAAAAGAATATTTAAAAGATTTAATGGTTGGAGTTTGGCATAAAACACCATAATGCTTTTTATTATTTGGCCATTGTGCTGCCATCTCCTTGCTCTGGCTGGTGATACACACAAGATGGTGCACGCTCAACCCTGATGGTGTTTTAGTTCAGTTTCAAGCCTTCCTGTCTTTGTAGGTGCTGCTTCAAGGTGGCTTTTGTTCCCAAAAACATATGAAAGGACCTGTCTCTGGACCACAGCTGGTGCTTCAAGCTTTTTTCTGATCTCTGACTCTGCAAACTCATCTGTGCAGAGATACTTTTGTGGAGCACCACTTAGGTCAGATCAACGTGCAGGATCCACACCTTAGCCATCAATACACTAAAAACAGCTCGGGCTATAAAGCTGCACATATTATTTGCATTATGTAGAATAACAGATTATGGTATATTCACAGTCCTCTAACCACTGCAAGATGCTGAACCCTTGCTAAGGAAAGGAGGAAGCTCAAATGAGGCCTTGGAGATACTGGTATTCTAAAATGGCACAGAAACTCTAGGAAGGTCTCCAGGTAGGGAGCCACTTCCCTTGCAGAATAAAGGTTGCATGCCAGAAACATTAACTAAGATACACAAAAGAGCCATCCAAACATCCAGGCTGTGATCACAACGTCTAGTTGGCAGCCTCCAGAACAGCTAACAGCTTTCCCAGTCTGAAAAAAAAAATCTAAATCAAATCAATCTCTTCCTGCAGATCTCCATTACAGCAGGAACTGGAATCCTAACAGCAAGCATTTTAGTTCTAAAATAAACAACTGTATATATTTACTGCTTCTAGTCCCTCCTTGATTCATCCACTTGAAAAAAGGCCTCTGAGGCATTAACAAAAGGATTCATGTTGCAGCCTTACAAAAGGAAAAACTGAGTTGCTGCCAACCATTTTTTTTCAAATAAGCACCATCTTGGAAGTGTAATTAGTAACCAAAAGTACATGTTAAGCATTTAAACAGCTTTTTCTATGGGACCTGCCTCAGCATTTGTAAACTCTTCAAGACTTGCACTGCAGAAATAGCTCAATGTACAAATTGTGAGTGTAGGCCCCCAAGCTTATGCCAAGATTCCCTTGTTTAGTGGACTTCTACAACCTAATTTCAATGTAGGAACATAAATTATGTCACTTAATACAATGCTAATAATCTTGCAGGGTATTGTACAACAATCACACTCCCAAGTGTGAAGCACAAACACTTTAGAAAGAACAAAACAGATGAAACCCTGCAGTGACTCAGTTTGAGCAATCTATGCATAAAGCTTTCAAAATTATACCACAAAGAAGTCTAAATTTAGACTGGATTCAATAATGTCAGTATTTCGACACCAAAAGCAGTGTAAAATCTCAATATGTGGATTTAAAAAAACCCAGATACATTTCATGCAACAGGACAAGGGTCTGTCTTATGCCACCAGGACTAAAATCTAGTGGTAGGGCCTGCAGAGAATATTCTTGTAGTGTTTTAAGGTCACTGGCCGCTTTTTTAAGCTCATCCTACACAACTGTAACCTTTGAATACTATATATATATATATCTCCTGGCAATAAAACCTCTATGGAAATAAGTGTCAATTCTTGTCTATTCTTTCAATTCTGAAGACTGAAAGGCATCCTCATTCCTAAACATTCTGTGTAGAATCTTTGCTTAATGCAGCCCCATTTGGGACAGGGATAAAATGTCAGGCTGCACACATACAATGTACACTCAAAATGACAGACCAAAACCAGAAAATAATTTCAAATACAACAGTCTGCCAGCAAACAGAACTGGGGCCTCTGCTACAGGGACTGCACAACTGGATGGAGGAATTCTGGTTCACCACCTGGACTCTTAGGCACGATGGTGAGCCAAATAATATGGCACTCTGCACTACCAACAAAAATACTTAGCTTTTCAGTGATAGATTAACAGGACCATTTTTATTTATACTGCCATCCTTTTAAAAAATAGGCGTTTTTATTCATCCATTGAGAAAGGATTTTTAGTTTGCTCTTGGGAGCATTTGACCCCACTTTAAAGACAGTAGTTTCCATCATGAACATTACACCTGCTTAAAAGAATGTCTTCCTAATACCTAGCACAGCCCTATCTTAATGATTTTTACCTTGAAAGGTACCATGCTCGTTCAATTTGTGACCCTCCACAACAGGTTTTCAAGTCTTCATGTATAAAACATCAGAAGTATTTACCTGCCCACGCAGTATTATAGTCTCATCTACCTTTTTATTTCCGTTCTTCCTCTAAAATTCAAGCACAGTGAACAGCCTGAACACATCGAGACTGTACTCAGAGTTCAACTTCAAAATGCAAACAGAAAAGGGATGCACGGTAGTATCCTTTATATACAGGGGCTGATCCAAGTGGTTCAGGTGAAAAGTGAACAAAGAGTTAATCCAAATGCGAAGGGCTCCATTTCAGTAAGAGCATGAATAAACCCCCACAGAAGGCTCCATTGCTAGCAGCAAACTCCACAGAGTCCGGATGAACCAGCAGGAAGAACAGAGGGCGGATAATCCTGTAAAATTACCCCAGTGGAAATGTTGATAAATTCCCAATTACGAGACCTGCTCTAGAATGAAAAAAAATGCGAGATACAATACAATTACCAGTCAACACTTGCACATCTTTGTATTTAAGCCAGACAAATACCACAGGTATTTCTTAATCCCTTGAATTTTGAATTAGTTACCCACTGTGGTGAAATCTAGATTAAGAAAATAAGCCCCAGAAATCAAATGAAGAAACAGGCGATCTGCAACTCTAGTTACAAAGCAAATACCCGTTTGGGAAGTTATATTTTCAGCAATACAGTTTTCTATGCATACAGAGAACTATATTCAAGGAAAAAAAAAATCTCAAAACAAGCAAACAAAAAACTCCTACAAAACCCAACAAAACCTTTGGTTGACTGTATTTGTTTTGAATATGTTTTTTTTTATATTACAAAGAATAAAGTCTCACAGAATTACAGAATCAGGTTGGAGAAGACCTCTGAGACCACCAAGTCCAACCCAGGGCTACGACCTAGCAGGTTCCATATGATATCTTAATATTTGCTGAAAAATCGCTGATAAAACACGCGTTCACCACGGATACCGACACACAGACAGGTGCACAGATATCCCCTTTCCTAAAGCCTCGTCTGATCCCAGGCTTATCGCCCTCCAATAAAATTCTGGATGAGGAAAGGATGTCCTTGCGACCACCACGACACACCGAGGGGTGTTTGTGTGTGCGGGAGCTCCCCCCGCACCACGCGAATCAGCCCCCGGACCCAGGCGGTGCCCGTGGCTGATGCAGATACAGAGCCACATCCAGGGGGATTCGATCCCGATCCCAATCCCAATCCCGATGTCCATCTTAATCCCGATCCCAATCCCAATCCCCATCCCCATCCCAAACCCAATCTCGATCCCCATCCCCATCCCCTCTGTTTATCCCTCCATGCGCCCATCCCGCCGCCCCGCACTGGGGCACCGCCCCCCGCGGCCTCCCATTGGCCGGCGCCGCTGTCACTCACAGCTCCCCCGCCTTCTCATTGGCCGAGGGCGCTGCCAGTCACGCCCCCCCTTTCCCCCCCCTGCGCCGGAACGAGCGAGCGCCACTCGGGCCGCGGATCCCGCAGGCGGCGGGGCGGGCACGGCGGGGCCGGGAGGGACGGCGGGCAGGGCAGGGCCGGGCCGGGCGGGACCCACGGGCGGCTGCCGCGGCTCCTTCCGGAGCAGGAGCGGCGCTCGGCTGCTTGACAGGCAGCGCAGCCCGCCCCTCGGCTCAACCAGGCGGATCGGCCTCGGCGTCGGCCGCGGCGGCGCGGAGGGCGCACGGGCAGAGCGCTTCTTGCACCACCATGTACACACACACACACACACACGCCCGATTGATGTCATTTCCCTCTCTGCCTTTTGTTTTAAATTATTTTAAACTCGGCTGCGCGGCGAGGGGGGGGGGGACAACAACAACAAAACAAAAAAACAACAAAAAAAAAAGGCAAAAAAACCCTCGAACCTCCCCCCCCCTCAAAAAAAAACACAAACCACCAAAACAACAGCAATAATAACAACAACAACACCGAACAAAAAAAACCACCAACTTCACGCTCGCAAGATGCCATTATACTAATTTCTCTTAATTGCCTCGCCGATGCAAACACAGCCGGGCTCCTGCGCGGCGCCGCCCGGCCTCGCTCCCTCCCTCCTTCCCTTTCCCTTCCCTTCCCTTCATTTTTTCCCTTCCCTTCCCCTCCCCTGTCCCCGCTGTCCCCCGGCCCCACCGCAGGCCCGGCCGCCCCCCTGTCCCCTCCCAGCCCCGTTCCCCTCCCAGACACCCCGGGGGGCTCCCCCTCACG
>JAWWEW010000028.1:10674055-10693623 GCA_035583185.1 Anabacerthia variegaticeps | reverse complement strand
CCATTACACACACCACTACACACCAGGACACACCGACCCACACACCGACACCCACAAACACACACACCGACACACACACCACCCCCCCCCAGCGCGGCCCCCCCGGGCACACCGCCCTGCCGCGGCCCCGGCCCCCCTTCCCGGCCCTACCTGTGGCTGCAGCATCCCCGTCCCCCCGCCGCCCTCGCTCCGCCGCCTGCCTGGCTCTTTGTTTCCTGCCGCGGGCCGGACGGCAGAGCGGCTCCCCCCCGCCTCCTCCTCACACTCATTGAAAGCAAACAAGCATCATGGCGGCGGCGGCTGCGGGCGGGCCGGCCCCCTCCTCCTCCTCCCCTCCTCCTCCTCTCCTCCTCCTCCTCCTCCTCCTTCCTCCCTCCTCCTCCTCTTCCCTCCCTCCTTCCCTCCCGGGGGGGTTTGGGGGTCCGCCCGTGGGAATTGGGGTGGAGGGGAGGTACCCCACGTAAGGCACGGCACGGGTGAAGGGAGAGCGTTCCCATGGAAAGGGGTGGGAATAAGTGGTTTTCTGTGGAAAAGAACTTTTAAATCCTTCTGCAAAAGCCCCGAGCAGGAGCTCAGGGTTGCGGCGGGTGAGCTCAGGCGCCTTGCTTTTATTTCATTTAGGGGAGGGAATGCTGTTTTCCCTGTTTTGCTGTGACATTTCTAGGAGCGGTGTTCACCGTGGAGGGTCCCCCAGAACTGCGCCTTTCTGCAACTCAGGTGGCGGCTCTTGTAATTTTCTCCCTTGGACCGATTCATGGACACAAACAAAGATACTTGGAAAAATAAAGCATGTTCTCATTACATGTTTTTACTGTCCCTGTGCGACAAGACTTTACAGGATGTTGAAATATACTAAGTGAAATGGTGGGGAAGTGCAATCCATAGCGTGGTGCTAGCAAAAATCGTAAATAATGACTTCCAAATTAAGGATTTCCTTAGTTTTTCAGAGAATTCAGATGTTCATGCGTTGGTGATGCAGCAGCAAACGGGCACTGGGTACACACCACCTCATCCAAAGGAATAGTAAAGGAAAAGGTGTTGTCCCAGATACAGAACCCCATTTCTGATCTGGGAAAGCTGAAGAAGAATTGAAGGCTCCTCTGTTTAGGTATAACTGGGTGTGTAGCTGGACATCAATGGCTCTCGCACTGTTGTGCAACAAGGCATTCTCTTTTAACCTAATTTAAAGGAGAGTGGTACCTGGGCGAGGTTCTGAGGAGCAGCACACCATCCGCGGAGGGCAGTGCTTTGAAAAACACAACCCTGGCCTGCTGTGGACCAAACCCACTCCCAGAACGTCCTCCACTGGAAGGCTGAGCCCTTTGACACTCGGTTGGAAATAGTCCTGCTATACTTCAGATTTCTGCTCAGCCTTATCAGATCACGTATCTGAAAGGCTCTCGGATGATAAACTATCTCCTCGCCGCAGGGTGCAGTCCTGCGCTGGGGATACCCGAGCCTGCTCCATTACGGATGTGCACGGGCTCTGGCACAATGTCCTATCTCCTTCCCAGCCTCGGCTGCCTCTGGAGAGCTCACAGTCATTCACAACCAACTCGAGTAGCTCGACATGTCATTCCCCTGCACTGCGTGGCTTTTCTTTCCGATAAGCAGCTGTCCTGCACATTCTTCAGTTAATACTTTCTGGGTCAGATATGGCCTCAATAGACTATCGTTTTGCCCAGAGCTAATTCTCCAAAAGCAGTAGGAAAGTCTTTGAATACGTTGCAGGATTTTCCAGGAATTGCTGCTCAGCAAAGAAAATTTGGTTGATCATAAGTCTCTCGAAAAATGCTTGCAGGGAAACTTCATTCCTCAGGGATGGATGCTGGGGTAATATTACATTAGACATGGAAAGGTCTACTGGCAAGGGTCTTCATTGCTGCAAGTGGAGAACAAATGGCAGAAAATACTGTAATTCTCAAACAACTGAGATAAGCAAAAAAGAGCATGGGAGGAAATAATTGAAAAGCAATTAAAAGTATTTCTGTATTATTGCCTGTTACATAGACTAAGAGGACGTCACAGCAATTTGACAGATTTCAAGTTAATGAACTTTATGATGACATTACAAGTTATTTATTAAAAACCAGCAGTATTTGGAAAGCCTGAAGTTACGGCCTTTTACGTCAGCAATTTTTCTTTGAACTGCTAACTTGTGTGGTTTGAAGTAACAGAATTAAGTAAAAACAGATATGTGGTTTGTTTGTTTTTTTAAGAAACTGTTATGTTCCACTGAATTTCCTGTGCAGAAGTGCTGTTGCTCATCTGTACGTGTGATTAACTTTTGCTCCCTGAAAGTGTTATCAGACCTGTAACCAGGCAAACAGCAGAGCAGATGGCCAGTGCTGGTATCGGTGTTTCTGCTCTGGGTGCTTAATGAGATCTGAGAGTGTAACATGAGCCTCTTTCATTTTGTCTGTCTCGCATGGCAGATATACTTGGCGCAAGTGCTCTTGTTGCTCAAGGTCACAGATTCATCAATCAAAAGAGAGCCCTTGCCATTAATCTTTTACCTGCCCATGACAGTTTCCATACGTCTCAGGAGCTGCCGTGTCGTACAGAGCACCGTTGTCCCAAGTTTGGGACAGGACTCCTGTGAGAGACAACCAGGTGAAGCAGAAATCAGTCACTTTTTAAAGCACACTGTTAACTTTACTGTCTTCTGAGCATCAGTTTTCATTCATAAACCATAAAACAAAAATATCTTTTTGTGCTGTGGAATAAGCCTTCCGTTAGGGCAAATCTCACTTGTGGCACTCAATCACGTGCCCCCACGGGATGAAGGTGAGTGTCTTACAACATTTCTGACCTTACAGCTGGAGACAGAAGTATTTGCTGTGAGCAGTTTAAAAACTGAGCCCCCCCACCATTTTCCCTCTTGTACACATCCAAGGCCAAACCTGTGTCTGGGAGGCCTCAGGGAGGGCCACTTGGTCCATCTTACCAACCCTTACAGCTGGTTTGAGATCCTGGTGCCTCTGTGCACTGACAGAGGGATGTGAAACCTGTGGTAGAGAGTTATCTTTGTGGCTGAGCTATGGTACTTTCTGCTTTGTTTAAATTGCCAAATTTGGTGAAGCTGCACTCTTGAAATATCTATATACAGTCGCACAGCAGAGGCTTGTTTGACTTCTAAGTTCTTCATAGCAAAAGACATCCTTCATCCTGCATGGCTCATACATCATCACCCCAGAGAGCAGGCACAGAGGTGTCGTGGCTTGTGGAAACTCTTGTGTCTGCTGTTAGAGAAGAGGTGACCAAGGAAAGGCTCAGACCTCCCTGCCTTGCCCCTTTCTCTGCCCAGGAAATGTGACAAAACCAACGTAACTGGAGGCAAGAAATGAACTGGGGAGGAGAGCAGAGTTATGGGAAAGCAGGGGAGATAATGAGGAGAAAAGAAGGGAGTAAATGGGAGAAGGAGAGGGATCTAAAATAGGAGGGCAGAGTTTAATGATGGTTTACATTTTTAGTCTATGTAGGTAGAGAGGCAGGGAACTGCAGGATAGCTTCCATGGCTAGTGAGACCAGTGGGATAACTGCTCTGAACGTAGGATATGCCTAAAATGGCAGGTAGTCTGAAAAATGAGGACTTGGAGCACTCATATTGTGCTTCTGAAATCATTGCATTTTTAATGATTTCAGCCTTAAGTTTTATGGCCTGTTCTCCATCTACCGAGTGAATGTAAGAGCATCTTCTGTCACAGCTGGATAGTAAAGATAAATCTTTGATGTTTATTGAGCATTAAAACTACAGTGAAAGCTCCATACAAAAAGCATTGAGGCAATTAATATTCCTGCTTTCCTCTGCATGGAATGGAGCTCAGTAGTTTCCAGAAGACTTGTATGTAAAAAGGTAATTGAAAACTCCCCTTATGCATATCCACAACAGAGGTGAATTCAGGAATTTTAATCCTGGAACAGCACAATTTGTAGGTAAGGGCTTTGTAGCCTTAGAATTGCTTTATTATCCTTTGTTAAACAAAAGTAGACTAAGTGCTTAAAAAGAAACTGAATATGATCAAAAGCTTTCTTTCAAGAAATATCTGCATTTTAGAAGGAAGGCTTCCATAGCAAGAGTTTCTAACTCCTTTTTGCCAGTTATGAATGCTATTATTTAACTCTGCCACTACCTGAGATGCTTGTATACCATCTTTAGATGACTGCTCTTACAATTATTTAGATATTTGATCTGTTATTAGCAGTATAAAATGAATCTTGTTCTATACCTCAAGCTTGCAGGATTGTGGAGGCATTAATATTTTCTAGGGTATGTATTTGTGCTATACTATAGGAATGAAGTAACAGATCTAAGAATGCCGTAATTCTTATTTGTCCTAATCAAATATTAAAATCTGAATGCTGTTAATAAGTTGGATTTATGAACCATAACGTTGTTTACCTCATGGCCATTTTTTAGATAGAGGCTGATTCTTACAGATTTTTGTCTCTAGAATCACCTCTCCAACTCTTGGTTACCTTTCTCCAAGAAGATATCCATCTTTTTATATTGAAACTAAGTTAATTATGTGAAAGAAAAAGCTAAAGGTGTGACCTACGTGCATTCATCACATGGGCAGAGCTCCTGGTTGCATTCAGAGCTCTGCAGAAGCAGCACAAGGCTTTGCCTTTCACAGCAAAAGCTTTTATGTATGTGAGTGAATAGAGCAAATTGCTATGAAATACCTGAATGCCTGGTTATGGAGTCACAAGTGAGAGGTTAAATGCCAAATAATGGTGGTATTGGTGTAAGATGGAAGAATCCTCATTAGTGCAAAGCAAGTGCTCAAACTACCCATCCAGATTTTTGGTCTTTTCTGCCATACCCTCCTCCCTTTGTACCCATTTTCGCGGGTTTTTTCCTTTCTTCTGTCAGCATCTTATCTTTCATCTTTATTCATTGTTGCTTTCTATGCTTTTCTCTAGCAGCAGAAACATATTTACTTGCAAGCTGATCCCATCTGTGCTCCCGCACTGTAAAGCTTCCCCCTGCCGTGGCACTGCATGTCTGATGGAGTTTCCTGCCATGGGTAAGAAGCTCCAGCCTTCCAGAGTGCCAGGATTTCACACCGTGGATCAGGGCACTGCTGACTGGGCATGGGGTTTTTTTGGTTTTTAAAAAAAGAAAGAGGGTGTGCAGTTTTTCTTGTGTAAGAAAATGCAATAATACTGTAATTATTTGTCGCCTGACCGTTTGCTGAAATGGAGGACTGCTGAACTTTTAATTTAATTGGGTCTCTCATACTTGCACTGCTTCCTGCTCATGAACCAGAATATATGAGGACTATAACTCAAATATACGCTAAGCTGTCCCTGCTGCAGTCTCATCCCTTGCAAATTAAGTAGGATCAGGACTCAAAAGAGATAACTAAGGAGACCTATGTCCTGGAGGAAATTACCATGAATTACAAAATTATGGTTTCTCTCTTAATAAAAAATGAACTAATGCTCCAGTGTGACACTATGGAACTCTTCAGTTTATAAAGGTACTGTCTTTCAGGAAATATATATGTTAATCCAGCTGTCATGCATAAATTCTCATTTGGGGCCTGATCTAATTCCCATTGAAGTAGGGATGGACTCAATCTACTTAAATTTCTCCCTGCAGTTTCACGGCTTTCCACTATCTTCATCTGTTGTATCACATTACTGTGTGTGGGTAGAGTTGCCACATTCCACCCATGACACAACTGTTTCAGTGGCAAGTGAAGTGATACGTGCATATGGTACACGCAGCCTTTACACAAACCGTATGCTTTCAGACAGCTCCCTGTGTAATTGGGGGAAGTTTTGGAGGCTTCCTGAATAAAACAGTCCATTTGCTACATCATTAGAAGACGTAGCAAACTTCGTTTATTGTTCCCATGACCTTACTTTTGATATTTGAGGGACAGAATGGGTGATTTATTGCTTACCTTTTGTAAATTCGTAACTCAGATTGATTACTTTGAATAACAATGAAATGGTTGCATGAAAATTTTGGAACTGATCTCTTTAGTTTTATAATTTATTGCATCAAATCTTAGGCCCAAGTTTTGCTAATATAACAGTAAGTAACTACACACAATTTCCAATTACAGTCATACATAGTCTTCCTTTTGCTGTGTTTCACTTTTCCAAGATGTTGAATGTCCTCACTGCTGAATGTTTTGCATAGGAGATCATTACTTATCTGAAGAATTTTGGCTGAGGACAGTCTCTAGTGGGGAAAAAAACCCTCCAGAGAATTTATAAAGTACACTTTAATCTTGAGGCTATTACAGGCCTACCTTTTTCTTTTTTTATTTCCATTGGTGGTTACAAAAAAACCTATAAAATGACTGAATAAATTTAGCTGGCAAGTGTGTCTATTTCTATATTATCTGAATTGACAAAATAATTTCCTTAGGACATTTGGTTTGCAGACAGGGGGGACAACCTAAATAAGTGTGGGCATGTCCCTGTCTGTGAGCTGCTCACCACAGGATGCCCCTGCAGCCAGGGGAGCTACGGCACAAATCCTGGGGGCTGTGATTTCTTTGTGAAGGCTTTGAAGGCAGGCATAGGAGCTGAGGTTATGAAACTGGAAGAGGTTCCTTTCCAAGCACTGGGAGACCTCACTGAGCTGAAGGGGAGGGGGTGACCCAATGTCTGCAGCCATCCCAGCTGAAAGGCTGCACCACAGAGCAGCTCCTGCTCAGAAAAAAAAAGGTGAAAATCATTGCCTGCTTCCCAGGTGATCACTGCAGGTGACAGGAGGAAAATGTGCAGCTGGTGATTGGTGTGGTACATTAATGCTTTTCCACTCCTTCCAAAATATTAGGCACTTTGAATAAATGCCTCTAGGAGGGGCAAAATGCCAAGCTGAACGAGTCACTGGTCTGACCTGCTGTTTTTAACTCTGTGTCCAGAATTGTTGGTCTGCAACATCAGAAAAAAAAGGACACAAAGTTGTGGGATAAAAGAAATAAAATCCTAATGCAGCCTAATGCAGCAGGCTCAGGCTAAATCACATTTCCCAAAGTGTGCCTTTCAATATCAAGCCTACTCCTGAGGAACTGGCAAATGCTCAACGAGCACAACACGGAGACAACTGGCAGCCTGAGTCATTTTTGCATGTGATTGTTGAATGTGACAGATTGAGAATAGCAAGGAGTAGAGTTCATGCTATGAGAGTGAAGTAACGCAGCATCCTCTGGCTGGCTCCAGCCTGCAGAGATGTGGAGTGCTGCAGCAAAGAAATGCCACCAAGCCTCTGCAGAAAGGGCTTTAGCACACCCAGTATTTTCTTCTTTTGCTCATTTTTATTGCGCCATAGAATGTTTCTTCTGTTTATGGCAGATGGCAAGTAAGAGAAAAAACCCTGACACGTGTTTGTAAAGCCTGGATTGGCATTAACTTATTCCCATTTTTGCTTTTTTTCTCCATACCTTTCAACTTACACTGATGCTGTATTGGCCTTTTTATTCCTTGGTAGTTCCTGCTCCAGCACATTGGCTGTGTACAGAAACAGTTTCAGATAAACCCAGGGTACAGTTGCTTTTAGAAATGGTCCCTTTCAAACCAACGTGGTGGGGTTTTCTTTCAGAGCAAACTGCAGCAGGCTGGGGAAGTCCAAGGAAGTTACGGAAAATCTGTCCCGTATCCAACCTTCTGTTGCAGTTGATCAGAATATTGTATCTGAGTAATTTATTAATTAAATTCAGCCACACTTTATTTTCATACATTTTCTTGGAAAAGGCAACTTCTTCTCAATTTCTTATGAATAAATGTTCAAGGTGTGGTCTCTGCCAGCACAGCTGAGCACATGGGCTGTTTGGGACGTGTCTGCAAAGTGTTCTGCACTGAGCTGGTGTTTGGCTCTGCTGCTCAGCTATATGACATTGTACATGAGGGATCAGTCCATTTAATCTTTGTACAACAGTGTGCTTCATTAATTAGTTGTAGAGGAGTTTTGAGGCTGTGGGATGAGAGGCACCATGGACTGGTGACATGTTGCAAAAGAAGAAGATGTAAAGACTTGAGATGGTAACAAGCCCAGGGCCCTTAAAACACAGAAGCCTCTGCACCAGTTAAGAAGTATAAAGGTGGATTTGGGATCTCTCCAGAAGTTTTTGTCCTTCTCTCTCTCCTCTGAGATCTTATGTGTAACCATGGGTTCAGGAAGACGTGGTTCCAGTTAAAACAAATGGAAACAAGCCCTTTTCTCCTTTAAGTCTCTGTTTGTCAAGACGTAGGGAAGATGCTAATTCGTGCGAGCCCTTTGGCTGCAGGGAATGGTGAGTACCTGGCCTGAGTCCACCGGTCTCCATTTTGTTCCACCAATAATTATAGGTGATACATTAACACAAGAAGCTGCCTAATGCACCAGGCACACTCTGTTTGCTCACCACAGCAACAGAAAAGGATTAAATGCATTCTTTGTGTTCGTGAGCTCCGGGCCGTTATTCTTGCCAGCCCGAGGTGATTTATTGCTCCAGATCTGAATTGCCAGTCCCCGGTGGGGACGTCTGGAAGTGAAGTGACCTGTGCAGAAATTGGTCTATTTAAACCCGTATTTATTGGGTGACTCTTTGGCCGTCATGGCTGTTTGTGACAGCAGCTGCCCGTCAGGGATGGGATGGCAGACCCCAGGAGAGCACCCAGGACGGCTGGAGCTGCCTGGGCTGTTTTCTCCACCTTGGTACCTCCGTGGATCTGACATCACAAGAAACCCCTCCAGCCTGGGCACCTTTCTGACCTTCCCTTTCACCTCATCTCCTAATTCTCTCCTCAATGCTGCTTTTATTCACCACGAATATCAAATTTCTGTGGCTGTTGCCCCAGACCTCCCCAAGGCTGGCCCTACAGGGACTGAAGCTGCTCCCGATGTGCTGGGGCTGGAGTGGGATGTGGGGCTGTGGAGGGACCGTGGGTGCCAGGCCCTGCTGGGGACCCTGCTCTTCCAAATAATGGACAGCAGGTGGTAGCACATGTTCATTTCATCACTTTTTTTTTCTTTTTTTTCTTTCCTTTTTTTTTTTTTTTTTAAGAATTAGGCTTTGCAAAGCTTCATCTGTTCTTCTAAAAAGGGGCGAGGGTGGGAAGGCTCCTTCCGAAGAGGATGAGCACCTGGCTTGCTTCCAAGTTTTTCCCTTTTTGCCCCTGGCTTGCTTCCAAGTTTTTCCCTTTTTCCACGAAAGCTCGAGCCCCTCCCACTGTGACATTTCTAGAGACACTTTTCTTCCTTGAGCTCCTTCGCCGTGTAACTGGAAGAGCTTGTCTTGGCTTGGCTGCTCGGTGCGTGTGGGATGATTTCCCTGCGGAAGCGCCCAGGTAGTGCTGAGCCAGCAGAGCAGCGGGGCTGGGAACAGCGGCGAGCTCAGCCAGGCTCTGAGCACCTGAATCAAAGCTGAATTAAACTGGTGGTTGCATCAACAAGCAGGGCTGCTGAAAGGAAACACTCTCCTCCAGCCCCAAATCCTGCCGAGGTGTGAAGGTAGCCAGGGAGGCATGTCAGACAGACAGGGTCTGGCCACTTGGTTGATTCCCCCCTCCAGCTGGCAGATAAAACATACAGATCCCTCTGCCCTGCCAGCTGGGCATCAACAGGAGCAGTGGAAGCTTTTTTGGACAAATATCCCTGCAAGTTTTGTGATAAGACAGTTCTTTGTGTTGGCCTGGTGAGAATGTCTACATGGGACTGGGTAAAGGCGCAGGCGTGGTTTTGAAGCATCCAGCCCAGTTAATCCATATGTCAATAACACTTTCAGCCCTTGATTTATTTAATACAGACACTTTGTTTACTGCTGGCTTTGGAATTATTGCAGCTCCAATAAAAGTGCAAGCTTGTTTGTTTTTTTAATAACTGGACTCCCGTAATTAACTGACATGTTATGACAGTCTACTGTGGCCCGAAAAGGAGAGCTTCAATCAGATGTCTTACATGAAATTGAGGCAGTCTAACCTCAGGTTGCTTGTTGGACTGGGTTTGTAATTGCTTTCAGACTGCCCTTAAAAACACCCACATGTGGACAACAACATCTGCAGTTTGGCCACTGGGATAACAACTGAGTTCTTTCCTCATCAGGTCTGGCCCAGAACACAGCTAAGCAGTGCCAGGAGGCTTAAGCCTCCTACATGGCCTGTATTTCCAGGTGTAGCTGGTCATGTAAAAAACATTATACAGCTAGTCTCTTATATTTGTATATATCTGTTTATAGCTGGGAGAGCAGAAATGTCAGCATTTTATGCTGTGGTAAATGGATGCTGTCACAAGAATATGTGATTCAACTTGGCTCTGCTTATTCTGAACTGTTCAGGCTTTTTTCAGGATTGAACTATAAGCCTACTGTAATGAAATTGTGTTTGAGCTTTTGATTGTGGCGAGCCAGAACTTTTATTCTGCAGAAGCAGGCTGGGATCCTGTTCCCAACTTAGACTTAGGAAAAGTAACAATTCTCCTAGGAACTGGCCAGACTTCCACATCTTCCAGAACTTCTGTGTTTAAATTAGTTCTCAATACACTGTAGTCACTGTGTCATCTGTTTTGCAGTGCAAACCTGTCTCGGGCAGGTGCTTATTACAATATGTGGCAACATAACCTTTTCTTTCGTTACATTTTTACCAGTAAAACCTCATTCATTCTCATCTGGATAATCAAGAAGATGAATTAGCACTGCAGTCCTCCTGTTTTCCAGAGCTGTAGTTGAGCCAAACTCCAGCTTTTCCAGAAAAGTGGATATTAATTTTGTGTCCCAGTCAGACAGTAAATCACATGAGAACTGTTAATAGCAAAAATGGTTCCTTAATGAGATTTCTTATTTCTGAGTTATTTTTTGTAAAGTTTACACGCAAAACCAAACCCGAACAAAACAAAACAAAACTCATTAGTAAACTATCCTATGAAAGAGACATTTCAAGTAGAAAAGGGAGTTTTCCTGGTGATGACTTATTTGTTCTTAAACGAATGTGGAAGTAGCAACTGATATGAAGTTACTGGCCAAACTTAGCCAAATTCTGACGTGTAATTGCAACATGCTGCTTCTGAAGGGTGGTGCTTGCAGAAATATCAGAGCTTGTAAGTCAAATTCCCTTCAGGACAGGATGATAGGGAAGCTCTGGGAACAAGTCCTAACGCAGACTGGGTGTCCTGCCAGTAACCTTCACTGCAGTGACGTGAGAGGAACCACCCGTTGCAGGAGTGCAGATGGCTCACACTATTAGAGGTGTCCCCGACAGGCTGGTCAGCTCTGTTTTATTTGATTTCAGAACAGCAGGGATCATGCTGTTAATTGGAGGAGGGACGTGGATGTGCAGGATGGTGCCCGGCTCTGTGAACAGGACCTAAAACCTCAATTGTCCATCTTCTCCTACCTGGGGCTGATGGCACTGGGGGCTGGATCAAGGTCAAGGGCAAATTCCTTCCTTTGTCAGGTGTTTTTTGTGCCTCTCAGCAAAAGAACCCAAGTTGTGAATAAACACTAGCATGGAGGTGGGGCTGGGACAATCTGGCTTTGCTTAGTGGTGTAAATGATTTTAACTTTGTTTCTGAATCGTGGCTTAAAAAAAAGAAAATAAGTACAATTGCTCAGAGACAAGTGAAGGAGCTTCCTTGGGGAGCAGAGGCACTTCAGTCTGAAAGTCTGGCAGAGCTCATACATGTTTTTCCTGATTTGGGAAGCTCTGCCATTCAACCCCCTCGGTGGTGGTTCACATGGTGCAATACTTAAATGTGTCCCTTGACTGCCATTTGATGCTGTTTTCTAGCCAAGGAGAGAAAGTGTGCACGCCTCGAGGATAAAGTGATGCTTCACTTGATTTTGGCAAAGAACACAGTGCTCATGTCATTACTGATGGGTGAGCAGGTTAGAGGCTGGCTCCTCCTCTAGCTCAGGGCTTCAGTTCTCTGGCTGTTGGCCAGGATAGGGGGATCTCCCACACAGTGACCACATATGGATGGGGGGGTATAGATGGGGGCTAAGGAGAGCATTAGTAATCAGAGCAACTCCACCCTGTATGGTGGAGGTACAGTACTCTGATGGGAGATTCCCATGGAAAACTCCAGTAAGGCTGATAAGAACCCAGCAACTGACCTTTGATGTCTCCAGGTTTCAAATGTAAAGCGTTTAACAAGGAAATGGTAAATCTGGTGTGTTCCCGAGTGGAGCTGAACAAAGGCAAGCTGCAGATGTATTTAGAACTTTTACTGTAGATTTGTGGGATTAGTGTGGTCCAACCAGAGAGAAAAGGTTTTCCTTTCTATGAGAGGATGCTGTGGTTATTTTCCCTATGGAGGCCAGATCCTGTGAGTCTTGCTTTGAAAGAAAAAAGAGCTTCACAGCTGGAGCTTTGCCCAAAGAGATTCAGACCATACCTGTGTTTTCCTCATCTTAAAGAGCTTTGTTGAGCTCAGGATTGTTCAGGGTATTTTATTCTGTATATTTTTCTAGTATACATCCCATCAATCTTGTACAACTCTAAGGAACACGCTGGCCCTGCTGCAAACTGTACCTGCCCAGCACAGAACTGAATGAAGAAAATCACAATACAAAGCATCAGGTGCAATGGGAATGAACCTTCTGGCTCATCACCATGGGAGAGCTGGAAGGGAAGGAGGAGCAGCCCAGGCTCAAGGGGGAGCAGAGGTGATCAGCATGCAGGAATGCAGAGGGGAGATCTGCTCCAGACCCCAGCACTAACAAAGCCAAGCTGCAAAAATACCTTTTTTTTTTTTTTTTATGGGAGATTTCAGGATTTCTGTAGGTTATCACTGAAAACCAGACTGCAGCCTCAATCCTGCTTTCTCCAAGCGTGAGGATGGGTAGGTTCAGATCAAAGGACCTGGTTCATACTTTGTATGGGCTCATCATGGCCCTACAAAGCATTTCAGTGCTTATGCAATGAAAGTGGATAATTTCATTGGTCTCATTGAAACTGGTGGTGCATTTAAAATTAGGTGTCGGAGTGCTTTACTATGGTTATAAAGGCCTCTAGGAAAGAAAAAAGTGATGTAATGGAAACATTCAAGCACTTCTAAAAAAGAAACTTTTCCTTCATGCTGGACTGACTGAATTCAAATGAGTTTTATCAGAGCACTTCTTCAGGCCAGATAAAAAAGCCCCAGATAATTCAGGGTGAAAGAGTGTACTTTTAAACAAAATTACTCCTTTTAGTGTCGCTTCCAGTAACTTTGTTAGTGACGCAGAGTGACTTGGTGCGTCACAGGGTGTGTTGGGTGTATTACACTGCATTAGATGGTGTAAAATCATTCTCATTTGGCAGGAGAACTGTAGGGCTCTATTTTGAAGGGCCTTTAGCTTGTTCCTAAAAGACTTTTGTTTTTCAACTGCTGTGCACAGGAAAAGCGATGTTCCATATAACCAAGTTGTGAAAAACCCAAACATTTCTGGGTTTAGCTCTAACTGCTCACTGCTATGGGCAGATGTTAAAGACTTGCTTTTGCTTGTTTGTGGGTTTGGGTTTTTTTGAAATATTAATGATTAAAAGGATTGCTTCATATTTTTAATGCCCTAAAACATAAAAAGTAAATGTTGTATATATCCTAATCCTCACATTATTAATACAAGTTCTGCCTGCTCTGCAGTGTCTGATCTACACTGTTGTTCACGGAGATGACTGAATTGATGCAGATGTTTTCCTTCTGTATTACAAGGAACAGCTGAACACACAAATTCCAGCCCTTCTCAGTCAGAACTGATCGGTTGCCTCATACGTAGCTTAGTAATGTATAGAAAGGAGTTTTGAAAATGTTGCAGGGAAATAAGCAATTGTCATTTTTGCCTGCTCTGTAACCCAAACCACAGAATTCATCAGGAGTTTTCTGTATCTGTTCGGATGCTTCAGTCCAGCTACCAGCTGTGGGATAAAGATATGGGAGCTTCAGTAGGTGTAACTGCACCCAGAAAACAGGAGGAGGGGTGGGTGCTCCCAGGAGTGGCAGAGCCCCAGTTTGCACAAAGACCTGCTCTGAATGCCAGCTCAAAGTCATCTCTGGTTTGCCTTTGCTCACTTAGATCTATTTCTTCCCTCTAATCGATCGCTGCCCTTATGGCATCATCTCCATTGATTGAAACAGCGATGACTCTGTTACAGATGGTCCTTGTGCACTTAACAATATTGGAAAAGGGACTGTAATGTGCTGTCTGTCTTTGGCGCCATTCCCTGAGGGAGTTACTGTAACTGCTCCTCCCTTCCAAGCATCCTGGACACCCATCTCTGGAAGGCAGTAGAGAAGCTGAACCGCAGAACAAGCAATTTAAATGGAAATCATATAAAACTATTTTCACTGTTTACCTTCTAAAAACCTGGTTGCTGTGCCTTTGGTGAAGAGCCCTGGGATAGTTCCCTGTGAGGTATTTTGTGCAGGGTCCTGGAGATACTGGAGTCCCATTTCCAAGAACCCTCTGGTCTGGCCCTGCTCGAAGTGAGGCACTGCAGAGCTTCCCCACAGAGGACATTATGCTCTTTAAACAGTCCAGCTCAGCTGTATCAGCAACAAAGTGGAGCTTACACAGATCCCTGGATTTTCCACAGCCATTCAGTTTCTTGTAAGAAATGGGAAGGAAAAGCAACTCTGTTATCTCAGCTGCCTTTGCAGACAAATTGGATTTTATGACCCTGTTACAAGCATTTTATCATTTCATAGTAATTCCTAAGTTCTTCATTTGAAAGTAGATGATTTGGGGATAAATAACTATTTCCAACCAACAGTCTTTCCTTGGCTTCTTACCTTTGGAAGTGGTCTGATTCATACACATGTGAACCTATCTGCCAGGGCTTTTGTAAACCAACACCTCCCTCTTCTGTCCCCATCCTCTTGTACCTACTCCTGCCCTGCACTGTCTCTGCTCCAAAAGTGATATGGCTCTTTCTCGTGGATGTGGCAGCCCCTTCCCCTGTGGTGCTCTCGGTGGAAATTGCAGCAAGATAAGTCATCTTCATTTCAGCTGCAGTTCCTGCAATGTGTAGTTTTATTCTGATAATATTAGCCAGTCATTTCGGACTTTGATGGTTGCATTCCCAATGGTGTGAAGGTGTAAGAGAGGGAATTCCCTCCCACCAAGGGAGCACAGCACAAGAAGGCTTGGTAAAATCCTGCAGAAAAATAATCCGAAAGAGATCTGAAGTTATTAAAGTATTTTTAAATGGATAATCATACATGCTTATAGTCTTCTCCCATTAAATAAGTCACCCATCTATAGGATGATCCCTTTTTTGTCCCACAGTACCACACAAGTCAGCAGTGCCAGTGCTTATGGAATTTGTGCAGAAAGCTCAGCCTCACCTCCTCCAGAAGCACCAGCAACATCCTCCACTTCCTATCAAGCTGGCTGGATTTAAACAAGTGACAAAGTGTGGGATTTTTCCCTAGCCTTTGAGCAACCTTCCTTTTTTCATGTTTGTATTTCCATCTGCAGGTGGTATCTGATCCATAAGACAAGTTAATTGAAAGCCTACTTTAATGATTAAAAAAATGTGGGAAATAGCTGGAGGGTGAAATATCAGGCTGGGATTATGGGACTAAAGCTACATTTTACAAAGGAAAACCTTGTGCCTGGCAATTGTCCTTGTAATGTTGCGAGTGCCGGAGGCGTTGAATTAATTCCCAATACAGCTGAGTTCTAATTATCCAAATAGATCAGGGACCCAGGAGCGATACATCCCCCACTAAGGCTCACAAAGCCACTTCAAAGCAGTGTGTTGGTGTTCCCTGGGATGCTGGGGGGTGTGTGCAGACACTGCTGGGGGTTCCTCAGTCAGCATCATCTCATACCTCAATGACATACCGAGTGATGCTCGGGTTTGTTGCGTTTAAATAAAGGTGGGACATCCACTTCTTGAGGTCATGCAAGTAGGACAGAACTCCCACTGAGGTAATGGAGAGTGGGGTATGAAAGGAAACCAGGAAAATGAGGTTCCTGCAGGGGAGCTTGCACTCTCTAGCCAATTTTCTATGTATTTTGAAGGAGCTATATTGCCTAAAGGGCAAAGCCTATAGTTCATGAGCTGAGGGTTTATCTGTTGCTTACTGATGTTGTCTCTATTTTCCTTCTTTGACCTCTCTTGCTCTTATGAGTAGAAGTCCAGGAGAGAAGGCAGAGCACATTTGTCAGCAGTGGTTTCCAGTCCCATTGGCATTGGATGCCTGCAAAAGTGTCAAAGGAACTGAAGTTCCTGCCAGCAGGGCAGAGGGAAAACACAGAGAGGGGTTGATGGAAGGTAAAGGAAAAGAAAAGGGAAAAAACAGGACAACAGTGCACAGGCAGGTCTGCACTGGAGTTGTTCATTGACTGCACTTCAGGGCTAAAATCTGAGGACCTCTGGTATATAACATGACATTATTGCTAAAATAATCAGTCTGTGACAGGCTTGATTTAAAGCAGGGCAGAGCCTGGAGACTGGCTCACATCACTGCACGTATTTTGTTCCATTAGCAGCTTTCTGCTTGCAGAGCAACCCTAATGGTCTTCTCCCCCGAAACACATTCATTGTCTCGCAGACAGGTTGTCCTAGAAGAGTCACAGTCCGGTGGGTCACTCTGGCATATTCCCCACAAGCAGTGGATGTCTGAAATCCAGGAGGGAAGGGCTTGCTGCCAGGATGAGCTTTGCCTGCCCAGAGAAGTCCCTTCAGCACCCTGAGGATGGCTGTGGCACAGCAGAGCTCTGAAGTCACCCTGTCCCACCGACCTTCTCAGGGCAGGATGTGTCCCAATCGAGCTGAAGGGTATCACACTCATTTATTTTAAATTGACAGAATAGGGTGTGGTATTTTGGGCCATGGGTGGAACGTGGATTTTTGGGTGTTTTCCTGATTTATGATTGGAAATACTTAAAAAGCAATTTCTGTTTTGCAGAAGAATAGCTATGTCATCTTCCTGTGAATAACACAGGGTGTTCACATCTCCATGGCAATTGGATGTGATAAAATAAACAGATGTTCTAAGGTTCCTCTACAAGAAAAGTCCTGTAGAGGCCTGAGGTTTAGTGCTCTTAATGAACGTGTATCCCTTTGCCTCCACATTTCTCATAAATAATGAGGTCCACCATGGGGCACACTACAACTCATGGGAGAAACAAATATAGATCAGAAGAGAATTATGGCTGGAAAATTTTTCATTAACTTTGTTTTAAAAATATTGTAGAAGATTTTAGGAATAAGGCACTTGACTCAACATGCCTGCCCTGTAGTTCCATCCACCCTAATCCTGTCTTCAACTTTCATTTCATATCCTAATTCCTTTCCTCTTGCAGAAATGAATAGATGTATCTCTCAAATTCCTCAGGCTCAATCTCTTGCCCCCCCCCAGGCTGCAGTACAGCAGCCCAAGGAAGAATATTTGTGCTAAACAGCCCCCTGCCCAAATCAGACGTGTCACCTTTTACCATCATATTTCATGGGCACACACACACACACAGAGAGTCCACACACAGTTTCAGGACATCATAAGAGACCACAGCAGTCAAATGAATTTGAGCCTTTATTTGAACAAATGTCAGAAATCGTTGACCTTCCTGGTGCAGCTGCAGAGCCCTCTGCCTGAGCCATCCCCCGCGAGGCTCGGGGCAGCTCAGGGGGAATTTTGGGTCTGGGAAGGTGCTGCAGAGGTTTTGGGTTGTTTGCTACACAGCCAGTGGCTATGAAGAGGAGGGGAGTGTTGCTGTCTAAGCCAATTTATTGTTGTTGACGTTTCCCTGATGGCTAAAAGGCCCATGTGAGGGTGTTGCTGCCTTTGGCCTCACACACACGCTGCTTTCCCAAAAGGCTTCGTGTCCTAAACTGATGAAGCAAAGAGTGGAAGGGGAGCGTGGGACAGTGGGGAGAGCTTGCCTGCCCCACTTGGCTGTGCTGGAGCAGCACTAAAGCCTCCTGACTCCCAGCCCAGCATCTCATCCACGGCTTTTCTTACCATTTTTTTGCATTCTTGAATGCATTTGGTGGACTGCAGTCGCCGGAGCAGCGCAGATCTGGTGAGAGGTCCTCTGATGTGCTTGAGGACTGAAGTGTGAAGAGAATATTTTTTGAGAGCTAGCCCTGCTCCAGTGATAAGCCTGAGGGAAGAAGGTTCAGAGCCCGTTCTGCACATCCCAGCCAAAGTGACTGCTGACACACAGGGCATCCAGCAGTTTGGGGAGTTGTCAGATTTTCTCTCACTTCATATAAATTGCAGAGAAGAGAGTTTTGTCCTTGAAGAACAATAGAAAGAGGCATTGAAAGTACGTTCACCACACTTTCTGTCATTTTGGTACCCTTTAATTTCAAATGCATTGTTCCAAGTTGGTTTTGCCGAAATAATTATAAGGTGTTGGAGTTTATCATCTTCTTGGATGACAGCCATACCTGGAAAAAAGCACTGAATAAAAGCCACGTTAGCAGTTAGCCCTGGGCTGGTTCCCACTGTGAGCCAAGCCCTCTCTCTGGAGCTCAGCTCTTTGCAGTTGGCAGTCCATTTATTTAAATGCTGCTAAAATACCTAAATATTTTTTCCTAGGAATTCGATGAAACTGAGTGCAATTAATTTCCGCATTTCTAGCAAGCAGTTGGATTATTTTGGTTCCCCATTAGCTAATAAAGCTTTTGAGATGGGAAGCTGCTTTTCTGCCACAATGAAGCACTATTAATATTTTGCTCTTAAAAAATCCGCATTCATCTGAGGGTCACGAAGCATTTTGCAAAGGTGGGTGAATGTATGGGTTGGTATGTATACAGATACACACACTATATATACACACATACATTGTGTATATATATATATATATGCCATCTGTCACAGGCTTTTCTGTCACAATCTGTTGTCTCTGACTGCAGTCACAGCTGGTTCCGGCTGGGGTGAAAGCTGACCCTCACCAAGGAAATGTGGTAACTTCCAGACCTCCAAATTCTTCTTTTAGAGGTGGTTTTAAAAGTCTGAAAACATCCATTCGGTCTCTTTTCCCATCTACTTCCATAATAGAAAAAAAAAAAAAGACTGGGAAATTTCAATTATGCTTTTTGCTAAAAAAAAAAAATCAAACCACAAAAAACCAAGTGAGCAAATAAACCCCCTCGGCTCGAGTTGGCTGGAAGATTTATGAGGGTGACTTGGGGGGAGCTAATTTTCTTGGACAGTTTCAATTTCACTTCTAAGCTCAAAGCAAATAAATATTGAAGCCTCCATTGTTTTTTATTAAATGTAGTGCTGTTTTCTAGCCAACCCCAAGTCTGAAAAAACCAAGCAATAGCTAGCATGATCCAATCTTGGGTGCCAAGGAAAATCCTTTATGGCCTGGTGAGCTCTGGGCAGGCGCAGGGAAAGGTCAGAGCAGGATTTCTAGAAAGACTTTTTCCTCTCCAGGAAAACTTGTTGGGAGGCCCACCAGCCCTGGATCTCTCCCCTTTGTTCAACCAGGAATTCAGGCTCTCAGTCCCCAGCCAAGTGCCTGTCCCTTTGGCAAATCCTATGGCCCCCATCCTCAGTGTCAAGGGACTGGTTCTGCTTTGGGTGTCAATGGCTGAGCCTCTTCATATTGGCTGGGGAGTCCTCTCCTCTCCTCTCCTCTCCTCTCCTCTCCTCTCCTCTCCTCTCCTCTCCTCTCCTCTCCTCTCCT
>JAWWEW010000028.1:10649266-10674025 GCA_035583185.1 Anabacerthia variegaticeps | reverse complement strand
CTCTCCTCTCCTCTCCTCTCCTCTCCTCTCCTCTCCTCTCCTCTCCTCTCCTCTCCTCTCCTCTCCTCTCCTCTTTTCCCATGTATTTTCCAGGGAAGAAGACCATGAACAGACTCTCAGTCTGGAGCCAGGAGACATCAATCCCCTTTGCTGTTTGACGTTTCGAGGGGAAAGTCTCATGATTCTGCCTGCTGTCAAATGACAAAGCGTGGCACTCTGGTACAAAATTGTTTCCAGTTGTTTTCCAGCAAGTGAAATGAACCCAACCCAGACCAACCCGTGTCACCCATGGTCACCCATCCGGGAGCAGATGGAGTTGCACAATGGAGCGTTCAACGTGGTTTCTAAAGTGAGAAGATAAGGGGATATATCGTGTTTGATTACGAAAGCAACAGAGTCGGTTTAGAGATTTAGACTTATGAGCAGCTTTGAGTTTGGAAATAAACCAGCCCTCTTTCAAAATACACTGTAAGGGCTTTTGCCAAACATCTATTGTTATTCACCTTCCAGTGAACGCTGGCCTTTTTAATTAAAATGGGAGCAAATTCCATTATTAGGAACTGCTGACTGTCAGTAGGAGAAGAAACATCTGTCCTGTGTTAGCTAAATTTTCAGGAGGCTTTTTTCCCCAAAACACCTCCTTTTTATAGGCTTTAGCTTTATTAATACTATAAATGCAAAAAATTTTATCAATTTAAATATCCACCAAAATGAGCAGCACACCTGACTTTTAACAACCATGAATGTAAGCCATGGAAGAGAAATCTTTATGAAATGCAGTGAAATTTTTAAGAAATTCAGTGCAGCCACTGGAAGTTTTGCCATTAACTTTGCTGGATTCAGCTTTTCCCTTCTGTTCACTTCAGTGTCCAAGCACCATAAATTAGGAGTTGGCAATAACAGAGCCACCAGTTTCCCGAGGTGGGCAGGAGGACTTCAAGCATCCCCTGGTGCAGGATGTGTTACAGCAGAGGAGCTGATTCACCTGGAATGGCTGAGACTATTTATAGTGGATGCTGCATAGTAAAATATTGATGGATATTAACTATCTTTCTTGGACTTACACATAGCTTTCAGCAATGCTGCCTTTATCAAACTGCAGTAGCTAAAATAAATTAAAATCTAGAATAAAATTAAATTAAGAGAAAGAATAGCTCATTTCCCTCTTCAGGACTCAACAGTCAACACCTTCCAGGGCACGTCCTAAAATGGAGAAAAAGACATGCACCATAACTAAGAAAACAGAAGTTACAAGTATTGAACAGGTTGCAAAACAAGTAGTTCTCCTGGGTTTGATCCCCTTTCTTGGGAAATGACCCAAATGACTCGCATCCTCAGGAAACATGGTCATTGTCCAGAGTTTAGGAGAGGCTTCAGACTTTCTGGATACATATGCACAAAACGCCTGGCTTGGATATTTTATTTAGCTTGGTTTGTTTTCCAGTTTCCATTCAGGCCTTGGAACTGTCCTGTTTTTCACACCTGAGACTCACAAAAGATCAGTGCTAGACATGAGGGAAGGGGCAGGAGATGGCTGGCAGGGAAAGTGCTGCCTCCAGAGTCCAAAGGGTGATTAGTTATGAACCCAAAATGTCACTTGCTGGAGCCGTGGTTGGAACAAGAGACCAGAGGACTGAGAGTTGTTTCATGGTGAGGGAATGGGACTCCTCCAACAAGTGTTGCGCTCACGGGTGGAATTTCTAAAGCAAATGGAGCCACGGCTCTGCCTCTTGTCTCAGGGCCCTGACCCAGAGCCTGCTGCAGCCAACAGGAGTCTTTCCATCAACTGGAACACACTTGGAATGGAATCTGAGCTGCAGAAACACTAGATCTTGTGCACAGAAAAATAATTAGAAAAATTCAGTTGGCTGCAGTTGTTACCAACTTGCATGTTTGTGGATTTGCCTGGCCGGACACATGGTTAGAAGAAAGAATTAGGACTGCCCACAGATCCCCTGAGAGAATTAACTTCCCTTATTCCTATCTGACCAAACCACCAACTCCAACAAACATCTTGACACCAGACTCCTTACTAAGACGTTTGCTAATCTGCAATGGAAATGAAACTGGAAGGGCCAGACTCCATTTCTAAACTGGTGAGGGAGGACTAGGCACGTATCAGGGGCAAAAATCTGTTTGAAGAACTCCAGATAAATCCATCTTGTCCACAAAAATCTTTTAGCTGGAGATATGCTCAGCAACTTGAGGTTTAGGAGGTTGGGATCCTCACTCCAGTTTGGCCCTGAGCACTCTGGGTGCTCTGGGCAGGTCACCTTTGTTCTGTGGGGCTCATTGGAGGCACTTGAATTATTCTGCAATTAGATGTTCCTGGCAGTCCAGATGCTCCACAGCTATTGGATTTTTTTTTTCCCCTTCACACTTCTGGGCACACTGTAGAGAAATCTTGCATAACAGAGGCTCTGGAGGCACAGTCAAGTTAGAAGCAAATCCTCACATCGGACTGTCTCCAAACCTTCCCTATAAACCTGACACTTCTGCTGACAGATCTTTTATTCATGTCCAGTTTTACGCCCACTTAACCTGCTTTAATCTGTCTATTGGGAGAAATGGTTTCCTGAAAAAAAATAAAAGTAATATAAAAAGAGGATTAGTGCATGATGAAATAATGAGGGTTCCAGTGAAGCAGCCCTGAATCAGAGAGCCCCTGAGTCAGGGTGTGCATTGCTGACTTCTGTCCGTGCTCTTCCTTGCTTGGGGTCAACCTGAACATGAGCCAGAAGCTTCACCTGCTCCTGCTAGATTTGGGTTTCCCCAAGTGTTCACATCCCTAGTAAAGATCCAGTTGCCTGGTTTTTGGGTTTTTTTGTGTTTGTTTATTTTTTTTCACTTGAGCTTTGACAAATCACAGTCAGGAGAAATATTGATCTGAACTGTGTACACTGAACCTTTGATCACCTTGAGCCAATGAGAAGCTGTGATTCATTTTAATCCTGTGAATGCTCAGATGCAAATCCAGAAATCTGAATTAATATATTTCGCTGGCATCACTAAAGGATTGTGAAACAGGAAATTAAGAGCACAATAACTTAAACAAAAGCTTATGAAGAAATAATGGCAGTGGTATGGGTAATGAGTCAGAGCGAAGGCTGTTCAGAGAAGCCTGTAGAGCAGGGTACCAGTTTGGTGGGATTTGGGGACCTATTGCCCCTTAAGTTTCTGGAAAATCCTAGCCCAAAGCGGTTGCTAACATTTTATTGCAAGTTTATATCTTCATAGTAAAAATTCTTAATAAAATTAGCTTTCCTCTGACCTCGTGCTGAGTCTCAGCAAGGGCCTTTGCCTGTGGGTATTCCTGGAGTCTATTGTCTGCAGCAAGTTTGGGTTGCACGGGAGGAGTGGAGATGCTCTTCCTCATCACACCAAAGAGAAGCTGTGGTTTAATTACTTCTTGCTACTGATACTGGGCAGCAGCCTTACAAAATGCACGATGTAAAACGTATCTGGTGGTTTGGATCCTGTAAATTTGGGTTATTCATTGCCAACTGATCTCTAGTGTCATTCATCATATGAAAAAGTGGCATAAGTATTATTTATACATGATGGTTACCCTACTAAATTACTTACAAAGATTTAATAGGTGATAGATATTTCCAAAAGGAACAGGTGTCACGAGTGAGCACGGTCATATGAGCAATAAATAACAAGTCATAAAAGACTAACGCAGTAACAACAGATTAATCATCATTAGCCTTCCCTGGAATATTTATAATTGGAATCAGATCATTAATTTTCTGCCTACAACCACCAACAGGTTAACCAGTCACTTCTACTACTGTGCTACACCTCTGGAGGCCTCATCCTCCTCCTCCTCCTCCTCCTCATCCTGTTGCAATCCCACAGGGCTAGAAATGACATTGCCCCAAACTCTGTGACCCGGCGCTCCTGGTGCAATGTGGCTCCTCTGCTGTTACCACAGGCAGGGGACATCATCCTGCTAATGAACTCCTACAAATACCCAGAATATTTACTAGCCTGTGCGCTAGTCAGGGCTGGGGGGAATGAGTTTGGGAGTCTGTAATGTCTCTGTTTCTCATGCTGCCAGTCTCTGCTGCCTGCAGTAGTCTGGGATTCTGTCTGAGCTGTGGAGCTGAGGAATTGTGTGTATGTGTGTGTGTGTGTGTGTGTGTGTGAGCCACTGCCGGAAATCCAGCATCTGGAATCCATTGTGCCACAGTCATCCTGGGCTGAGCTGGAAGCCAGAACAACTTCAGACTGCATGGGCGCATTTTTTTTCCTCCGTGCTTGTGGGATTTTTAAAGCACAGAGAAAACTCAGAAGAAATCAAATCCCAGCATCTCTAATCCTCACAAGTTGACTTCACATTCTTCGGCTCTGAGGGTCAAATCGTGACCCTTGTGCGGGAGATCTCCCTCCTCCTGCCCTTTCAGACAGCAGCTCCCATCCCAGGCACGCTGTGCCCTCAAAAAGCCAGCCTAGGAGAGTGCTGGCTGTAGCTCCATTGCCTGGGAAGGATGTGCAGATTCCTTCCACCTTCTACACCACTCACAAAGGAGGTGGAAAACAGCCTTTCCAGAATGCCATGTCTATCTCCTCACCAGGCATCATCCCTGTGCTGTCTGCCTCCTCATTCCCTCGGGTGAAAACACAGCAGGAAGAAAGGTGGAGAGCGAAGGGAGGAAGAAGGCAGAAAGGATGGATGGTGGGCTGCATTGTGCTCATCCTCATGAAGGACTCTAGAGACCCCCAATTTATCCTGGGGACAATGCCAGCCCTCCTCTGCCTCCAGAGTGCCAGCAGCACACAAGGATTTCTACCCCTTTGGCATTGCTGAGCTCAGTTTTGCTCTCTTTTAGAGAGAAGTTTCCCTCTGAGGTTTCCAGAGGCTGGAATTTGACACCTCCGTGCTGCAGGAGGCAGGAGCCAGAGCATGGATTCAGTGGCCATTCCCAGGGACTGGTGCACCGAACAGGCACTGGGAGAGGAGCTGGAGCATCACCCGCTGTGGCTCAGGGGGTGCCACCTGTAGTGGCACAAACTGCAGGGCTTTACAGTGGCATAACTCAGGGAGTAAATAATTCACCCTCAGCTCAGCCCCCTCCTGGGCAATGCCACAATATATGGGGCAGTCACTTGGAGGTTTTGCCTGTTGGAGGCTCTTCCAGAACAGCACTGCTCAGAGGGTGCCTGATCCGAGCCTGAACTGGTCTGTGGTTGGTTAACCCCATCTGTTCCCCTGCCAAAATTGGTTCACCCCATCTGCTCCCCTGTCAAAACTGCTCTTAAATAGCTCTTGTCCCTCACAGGCTTTATCTTTCCAAGTATTTATAGAAATCAGTGTCCATTCTCACTCGTGTAGACTGAGGATGTCACTTCTCAAAATCTGTCTTTGAGGAACTCCCCATGTGACCTGGGCAGTCAATAGTTCCTTTTTCTGCTGATGATTTGATATTTTCCTTTTCCATGCAAAATTAGTGTTTTCTCTTTTGCTGGGGGAATTATTTTATCAACAGTTTCTTATTAACACCTGTTTCCTCCAGTTTCTTTGATTTTCCTGGTGATACCTTGACTGAAGTCTTGGTTAGTGAGAACTACCACATTCCTGTTCTTTAGGAAATGAGATATCAAGGAAAGATCCTGCTGGTATAACCAGTGTTACCTTTGATAACCTGCAATATGGGTTCATCCTGTTCTTCTGCATCTGAATGTGGAATGAGACCTCAGGCACACTCAGGTGCTACAATGGTTATCCCATGTATGAAATGCAGTGATTAGAGATTTGAAGGAGATAGATATGGGCATATTCCAGAAGACAGATAAAATATCAGGAAATAAGGTTTGAAGCAAAATGAAAATGCTTCAGTTGTTAAATTTAAGAAAATCCCTCATTCTTTTGGATTGGGGTAAGGAAAACAAACAAAAAAAAAATCTGTGTTTTTCCTTTTAGTTTTTCTTTTGATGTAGACATATATCAAGACTTGTGAGTCTTGACAGGGTAAATGAAACTGTAGATGAGATGGAGGAGACCCTCCCCTAAAATCCATAATTTCTGCCTCTCTCCTACTTTCTGGTCACCCTTCCCTCCCCTCTCTCATGAACTGCCAAACTGGGGGGTTTGGTGCCAGCTGAGCAAAGAGGAATGCTGCAATGGAAAACATGAATGCTCATACTTCAGAACAGTCAAAGAAGCAGCAGGAGGCTCTGCCCATGCCTGATGAGCCTTTGGGGGTGGAAGGAATATGATCTGCCCACCACTGATCAGAGCTGCCCTGTGCCAAAGAGATGGGAGAGATTCAGATCCAAGCCCCAGGAACCATGTTGGGGTCACTGTGGGACTTGGAGAGCTCAGCACAGTTTTGCCAGCCTGGTCTAAGTGACATGGGAATGCGTTTTGTCTCTCTTGAGCGTGGCAGTCACTTTGGCCATCCTCTACACGAGTCACCTGGTTCACAGCATGCCAGCTCCACAAAGCCCAGAGAGCTCTCTCTCTGCAGATACAAACCAGGGGTTCCTCATGTGTGCTCTTGTGCTCTGCTCTGATGTCCAAACTCATGTGCCCAATGGCCAGCAGGGACTGCCCAGGTGACAGGGCTGAAGGTCACTCTTCTCCAGAGATGTGGGGGAAGGCACTTCTGCTGGGAGGTCTGAATGTGGCTCGTTGTCCTCTGGCTTTGCCATATGACTATATCCAAACCCTGTGCTGCATTTGACCAGGACAGATTAGCTAAGGCTGAACATTCTTAGTGTTATAAGAAACCAAATAGTGTCCTGTTACAATCTCATACTTTATTGCATTAAAAAAACACAGTTGTAGAAGTAAAACTGCCCCCACCAATGCCCTGAACCGACTTAGTGAGCTCCTGAGCTATCAACTCCCTTGCTCCTGCCACAGAATTTATGCCAAACTCCAGCCAGCAAGTGCTCACTGAGGATGTTTGAACTGAGAAAACAAATAAACCCTGGTGCATTCTGAGGCGATGCAGATTTTCACTGCCTATGAGCCTTGACAACATACATTATGTCTACATTCAGCAACAAATCTGTTATCTCCTGGCCTCGAAAACATGCCACAGATGCAACTTACAGAAAAACAGCTGCTACAGAAAAGGGATGTGGAAGTAGTTACCATCAAAAAAAAAAGAAATCCACAAACCTAAACAAATGTGAACTACAACAATGTCTCAGTGCTCACCACAACAGAGAGAGCAAGTCTGCTTTAGAAGGGAAATGATGCAAAGCACCAATCTCCAAATCAGGAACATCCCAGCAAGACCTCCCACAGCAATAAAAGAATTAAGAGGGGAGGAAAAAGGGACACAGCAGCCAGAATTACCTGGGCTGCACAATTAATTTGGAATCCCTCACTGTTAGGCTGAAAACATTTACTGCTCAGACCCCCTCCACCCTGGCACTGCAGTTGTGGTGCCTCCAGTGTCACTGCTCTGAGCCCGTGCTTCTCCCAGGCTGATTGCACCACCCTAAAGGAGATCTCCTAGATATGACCTTCAGTACACAATGCCAGTCACTAAAATCCAGAATTCTAATCAACCAGACAGTCATGGTTTAGAGAAGGAGGTAGATCTGAAATCGAAAAGCTGTGGGGTTTAATTTGGCCCCTGCTGCAGATTCAGGCAGGGGTTATTGGGCTACATGAACTGCCACGTGAATATGGGACTAGAAAGGAAATGACCCTCAGACACACAGGAACTGGCCTTTTCTCAATTAGAGGCTTATTCTTTGAGCAGCTCCAATGGACATGGTCAGTTGTTGGCCATGAAGTCATGTCAGTGGAAAACAAATGCCAGTGAATGAGCTCTTTGACACTGCACCTGATAAATGATAGATCTTCAAAGTGGGAGAAGAACTGGCCTGTACAGAAATTCATTGAGTCATTATACAACAGACAGTGTCTTCTGAGTCTTGGGTCTTAAGATCTGAAAACGTAGCCAGCTATTGGTACTCTTGGCTTTTATATTTTCTTTAATTATTTCAAGCCTTGTCTCTCAACAGACGTTTCTGTCACAAGCTACTACAGGGACTTTCCAGCTCCATTCCTGGTGTGGCAGTGGAGTCTCAGACTATATTTGGATATTGAAGTTTCAGGGCTGGAACTATTCACTAATCATTACTTTGGCTTCTGCAGTGGCATTTTGGCTTCTTCCACTTCAGAAATCAGAGGGCATCTGCCTCCCAGCCACGTTATGTGCTGAGGAGCTTTCAGCCCAAGTCATTGTGGGCATGTGAAGTTTACAAAAATATACAGAATAAAATTCCATTTAGCATTTTCTGCTGCATGTCTACCACATTGTAACTCTGTAACTGCTGAGCTCTTTGCCATATAAAAAGAAGAGCTCATGAAAAGTCAGAGGAAAAGCTCCCCAATTCCCTAAAGAACCAAAAATGGGAACAACATATTCTGAAAGTTCATCCTCAGCAGCCAAACTCTGATCCAACACAGATGTAGTTGAATACTGTAGATGGAGAAGATTATCATTTTATGTATTGTTTCTCTTGCTTTATCATTCTCTACATTTTTAAGGGTTGGCCACATCTTGCTTTATGTACAAATGTAAATACATTTGTAAATGAACACTGTTGTGCAAAGCCTTTTTCTGATACCAAGGATGGGAAGTTTTCACCCAGGGCTAGCTGTGCAGCATACCAAACTGCACACTTCTGACTTTTGAGTATTATACTATTTCCTGATAATAAAAGTATGCGACCCCAGTTTATTGCTCTCCATTTAACAAAGGAAACCAATGTTTATTTTGTATGTCTGAAAAGTACAAACTCAATTAAAGGAGCGACTGATGAAATACTGACTCAGGAGCCTGTACACACATTAAATCACACATGTGGGAGAACCCCCCCTGGCAGATTGATTGGGCTGCCCATCGAGGATGATGCCAAAATCCATTAACCTCAACAGGAACAAGAATGGGCCAAATCTCCACGTTCTCAGCCAGCCTCTCCAGGCTTAGGGTTGGCCAGAAACTTCCATCATCTGCTGTAGGATCCTGACTTCTGCTGCACGTGCAGAAATGCTCTGTGCAGAACAGCTCACCTCTTTGAAGACCCCCTGCTGCAAAGAGCAGTCAGATGGATCCGGTACCCAGCAGTGCAGAGCTTGGATCCCGCAGGGAATGCATCCCTTCTTTTGAGACTGATTTTCCTGGGCTCCAGCAATGCACAGGAGTGGCCAAAGGTCACAACTGAAAATGGCCAGTCTTGCCTTGTAGAAGGGTGGCAGTGATTTGGTTGTGTGTTTCCCATGCACAAGTATGACAAATTTCAAAACTCCCTAATGTCAGTTATTTAAAATATGAGCGACAAATTTTAGCCAGGGCTCACTTTAGCAGGTCCAGGCCTGATTTTTAACACATGAAAAATAGAAGTCTTTCTGCTGGGACAGGCTGCATCTTCACCATCATCGTGGGTAAAGCTGAAGCCCCTGCCACAATTTTGCAGTCGTGTCATTTTCAGTGTGATTTAAGCACCACCACTTTCAGAAGAAAAAGACATTAGGTAGGGAAAAACCCCCCACACTTGGGTGTTGTAACCATGAGGGTGACCTGTTCCACTCCCCTACTACTGATGACTTGCGTAATTCGATGGTCAAGCCTATTGAAACTACACAACATACTCTGTTTTTCAACTTTATGGACAGTGATGTAACTCCAAAACAAGCAATGATTAATGAAATATCACTCGTCCCACCCAAAGCCAGAAATGTCACACTGCTCCAAGCTTTGCTATTAGACTGCAAATGTCTAATAAAATGTCTCTAGAAGAGCTTCTGCAGCGCTGTTTCTGTCAGACACATGGCAGCTGCTCTTCTCTGCCACAGAAAATGTCATGTAACACGGTAGGGATGCTCTGGTTACATCTGGAGAATGATTCAAGTGGTCACAATGGGGTAAATGGCTCCTTGCTCAATATCCTCAGTCATTGTATCTGCTGGGGTTTGTGTTTTCTTTAAAAACCAACAGGGTTATCTCATGCGAGGCCACAGCTGAAAAGGAAGTATCCGGAGAGAAAATGTATGAATTTGGAAATGTCTTGGTTTGTGGAAAGGTGGCTCTGTCATGTCTCATGCATCAAAGACTTCCTCATGAGTGGCTGCTGTGGGAGGGGTGCATGAACCCCACACCAGGAATTCACATGGAAAACTCAGAATTTCAGATAGACTTGTTCACTGCTCAGCTTCGTCATCTCTCATCCTCATTAAAGTGAAATTATCACATAAACCAGGAAATCACTCAGTAAAGCTTCCTCTAAATTAACTCACACTGGCGGAGTGAGACATGAAAAAGAGAAAGCCAAGGAAAAACACACCAAATGCACAAGAGAAGCTGCTGTGTGAAATGTCTCCACTTCCAGGGTCACACAAATCAACAGCAGATGTTTGAGATAACCTCTCGTGGCTGTAACTTGACATGTCGAAGAGCAGTTCTGCCCTACAGCCCTTCACTTTTTCTCCCCTTAAAAGGGTAACAGGAGATCTTTCTGTCATCCAGTGGAATTTCTCTTCTACCACGATGCTAACACTGGTAATTCAATATATATCAGCCCCTGAAACTGATATATATCAAGGGGCTGCAGAGGTAGGAATCCCTCCAAGCTCTGATACTATTTTGGGGATTTATTAGGACACTTCCATGGGGCAAAAGGCTGTGCTGGAATCCTCACAGCAACACACATGTCCTGGGGTCTGCAGCAGGCAGTGTCCTGTGGAAGGACACCACTGTGCCAAGCACCAGTGGGAACTGGGTGGACAGGGCTGATGTTCACAAGATTGATCTCTCTGTTGGTGTCATGGCTTTTTATTTTTTTTGCAGGTAATACAACTAGAGGATGGTTTGCTGAGGAGGCAGTTGGGCTCTAATCCCTCATGGCAGAGCAAAGGTGACATGAATGAAGCTGGCAGGAAAGCTTTGCGAAGGCTCAGTCACTCAGCACGTTGCTGGGATGGATAGTTTTGTCACCAAAAAGTGGCAATTAATTCTTCACCCAGGGGATCTCTGTCCTCTCCTCCAGGCAACAGAGCACAGTTCACCTTGTGGTATTCCTGCAGAGTGCATTGTAGGAAAGAGAAATATCTTGGATTTGATTAACCCTCGTGTATTGAAGGCAGGAAAAGATACAGAGCCCAAGAAAAGCTGAAACTGAAGAGGGATTTCTTCAACATCTTCATCTTTCCAGCAGCAGTTTAGCATTTCTGCTCAGCTGCCTGGGACAGCCCCGAGGTGGGGAGCTTGGTAAGATCACCACCAAAGGTAACCCAACTGAATCAGCAAAAACCTGGGCACACCAGAGATCCAGCCAGAGCCTTGAGGTCTGTTCTTAATGAGTCCTTATTCTATCCCATTGCTGCGCTATAAACACAGGATAAGGCTCCCCTCAGCCTCCATCAGCACGTCTTTAACACCATTACACACAAATGAGTCTAAAAGCCTTTTATCCCCCCCCCCCCCAATACTTTAAATCAATTCTTTCCTTAACAGAGGTTGATTTTCCTAGTCGTTCTCCTCCCTGCATAATGAAAAATACTGTAGTAAGGAAGAAAATGCTCCTGCTTATAATGAAAACCACATTATGGCAAAGCCCGGAGGACTAGCTGGGGGAGGTGGAGGCAAGGGGGCTCCCTGGCTCTGCTCAAAAGTATGATTCAATAAGTCA
Organism: Anabacerthia variegaticeps; assembly: GCA_035583185.1. NCBI lineage: Eukaryota > Metazoa > Chordata > Aves > Passeriformes > Furnariidae > Anabacerthia > Anabacerthia variegaticeps. Next base: position 10,662,367 of record JAWWEW010000028.1, on the reverse strand, counting down.
TTTCCAGGGTAAACACATAAATCTGTCCATCTTGAACAGAATCCAAACAATCAGAAGTATTCCCCTCGCCTTATTCAAAACATCTCTGCTGCTACTGAGAAAATAAAAGGGGTGGATAAAAACAAACACCCCTTGGTGGAAGCCGAGAAAGAAAACATTCAGCGTAAATGTTCAGATGGCCAGTGAGTAACTTTACTCAGAGGTGAAGTCCTGGCTGCAGCTGCTGTTCTGATAAGCACCCTGCCTCACCAGTGGCGTCATGCACACACTGATGTTGTTCAGGGTTAGGATGAGATGCTAGGATGGAGGCCCCAGAGAAAAGAAAAAACAGGATGGGAAGGGGGAAAAAAAAAAAAAAAATCAGCAATTCTTCCCCTGCAGCAAATATGGTTTAGCTAATGTGCAAGTCTGGATTTGTACAGAAAGCAGAACCTTGTATCACATCCTGTTCTCATCAGTGTGCCCTGCTGGGGAAGTTTAAGGCTGGCTCAGTTGAATGGTGAGGATCAAGAAGAAAATTCTTTTTCTGAGGGTCAAAACTTCTTGTAAGCTGCAGTGTCAGATTAAAAACCCAAATCTGATAGATTTTGTGTTGCAAATTAAAGCTATTGAGCTGTTATGATACACGTTCCCCCACCTCCAAAAAAGTCTAGCTCTGTGTATAGTGACATTGAAGAAGTCATGATCTGCTACAATTAATGTCAGCTATGACTGACCCTGTACAGTTGGGGGCTCTCTGAGAAGCTTTTCAGACCTAATGTCTGTTATCCTCATTGTTACCTTAAACACCCTTCTCTGCGAAGGCAGTGATGATCTTAGAGAGCTGGAGTCACAAGGAAACACCAGGTGTTACAGTGATGTTTTCATCAGGATAGTGATTCAAACTGAGCATTTAAAAGTGGTGATACTTGAAATCACCTCTCTAGGATTCTAGGATCCACTTCTGCCACAGAATCCTAAAACTGCCCATAGTTTCCTACTGGGATGATACAAACAACTTTAAGCCTTCTACTTTAGGTCTTCATGGGGGACACCGGGAGCAAAAAACAACATTCAGTTTTAGCTCTTTCCCAAATTGTGCTATTTAATGCTTTTTCTTTAAATACAAGGCTCAACCTCTGCTGCTAGTTTAGCTCAGCTACACTCAGAGTTTGTCTGTTTAGACAGGTTTATAACCAGGTAAAAGGAGGACTCAGAGGATGATGCAGGTTCCCTGAATTATGGCTGTGGACAGCACAAAGCCAACCAAGTCATGGCCAGTAGAAGTCGGGAAGATGCCACCAGACAGTTCATCCTCCCTGTGTAATCAGCTGGATTCTGCCCTGAGGATCCACAGGCAACTCATCAACACAAATAATTTCCCAGCAAATACACACAGGACACTGCATGTTCATGTGGGTCTCTACAAGTCTTTGGTAGCTGCGTCCTTGTATTTCCATCTGGACAATTCCACTCTCCAGTTCAAACCTGCCAACTTGAATGCAAATTGGTCAGCTAGAAGATGGTTTGGACTTTCTGTGGGTTATCTTTTCCCTGCCTCTTGCTTAGTTAACTCCGCTCTTGAGCTTGTATTTCTTGCTGAAGGTTATGAAATGTGATTCCCAATGGTGCAAGATCTGACGCTGCGACTTCAATGGGTCATTTCCCTCTCCAACACAACCTCTTCCCGCACTGTGTGTGTCACTGGGGCACACATGGTCCCATCACTGCCCTGTTCCTACACACAAGGCTCACAGCAGAGTGAGTAGTTAGGAAGGAATTAAATTCTTCATGTCATTCCTTTCACTAGAGAGAACGTGTAGAGACATTATTGGCATAGTCGTGTGAAGTGTTTTCCAGACTAGATTTCATCAAAAGACTTCAAAAACAGTTCAAGGACACAGATTTAATATTTAGATGATTTTGCAAGGAACAGATTAATTCAGCCTTGCTTTCCCCCTTGTCTCAGATACACAGACAGATATATTTGGCACCTGCTTTATCATCCAAACCTGTTTCATATCAGGTCATTCGTGGGGAGCTTTGATGTTTCAGTGGGGTTTCTTTTCCCAGATCCCAAAGGACATCCTTCCCTCCTTCAGTGTGCTTTTCCCATGTGTGATTTGAAATGTGGCTACCAGGGGCTGAAAGTGCTGCTGAGTGGCTTTCAGGGCTCAGGACTTAAATTCCCAAGCTGCCCAGGCACAAAGCATTATAATACCAAGGAAAGTGGTGTTCTTAATGGTCTGGACTTTAGTGACTTACCTACATTTATATGAAAAAAATAATGATGGAGCATGAGACTTAAATAGGATCTGCTAAAGCCCATTTAACCCTTGAACCATCTTCCCCTGGTCTAACTGGTGCTTTAGAACTAAAGGAAAATGCCACAGGCTTAGTTCTAGGGTTCACCTTGGAGACACCCTGAGTAAAAGGCAGACTCCATAGGTATTTCATGTCCCTAAGGGGGACATTCTGCTTTCACAGCATCTTGTGAAGGTCAGGAAATCATCTGCTCAGAGCCTGTTTTGAACAGTTTGCAGGCTGGGAGCTTCAACACCCCGGCCAGTGGGATTGTGTTTCAAAGGGAAGTCAGGAGGGGAGCAGGGGTTTATTGTAAATTGGGCTCCTAGTCTACATCCATGGACACTCCCTGTGTCAGTGAAAATTCCTGTTATATTTCCTACAAGAATGACTGCTGAAACACTGCTAACAGTGGAGTGCTGGGGGACATAATCCATGTGCTAAGCCATTTTCTTGGAAGCTTCTTAGATATCTAAATATCATCTGAAGAAGGAAATGAGTTGCCCTGAAGAAACCTTCTTTTTGCTAGCTTGGCCTCCCAGTGACGTTCTTTGGGTGTCTCACTTTGTGGAAGGAAGCAGAAAGGCTTGTTGCAAACAGCGAGGATGCTGCTTTACCACAAAAGACCTGGCAAAAAGTCCTGTGGGTTTAGTTTTATTTTGAGCAGGATCAAATAGACCAGCTCCTTTCTTTTCCTGAATCAAAACATGGAAAGCAGAGGAACCTAACTATTTCCATACTCATGAGGCTAGAGCTGAATGAAGACAACAACATTTTATCAGACAGAAAAGATTAATTCACTTGGTTGCTCTTAGCACAGGAGAGACCATTAATTGGCTGAGTACTGGAATGGCTGAAGATTGATTTCTGGAAAAATTTATGTCTTCTCAAAAAGGTGCAAACATTATTTCACCAGAGATTTCACATGGACAAAAAACATACTTAAATTCACTGTATCTGTATTCTAACAGTTTGAATTTTTTTCCATAAAATACTTCTGCCCAAAATATTGTACCACAAATAATGGAAATAAACATTTTCATAAACTCATAGGCTGAACTTTCCCTTATGGTGTTACTACTCTAACAGTTATGCCCATATAAAACACATATAAACCAACTGGCAACAAATACATCAACTTAAAAGGGAAATTATAACTAATATTGGTTGATAGTTTGTTTTGAATCTAACTGTCCTACCAGAACCATTAAATCTGGGTTAGTTTAGGATGGCTAATTTGTTTTTGAAAGAAATCTCCATCTGTGTAATATGTTTTGTTAAATCTAAGCCAGATTTAGCAGAAAGGAATTGTATTTTTGCATGCCAGAAAAGGATATATTTCCTGCTAATTTTGCAGACATGCCTTTTAATTTTCTGCCCAGTGAACAAAGCTCAGATCCATTAAAAGATGGACCATTTCAGTGATTACTGAAAGATCCTCTGGATTGTCACTAAAAACTATTTGTTAGAGGTGATCCTTTAATAGAAAGGGAACAAGAACTGGAGTTAGCTTACCCAGGGGATACTTAGTCCTTTCTGTTGTCAAGAGGTACCAAAGAAGGGAAAACATATTGCATTTTGGTGCTGCTGCAGTAGCAATGCACATCACAGGACAGCAGGGGCAGGTAAAGAGGAGATGGGCACTGGAGTTGTTCCTTTATTCTTGTTGGCTGCACCAAAAGCATTCGGTCTGCTGTTTCCTCCAGTGCAGAGTCTCACACCAGTAGGAATTGCCAGGTAAGAGGAGTTAGAGTTTCAGAAGCAAGACTTGGAAAGGGCAGCTCCTGCCTGACTGGATCATCTGAGAGACCTCTTGTATGGAAAAATGAAATATTTCACCACCTTTTGTTTTCAAGTGTGATCTGAAAAGCAAGACACGGGTTTGTGACAGAGACCCTACAGAGTCTCCATCCTCAGCATCACACCCTGCCTCTGGCTTTCTCTGGGGCTTCTGGCAAGTCCTTTCTCCCATGAAAGCAATAAGAACAGTGAATTATCACTTTATTTGTCTCCTCAGCGGATGCTTTGGCCTGTTCAAACCAAATACAAATGTTGAATTTCAAGTGCTGTGAATAATGTGTCCCACAGACACAGACCCAGATCTGAGATTGCAGCCCTTGCCCCAGCCCAAACATGTAGGTACTGGCCCCAGCATTATCCTTCTGTGCTTGGAGACCTGGAGCAATAAAGACTTGCTTTCTTGGGAATTTTCCTAACAGCTGATTGCTTATCTAAGGAAAGCTGCCAGATATGAGCACAAGCAGACACACAGGTACTGGATGCAAATTCTCAGTGGGAAGAGATTCCCTGAGGCGCAGCAGCCAGGCTTGGGTAAAGTCAGTGACCACCTGGCCCAGAGCTGATAAGCAGCAATAAACCCCAAAAATCCACCAGTCTGAATGAGAAAGGGAGAAATAGGCTCAGCTTTGTTCAGGGATGATCCACAGAATAACCCTGGGGCAGGTCCAGTGGCTGCAAGCCAAAACCAGGTAGTTGTGCCACTGCTCATTCTGAATGTTTCCAAGAGAGCTGCTCAGTTTTGAGAGGAGCGTTTTTAGGAAGAGCCTAATGGATGCAACATTCACCAATGTACTTCATGCTTCTAAAAGCTCAGATCTCATTCTAACTCCTTAAGCCACCTGTGTATTTGGGATCTTTCCTTGAAAAGCTGATAGTGTCCATCTGTGAGTTATTAACTCAGCTGCTGTAGGTCAGGTAAATCACTCTCTGCTGTGGCTGAACTTCTCTCACTGGTGGGTGTCCCTTGGCTGCATTTAAAGGCTGGAGCCCTCACCTGTCTGTTCCCTCTCCATTGGACCTGCCTGGTTGTGCCTCTGAAGGAGAGGTGGTTTTTTTTGTATATTTACATCCACCAGTTGAAAGGATAAGGAGCTTAAGTTGATTCAGTATCAGCAGCCAGGTTCAAAGCGGTGAATAATCTGTGATTTACACCATTAACAGAAAACAGAGAGGAAGATTTAGGACTGGGTTTTGGATTTTGCTGGTCAGTAAAATAACTGAAATATTATTTATTTGTATTCATGGAAATTTATAGGAGCTCTCCCTCAAGGAGGAAAGAGGTGCTGTATTCTGAGTTGTACTTTTTCCTAGTCTATCTGGAAAAAATATCTTCCTGTAGGCTGTAACAATTGAAACACAAGCTATTTATGCATTCCTGAGTATTTCTGACTTGAAATATTTGACAGGCTCTATGTTAAATATGTGGTTTCAGTTCCTAAATGTCTATCTCAAAGCCTCTCTTTCCCTTCTGCCTTATTAAAAGAAAGGCTGTAAGAGAGGAAGTGAGGAAACTTGAAATTTAAAAACATTTTAGAAGCATGTAGGAAGCCTTCCATAGTATCAGCTCTCCTTGCCCTCTTATCAATACATTGCATTTATTCTATTAATTCTATTGATTAATTAGTTTGTGTTTCTTTAACAGTTGTAAATTAATCTATGCCTTTTTAAGGAAGAAGATGCCATTAGGGATAGAGCTCCCAAAGATATCAGAATTCGACTTAGTCCAAACTTTATTTGCCTCTCAATATTTGCCTCTGCAGTTGATGAGGATGGGCTGAAGGTAAGAAGCAATTACCTGAAGAAAGCTCTCTTAGAAACAACCTTCCAGAGGCAGAAAGTAAACCCCCTGTCCTATCCAAGAGGGCTATCTGGCTGCCTGGTGTGATTTGTGGTGGGAAGCTGTGGATTGCTGGCAGAGGCTGTCGAGTTTCATGATGGTGCCCTTGCCTTGAACCACCACCCAAAGTGTGGCCAGGAGCCCTGTGTTTCTGGAGCTGGTGTCTGCAGGTAAGGAGTAGAAAGGTGGGCCTGATCCTTTCAGAGTCATTGAAGAGCCCACTGTGTTTCTCTAAAAAGGACAGGGCTTAGTGCTAATGCTTTGATGAGGTTCTTTGCATCAAATGGTGTGACGGGGTGAGGCTGATGGTGGCTGTTCCTGCAGGGCATTCTCCAGGTCTCAGCAGCACGTTCAGGTAGCACACCAAGTATTCCCTTGCACTGCACAGAGACATCAGCAGACTCAGAGATGTCACTGATGGACTAAAGAATGTCTTGTTTGCAATGTTAATGCAGTGATTTGGTTTGAGAGATGCTGTAAGTTCAGTGGACCTTCCTCTTGTTCACATGTTTATTGTTTCCTTGGAGCTGCTGGGCTGCCTGGATATCACAGGGGAAACTGAGCTATTTAACCTCCCCAATGTGCAGCATCCCAACTCCTGCCTCCCAGGTGGGATGATAAAAGCCCTGGCAGTGTGTTTTGCCATCCCCTGGCTCTTTATTATAAGGTTTTGCAAAACCAATCAAGATGGGCCACTTATGTAACCTGTCTGCCTAATGTGATCAGGGTAGTGCTGCTGGTTTTTGCAAAGATAAAGGTGGTGATAAAGCCTTGGGTTGGACCTAGTGGGTTTTTCTACTGTTTTTCAATAGCCCTGCAGATTTGGGGGTGTAGAAACACAAGTAACTGTGTCATATTTTGTTACCCTTCATACAGCTGTGCTTAGTTGTTGACAACATAACTTGGGAGAAAGCAGATGGTTTTGCAGTCCAGAAGTCTGGAATTCATTAGTGGAAATTTTCAGACGTGGGTTGGTTTGTTGGTTTTGGGGGTTTTTTTGGTGGATTTTTTTTTTTCCTTCTTTGGCTTAGCTACAAAAAGTCAAAGCAAACAGAGCTGAAAATTCATAGTGAGGGGTGTGAAAAAGTTTCTTTGCTCTCTTTCACCAAAGAAGTGACTGGACAGAAAAATCAAACACTTGAGAATTTCTTTTTCCTGGTTTGCTTTATTTGTGGCAGCAACCCTTTCCTGAGAAGAGGAGCTGTTAAAAGCCTCTCTGGAATTCAGGTTTATTTGGAGAACACCAACATGATACTTGCTGCTAAAGCCTGCAGTTGTGCTAACCTTGGAAAGGAAAGGGGAGGAGATGGCAGAAGTGATGTTAATTTATTCACTGAAGAGTTCAAACTGTGCAGTTTTTCCTGCAAGGAACTTTTCCTCTTACACAGGAACCCTGCACAGGAATAAAAACTGCACAGCAAATGTTAACCTGTGACTCGAGACAGGGGCAGATTGGTGTGAGTTTGTTGTCTGGGTACTTAGCAAGAGCAGACTGCAGCATTTCAATAATGGAACTGCCTGGAAGAAGCTGAAGGTGGAATTATTTTGGCAGGAGTGGAAAATTCTTTGCATGAATAGAAATACAGGAGTGCTGCAGCCCTCCTGATGTGGGCACCAGCCCTGCTGCTGGCCTGGCAGAGCTCTTAGCCAGGTTCTGCTTGGAGCAGTCCCTTCTCAGAGTCTGTTTCTTCCACTCTGTAGGTTTTTCATCCATTCCCACCATCTAGTTTTGTTGCTCCGGGCTCTGCCTCTTTAGGGGGGCACTGGCATTGTCTCAGCTCCTGGCAGCTTCTTTCTAGAGTGTGTTCTAAGAGATCCTGTGCCCCAAGCCTGCCCCAGGATCCACCCTTCCCTGCTGTGCTGCTTCCCATTATCCTTCAGACAACAAATATTTCCTGTCTTGTTACACTCCTGCGACGCTTCACCCTGGGAGAGCCTGGGCTCTGGTCCAGGGCCAACAGCTTTGTGACAAGCACAACCAACACCATAAAGAAAAATGGGCTTTGGAGAGCAGCCTCTTCCATAAGGAAAGGGGAGGTGGGGAGAGAAAACAGGCAGGTGAAACCTTTGCTTCTAAAAACCTTTCTGTGGATCTGCTAGAAAGGATGTTTCAGCACGAGTTTGTGGGAGCTGTGCTGCTCCTGAGTGACGAGGTGGTGTACACACACCTTAGGCTGGGGAAGCCTCTAAGCCTTATGTAAACACAGGTTAACAAAACTGCTTTGCCTGGGACTTCAGAAGTGTTAGGTAAACTTCTCTGGGACTGCGAGACTCGGATGTTTTAAAAAAAAAGTTTAAAAATCCCTATTTCTGCTTCTTATTCTTGGTCCTCCTGGATTTCCAGGCTGTGTGAAGTGTTACCCTGCCTTGCAGACATGGGGGAGAGGATTTGGTGTGTCACAGCAGTGTCAAAGCACAAGTGATGTCAGAAGAAAGCCTTGCCTGTGTCCAGACAGGATGATGACTCTCCCCAGTCAGACTAAGGACTAGCTCAGCCCTTGGCAGCCCTCATCTCCAATCTAAGACATAGAGAAGGTGCTGCAGCTTGTTACTTCACTTAACATCTGTGCTCCTTGCACTGAGACAGCCAGTAAACAATGTGACTCACAGACAACCAAACCGGAATTTTTTTCTGTAAATTGTAGTCTGTAATTATGACAGATGATAATCCCCCATTACTCGGAAAAGGAAAGGATTCTTATCTGGGATTTCCTTAGAATGGCCCTGTTCAAAAGGCAAATGACCCTTCATAGAAATCACTGCAAAGCTTAAAGCAGCAAATTTCAGGGTGCTGGTGCTTTCTTGTGAACAGACACTCTTCCTTTGGTTCCCAGCATGGAAATTCTTATTGTAGCTCCAGAGCAAAACAGCTGTGAAGCTGTTCCTTCTGCCTTCTTTACTGCTGCTTCTTGCAAATGAACTCAGAAGATAGGTTATATAAAACACTGTGGGTCCTTATTTGAAAATTTCTCATGAACTTAAGATGTTTTAAGTGCATCCCAATTTAACCTGCATCCATTTAGGTTGCTTAGAAGTAATTTCAGTTTTTTATGCCAGGTGGAGTCATAAATGCACTGCTTCCCTCCAAACCACGGGCAGAACTGTCAGAGCCTGTAAAGCCAGAAGAGACTGGTGATCATCCCACTCCTGCTGCAGGACCTGGAGGTAACTCCTTGATGCAGAGCTGATGTCCTGCAACATGAACCTTTTTGGGGGTGGAGGAGAGCCCGGGGCATGCAGCTGTACAAATAAGGGATTTGGCTGCTTTGGTTTCAGGTTTGCCAGCCAGTTTTGGTCAACTGAATTGAAAACTGCTTGTCTTTGCTGCCAAAGTGTATGGTGTATAAAAGAAGGTGTCAGACTTAAGTTGAAATTACGTGTTATAACTGGGGTAAAATGTTTTTAAGGAAGAAAATCACTTCATTTTAAGATTTAAGCAAAATACAGAAACATTTATTCCTCTTTAGTTTTCTGGCAACTTTCTCTTATCCCTGCTCCCCAGATTCTTCCCAAAGTTTTGTCCCAGTTACCATGACGTAGTATAATTTTTTCTCTATAAACTGCAAAAACATTCAAGAAATACTTGCTCAGTTTCAGCACAGTTAAAAGAGGAGATATTGCTTTACTTTTAAAACCATCCTCTTGTCTCCCACTTGCCCAGATACAATGATGAGGTAAACTGAATTTTCTGCCTTCAGTCCATCTACAGTTTTGAAGCAAAGCCCTGTCCTCAGCTTACCCCATCTGGTATGTTCACACCAAAGGACCCAGATCCCAATCACAATACCACAGGAACTCTGGTTGCCGAAGGCAACTTTGCAGTGCAAGAGCATAAACATCCCCCGAGGAATGTCATCCTTTCATGCATCTCATGAGATACCCTAAACAAGGAGTTCTAAATCCATTTAGTAATTGGAGCTGTGAGGAGTAGATATATAGTCCATGGGAGTGAGCAAACCCTGAAGCTGATTTCTAATTTTACTGGAATATAAAAGTCCTGTGCTTACTTAATAGAAGGAAAACTATACTGGGGGTGGAAAAAAAGAAGGGAAATACAAGGAATTTTTACTGGCAGTAAACCAGTGCAATTCATAGCTTGGCCATAGGAGTGGTTTCCCTGTGTGGCTGGTAGGAGCTGTCAGGGACAGATGAGGGAGGTGGGGTGGGATGTGCACTTGAGGTGATGCTGTGGGGGAGCTGCCCTTTCACTGCCCAGCTTTGCCTCCATTTCCTGCTAACTTAAGGATAATGTCCTGCACACTTCCACAGGTTGTACAGCACTGTCTCTGTTAATTTATCAACATGTGCCTTCCACTCAGTGATCTGTCACCCTGTCCTGTAGCAATACTATGTATGTAGTAAACAAACCCATACCCTGCATTATTTCTTAAGTGCTTCCTTATCCCCAGGACAGAGGAACTGCCCAAAACCATCTTGCATGTGGCTGGTGATAGAAAAGTTATTTTGGCATCCCCTGCGTGCAATGTCTTTATTTCTACCAATGCAAATGTGCCCAAACCTGACTTTGACAACAGGTAGATTATGGCAGATCGAATAACCCCACAACTCTAGAAACTGAGATATAGATGGGCCATTAATTGCCAGTGAAAGAAAATTACTGCTTCTATTTAACCATAGTTTATGCCATTTTTCTTTGAATAAGCTGCCAAAAGAACAAGCTCATAAGCTGTTACACAACCAACTTGAAGCTGTAGCTGTGATTGGTGTCAAGCCCCCAAGAGGGACAAATATCTGTAGGCAAGAGCAAACATCAGCAGAACAGCTGTGACTCTGGGACAGAAAATAACCCACCTAGGAGAAGAGCTTTCTTCAAACTTGGGTCATTTGCTAAACAATGGCATCACATGCTTATCATAACTGTTAAATACTTATTAAAGCTGGGAAAACCCTGGTCACCTGTGTTTGGACTCCAGGTACTTTACTTTCAGCCTCTTTTAAAACCAAGTGTAACACTGCAGCTGCAATGTTAAATACACCAGTCCTGAAAATTACTGTTGTACCTTTAATCTGGCTCCCCCCTCATTTATTAATTTTGATCACAAATGGGAGAAAAAGGAGAAGAGGTGGTGGTTAAGTTCCCAGTATGTAGTCCTTTGATGCCTATCTTGATGAGAAGGAAGTGATATGGATGGCAGGTTTGGATGTGTGAGGTAAAGCCAGATGCATCTGGTTATATGGGCTGCTTTGAGAAGCCTGGATTTGTTTTCTTTCAGCCTAGAGCTGCTGAGAACTGGAGCTGTGTGGAAGGATCCTGTACTCCCAGCACCCTTCCTTCCCTCCAGTTCATTCCAGCTGCTGCTGGGCAGTGGTGGCAGAAACAATGCTGGGAGTGACACGGTGGAGAAAACTGGGTTGTTATTTAGCCCTGCTTTGTGGAGAGTACAGGTAGGAGTGCTGCAAAACAACAGGGGTTTATTGGCAGAATCAGAAGCTTCTTGCCAGAGAACTGTTCAAAGGGCAAAGCAGAGGGCAGCCAGCAGCAAAACTCCCTTCTAGCCTCAGAGGGGTTCTTTTCAAAGGCCACTATGTATTCTTGAAGCATTAAAGCTGTGAAAACAACCCAAGACAAGGCTGGAATGAAATTGTTCTTACCAAAATAGGTTCATATGCTCCGAAACAGAATTAACCAGAGCAGAAGTTCCACTTCAGCCTGCTCTGTGGTGTTGAGTGAGCCAGTGCAGCTGGGGAGGTGCCGAATTATTGCCTGGGGAGGGGGGAGCTGCCAGAAGGGCTCCCAGGGAACTGGGGAAGGAGTGTGAGGAGTGCAGGAGAAGGAGGTGATGCTGTGGCTGGTGTGATGGAGCTGTGTGAGCCATATGGAGCAGCTGCAGCACCTTTTTGAAGCTGCCACCAGCTTGTTGCTCGAACACTTGCAGGGAAGCTTCATTTTTGGTGCGTTACTGGAGGGGGGTGATTTCTTGTAATGCTTTTTTTATCTTTGGCTTTGAAGCTTTTTGACTTCTTACACGGGCATGCTTTCCCCAGCTATTGTGAATAGCTAGCTCTGCTCCCTCCAACCCCATGTAATCTTAGACAATCCTGTGTTTATGAAAAATAAGACTGGACGGTCCTGATCCCCCGAAATGGGGCAGGGGGAGGGCAGGTATGCAGATATCTGTATTGCTCTGTCAGCATTTCTCACTCTCGCCCTGAAGGACCACACAACATGCTGAGAAAACTAATCCAAGAGCTGGTTTCCTTGGAAAATCTATAGAATTTTCCAAGCATTTATTTTGCTCCCTGACAGTTGCCATTAACTTATTTGCAGCTCCTGTTATGAGGAATTTACAACAAAAACTCAGGAAACCACTTAATGCTCTTTAAAACACAGTGTTTTGGAGGAGTTATTACTAAATGTGCCTTTGTGTTTTTAAAGTATTTAAAATACAGTTAATTAGCTGGGTTGGTTTTATATTACACATGCTCCTCATGACAATTCAGCTGAAAAGCCATTGTTTAATTAAATCAAGGTTACTTAATTCTCAGTCATAGGTATGATGTTGATTCATGTTTCCATGTAACTCCTCCAAACACACATAATTTTTATCATTTCAAAGACAACAATCTGACGGTGGCAAATGATGATTAACTCTCTCCTGTTCTCAAATTAAAAGCTGTTAATTAGTGTTATGTACTTTTAAACTGAAAATACCAGCTCTTTAGCCCTAGACAGATCCTAGGTGAGCAGCTAGTTGTCACCTCCACTGGAAGAATCATATAACAAATATTATTTTAATATAATAAATTTTTTTTCCCCTCTCCTTTGAACTTCTCAGCAGAAGAAAGGTGTTGCTGTCTTCACTTCAAAGGCACTTGCTCATTGTCTTCCAAACTGGATGTGGAGGGTGGCCTGTCCTGGAGCTCACCAGCTCTCTGCCATGCACACCTGACCTCCTTCAGAGGCCACCAAGGTCAGCCCGTTACTTTTAGTTATCCTCTTGGTGAAATTCAGCTTCAGTGGAGCCACAGTTATCAGACTGGGAAGGAATCAGAGGGATCCAGATCAAGCTGTCAGCCTAAATATTCTTAAGAGCCTCGGTAGGGAATAACTCTGTCCTATTTTGTTAAAACTAAAGTGATGGTGAGCCTAGTTCAGGTGCATGATGATCTGTAATGTGAAATGTCTGCTCTTGGGCTCTCAACTTTCACATTTGGAAGGA
>JAWWEW010000028.1:10542224-10644095 GCA_035583185.1 Anabacerthia variegaticeps | reverse complement strand
CTCTTAATATGCATGTAAAGAGAGAGCCTTCCTTCCAGGGTCTGCATCTGATTGAAGCTGTTTTAGTGATGTTTTAACAACCTTCTCTTTCTGCTTTTAGTCTCTCATTCTAAAGGTAAGCCATAGATGATTGGTTGCCTGGTTCGTGCAAACTGTGTAATTATTCAAAGTTATAAGCTAGATTTAATACTCAGTTCAAGAGAGCAGTGCCACAGTAAAATACTTTTTAGATGCTTTCATTGGATTTTGTGTTTGTGTGTACTTGAGTGTCCTTAGGGGAGCAAGCTCAGGAAATGGCATCTAATACCTTGGGGAGGTCATTATGAAGTAACTCTCTAGCATCACAAAACTCTTATCATGAGTGTGATTCAGCTGGGATTCAGTCATACTGGTGTGCTTCCAGAAGGAATTAAGCTACAAGGAGTCTTTATCAGGAGTTGTTCCTACATGAGTTGAGTAATGTGCTTTAAATTTGGCCAAAATAGTGACTGAGGAGGGAAAAAATATGCAAGTGGATAAATCACGAAACAGAAACAGCACTAAGAGTAAGATGGGTTTCCTTTAACTGAGTTTATTACATAGTCCTTGAAGTCAGGCTGCAGCTATTGTTTGCATTCTAAGTGGCCTCTAGTGACTTCTGCATCTTCTAACTCACGTGTGTGGAAGTGCAGCTACAATTCTCTGGAAACAAGGCTCTTTTGAACAATCCCAGCACACTGGCAGCGTTGTAAGGATGGTCCCGAAGGAAGGCTCTTCCTGGAGCTCTGTGCACTCAAAGATGCCACATGGAACACGCAAGGCTGATGAGTCTAAAATTCATTGTGAAATCTGGCCTAGAAAGTGGAGTTGGATCTGAAGTGAGGTGTGTGGCAATTTTTTGGAATGATGTTGAGAAATTTGTGTTTTAGAAATTGAAGAATGCTGCTCTTGAGGTTCGTGGTTAGTGCCAGAGAACGGTAAATATCTGTCTGGAAAAATGATCAACAGGCTCTCAGTCTAAAGTGACTGGATCTAACCAGAGGCATTATTTCTCAAAGCCTCTGTGAAGAACAGCATTTAGCTGTTGAAATTCCCAAATACCTCCTTAAATGCAACTATTGTCTTAATATCTCTGTTAATGTTGGATCCTCTAGAAATAATTAGGCTCAACTCCTCATAAATCTCACTTCTGAAGCAGAAAAGCATTTTCCACCCTCTAATCTTTCCACAATAAATTCAGAGGCCAATGTAATAGTCCCTTAGTCTCACTGTCAAATCAGCAGTATTAATGGCTTTTAAACCAGTGGAGTAACCGACTTCACAACAATATTTATAAGGGAGATCTATTGGTGTATCATTGTAGCAGCTTCTTCACTACAACCATTTACAGTTCAAAAGCCTTAATTGAAGGGGAAGAGGGTGTTAGATTTCAAACAAAGGCTTTCTCTATCTAAAACACTTGTCTGAACTGCTTATCTGTTGAGCTCTTGAAGTCTGGGTTTTTTTCTGACTGTAGTCTCCGGTCCCAACTTGTTGCTTGGAGAAACTATTGAAACAGTGAAACTAATTGTTTCTGTTTTATTGGGACACAGATTCGCAAAAGTTAATAAAAGGACCTAATGTATCCTTATAAATATCAGAATCCCAGGAAGAGCAGTAGGAAAGGAATGGTTGTGTTTTCTTTTGCAGGTGTCCCTTTTATTGCACCTTTTCCAAAGATAAAACAACATCCTCAGAATCCTTCTAATAAAGAAATGCTTCTGTACTTTTGCCTTCCAGAAAAAAAAAATAAATAGAATTAGGGTGAGGAATCAACCCCCAAAGTAAAAAGGCCTCTTCTTGGTTGATGACTGGTCTATTCAAGAGAAGAGGGATCAGACTTTGAGGCTTTTCCAGGCTCTGTTTGCCAAGTTTGCCCTTTCTTGTTTTTTTTTGGGTGACCCTGTTTTGTACCTTGTGTTTCTTTCCTTTGTTGTCCTATCCTATTGACTTCTGCCCTTTCTTGGTGTTTTCTTCTTTATTCTCTTCCTCCTGAAGTGACTGTGGTAGAGAGGATTAAGCTGGAGCCTTTCAGAAATAGATGTTGTGCCTAGTACCTACCCATGGGTATTTAAGGCCATGACTTGGATTACAAAAGTCTCCTTGTGTTAGTACTGGTGAATATATTCCTTCTTTGAATGTCTGGATATGAAATAGATCACAATGTTCCCATTTTCAGCTGTGGTTTTCGTGAAAAGTAGAAATTTTTTAACCTCTCCTAACTGTTTAACTCTTGGTGGGTAACATGAGGAGAGTGAAACTGGCCGGGAAGTTTGTTTTGTGTGGTGAAAATGAAGGTCCTGAGTCCTTTATTGTATTTGAACACTTTCCATTCAAAAACACATTAGGAGGAATTGAACTAAATGGGAGGTTGAGTGGCTCTAGGGCCTCTCCTTGATATTAGTTTTAAAGGGCTTTAAATTGAGTCCGAAGGGTTGAAAATTCTAAAAGAATCTGTTTCTTTCCCTCCCCCCTCCTTCCCCTTTTCTCTTTAAACAGGAATTTTTGCTTATCTAAACTACAGAGTGCCTCGTACTCGGAAGGAAATATATGAAACCCTGATAAAAGGATTGCAGAGACTGGAATACAGAGGATATGACTCTGCAGGTATGTAAACCAACTCAAAAAATTGATTTTAGCAACCAGTAGTTCATTACACGACTTTTTTTGGGTCCTTTAAACGTCTGGCATGTTGGATTTTTCTTTCTTTATTCCACAGATTAACAGATCAGAACCAATTAGCTTGATTCTCCGAGTACTTTAGCTTTCCTCAGGACTTTAAATTGGGTGTTTAGCTCAGTAATTAGATGGCTGAGGTTTAGTACACATGAGCAAAGCAAACAGGGTGTGAGGAGGAAGAAGATCTCTATACAGGGCCAGGTAGTTTGTGCCTCAGCCTTTTTTGGTGCATGTGAGTCCCAGTGGAAGGGTGGGGAAGATTAAACTTGTCTCTAAATTTGAGATGGTTCTTTCATCAGGCAAAATTTTTCAGTCTGTCCCTGAGCAGAGTTTGGGGTGGCTCATGCGTGTTTTGGTCTGTGTACTGGATTTAGGCTTCATGTACTTTCATTTGAACATGCACAGGTCTAGCAACAGACTTTAAATACATCCCTTTGAAGGATGATTTAAAAATAATTGTTTTGCTGATGTGTGCTTGTCTGTGTTTTCTCAGCCTTCATCTAATATGTTTCGTGCTTTAAATAACACTTGTGACTGTGTCCTATGCTGTAGGAGTGGCAATTGATGGAAATAATAATGAAGATAAAGAAAGGTTCATCAAACTAGTTAAGAAAAGAGGAAAAGTAAAGGCCCTGGAAGAAGAGTTGTACAGTAAGTGTCTTAAAAATGACCCCTTTACTTTGGCCTCCCAGTCAGATATAATCTGCATCTCAGCAGAAAACCAGGCTATAAAATTGCAGTTGTGATTTGGTATCAGAAGTAACTACATTGTGAAATCCAATGGCAGTTGAATTGTTTGTGCCCCTCAAACCTGCACTTCAAAAGCAAGATAGATGATCTTTACATGTAGCACTGTGAAATTATCAGTCTCCTCTCTCTTTTGGTTGCTTCTTTGTTCAAAACCTGGGGCTCCTTTGGTGCTTTTCTGATGTGATTCCTGTGCTGGATGGCTGAAATGCTGCAACTTGCACTCTGACAGAATTTACGACCATTTAAGCAGCTGGCTGTCATCACAATCTGCTTTATGCAGTGCTTCCATCTGTGAAGGCCTGAAGTTGGGGTTTAATAGGTTTACACTATAATTTGTAGTAATGGGGTCTGTTAGCCAGGCTGTTAGCATTGGCTGAAAATGCTCCAGCCTTGGCAAGCAAAGTTTTAATCACAGTAGCTTGAACTTTCTGAAGTGTAATGTTGAGAAAGCAAATGGTTTAGAAGAAAGCCAGAAGATAACTTAGATTTTTGCTTGTAGGAATTCTCTTTGTGTTTTACTGCTTGTGTGTGTGTGAGAGATGCAGCATTAAATATCCAGTAAACTGAATTTCTCCTGTACAGAACAAGATGACCTGGATTCAAAAACGGATTTTGAAACACATTTTGGGATTGCTCACACTCGCTGGGCGACCCATGGAGCACCAAGTGCAATAAACAGTCACCCTCAGAGATCAGATAAAAGGAATGGTATGTAATCTCTGCAGCACTTGAACAGTGTGAGTCTGAAATGACTCAGTCCACAGAGCACATGTGTTCTTACTAATGTTATGGTATGTACTTATACTAGGGTTGAGCTGTTGCCATTCTATCTAGCTTGGACACTTTCATAATAAAATAGACTTTTCTCAGGCTAAATTACACTGTTAAAAAATTCAATGAGATCTGTTCTCTGAAAATTGCAAGTTAATTAAAGTACAACGTTCTTGTTTTGAAAGCTACGGTTGAAAATGTGAAGTTGTCAGTATTGTCCTGGACCAGAAAAGGGAGATTTCTTATAATTTTTTTATTTGAGATGGCCTGGTGCTCTTTGAATGGGTGTGGTTTAGAACTGCCTTAATGATTTGGAGCTGCCTTCAGAATTTGGAAGCTTCTGCTACAAATTTTATTGTCCATGTTGTGATAAACTGTAGGTCAGAAAGCCAGAAGAGGTAGTTTCCAGTGTTTTCCTAAGGTTTCTTGTTCCCTTTAATTTTGTGTTCTAAGTTAAATATCTTAATTTTTCACTGCTGATGAATCTATATTTTTTTCCTTTTAGAATTCGTTGTTATCCATAATGGAATCATCACAAATTATAAGGACCTGAGAAAATTTCTGGTGAGTCTGTGTCTAATTGACTCGAAAACTAAAAAGTAAATGCTCCACCAACTACTGTCAGATCTTTCATGGCTTTGGTGGAACCTGAATTCAAGTTTCTTAATATCATCTCTATAATAATGGGGAGGAGTCTGCCTAATAATCAGTAGCTAGTGAAGTGCAATATGCTCCTGTAATGCTGAATGCAAAGTATTTATGAGTAGAGTAGCAGTCTGTGCTCAGATCTTTGAGAGGCTCTATGGAGTGGGTTCCCTCCTGTCTTGTTGCTTGACAGATGCTCAGCACAGCTCAGTGCATGTTGTATTACTGTGTTTCCCAAAGAGTAGCTGTGACAGGATAAGTCCTTATGTTTTGTTTATGGTGATTTATATCCACTAGTCCAATGTAGTGCTCTGAGCAATCTGTCTGATTGTGCAGTTTCTGGTGGATGACTCCTCTGTGTTCCTTCTCTGGGCCTGAACATGCTTTTTCCTCTTCTGTGTGATATTTCAGGAGAGCAAAGGCTATGAATTCGAATCTGAAACGGATACAGAAACAATCCCCAAACTGATCAAATACATGTATGACAACAGGGAGAGTGAGGACACCAGTTTTTCAGCCCTGGTGGAAAGAGTTATTCAGCAGTTGGTAAGTGGGATGTTGCTTTTTTCCTGTACTACAGCATAAGCTACTTGTGGGGTTCCTGAGCATTCTGCATTTATGCATTTAGAGCCTCTCCAGGAATTCTTAGAAGGTGCTGCAAAAAAAAGAACCACTTCTAGGCCTCTAAACAATGCATAATAGACCAAGAAATGAGATGGAAATTTTGGAGAGTTCAATGCCTTTTCAATGTTAAATCTTTAAATTGAAGTAGCGGTGGATTTTGTTTGTTGAGTTTTTTGTTGTTTGCATTTTGTTGTTTTGCTTTTGGTGGTTTTTGTTTTTTGTTGGTTTTTTTTTAGCAAGAGATTGTCACAGTTTTTTAATGAAGCAGTTTAATTTTAAATTCCTAGCAGCCTCTGGGGGTTGAAATTTCTCATAAAGGGCAGTGTGTTCTTAAAGGCTATTCTGATCATGTTAAACACTGCTGTGATTCAAGTTTGGCCAATGCCTTGGCTCCCCTATTTGGAAATAGTTCTAACAAGCTGTCCTGGTTTCCAGACTGGGAAGTGGGAATCTACTGTTACTCAATATGTGAACACTTAAAAACTTTGATAGCTGCCTTGCAAACTTGGAGAAAGCTGGCTTTGTTTCCTCCCCCGGTCTCGGGGCAGATGTTTTCCCTCCCCTTCCTGCAGTTTCTTACACACTTTTCAGCTGCCCTGTCTCCTCTTTAAAGCAGCTCTGTAGGATTCCTGGGAGCAGGGCTGGAAAACACAGAGTCAGGAGGGAGTGGTGGTGCAGTCACAGGGTTGGGGGGAAGGAGGGGTGGCTTCCCCTGATGCAGGACCAGGGCACAGTGGCCTGGCTGGAGCCCCCATGGGAGGAGGGAATGTCACATCTCTCTCCTCCTTGCAAGGTGGGGGGGCCTTTGCTCCTGCTTTTGGAATACTCCTCCAGTTTGCCAGCTGTGTTAGTGCTACAGAGTCATTTCTGGGGTTTGTTCCTGCGTTGTGGAGTTTTTTTTGCATTTCTGAAATACGTTAATGAGAATTTGCTGCTCAAACTAGAAATAGTAACTCCAGATTTTTAGGCTGAATGTGCATGCTGGTGCACTGCATGCACACTCTTATTAGAAGTCTTACTAAAAGTAAATGTCTAACAGTCTTCATGTTGATTATGAGTAACATCTCTGACATTTTCATAACCCTTGCATTAGAAGTGATTGTTTTTATTTATAAAGAGAGGCTAAGTGCTCACTTCCTGATCTTTCAGCTCTTGCACTGTTAATGTCCATGTTGGCTTGTTCTGCTCCCTGGCCAATTCCTTTAAAGGCTCAGTGTGGCCTCCAGGAAGAGATTCCTGATAGCAGTAAAGAGTGTTCCTTCAGAGCCTCTTCAGGGAGAGGGGCCTCAGTTTAATGAGATGCAACTAATTGAGATAAGCTGTTTAGGATGTCTTTTCCTCCCCCCTCACTCTTTTGTTTTCTTGGTTTCCAGGAAGGTGCTTTTGCATTGGTTTTCAAGAGCATCCATTACCCAGGTGAAGCTGTTGCTACCAGGTTAGTAAAAGTCCATTTTATACATAATTCATGCTTTAGGTTAAAAAAGGCTAAGATCTCTGCGAGATACTAGAATATTGATGTTTAAAGTGCTTAATTAACCAAAACTCAGTGAGTCAATAAAGAAGCTCGACTTATCTTCTGTTTCTAAAGTTGTGTTGAGTGTGCTAGCATTTCTCTTACATCTAAAAGGGGAGGGAAAGGGTATTGTTCAATTTTACTCCACATAAAGACTAAGATAAGTATATGCAGCTGAAAGGCCATCATAGTAATAGGTTATACAAATAGTGCTCTATAACTGTCATAGCACTGATGATTTCTTGCTGTGTATGTCCTAGCCTTATTTATGACTTGGAAAACAAGTTTCAGGAAATGTAAAGATATTAAAATAGTAAGTGAAGTAGCAGTAGGAATAAAGACTGTTTCATACTATAACCCAAAAGGCCATTGCTTCTGTGGCCTAAAATAGGACTGCACTAAAACTGTGAAAAAGCCAACTGTACCATCACTCTAACTGGAGAACATCTGAAATGAGCTATTCTATTTGTGGTTCAGGTTTGGATTTTTAGGACTGAGGGCATTAAGAGAAGCTAATCTTGTAATTTGAGGTAGTGGGAGAAGGTGACTTGTTCTTTTATTCCTGTGGGTTTTTTTTACTTTTTTTTAAAACAAGGTCTTCTGTGTGGCACGTGACTCATATGATTAAAATATTATCTTAATATTCTAGAGTTTCAGAGGTGCAGTAGTGATGGTTGACATCTCTGAATTTGAAAGGCTAAAGGCTCTAACAGTATTTCAGTTCTAAATTGGGGCTTATTGCTGGCTCCCTTCAGAGGCAAAGTAAGCTTTTGTCCAAACTGGTGCCTGTACTAAGCTGTTTTGTGATTCCTGTGCACATCTCTCTTTATCAACTTGCTTGTTTTCCCTTTTGTAGGAGGGGGAGTCCTTTGCTCATTGGGGTCAGGAGCAAGTACAAGCTCTCAACTGAACAGGTTCCTGTTTTGTATAGAACGTGTAAGTTGATGATTTTCAAGAACTAAAGTTACTATTACTTTATGATTAGAAATTAGGTTAATTGGTCTCTGTACTGTGAAAGGGCCAGCTGATGCCCCAAATAGCTTCTTAGCTGAGGATACTTTATTTTTATACCACTGAATGTGTAGTTCTTGTAAAAGCTCCCCCCCCCCACAAAGTACTTGTGTAACTGATAGCCCAAACCTGTACAGTCTGTAATCTCTGACTCGAGCAGAGCTGGTTTTGCATTTAAAACGTGTGGTTTCTTTATTAGGCAACATTGAGAATGTGAAAAACATCTGCAATTCCCGAATGAAAAGATTGGACAGCTCGACCTGCCTTCATGCTGTTGGGGATAAGGCAGTGGAATTCTTCTTTGCTTCAGATGCAAGGTAGGAAAAACATTTAAACTTGTCTGAAAATACTGCTTTTTGTTTAGAAGTGAGATAGTTCTGGACATCTTAAGTTGTCTTGCTGCTGCACAATTGCTTTCTGATGGAATAGCTCTTAATCCAGGTCACTTCATAAAGCCCCCAGGTTCGGGTACCTGTAAAATGTGAAGGTTTGTCATCATCATTTGCACTGCAAACAAGTGCAGTGTCTGCCAGTTGCTCCCCCCTGTGTGAGATACATCCAGTGTAAGAAAGGAATTTGGGTAGAAATGGACACTGCCAGGCTGTAGGTTAGTCTGGGCTGTGATGAGGGAAGAGGAATTAGTGGGGTAGTTCCAAGGCTGGCAGATACCTGCCCATCAGGTGCACGTTTATCTCACAAACAAGATCATGACCTTAACAGGATCCCCTGGGGGCACTGGGAGGCAGGATCAGATCAGCAGGAGCTCATGCAGTGTTTCCTGAGCCTGCTGCTCTGGGTTGCTCTGAGTGCAGGAGGAGCAGCAGGTGGAGCCATTGCCTTTCAGATGCCTCTGCCTGCATTTACACCCAGAAAGGAGAGAGGAGCAGGGCTGCAAGTGCTGCTGTGGCATATTTGGCTGCTTTGCTATTACCAGCTCTGATGTGTCAGCTTTGCCCCGCTCCTGTCTGTTCTGCAGTGCTATCATTGAGCACACCAACAGGGTGATTTTCCTAGAAGATGATGACATTGCAGCAGTCACTGATGGGAAGCTCTCCATTCACCGCCTGGAGCGCTCGGCCAGCGATGATCCTTCCCGGGCCATCCAAACCCTGCAGATGGAACTGCAGCAAATCATGAAGGGTGGGTTGAGACATCCACGAATGAGTATCATGAAGAATGGAGAATTACTAGTTGTGTAGATAGATAAGGCAGAAAACTGCCAATTTGCTGTGAAAATTGCATTATATTTAGGCTGTTTATACTGGGAGCTGACAATTTCAAGTTTTAAGACCGAGAGAGGTTGGGCAATCTGGGACCCTACCCATTTTAGCCTAGGGAAAGTCATAGGTGCTTCTATTCGTTTCAGTATTTAGTGAAAATATAACTAACATTAATATGTTGTAGTTGTTGGCAAAGTTTGCCTGTAAAGACTAAGAATTTATGTGGAACAGAGAATTTTCCCTAAAAACTAATTTAGTTACCTTGTCAGTGTTGGGAAATTAAAGCAACCAACCAGATTGAACTACCAATCCTTCCTTTCTTCTTGCCTATTCCCAAGGGTTTGTTTGAGCTGACACAGTCAGATTATTCTGCTACCACAATTTGTCTTAAAAATTCTCTCTGTATCTGAAAGATTTAAAATAAGAAGCCTAAGCTTTCCCATGCCATGTTTTTGTGCACAGGTAACTTCAGTGCCTTCATGCAGAAGGAGATTTTTGAGCAGCCAGAATCAGTTGTCAATACCATGAGAGGAAGGGTGAATTTCGAGAGCAGCACAGGTAACCCAGGGCAGGACTGCGAGCTGCACTGGGCTTGAAAATTGTAAACGTATTAACTAGAGACTGAAATACACCGTTGATACACATATTTATTTGTTTGCAGTTCTGCTGGGGGGACTGAAGGATCATTTGAAAGAGATCAGAAGGTGCCGAAGGCTGATCATTATTGGCTGTGGGACCAGTTACCACGCTGCAGTAGCTGTATGTCCAGCTCAGATGCACATATAACTCTTAATTGTTGGGGTTTTAGAAATAGCTCTTCATTTGCTTCTATCTTAAACTTTGTCTTTCATTGAGGGGTCTCACTCTTTTATTTAGCTTTCCTTTGTGCCACATTTTTTTATTAATACTCCAATGCCATTACCTACCATGCTAGAAGTTGGCTTTTTTCACCTTGGATTTTAAAGCTTTGGTGGGCTCTAATTACCAGCTTTTCTAATAAGAATCTCTTTGGAATATCTCTGACTCATAAGATGGCCAGATGTTAATGGGTGGCACCATTAACAAATACTCTGTGCTGCTTGAATGCAGACTCGACAAGTTTTGGAAGAATTAACTGAATTACCAGTGATGGTGGAACTTGCCAGTGACTTCCTGGACAGAAACACACCAGTATTCAGGGATGATGTGTGCTTTTTCATAAGCCAGTCAGGTGAGCTGCATTGCTTCCCACTGCATTTTGCCTTGTGTAGAATTTGATGCTTTTCAGGAATCATTCCTATGCTCTGCCAACCTAAGTCAAGCTGTAAATGTTTTCCAGGTGAAACTGCAGATACACTCATGGCCTTGAGGTATTGCAAAGAACACCGTGCCCTAACAGTTGGCATCACAAACACAGTTGGAAGCTCCATATCCAGGGAGACTGACTGTGGAGTGCACATCAATGCAGGACCTGAGATAGGTGTGGCAAGCACAAAGGTAATTGCTGCTCAGTGTCTGATTTTCGTACTTCAGCCCTGTGGAATCCAATTAAAATTTCAATTGTAGCAGTTCAAACTGAGATCGTATTATCTCTCTGCAGACTTTGCTGCTAAATGTTTTGTTTTGTCTGCAGGCTTATACCAGCCAGTTCGTGTCTCTGGTAATGTTTGGCCTAATGATGTCTGAAGACAGAATTTCCTTGCAGAAAAGGAGGCAGGAGATCATTAGTGGACTAAAATCATTGCCAGGTATATTGATATTTTGGGTTGGAGGAGGCTTGGGGATGTTGGCAATATGAAATACTACTCAGGGATATTTCTTTCTCATTTTAAGTTTCACTCTCCCCCTCCTCCTGAAAGGGAGACAATATGAGAAAAATGGACTATTCATTTCTGCCAATTTTACAAGTACCTTTCCAAGAAACTTGGCAGGAAGGTCAGAATTTTCATGAGTTGGGTTCTCTAGTTACTGTAAGGTAGTTTTGTATGAGAAATACTACTTGATCTCCTAAATTGGTGGTTTGAAATTTTTAAAGCCTTCCACTTTAAATCAGGATAGATAAAAGGAAATTAATTCGAGGTGACTTCAAAATGGATATTCACAACTCCCTTTAGGAATTCAAAAGGGATGCATGAGCACTGCTTAAACCAATAGTTGCTTTGAATTTATTACTGTAAATAAGGCTGGAGAAAATATCCTTAAACTGCAGTCACAGTTGCTAGGTTGGTGGTTAAATTCAATTACATGTATTTGTTCCATTAGATAATTAGAACTCCCTACAACAAGCAAACTATTTTTTCCAGTTTAAAAAAAGCTAATGTTTTTTTTTCTGTGCCTCAATAGAGATGATTAAAGAAGTCTTGTCCTTGGATGAGAAGATACACGATTTGGCTCTTGAACTGTACAAACAAAGATCATTGCTGGTTATGGGTCGTGGGTATAATTATGCCACTTGTCTGGAAGGAGCTTTGGTAGGAACTTCTCAATATTGTTGAATATTATTTAAAATGAGATTTTGTGGCTTCTGCAACATAGATTATTTCTAATGTTTCATTACAAGTTAATTGTGCTGCAATGAAGCTGCTATCTGTAGCTAGGAGCATTTAATTGAACAAATACATGAGATGAACCTGGATAGATGGCAGTTTCTTGTTTCTTTCACCTAATAAATGCAATGTTTAGTGAGTCTGTTGAAAAACAAAACCCTAACAATTTACATTACTGACCCCTTTGAAATTAACATCAGAAAAATACAATGTGCTGATGTTGAGAAGAGATGCTCATGAAGGGAACTCATGAATTATGTTATTAAGAACATTGTTGTGGAATGGACATATATCCATCTCTACCAGGAGTTTGAAGTGTTGAGGGCAGACTGCAATAGCCAAGGTTGTGCTGGGTCTTTGGTTCTTAAAGTTCCTGAGGATTACTCCAGTTCTTTATCTGCAAATGCATGTGCCTGGGCAAGCTCTGCTTCCACCCACAGCCTGCTGGAAATCCCAGCAGGCAGCCCATGTGTGATCACTAATAACTGAGCTTTGAAAATACCAACTTCATGCCATATGCCTGCATTTAAGTGGCACAGATACAGCTTTGGTGTTTTGCTTCTTGGGGCTGCTGTTTCTCCAGTAACTTGATGGCATTTCCTATTTCTTTTTAGAAAATAAAAGAAATCACCTATATGCACTCTGAAGGCATCCTGGCTGGTGAGCTGAAGCACGGGCCATTAGCCCTGATAGACAAACAAATGCCTGTTATCATGGTGATAATGAAGGATCCTTGTTTCACCAAGTGCCAGAATGCTCTGCAACAGGTCACTGCTCGGCAGGTAGGATATCATGGGGAAAGAGAGTGTGCCCATTGTATTGCTGCCCACTCCGCCTCCGAAAAAAGGATGTGCTGCTGATTTTTTTAATTATTAAGCTATAAATAAGGTGCTACATCTGCACTGTAGGTTGTCATTATAGGTTAACAGCAGCAGTTAAAAGGGTTGGCTATGGGTCGTTTGTTTAGGTTTTTTTGTTTTGAAGTAAATGTGGACTATTAAAGCTCTACAGGGCAAAAATATTTGAGTTTCACAATAGAGTGAAAGGCAAAAGTCATTATGCAAGCCTGGCTTTGCCCTTGTTAGCTACTTGAGTGTCTTCAGACATATACAGGCATGCTGAGAACTAATGTTTCAAAGCAGTTCTAGGCTAGCTCTTCACTTAACACTGCAAAATTTGATTTTCAGGGTCGTCCAATCATTCTGTGTTCCAAAGAAGACACAGAAAGCTCAAAATTTGCTTACAAAACCATCGAGCTGCCTCATACTGTTGACTGCCTTCAAGGAGTCTTGAGTGTTATTCCCCTTCAGTTGCTCTCATTCCACCTGGCTGTTCTCAGAGGATATGATGTAAGTGGTTTCTATATTTAACATTCCAGTTAGTGCAGCTTTGAACTTCCTCCTACCAGTGTGAAGTGAGAGACCAAGTCGTGTGGCATATGTAGCAAAGAGCTATGATAAAAGTTAGTGGAGCTTGTCATGACTGGGCTGGTACAGGTGGCATTTCAGTGCCAATTCTTCAGTTGTGTGGTTCTTAAATTGCTATCCTAAAAAATTATAAAGCTCATTGGCTTAGTTTGATTAGTTAAGAATGGTGATGGGACTTTTTCAGACACTAAATCTTAAAATGTGATAATGTACTTTCACCTAAAGTAGGTCAATGCTTTCTACAGCTTGGTTTGTTGACGTGTAGGTGTGTCAAGTTTGATGATGATGACTGCTTTGGAAAGGTACCCTGTGCAAAACAAATATGTATGTGTTAGGAAGGCTTGGAAGCAAGGATGAATTCAACTGCAATCATTATCTGCAGATCTGTGGTGTGTTAATGTGTCTAGAATAAAGCAGAACTCGTTAGGAAGTCTGAAAAAGCACACTAAATGAACTGTCAAATGCAGAATGTCAGTATTATTGTCATACTGAAAATCTGTCTCTTCATTCTAGGTGGACTTCCCAAGAAATTTGGCCAAATCTGTTACTGTAGAATAAGAGCCAAGGACAGCTGATGTTTTTGTCACCAGACCTCCGAGTTACATTTGTAGAAATGTGTTGTTCTGAGTTGATAGGTACATGTTTTTTCTGAGGAGAATGACAGTGCTAACTGGAAAGCATCAGAAGGATTTATCTTGCAGCTTCAAAAGCTTTTGATGTGCCTTGTACCCAAGTGCTTTTGCTCCCAGCAAATATTCCTCTAAGTCCTGGAATTGCCAAAGAAGATAAAAATTGTTTACACATGGTATACTGAATGAACTTTTCTACTGTGCAATATATATATACAGCTCTCTCCAGAGTAACTGTGAACATTTTTTTAGCCTACACTACTTAACTAGTTTTAAAGATATAGTATTTATAACTACAACTGTATAGCTTTTTTTTTAAGTTATTTTTTTAGTACATTGCTTATCTGTAACATTGGTAATGCTCAGAATGTAAATACTGAGCATGTGGACACTTGTGTAAAGTTTTTTGGGATTTCCCTTCTTCAGCCTCAAACTGGAAATTTGTTGTCCCTCTTCCTCCCCACTTTCCTCTCCTCCCCTCTGCATCTGTGTTTCATATTTAACCAGTCATTTGCAAAGTTCTTCTGTGCCTGTAAGTTCTAAATTTCTCCCTCTCTCAATTAATTTGAAAAGCCAGAACAACATTTGTTTTCTGTGCCACCCCAGCTCTTATTTGCATAACGTGTACAGCGCAACAGAGTAAGGGAACTGGATGTCTTTCAAGTGATATTTGTGTTTGAAGAGGGTACAATGAAACTACAATACAATTAAAAGATTATATAATTTGTCTTGCTTTGTGGTTTTGGGGTTTTTTGTGTGTATGTTTTCTGTTTGATTGTTTTGTTTGTTTTTTTTTTTAACTTGATGACTTTCCCTCTCAGCTCTGAGATTTTTCCCAGACTTGTACTGATTCAGCAACGTAATCTCTGTAGGTCCCACTGTTGTTCACACCAACTATTGATTAAAGCTTTGCATTTTACCTTCTGCTGAGGCAGATGGATGTGGGAAGGAATTTCCTGCAGGTGAAAAGAGAAGCTGTGTCTGTTTTTACACGTGGTCCCAAAGTTGCCTCCTCAGCCAAGAAAAAGTTGCTGCAGACTTGCATTTAATACAGATATTAAAATATGTAAGAAAGAAACTCCAGCACCCTACACTGGCACATAAGGGAACACTCAGCACATCTTCCAGTTAGGAATAAAGTGCAATTTTAGTAACATATATATTAGCTGTGCATTAACTTGCAGTAGGGAAGTACCTATAAACCTCCAAATAATAAAGTATCTACCCCCATAAAGTCCTCTGCTCACTTATTTTTTTCCCCAAATGGTCAGACAGCATAATATTTAATTTTTCTGCATTTTATTAACTAAATACTTGACTAGGAGAAGTTTCTTTATGATAGTCCTCTGCAGATTTGCTTCTTAATGGAACTGTTTGAATGCTTATGTGGGTTAAGAGCTTGTGAGTGTTCACCAGATTGGAATAGGATCTTTACTGGAAATTGATCCAGTACTTGTCCTACCCACATAAAAGAACCCAAATCATAATGGAAAGGATAGTGCTAGTCTGCCCTTGGTGCCAAGAATATGTAACTCTGTACCTTTTGGTAAGTGATGCAAAGGTTTCTTTTATTCTGTCTGGAATTCCTATCCTCCTCATGTTGAAAAGTGGAACTATCAGAGGATACTGATGTCATCTAGTCTATGGGATACATTAAATTGATTTATTAAAAAGATTACAGGTGTGGTTTTCTGAACTCACCTATGAGAACAGAAATGACAGGAGGATGTGCACACCCACAAAACCTTGAGCAGTGGTTTTATGCACTGTGCATGTTACATACTCATAACCCCCTTATACATACTTACACTATTGCTGAGAAAAGGCAAATTAGTTATAATCAGTTCTTGGAAATTATTTCTGTCTCCTTCTTGCAACCTGAGTGTTGCTCTCTGGTGGTCATGGGGATGAAGGCCGTGGGTCTTCCTCCCTTTGTCCTTTTCACCTCTGCTCCAAACGTTGCTTAGGGCACTTTCCCTGGCAGGCACTGGAAGAACCTTTTGTTTCTTCCAGCATCTTCTCTGTTCCTGTAGCCGTTTATGGCCCCAGCTGTGCAGTCTGTCCTTGTAACTTCAGTAGGAGTTCTTGCTGTTATTTCTATTAACGCTTTCAGGGTTAGTTCCCCTGTCATTAGTAACTTATCTCTATTCAGGACCTTATTAATAACTTATAGCAGTGACACACCGGGCCGTGACGTCATGCTGCCGAGAGGGGACGTGTGCGGTGACGTCACACGTGGCGGTGACGTCACGCCGGAGGGCGGGGCAGCACCGCCCCCGCGCCCACTGCGGTCCTTCGCTTATCTAGCGGCCGGGAGGCCCCGCCCCCCCGCGGCTCTGATTGGCTGATCGCCGGCGGCGGAGCGCCGCGATTGGCCCGCGCGGCTGTCAGTCAGCGGGCGCGCCGTGCGGAGCAGCGGGAGGCCATTGCGGCCGGGGCAGCGGGAGGCGCCGGGCCGGGCCGGGCCCGCAGGTGAGCGGGGACCGTGCGGGACGGGGCGGGACCAGCCCTGCCCAGCCCAGCCCCTCCTAGCCCTGCCCTGGGGCGGGCCCGCTGCCGGGGGGACGCGGGGCAGCAGCAGCAGGGTCGGGCTGGGCCCTCCGTCCGGCCGGCTGTCCCTCCGTGCCGGGCGGGCGGCGGGCCGGGGTGGGCCGGGGCCGGGCCGGGATGTGCCAGGGCCGGGCCGGGGCTCTGCGCAGCCGGCCGGCCCCTCGGCAGGAGTTCAGGGGGAGTCGTGGGGAAGCTGCTCCCCCTCGTTCATAAACAGCGGGATGGCGGGCAGCGGGAGCGCCTTAAAGTTGTTCCCTCTTCCCAAGCGGCGCCGAGGGGGGTGTGTAACAGCAGTGGTGCCCCAGCAGGGAAAGCCTGTGCTGGGTCGGTGGTAATTTGGGTTTTTTAGGGAAGAAGGGCGGCTCTCCCAAGAGCAAACAGCTCCAGGGAGCCTCTAAACTCTCTGTAAGCCCTTGGTATTACTGAGCGACTGCCTCGTTACACTTTGGGTTTGCAAAGGGCTGTTCAGGGCTGTGAGCAGGGGGGTGGGAGGGGAATCACCGTGTGTTCTAGCTGGACTTCTGCCTGTTGATATATGTTGCTGTAAAGGTTTGAATAAACCCCCAGCACTCTTGGGTGATAGTGCTTAAAAAGGCACATCTGGGTCTAAGTGCATGTGCAAAGGTGAATGAGAGAATAGGGGGGATTTTCTGCACTAATATGTATGTCTGATATATGTCCTGATGTATCTGGGCAATTTGCAGCCCAAGCAAAAATTAGGATTCATCTTATGGAGAGGTGAGTTGCAAAAGGTGTCAGAATACATAAAACTTGTGTGTTCTGATGCCTCCTTCCCTCTTTGGGTCTTGTCTAAGGGCTTATCCAGATCTCTCAGTGATTTTTAACAACTGGCTTCGTGCAGACAAGGATCCTTAAAAGGAGGATTTCTCTGGTTCAGGAGAATTTCATTTTCCCGTAGTTTTTTAATATCTGTTATGGAAAAGTGTTTTATTAACCCCTGAAGAGGTACAGTATAATTCTTGTGTAACTAACAGGTTGATAACCTGCAACTTGATGCCCAGCTTATGCAAAATCTGTGCTTTTTTGGTTCTGTCTGTAAGTCCTTTCAGAGGGAGGATCTTGACCTTCCAGCTGTACCTCTCTTCCAGTAATGAAGGTTCACTGCAAATACCATGACTGCTCAGGGACTGTTTGTCAAAAAATTTGGTGCCTCAGAGTCCATAGCTTTAAAGTAGTAAAAAGAGTTGGAAAAAAGAGTGGGGTTTTTACTGGGATGTACTAGGAAAGGCTGAAAGCACCTCTTAGGGCATCGCTTTGGTCTCATGTTAGTGTGAGCTGACTGGAACTGCATCTGACTGCCCCTAAAATTATTGTGCAGATGCAATTCTCTTCATCCTTCCCCTGTTACTGCTGTGACAGAGGCAGAAAGGTGGTAGCTCACAATTTCCTTCTGCTGATCCTTTCTCCTCTGCTTTTTTCTCAAGCTACTAAGGGGAAGTACCAAGCAAACTGGCTGTCTAAATTCCTGCTGGGGATGACCCAGTTTCATATCTGCTTCTTAAAATGCTGCATAGATTTTGAGAAATTAGAAGGGACTCCAGACATTTCTTGAGAATCAGTTAAGACTAACTATTACCAGCCCAGTCTTTATTAGGACTTGTAGGTCTTCCACTGATTTTATTGCAGATTCCTTGGAGTTCATCTGCTTAAAACATGGAAAAGATGCTGCTCCCTCCTGCGTGCAGCGAGGAAGAGACAGGTCTAAATTCAAATTCTTGAAACAACCCGTTTATCTGTGTGGCTTCGTGCCCTTCTGGGCTGGGCATCTGGATTGTTCTTGGGGCTTTTCTGTTATGCATTGGCTCACAAATATTCTGTGGGGCCACTGAAGAGAGAGGGCTGAGCTGCTCTTTCTGTAGCTAAACCAAACCACACAGGACACAGCTGTTCCAGGGGAAGGGGAGCTGCTCTCATTTCCTGTTTCAAGGAACTCTTGCCTGTGCAAATCACTCTGAGCTGTAATGACACTATCTGTGATAGTGCATGTGACATTAAAAATGGGAGAATTTGTTAGAGACCTCTTCAGTAATTACTGAGGTAATTTCCTTGTAAGGTT
Source organism: Anabacerthia variegaticeps (assembly GCA_035583185.1). Classification (NCBI taxonomy): domain Eukaryota; kingdom Metazoa; phylum Chordata; class Aves; order Passeriformes; family Furnariidae; genus Anabacerthia; species Anabacerthia variegaticeps. The sequence continues at coordinate 10,625,656 of JAWWEW010000028.1, read as the reverse complement.
TGGAAGAGGGATGGAAGCCCAGGAAAACTGACTGGCCGTGCTCTTGTTACTGTAGCACTTCAGAGCTAAAGAGGTTTAGTCCATTACTGTGCTCTCTGATGTAATTACTTACCTCTAATTCATTCCTGACAGATGGATATAACTCATTCTCTATTGTGGCAGGAAAGCCTCTCCAAACTCTAGCACAAAATAATTCTGGAGCAATATAAGGTGACAAACTGACAGCATAGGGTGTTCTGGTGTGTGTGAGATGGGAGGGAGAATATGTTGGGAGAGGTCTGGATCAGGGAAGGGTTGCCTGGCAGACATGAGGAGGCAGAGCCCTCCTTGGAATTTCCTACTGAACTGAGTTGAAAGGGATGTTGGAGAAACTGCAGCAGCCCTAGGGATTTGGGGGGCAGTTTTGGTTCAAACTTGTTTTGCAGTTTTAACCAAGTCTTTTATTATGACACTCTTCCCTTCTGTCCATGGATTTCTACTGTCACTTTTATCTGTGTTCTCAGTGTTTGAAAAACGTAATTTTTGATTTTTTTATTTCTGTAATACAGAAATTAATACAGTCCTAGCATGTGATAGTAATTCTAAGTTACGGAGTAGCCTTCAAGGAGTAGAGAGCTATTGGATTTGAGTGCTTTTGTTTGTTTTTGCAGTTATTTACTTAACTGCTTTTTAGTTTAGGCATTGGAGGAGGAGCATGGATTTCTTTAAAGCTGTGAAGGCTCTAATTGCTGTCTGTTTGCAAGTATTTTTCATTAGCAGTGGTAATACAAGAAACTGAAAGAATGTTTGTTTAATGGTGTGCTGTTAAAAAATTCATATGTATTAAAATATGTATAATATATTTTCCATCTTGTCTGCCTGTAATCAGTGAGAAATTGAACATCTGTTTCCTTTCTTTTTCTTTAAGATCTTGAAAACTTCTCTGGGACCTTGAGAGAGAAAACTACATGACACTACACCATGACTGACAGTAAATGTGATAGTCAGTTTTACAGTGTCCAAGTTGCAGATTCAACATTCACTGTACTGAAACGTTACCAGCAATTGAAGCCCATAGGATCAGGGGCACAGGGCATTGTTTGGTGAGTAATGAATACTTTATTTAAATATAAAAGGCTGTATTTTAAAACAAAATTTAAATGTATCCCTGATAGAGGCACCAGAATGCAAGTACTGATGATAAATTCTCTTGCTACAGGGTTGTGGATTAAGTACATTCTAAACCAATTGCTTGCTATAGTTCATGGGCAAACCTATTTTTTTGTTTTTAGGGAAAATTAATATTTGGGTATAAATTAAAATGGTCAACAAATTTCTTTCTCATTAACCACTTTGTTTCTGTTTCTAGTTCTCCCATTCCCCTTGTAGTTGTGATATTGCAGTGTAAGGTGAGAGATTCTGGGTTTTACTCGTTTCTTCATCACGGCCCCTCCTCTCTTCCCCCTCTTTTATTCCCGGTCACTCCTGTCCATTTCTAGGAGCCATCAGTGCAGTGCCTTGCCATTAACTGGCAGGATGAGGCAAATCAGTGTCATTGTCACTCCATGGATTAACCAGGAAGGGATGCTGTGTGAGGGGTTGGGCTGGCCGGCTCTTCCTTGGTGTCACCCCAGCTTTGTGTCCAGCCTCCACTGGCCCAGCACGTGAGAGCCCTTAGGCTGATGCTGAACCTTAGTCTCTTGTGTGGCACCACACCTCTGGGCCAGCTAAAGGTAAACACTTTCAAATGTTTTTTTAGACTGCAGCAATCCATTCTACCCAGCTTGGTTCCAGCCCCTGTTCTCTTGGGCACAGCTTGGTAACAGCAGAAATGTTTATATGGATGCCGTTTTTAATTCCATGTGCAGGGGAACAAACAGATGTACTCGGGAACTCTGTGATATTGAACTTAATCACAACACATGGTGGGCTGTTGGTGCTTTAAATCCAGCCTGCACTTTGTCTTCATCCACAAAATCTGCAGAATAACTGTGATGACTCATGTATTGTGAACAACTCCTTCTACAGCACCTGCCCATGTCTCCTTGGCCTTTTCATAAGCATAATAAGTTATATAAGTAGGAAAACAGTGCATTTTTGTGAGAGCATGCCTTTATTTTTAGATTATTTAGATACCCCTATTGCTGTGCTAATGGGTGAAAAATAAGCCAAATGAGAGCACCATATTTCATTCTTCTTCAGTGAGTTGGGTGGTGAGGGGATAGGCATCCTAGGTCCTGGTCATTAGTGTTTGGGGAAGATTTAGTGTAGGGCTGACATTTTCCAGGTATAACTGTTCTCAAAGTTATGCTTGAATTTAGGGTGGTTGTAAACTTTTCTCCTTTCTTTAGAAATAGTGCATTTCTAAACCAAATGGCTTCATTTAGGTCTCTGCTTCAGAATGAAGTTCAGGTAGTGTTAAGGACAATTTTCTGGGAGGAAGAAGGAATGATTTATTTACTTGGCTTATGAAATAACAGTGAAACATGGTCTAAATTTTCATCTTTCCGTGCAATACCTCAGGTTGAAGAAAGTGCAAAATCTTAATTTCTCCTAAAATTTCTTACAGTACCCAAGGGATGCCAGGATGTAAAATGCAGAAAACTCAGTGTAAGATGAGTTCTATCCTACCATGGTTGGCTGGGAAAACTGTCAAGTCATTAGTGTGATGTGATGCTTTTTTTATGATCCAGTGTTTCTGGACTTTTGTGTCTGGATTTAATTTCTTTTATGAGAAATTTTTAATAAAACGTGTCACTTAAGATAGGAGAGGTCTAGATTTGCTTTTTTTTCCCCAAAAAATGTTAATGGGAAACTCCATTCATATTGCTGCTGTGATGTTTTGGCTTTGATATTAAAATGTAGAAAAATAAGTATTTTTCAGAATACATACTTGAGAAAAACAGTAAATGAGAGCTCTAGGAAGGTGAAAAAGTAACTCAGCTGTTATGTAGAGGGTATTTGTAACCCACACTACAAACAGGCTGGGAGAGAAATACCTTTTGTATTTTGTACCCATGTGTGTAACTTACTGCATCTCTTTGGTCCTAAGTATTAACACATTGGAAGTCTTCTCACCCATTTCAAGCTGAATAATTAGATACACAGTTATTCTTTTGAAATAATTTTTGTCTTCAACTTCCTGATGCCTTTTTTTTCCCTTTCTTGTCCTTGATTTTTCAATTTCCCAATGAGTCTGGTTTTTCTGTCCCAGCAAATTTCTCCTGTCCTGCAATGCGGCAAACCCACGATCTTATAAATAGCACAGCTTTGCCTGTGTTGGGAACTTTAGAGTTGCACTTGGAGAAACACTTGGGATAAGTTTGTTCCTGTTTGGAAAACTACCACAAGTGCCATGAAGACCCTGCTATAATTCCTTAGGATCACCTGGAATTGCTGTTACAGGGTGGGAAAGACGCTGAGATTCTTCCCTGATAGCAAACAATGAAATAAATTGTAGACATACTGTCAGTCACCAGGGTGATAATTGGGTAGACTTTGGCAAATGTGCTTTTTTAAACAGTTGCCATGATGAAAAAGTCTTGAATTCAAATGAGCAGGGATGGGGAAAGGAATTTAACACCAATTGCATGTTTATTTTTGTTTTGTGTTTATGTAAAATGACCTGATATTGAGAAGTGTGGTCTTGGTGGCAACAAAGGTGATTTTCTGTCTTATCTAATTTACCAAGAGAAGAAAAGTTAGTGCTCACACTGATTTTTTTTTTTTTTTTTAAATGTTACCCGTCTGGTTTTATTTCTTCCTCTTGGATTATGTAGGTAGCAGACAGCTGTGTTTGTTCTTTTTTTTTTTTTAATCTCAAAAAAAAGAGGTTCAGGTGGAGTTCTTCATATGGGCTCAGAGTGAGGCTTGACATACACCTGATTTGTCAAATCACAGAGGGACACTTGCCCTAAAATTGCTCCTCTATCCACTGCTGACCTGTGATTGACACCTAATTCATGCACACCCTCCTAGTTTTTGATTTGACACTAATTTGCAGGTATAATCACTGACAAATAAAATTCATTAAACATATTATTTAACATATAAAAAATTAATTTACATATAACATCTTTTGGGTGAATTGAATGCTGAAACATCAGTACTTTCATATTTGGGAAGAATATAATTTTTCCAGCTGCCTGGCCAGTTGCCTGCCTTCCACTTTGGGTTGTCTTTTGCACAGGCATGAAGGCTTTAAATCTCAGAGCTGTTCTAGCAGTGAATAATGACCTCTGCATTTCACAGAACTAAGCTGAAATCAATGTTAGCAAGTCTTTAGTGCAAGTGACACATGGTCCAAATTTGGGACATGGCTCCAAGAGAACATAACATCTCATGGGCGAGCTCTGCTTTGTGGTGGTGCTCTTTCCAGGAGGGAAAGCAGTGACTTTATGCTGGTAAACTTGATATAATTTCAGTATTATTGCCACAGGCAAGCTGTAATTTCTGTAAGAGTATTGTTGTGTGATGGTCCTTTTAATTCTGGTGTTGTATATATCATGATGAGGTAGGAAAGGAGCTCACAAAGAGCTTAAATGTGCTTGGAAAATATGTGAATGAGAATTCTTTCCTACCCTATGAAAGTAACATTAAATGGAAATAGAGTAATGTGGGAATCTGTATTTAAAACTGGAACTATTTAAAGACTGGAACTCCTGAGTAGCAGGTGCTATGAATTCACATATATTTTGCCAAATAGTCTATGTGTTAATAATGAAGAATATTCCCACTTTAGTCTTGTTCTGCTTATACAGATTATTTAGCTTTAGATTCTTACAGCTATTGGAGCAAGTTTACTTTGACCTCAAACTGCAGAGGGAAGGAACAAGCACAACTAAATTTAATGGTAATGTTCACTTTTAAACCCTTGTATCGCTCCCTTCAGTCTGAGTTTCCATATTTCTCAGTTCAATGGAATTTTTTCCCCCCAAAAGCAGATGATGAATGTAAATTTCTGCTAGGCACTACAATGATTTTCTATCATTATGAATTATCCACACACGGGACAGTATCTATGGCTGCAGAAGGACCACAGAGACATGGTTGTGACTCTCCTTTAGCAAAGAGAAATTTCTGCTGCAAATACTAAATGATTTTCAGTCAGCAGAAGTGTCCAAAAATATTCCACATACACAGATGAGGCAATTTGAATGCTTCTTGATTTCAAATATGCCTAAAATATTTTTAGATCTTGCAATTTTTGAATGTGAGTCTTGAGTCAGCAGATTCAGTCTAAGGACAGAAAGGAGAGCAGGAAGACTTCTGATGAATGTCATTGGCTTCTGTTTGACCTCTTGGTATTTATTAAAGGATGTGTAGTTTTTAGAGGGTGTTTGTTTTCTGAATTAAAATGAGATAAAATTAGTACCAACAGGGTAGTGGGTATGCTTTGTCTCGATCCTTGATTTCTTTCCTCACTCCTGCCTCCCTTTTGCCCCCTCCTCTCCCTCAAACAGACTTCAACTTGTTTGTCTTTGAACACTTCTAGTGCTGCCTTTGATACAGTCCTTGGAATAAATGTTGCTGTGAAGAAGCTGAGTCGTCCTTTTCAGAACCAAACCCACGCAAAAAGGGCCTACAGAGAGCTCGTTCTTTTAAAATGCGTCAATCACAAAAACGTAAGTTGCCCTTTGGATTTCTCTGCCTCACTCACTGTCAGTTGTCACAAAAGCTCAAGATTTACTCTCTCACTTGTTGTTAGTAACCAGAGTAATGGAAAATAGTGAAAGACAGGAAAGATTTGCTGTGGATCGTGCAGTCCTCCCTGATATATGGCTAAGTGTTTGAGTGAGCTCTTTGGGGTGTGAAGGGCCAGGGGGAGGAGGGTTGTGCTGTGTTGCTGGGGTGTGTTTGCAACCATAGAACTGGCCTTGCTCTATTGCCTTTGCCCTTTCTAAGTCATCCTGCAGCAAAGCCTGTGCACCAGTGGCTTCTTTGGTGGGCTTGGCCCTTGTGACTGCACTGTAGTTAAATCTGAGCTTAGGCAAGGTTTTTATTAAATAGTGTTTAACTGGTGGGGTTTGCAGGGGTGCAGCACTGCCTAACAGTTTATTGATAAACAAAAGTGCAATGCTATGAACACCACTTGTGAATTTCAAAATCTTTGGACCTTCTAAAATGAGCCTTGATGTCAATACTTCGGTGTTCAATTACAGGAATAAAAATTTGTGTGACTCTTTAAGTACTGGTGTTAATATGAACTAGAAACGTGGCTGGTCACTGAAGTTGTGCAGTCAGGTCTCAAACTTCCAGGAGTCAATTAGCCTTTCAGTGCTGATTTTTAAGTAAGCTTTTGATGAAGCCCAGCTGTAGCAGAATAAAAGCAAGGTGGTTATTAAGGATGGCAGTACAGTAATTTTAGCAGTTCTGGAAATAGTACATCATAATCTAAGTTTAATGGGATGGCATGGGGCACCTCTGTGCACGTGGTGTTGGACGGCCTTGGCTAAAATTCCTTGCACAACATGTGATTTAAAATAAGAGATTATTATTTATGGGGAAAAAATGGGTTGTATTTCAGGCACTGGGGAGGGAGATAGAAAGTGTCATGTAACTTTAAAAAAAAAAAGATTGTTTTTTTTTCCCCTGTCTTGGTTCCTTTGGCACACATGCTGCAGTTTGGAACTATTTCTGAATTGGCAGTTTCTCAGCATATGTGAATTAAGTGCAGCCAAGTAACATTCAAATTGGATATAGTAACAGTGTGCACTTGATTTTGAATAGTAACTTCTGCAATAGTGGAATTTTATGTGAATTAAAGCAGAGGTTTCTTCTAATGTTTGTTTTTATTTTATAGATAATTAGTTTATTAAATGTATTTACACCACAGAAGTCACTAGAAGAATTTCAGGATGTGTAAGTACTAGATTTTTGTTTTAATTTTCTCTGCCATAAGCACTGGATATGTACTTGCAGTGTCCTACAGACTTCATGCTTTGAAAATCAAGGGTAGCTAAAAGCTGAAGTGGGAAATAATAAAAAGGATATTTACCTTTTATTCATCTGTCTGCCTTAGTTTCTTGCTTGCATGTGCATCTGGTTTGTTTGTATGGTCCTTCAGCTACATGGATCACCTCAGGGTGATAACTAGGTCTGGATAACCTGAGAGCTTTTTTTTACTGTACCAGTCACATCAGCACAGCAGTATTTCTGGCCTCAGTTAAGAACTGAATATGTTTCTTTTTTATTCAAGCTATGTCAACTGGTCTAGAAAGGATTGGTGGCCATTTGATTGGTGGGATATTCCTGTAGGTTCCAGTGAATGGGCTGTTTTGGTTTGTGAATGGGCTTCTTGGGTAAATGAGGTGGTGTGTGTGTCTGATGTGGGTCAGCAGATGATACTTTAACTAGAAAATTATTCTGATTCTTAGCTTTTACTGTGCTTATCTTAATTTCTTATTAATTTTTTAGATTAAAATGCAGTGAAAGGGAGCACTTACATTGCAATATCTGCAGTCCCTGCCTCAACTTCAGTCAATCTTAGCTTTTCATGCTGCATAATTATTCTCTCTATTATTGTTTATAAAACTAGTGGAATTTTGCTATCTTGTGGTGGACTGTTCCAACACTTGAATTAATTTTTAATATACTATTTGCATGGATAATTTAATTTTGTAACTGTGGTCATGACTGAGTTTTTTTATCATTATCTTTTTGAGACTTATAGTGAAGTTATGTTAGCACAGACTTTTATTAAACATTTCTTATGCTAAGCTTCAACTTGGTATGAAAAGCAAGACTTGAGTTTCCTTAATGCTTTCTCTTTTTTGTGCTTTAGATATTTGGTTATGGAGCTGATGGATGCAAATTTGTGCCAGGTTATCCATATGGAATTGGATCATGAAAGAATGTCTTACCTACTTTACCAAATGCTCTGTGGTATCAAGCACCTCCACTCAGCTGGTATCATCCACAGAGTAGGTAGTAGTAGATCATTAACAATCCTCTTTGTGAGCACAGTTGTTATGAAACAGGGACGGAGGGAAGGGGTTGTGTAAATAAGCAGGAAAATGCAGTCATTAGTAAAGTGAATTTTTGGCTTATATTGACTGTGGAGGGGTTGTGTGTGTGTGCATTATTTTGTATGTTAATCCTTCCTTAACTGGAGTAATTTCTTGTTAGGATTTGAAACCCAGCAACATAGTAGTAAAATCAGATTGTACGCTAAAAATCCTTGATTTTGGACTGGCAAGAACAGCATGTACTAACTTTATGATGACTCCATATGTAGTAACACGGTATTACAGAGCACCAGAGGTTATCCTTGGCATGGGATATAAGGAGAATGGTAAGTTGCTGGAGGAATGCTTTAAATCTCCTGTCTTAAAGCGTGTCTCTCTTGGAACATAACTTTAAAAGGAGGAGGGAGGGCTGGTTTCCCCTGTCATGTCTGTTGTTAAAGTATTCTAATCATGGTATTGGAAGTAACAAAAGATTACAGTGTAATAATTTTGGGGAATATAATAGTTTTCTGTTCTCTGTGCCTCTCTCCACTTAACACGTGCTGCTCCCTCTCCCCTGCTATTGTTATATCTTTTCAGATGTTCACCTATTATCTTTTTGCCATTTTTTTATTCTCCAAAAAACTGTTGAAACACTTGATTCTGGCTGATATTGAAAAAATCCCAAACCGAAAAACATCAGTATATAAATAATAAACCCTTTAATCACTATGATTTTTTTCTGAAGCATCTTCCTTTTGCCTCTTTGATTATTGAAATCTGCTGCAGATCCCTTCCTAAACCATGTCTTGTACTCTTTTAAATCTGCACAGCACTCAAAGGGGCTGTGTGTTGTATTATTAAAATCAACACACCTATAATATATTGAACATTCAGTCAACAAAACTGCTGGCAGGGAAATTATCCTGCATCATTGGGGGTTTTACCTGTTGATTTCTACTAGCACTGGACTTGTAGTTAGTAGATATTTTTGCTTTCTCACAAGGGCTTGGGGATTCCATGGGGTTTGTATACATGTAATTTTGCCTGTATAAAACAAGGGACCTTTGTTGGGCCCTTGATAATGAAAAAAACACTAATTAATGCACATCCAGGAAGTGCTGATGTGGATCAAAACTTTCATAGAGACTGTTCTGGTTGGGACAAAAAGTGAATTTACTGCAGGACTGTAGGAATACGATGTGAGCTTACAAATAAATAATTGTGATACTTAAAAAAAATCTCTTTAATCTTTTGTCCTTGTTGCACCTAACATATGCTAGTGGATATCTGGTCTGTTGGGTGCATTATGGCAGAAATGGTCCTCCATAAAGTCCTGTTCCCAGGAAGAGATTGTATCCTTCTTCACAGTCGTTTCACTAGCGTGTATTTCAGCAGATTATATTTTACAAAATGCTCATCACAAAATTTAGGAACAGTCAGTTGGTGTTGATATGATTGAAAATTCATGTGAGCAGTTTGGTTTTCCACATTGTTGTGTTTTATTGTAGATGCTTAGACGGTTTTGTTTGTTTTCCTCACTTTTGTTCATGATACTTCATAATTTGATCATTTCACTTTTGTTTTCAGTTGATATCTGGTCAGTTGGGTGCATCATGGGAGAATTGGTGAAAGGTTGTGTGATATTCCAAGGCACTGATCGTATCCTTCCCTAGTCATCCCTGAATCCTGTCCCACTTCCAACAGAAACACAATTCTTTTCATCTATATAAGTATAAAAGCAGAAGCAATATTTTCAATAACATGTTGTAATAGATCCACTGTACTATTTGAAATTAGTGTCATTAACCAAATTGTTGAGCTTTCTATTTTCTTTTCTTAGGAGACTATAATGCAATTTGCAGTGGTTGAATCCATGGAATGATTATATATTAAGAGCTTCAGCTTCTGTAGATTAAGAAAAGATACTGTTAGGTTTGAAAAACAAAAAATATACTTAGTGCTTTTTTTGCTCTTGTTCTTTGTAAATAAATGTTACAGGCAAAAGCCTACAAAGTCACTTTTTACTCTGCATGGATTTTGCTTACTCTTTGTTTGAATAGTAGACTCATTTTGTTTATTGCACAATTTTTTGAGTTTCAATCAGATTTTTTTTCTTGCTTATTACTGCTTGCTGGGCAAGGGTGTCCCAATGGCAAGCACACTGCATGAGACCTTTTTTTATTAATATTATTTAATATAAAAATGAAAACTTTCTTTCTAGAGCTTTGGGTTTCTTTTTTTCATTCTATGAAAAATTGATTTGGGGCTTACTTTTTCTATAAGATTGTTATTCTTTCATTTCTCCCTCCAATATTTTTGACCAAGATTTCATAAAATCACAGTCACATGGTTTTTCTTGTACAGTAGTAATTGTAGGAAATTTTACTGTATTAAACAAAACCTTCATATATATATATATTATAGGCCTTAAAGATTGGAAATCTCAATAATACATCAATCACTGGATCACAAATAAGTTTTTACACTATATTAAGTGAACAGAAGTGATCATTTAATAAAGATGTTCTTTTAAGATTTTGATTGTATTTAAAAATATTTCCCTAGAAACAAAATTTAAAACATTTGACTCATTATCAAGTCCCAATGATAAAAATGGAAGGCAAAGCAATCTCTTATAAAGTAGTGATGTTGTAGGACCAAACATTCCAAATTGATCAGTCCATAAACAGAATCCAGCAATGGAATCAAACCACAGTTGTGCCTGTGGGTCACATGTGGGTCCAAGTTTTTGAAGCAAGTGCAATATTTTTGTTCATCAGAAAGAAGCAGTTGGGTCCAGCACTAAAAATACCACGTACCTGTTCACAGGTACCCACCTATCTTAGAGAGGACTTCCAGTTTTTATGCTAAATTTCATGACACTAATCTTCAGCAGTTGATCATGCATTATTTAGTAGCACAAATGATTGTTAAACAAGTCCTTTTTTTTTCTATCTTTCTTCCTTTCTTATAATACTTATTATTTTACCTTTTGAAGCCTTCAGACCAACCTAACACAATTCTTCATGTATGTTTTGTGTCTTTCACCTGCATGTTCTTAGCATGAGCTAATTGTTTGGATTTATTCATGAATAAATGAAGGAAATTTTGTCCCTACTTGTGGAATATGCAAGTTACCATTTGTGATTCTCTTGGGGTCACTGAAGATTCACCAGTCTATGTCTCAAGGGATCTCTCCCCCTGGTAGGGAAGGGCCTAGCTGTGCTTACAGGGATTTTTGCTTTTTGTAAGAGTTTCAGTTCTCTTTAATGGGAAATATTGACAAGTGTTTGTGTTGCTGAAGCTTTTTGGGATTTTGTTTAAGTTTTACAATGTGTTAGGATTTGGGGCTTTAGAAGAGGAAGCCAAATTCAGCCTATTGCCCAGTGCTGTGCCCTTGACTTTCTGCAGGAAAACTTAGTAATTTGTATTTTCCCAGCTGGTGGATGGGGATTTCTGGAATCCTTGCAGCAGTGCTCTGGGTGGAATGAAATGCTCTGTGTTGCCAGGGTGATGGACACACAGAACTTGCTCCTGACTGGAACTGGGGAGGCCTGAGTTACTGGAAATGAGAAATGTAGAAAAAACAGGCAACATGGATACCTAAGGTGAAAAAGTGGAAAAACGTGGCAGCACCAGAGTGTTTTTAATGCTTTTCCTGCCCATGTGGTGAAGGGAACTAATTGCCTGACTGGTGAAAAAAGCATGAGGGTATTCATGCTTTCTTGGGAAAAGTCATGCATTATTTGGATTGCAATAAGGGCTCTGTTTTTGACTTCTCTTCCCCCAGAGTCCCTAAAAGGAAGCAAATACACTTGGCATGGCCTGAACTGCTGGTTACTTCTGACCCTGAAGTCCCTAGAATGGGAAGGGGAGTTGTGGCTGCAGAGTTTCCTCTGCCTGTTTTACACTGAAATCCCTCTTGGGTTTCTGAGATGGAGTTTGTCTTATTTCAAGTCCATCCTATATGGAGAATTTTTTTCACCTTTTCCCATCTGTGAAACAGTCCACTTGAAACATTGCTTTTGCCTCTTTAAGTGGGATAAGTCATTAAATTTTTTGGCCTCCCTCCAGTCCTCTGAGACCTCAATAGACTGGACTCTAATTTGATTACCTGGCTAACCAGGCTGTTGTTACTCCAAGGAAAAGCATCTTCTTGAATGTAGATTGGTGGAGATCTCACAGAAATCAGTTTCTCAGCCAGAAACAAAATTTCCTGATGTATGTCCATTTTCTCTTTGTCTGTGCTTTGTTTTAGCATGAGAGATAACTATATTTCACTTCTTAATTTTCATTTTAATATCAGCTTTTCCACTGGAATGCATTCAAAAAGCAAATAAAATTTTCAATCTTTGTATCAGAGGTCCAAAGTCTTAGCCTGAAGCAGTGTCTATACATATAATTCTAGTTGTATTCTTGGCACACTAACTGAGATAAAAGCACCTCAGTGTTTTTTTAATTCATCTTAATTCAACGTCCAGCATATTTGTTGTTTTGTTGCCCAGTCTGCCTATGGGAATGGATAGGTTGAAGTGCTAGATTATGACTTTAACTGTGATAGACAGGTTCTGCTGGAATTGCACATTCATTTTAGCAGGAAAAACCATAAACTGTGAATCTGAGTAGACTTAAATATCAGGAATATTAATGCAATGCCTTTTGGTGTGATAAATGAGTTTTGTTACCCCAGCCTGGCTGGTTCAGAGCAGGCTCATGGTAACCATTGTCACCATGTCTGGGAAAAATACCTTCCCTTGAAAGAAGGGAAGGGACAGGCCTGAAGAAACATCAGGCACCATTTCAATTTGTGGCTTGTAAATCCAAAATTTAAGTATCTCATAGAAGGAATATTTAAGAACAGAGTAATCTTTGAGTATTACCATGGCTGATACATTTTTAAAAACATAGAACCTGCTAAAACCCTATAGGAACCTGGATTTGCTGTTCAGAACTCTGAACCTTTTCTGAAGTTGAAAAAACCCACAAACAAAAAACCCCAACCAACCAAAAAAAACCCAATAAAACCACCCAGCAATCCAATCAGCCCCCTCACCAAATGCTACAACCAAAGCTTAATTTCCTTAGGATACAGGCACAAAATTCCTTACTTTGGATGGGATGCATTTGTACTTTAGGCTTTTTGTGTATTTTTCTCTGCCTTTAAGGATCTTCAGTGTTATGTGGCACTTCAGTAGATTCCACAGCAGCCTCTCTTTTCTGTCCTTACAGTTGTTTTGCTATGGATATAATTGCCAAATAAAGCTGCTTTTGGACTCCAAAAAAGTATTGCTTTCAATCCTAACCAATAAATGGTAATTAGGAAGAGACACTTAAGCCTAATGCTTGTGCAGCACTTCCAGCCTGTCCTTCAGATTACAAAAACTGAGTCTTATTTTTGTGTCAGTGTAGCTTCTTGCATGGCAGCTGAGGACACTGCTGGTGCTAGAATGAGCTTCATATTTGTGTCCTTTGTTCAAGTTTTCACTAACTTTTCAGATGTTATTAGTGATATTTTTGTATAGTGTGGACTTCAAATTCTTCAGCTGATTTTCCTAAAGATCTGGTGCAGATATTGATCAATGGAATAAAGTTATTGAACAGTTAGGAACACCATCAGCAGACTTCATGAAGAAACTGCAGCCTACAGTGAGGAATTATGTAGAAAACAGGCCAAAATATCCTGGTATTAAATTTGAAGAGCTCTTCCCAGACTGGATATTTCCATTAGAATCTGATCGTGACAAGTTAAAAAGTAAGGCGAGTTTTTTTCTCTTTCTTGGTTTTTTTTTAAATGATGTTCATTTAAAATGTCTTCAGTGCACTTAATTTAAAAACCTGATATAAAATGTTGGTTGCAATAGGTGTCAACATTAAAAGCTGCATACCTTCTGTTTCTTTCATTTATTACAAAGTTTAGAATCTTAGTAGTATCCACTAAATACAATTTCCTCACCCCCAGGATTCTGTTTATTCTCTTAATTTTAATCCACTGAATAATGTCTGTCACTTAAGGTTCTCTGAAAGTAATATTTGCTATGGAGGTTTTTGCTAATTATCTTTCTGTAGTTGTTGTTTGCATATAGCTCATTTTGGTCTACTTTGACTTTAGATAATTACTGAGAAAATGAAAAAAAACCCAAAACTCTCCTTATTGTATTCTTTAGAGCAGAAGTGAAATCTGTTACTGTGCATGCCCTGTGCTCCAAGTATTCATTTCCTGTGTCAGAAGTTAAACTCTGCAGCTCTTTTACATGTGTGTTCTTTTCACCTTTATTTTCTAGCCAGCCAAGCTAGAGATTTATTGTCAAAAATGCTTGTAGTAGATCCAGACAAGAGAATTTCTGTAGATGAAGCCTTACGTCATCCTTATATTACTGTCTGGTATGATCCAACTGAAGCAGAAGCTGTAAGTTTGCAATTAAAATGTATTTTTAAGATACCACTTTAATAACTTTAAAAATATCTTTAATTTTCGTCAAGAGCGTGCTTTGAACTCGTTCACTGGCTTACAGAAGTCACACCTAAAGCCTTCAGATCAATGTTAGGGGCAGAACTACCTGAAGAATAGCAGCTGGTTGGGAGTGGATAGAATTTTGAGAGTGGTTGTTGGTAATTCCTTTTGCTTTACAGAAAGAGGTGCCTGTTTGGTGGCAATCCAGGGCTTTTTGGAAGAGGGACGTGCTCTAAGGGCCCCATAAAGCCTTACAATGAGTTTCATTTTAGTTGATGCTTTTAAACAGCCTTTCAGTGGGAGGGGCAGGACTTAAAAGCAAACTGTGGGGTTGTAAAATGGGTATGTCATTGAGGTATAGAAAATAGATTGCCAACAATGAAGGTAACAATATGCTGAAAAATTGTCATTTTTAGATATTTTGGTTATGACTGGCTGTGTTAACCTGATGTACTAGACACAATATAGACTTTTCTTTTGTTTGTAGCCTCCACCTCAAATCTATGATGCACAATTGGAAGAAAGAGAACATGCAATTGAAGAATGGAAAGGTAAGAAGTGAGCATGTCAAATCACATTCATTGTAATATCCTGTGTTGTTAATGTGTGGCTCACAGTACACACGTGCTGGGTTGTGTAACTGAGTGGAATCCACTATTCTAAATAAGCAGTTCTGCCTGTGGCAACAGCAAAAGAAATCAATACTGGAAACATGCTCTGTGTGGTGTGAATACATATGTAGGTGTGTATATGTTCATATATACATGTAACATTTTTAAGTCTGCTCAACAGAAGCTGCATTTTCTTTTTTTTTCCCTTCCCTTTTTCTTATTCTTAAGTGTTTGTAATCTATATAGTTTTTTCCTTGATGGAGAATTCTCTGAAAAAGACACATGCCTTTTCCCAGTGTGCATTGTTTAAGCCATATCTTATGTCAGTATTTATTAGTTTATTTGTTCTAGAACTCTTAAATAGCAGAAGAGTTCTTTGGTGTAGAGTTTTTTTTCTCTCATTACTTATTTATTGACCAAATAGAGTCAACTGTTGACTTAAACAAAAGAATAAACAGCAGTGTAGTATTGGAATCAATTGCACCTTGTAGTTTTAGTCAAAAACATTAAATGGTGAGGCAGTTCAAATTTTAAACATCTGCCATCACAAGACCAAGGGTTATAGACATCCTTGCTGACTGCTTTGAAAGCTGCTTGCTTTTGTAAAGCAGCTTTATGGATTTCAGATATTGATTCTGGCTTATATAGACACATATTATCTTTAGGGCCTTCACAGGTAGGTACACTTCAAATTATCTCTGATTACTGCAAGGTGGAAAATTAAATGGATCAGCTACATCTAATTGAATCCATTTGTAAACAGTGCTATTCAGAATTAAAGAGGTCTTAATCTATTTAAATATTGTTACTCTTAGTTACATTAAGTCTGTGGGTATATATAAAAGCTCCTGTGATTTAAGTTACAGCTCTGAGTTGTTGTTGTTGTTGTTCAGGTGTCTGTATCCTAAGTTGTCCTTGATTAGTAAATGAGGAAAAATGCAAGATTTTAACTGTTTAACCCATTTAAAAATCTCCAGACTTTCCTCAATACATCCATGGAGTTGTTGGTGTATGGTTTTGTTATCAAAGTAAAATATCCATGAGGGTTTTACATAAAATCAGATTTTTAAATCAAAATCTGATTTTTTTTTTACAGTTAATATTAGTGCATTGTAGGAATACATAAAGTTTTTTGATGGGATGTTTGTTATTTTTAAATGGACAACAACTCTATATAATATGTTGATTTTGGTACAGTCCTAATGTCTCTCTGTGATGCCTGAGAACATCTGTAGAATTCTCTGACAATTACTATAGGCCTTTAAAGAAAAAGAGGGAAAATAAATATCTCTCCAGTTGTACTTCCAGACTGATCCTTAACCATTCTCTTGTACCTTGATACGTATGTGAATTGTACACAAATCCTATGTGTTCTTACATGTTTTTCTGTCACTTCTCTCTTTCCTCTCATCAGAATTAATATACAAAGAAGTTATGGATTGGGAAGAAAGGAGCAAGAATGGTGTGGTAAAAGATCAGCCTTCAGGTTAGTCATTGTTTCAGTAGTTCTGTAACTATCTCCCCCAGATAGTGTGGCACTGGTGAATGAAGAAATCCTGCTTAATAATCCAGGTAGGCAAAATTGAGTTGTTTAGGACTCTTGAGACTGATTTGCCTTTGGAGATCTATGTGCTCTAGGTTTTAATTGTTATGAACTTGTAGGAAAACTTCAGTAGTTTGGTGTGTCCTGCTCCCTGGGCTGCCTTCTTCCCAGAGGGCTCAGTCCTCAAATGAAGTCCTGGGGACCATGTTATATCACCTGAAGAATAGGTAACTTTTGTGCTGGTTCTGCATTGACCCCTTTCATGCAGGGCTTAACAGCATTAGAGCTCCTTTAAAACATTTAATGATACAAAAAAATTATGCCATGATTGAATCCTTGATGTTTTCTGCTGTTCTCATAGCTCAGTAATTAGAATATTGTACTGTCTTTAATAACTGTAACTATTAGATTTCATGACACTCAGGTCACTATTCACTCTATTCACTGTTAGTTTTTTCTCCTCTTCCTCCACAGAGAGGGAGAAAAATAAAAATCTCTTCAAGGTCACCTCAGCTTTTGAGTTCTAGGGACCTTGTTGGGCCACTGTGTATTGATCTCCTGATTTTTCTAAGGATTTCTTTGGGGAGAGTGCTGCTCAGAGCCCAGGAGGGTGGTCATTTGTCTCTGCAATATTGTCTCGCCTCAGATTTTATTCTGTTTGGTTCTCTTAGCACAGATGCAGCAGTGAATAGCAACACCAGTCCTTCCCAGTCCTCATCTATCAATGACATTTCATCCATGTCAACAGAGCAGACCTTGGCCTCAGACACAGACAGCAGCCTCGATGCCTTGACAGGAGCCCTCGAAGGATGTCGATGATCAGCCACGACTGCAGACTTGACTTGGGAAAAAAGCTCTTGTTTCCATTGGGCCTGAATTGCTTGTAAGTTAATGGAACCAAGTAGAAAAACTCCATGTTCTGCATGTTCTGCTAAAGTAATGCCTGGTTTTTTTTTTTTACTCAGTTGTTATGAAATTGCCTGCTTAATGTTGTAGAATGAAAGCAAATCAATGTCTAAAGAACAAAACAGTTGAATTTAGACACTACTGTAGGCTTTTCTTTGTTTCAGCCTATTTCAGGTGAGCAGTTACAATAGGCTTTTAGCCAATAACTCCTCTTCAGTGGGTTCATCAACCTCCAGTCCCCACTGGCAGGCTTCTGTGACACCGTGGTGGTTTACATTTTAGTACAGTATTGCTCATTAATAGGTTTTTGAATGTATAATCTCTATGAAGTTTGTTTCAATGTGTGACTGTGGCAGTTTGCTTTGTTAACTGGAGTGTTGTATGTAAGCGTGAGATCACAAGGTGAACACTCTCAGTACTTTCTTTAAAGGGCACTTATTCTTCCACATAGCACTTTCTTTTCATTGAGCCCTTTCTATCTTCACTTTCCAACAGCTCTGTCTTCTTGTTGAAGAGATAAATGTGAAGTTTCAAGAATATAGCTTTTACTTTGTATTTCACCTATGAGTACGTGTCTCGTGACTTTTTCAGCTTTTTCAATGTGGATGGAAGATAGAGTGGCTTAAATAAATCTGGAGGAAGGATGAGTGACTTTTCTCTAAAGCAGTGCCTGTTCAGAAGAGGAGAGTGTGCTAAAATGTTCTGTATTTTCTAGCTTGTGATACTGGTCCTTTAACAAACACAAACAGAGAAGGAAATGATATCTGTGATGCTCTTCATTCACTGCAAACTCTGATAAAAGGAGAGATGAATTGGAGAGACTTGCAGCCTGAAAAAGCTGCATAAATATTTTCCATTTTTTTAATGGGTCCACTCTATCTATCAAGTAACAAAAAGAAATAAAAATACCGTAGTTTTGAGTCACTTGTAAATTAAGTATTTAGTTAAGAGGGCTCAGCTCTATTCTCGCCTTAGGAAAACCTCTCTTTGTACTGGGGAAGGAAATCATTTAATACATATTTTCTAAATACAGTGTCAGAGAAGAGGAGGAGGTTATTTGCTGTTTCAGTTCAATTCAATTAATCACTGCAGTTTTCAGACTCAGACAATAAAAACATTGCCTGTTACATTTCCCAAGCTGTTGAATTAGTGAATGTGTTTGCAGTAGAGTAGGGCCTCAGTTGTTGCTGCCACCCTTGTGAGTTTGTGCTGTTCACTTTGGAGTGCCCAGGTGTGACATTCCCCTGCAGGTCTCATGTGTGCATGTGTGTGACTAAACCATAGAGCTGTAAGAGTGATGGACATGTACAAGACGAGGTAAAACACCACTTTCTTAAAGGCACTATATTTAGCTGTTGATCCAGATACTCTTGACTTGAATATATAAATAGAATTTTTAAAATATTCTGGCCCAGACAGCCACTGCATTACTGACATATTTCTCTTGTAAAAGAAAATTAGCCATTGTTTCTGACCTTACAGTTAGGAAAGCAGCACTTTCTCCTTAAGCAAATGTTGCTTTTTTATTTAAATTGTACCCCTTTTTAATAGCTTAATTGGCTGTAGCAAAAAGGGTAAGGTCCCAGAAGGTGAAAAGAAATAAAAATTAACAAAGTAGTTAATGTTAACTTCAGAATAGTCATCTGGAATCTCTAATTTTTTCAATTCTACTGAATTGAATTGTGGGATATTGGGGCTTGGGCTTTTTCTTATTGTTTGGTTTTAAACCTATGGAGAACTTAATTTTATCTTTGGATACTGACAGTATACGTGAAATATTTTTAGTGCATTTTTGTCACTGTAAAAGCATTTAAAAATGCCTATTTACCATATAGCAGAAGAGTACAAATTGTGTTCTTTTGCATAATTTCTTTTTAGTCCCTGTTATTTGTGTAAGTTAAAATTACTGAAGACACCTGTTCACAGGGAACATGAGTGATTCACTATGGAAGTCATCTACTGGATTTTATTTTTCCAGACCTATAAATTTTTCAACTGAAGTTACACTGTGCTGAATTCATTTAAGTTACAGCTTTAGGAGACTTAACAGATTTATTTCTTTTTCCCCATGTGTTTGGATGTTCAGAGTTGAATTTTTCCTGTTGGACTTGGGCTGCTCAGAGTAACAGAGTGTTGGACCAGATGACCTCCAGGTCTCTTCCAACCTAAATTATTCTGTGATTCAAATTGTCTTTTAATGTTTTTAACACAACTGTCCTATCTCCATGATTTGAACTGGTATCTGGCCTTCTCCTGGTACATATTGTTAGCTTGAATATGTACTCTTGGAACAAAAACACCCCCAAACAACCCTGAGATTAACTGAGTTTATTTGTAAATCTTGTTGTAGGAAAAGCTGTCTCATCCCTTATTTTTTTTAATATCTTCTTGCTATGGCATACATCAAAGCTTTAGAATTTTACAGGATGCCTGTGGAGCACGCATGAAGTGTCTGTGAATATTGTGGATTTTGATTGCAGTTTAATTCAGAACCAAATTGCAAATGCACATTGATCTGCAGCTGCCACTCCCACAAAGCCATGCAGAGCATGCTGCAGTTCCCAGGCTATCCCAGGGTGCATGTGTAGGCTCTGAATGCCCTGCATGAGCTCCTGTGCATATCTGTGTGCTCCTGAGTGCAGAGGAGATTCAGTGCCATGCTTGGGAAAGGGTTCTCAGTGCCATGAGAATCCTCACGGATGGAAAGCAAAATGCAATGGAACTTGGCAGGGGGTTAAAAACTTTGGGAGTTTGGTGTGCAATATAATCACTTGTAGTCCTAATACTAAAGTCATGTATGTAAAGTGATGCAATTGACCATTTTTTTTGCACTTTGGCATTTATAAATATTTATATGTATTTAAAGATTAAGAATATGTGTGTGTATACATATATATAAAGAAAACTGCTCAGTTTTGTAAACATGAATGTTACTTTCCTTTGAGAGACTTTGTATAGTGTTAACACTACTGCAGAATACAATTTATGAAATATGACTAAAAGAAGTGGTGGTCAACGTAGATACAATCTGTAATCTTAACTGCTCACCTGAAAAAGAGAGGGATCTATGGCTATCAATCAGATTTTTTACCAGAAACATGTTAAATATATCAACACTGAGTAGCTGAATGGCATTGCAGAAATGGAGTATGTTTTAAACAGTTCATTTCATCTGTGCTCATATCATTTTTCCTCAAGAAAAAACCTTAGAAAGGGAAGCTTGGTGTTTTACAATCTGGGTAAGCAGCCTGTAAGTGCTTTGAGGAAATACTGTGATATGACAAGTGTAGGTTTTTATTGAAAAAGACAAGAAATGAATGTCAAAATTAAGGCTTTGTCTGCATGGATCATACAAACTAAACTGGTCTAAGGGCTGGAAAGTACTGTTTGCAAACAGCCTTTGAAGTTTTGTAATGTTTCCAGTAAGGGTTTGCATTTTCTTGTCAAAATAATGAACAACTCAGCCTTAGCTAGACATTAACTGGTTGGTTGGTGAGTTTCCCAAACTGTTAGGAACCAGAGGGCTCTTGACTTTTTTTACATCCTAATAGAGCATACATGTTTATTCAAAATTAATTAAAGGGAAAAAAACCGATTCCATATGTTTAATTTTTCTTTCTTAAAGGAAGGACCTTAAACGCTACGTCGGTTTCCTTAAAATTATAATTTTATGAACAAAGTAGGATTTAGACATTTAATTACAGCTGACACAGGGAGTCTCCAGGAGCTGGGTGGGTGACCCTTGTGTTGTCAGAAGGGTTCCCTCCAGCTGGGTGTGGGGAGCTCAGATGTTGAGGTGCAGACCAACCTTGATGCTCATGATGCTGCTGGGGGGTGTGGGGTCGGTCTTGCAGCAATACAGTGGGGGGGAAAATGCTGACCAGCCTTTGTCTGTATATTCTACATATGTCACGTGGATTCCATCAGGGCTTGATGCTAAACCTGGTGATGCCATATACTGGGAACCAAATTCTTGCCTGGGATATGCATTGTGTGATTCCTGCTCAAAACTGCTTTTGATGCAGGGACACCTGCACCCGGAGGCAGAATTTGGACTTGAGCTTCTATGGATGAATCTCGCGATTTCTTTGCTTTTCCAGAGTGTCTTTGATTATTTTTTGACTATTTTTTTAACTTGTTGAAATGAGACAGAAAAAGTGTGTTCTGTCTCGTTATTTTACATTTTTTCGTTTGTCTGTTACATGAGTGATAGTGATGTTCTCAAAGCTTATTACACAACTTATTATCAAATGAGTTTTGTTTCTTCGCCCGCTCTGCATGCTAAAAATGTCTGGAGCTAAACTAATGTTTTAAGCAAACCATCTTTTCTCATATTAGTTTTGGAGGAAAGTGGAGAGATAACCATTGTTTCTGTTTGTGTTCTATAAAATGACTATTTTTGTAGCTAAAATTTCAGTTGTTGGATTTCAATCCCACAGTGTTGCTTTGTGGATATAAATTTACCTGGGTCCGCTATTTCAAACAGTCTGTGTATAACAAGTCCAGTATCAAATTAAACTAATAAAATACACTCTTCTGCAATTTGTTATTGAAAACATGGCAAATCATTTTGGTCCAAGAATTCAGAACACAAGAGAGAAAATACATTTAACTGTTTCAGTTTATTCCTTGATGCTGCTGCTTATTTTTTGAAAAGGTGCTTGCAGTTTTGCACAAAAGAAATCAACTTTATTAATTGCTGGGTTTGAAGCACTTTAGGGTTCTTCTAAATACAACCAGGATATGGTGTAAAAAGGAATGACATGTTTAATGTGTTCAAATTTTGGTTGCAGTCTTTGCTACCCTGGTAGGTTTGATCAGCATGTTTCTTTAAACCTGTTTTCAGAGATTTGAAATCAAAAAGTTTTTTTATGGGCTGAAATGTAACACATGGAGATGATTTGAGAAGTAATCACAAAGAGATCATTTGAGAAACATCCTGTAACTGGGTGACTTGATCAGCAGTGGGACTACCTGGCCATCTGTTAGATAAAGACATAAAGACACAGCGATGTCTGTTCCTCTCACAAGGCCAGCCAGCTGTGAGCACTACGGTTCTTTTTTTAAACAAAACCCCCTTTTTCATAACTTTTGGCTATGCATCCTGAAGCAGTTGTCTGTGCTGTGCTAAGGCAGGACATCTGCTCTGTGACCACCCCACCAGGACACTGGCCCTGCTCCAAAAGACCCGACCAAAGCCCTGCTGTTTTCTGGGCTGTCCTTAAGCAGGTACCTGTGTGTTTGTGTCCCAGGCTGGAGCTCAGCTCTCCGTGGCTCCTTGGGACAACAAAAACAAAAAGGACTCAGGCACAAAGAGCATTTGCTGTTTGTTTCTGATCACAGAGCTCCTCAGTACCCCTGAGCGTTTGCTGTTGTCTTGTCTTCTAAAGGGGAAAAACCTTTTTCGAAACCCAGGTGTGTCATGAGCTTTTCTATGAATTCAGATGCTTAAATTGGTGCTAATTTTTTAAAAAGAAAACGTAACAGATGGTGAGCAGTGTATTTGTCTGTTTTTGATACCTATATTTTCTTAACTAGTGGCAAGCCAAACTTTATAAAATGACTAATGTGCGTTTTCAGCTTCATCAGGTTCCCAGATTTTCCTAAAGTGAAACGTTTAATCTTTTATGGTAGCTACTGCTCCTTTGGAGCTGTTGCTTTCAGGTGTTTTATACACTCCTAAAACGAACACAATTAGAACAGGCAGCAATACCAAACCATCCCTTTCTTTAAATCACATGCTGTGGTTCCCCAGGTGGTTTTAGCAGTTTAGTGTGATCAAGATGCCTCATTAAGAGCAAACCAGAGATACCTGTGTGCAGTTAACTCAGTGCAGGGAAGCCTTACCTGGTTGTTAAGGTAATTTATAAAGATTATACAAATCTTCATCTATTTTAAAGAGGGAATAACAAGTAGAAGTCAATAACTGTTTTTGTACAAATTAGAATGTTAATTCTAGAGAATATATTCTTTAGTGTACACCAAAACATGTGCTATTAAAGAGCATAATAGGCTCATTGAGTGATTTATTATGAAATCCAGTTTTATCCACTAAATCAAAATCAACCCCCTCCAAAACTTAGTACTTTGAGAATTTCTTCTGAAATGCCTTCAAGTTTAACTCCCCCTGGAATCCTTTGTTGCTTTGCTCCTCTTTCCCACCTCGTGTTTACCAAATGTCACAAAAAGTAGCATCAAGCCCTATTCCTTGTTACAGTGTTCTGATTTTATGGCCTTAATATTAGTTACAGTATGGTATCTAATTTCAGAAGAAAAATGTGCTTTGAAGTCTAATTATATAGATACATGTGGCCTCTTCTGCCTATGAAATTAGGCTTTGATTGTCATATCTCATTCTTGATGCTTGTGCAATAGGAACATGTTCCTCTCAATGCAGTGGTTCTTCTGTCTGATGCTGGACTTTGTTTTTAGGATGACTAGAAAGTTTTTAGGCTTTTTTTTTTAATGGACAGCAGTCATGCTTCCTTTGTTTTGGACTGATACTCTTTAGGAAACTAGAATTTCATAAGGAAAACTGTCAATAACTAGTTCTATAGTTCTAGTTAAAGCCTGGTTCTGCAGCTTCTTTTGGTTTTTTTTTTCTTTCCAAAAATCTTATCGTAAAACAGTACTAAAGCCACTGTAAAATTACAAATAAATATGTATACCTAAAAGATTTGAGCAGTCTGTTTTATTTATTGTAGCAATGTTTTCTTTTTCTTGATTCTTCCTGTGTTGTAGAATGTTTTCTGTAAACAAAATGATGTATTTTAGATGTATAGATCTGTTCTTTCAAAACATGAAGTTTCATTTACCACTGTAGCTTCCAGTTAACCAAAAAATAAGTATTGGCATGAAAAATGAATGAAGAAAAACTTCAAGAGATTGGTTGGAGCAGCTTCTTCCTGATGAACTGGAACATTTGGACACGTGAACAACACTTGGTTTTACTGCCAAGTGTGCTTTGAAACTTGTTTGGGTTTTTTGTTGTTGTTTAAATGGCAGAAGCTTGAAAAAAAAAAGTAGTTCCATTGTGCTTATTTTGAGGACAACATAAGTATTTTGGCAAAGACAGTGCTGAGGTTTCCAGACACCTCACAGACCTCTCTGCTCTCACTCCAGGGGAGAGGAGGTAAAACAACTCTTGCTTGAATGTAATGTCTTTTAACTGAGGGTTTCTGATGTTGAAGGAAGGATTAAGTCCTAGACCCAGGACCAGGACTCTCGGCCAGCCTTTGGTGTTGTCAAAGCTCTCCCTGGGATAGTCTGAAATAATTTTTACAGCAATGTTGCTCTTTCTTGCATGGAGAACTTGGAATTTTTGCCTCTTCACAACAGAGTATCTGGATAAAGCAGGGATGCCCAGGAGATCCCAAAGCATCCCTGTATTCAATAATAGGATGTTTTTCAGGTGCTTCTTCAGCTACAGAGCAAGATCTAATCCATTAAATACAGAACAACAGCAACAAAAGAATTAAGCAGGATGATGATGTGTGAGCTTTACAAAAGCATTACCCAAAACCATTCCTTGCTTATGCCATACCTTTTCTTTATATTCCATGCAAGTTCTTGAAGCTGGCAGGACAGTTTTAAAACAGTAGGAGAGAGTGATGTAATTAAACAAGATGCACATATTTTTTGAGGAAAGTGGGACTCGAGAAGATGATTTTATCTTTTCATAGCAATGAGGTCTGAAAAACTTGGAAAAAAGAAACATAAATAATGCAAGTGCATGAAATTCTGATGGCAAACCTGCTCATCTGTGCTTGCTTGGTGTGAAGGTAAGGTGCAAAGAAACAGGCTGCTGTTCAGCCATGCACTTGCATGAGTGCACGGAGGGGGTTGGCACTTGGGAATGAAGAGCCTGCAACACTGCCTGGGGCTTGGAATAGAGCAGGGCTGTCACACTCTGGGAGCCTTGTGGGGTGAGACTCTGATTTTTTTGATTCATTCATATTTGATCTTAAAACAAGCTGCTTGCTCTTCCCTGGGGAAGGAGAACATCTGTGTGGTTTCTGCTCAGACCATCAGCTGCTGTAGTGAGACACTGAGCTCTCAGGTAGGTGGCCACTCTTACATTTAATTTTGCTGGAAAAGCTAATAATGAACCACGTTTTTATCATACAGAGGATAACTTTGGTTTGGTACAGGTTTAAATAACATGCTATTTGTTCACGTGAGACTTCTGCAGTGGGTTAAAAGAACAGTGGTTATTTTGTTGATATTTAACTGTGTGTCATTAATTCTGTGTCAAGATAATTAACATATTTCTTGTGTAGAGAGGGGTGGCTCAGGAGGGAGGGACCCTACCAGTGACAGTTTTAAGACTAATATGTTCCTATGGCAGTGCTGTAGGGAGCTGATTATAATCTAGAGGAGCAAAAGGCTCTGGAAGAGATCTCCTCCCCCTCCAAGGATGAATATCCCTGCAGTGAGAGGAGCAGCAGCTCTGGGTCCCAGGCAGAGTGCTGCTGGGAGCTGGAGGGAGGTGCAGTGTGTGTCTCATTGTTTCTCTATATTTGTCTCTGTTTGGAACAACTGATTTGGGGTGCAGGAGCTCAGCACTCTTTTAAAGCCCATATAGTGCCTATGGCACCTTTGGAGTGGCTGGTGAAACACCCCAGCAAGTGTGACATCCCTGGATTAAAACCGCTCAGGCTTTTAGGGTGTCAGGGCAACCCAAAAAATACCAGAGTGCCTCCCCAATGCACTGCACAGGTTGGCTTGGGAGGGGGTACTGCAAAGTGTCTGAAAGATTTTCCAGTGGTGAGAGAAAGCATCCCTGGCATTACAAGGTGTTACAGAGCTCCTGGAATTCAGGGATCCCCTCGCTGCATCATTGACAGCCCAGGTTTTCCTCTTGGGCTTCTGATTTCACCTCTGAGCCTGGGGTGAAGCTTTTCTCTCTCCCACAGCTCCATTGTGAACTGACACACTCCTGTTCATTTCCACCTGTTCATTTCCCCAAAGGTTTCAAAGAACTCCTCCATTTCTTTTTGGAGCATTTCGTTTCTTCTCTCTGCATCTTCCTTTGCTCTCTCGGCGTTTCTCATCCTCATCTCCACCAGCCTGTACCACTTTCTCTGCTGGCCCAGTTTCCAGTGCATGCCCTGGATCTCCAGCTGCAGGGCTCTGTTCTGCTGCTCCAGGCTGTTGGAAACACACAGACTGTAAAACACAACATTATTGCCCCCCTTTTCTTAGAAAAGCTCCAGTGGTTTTTTTTAAGTTAGCCTTTCTCAACATATGTTCCCATAAATTGGCACCCCCAATGCTTTTCCAGTCGATTAGAAGCTGCAATTTTTAGTTACCCTTAATGTACAGTAAATATAAATAACCATATGGCCAAAGGAGTCACTTTGGGATTTGGTTGGGTTTTTTAGGGTTTTGTTTTTGTAGTAGAACACTACAGTAGTCTAACAGTGAATTGCAATGCAACATATTTTAGGAGACACTGAGGATTCTGCTTATATTGCAGTTCCCTTAAAATGCAAGGGAAAATAGAAGCAGAATACAGCAAAGATATTTTAAAAAAATAAATAAAAAAAGTACTGAAATCCTAGGAACGGTTCCCTTACTGAGAAGAAATTGATGAATACTTTAAGAGACTAAAGATTAAATGGATTTTTTCTTTACACAAGGCAAAGTATAATTCAACATTACCCACTTGCCATCTGTTGAAATGCTGCATGTTGAGGTATTTTCTGATTTATATCAATTCACAACATACTTGTAACTTATAACTAATTAACAATATTATATTTAAAGCGTTCATTCCTTTTAACAACACAATAGCAAAGCAGCACTATTTGGAAAGTGGAGCCTGGAAATCTTGCTGCCTTTTGGCTCTGATAACAAGCTGTGGCTAAATCTCTATTCAGTTTCTAATCTTAGAAATTGGGAAAATACTTATGAACACGTTCCTCAGAGTTGTTAAAATTCATGGCTTGCAATTTGTAAAGAATAATGACTTACTGCTAATGCTGCTGAGCAGCCTGCACATTATTCCCTGGAGAAGTGCTTGATACTGGCTTAAGGCAAGAAGAGAAAATACACAATAGACCAGAGGCTTTTCAAGAGCTCTGTGCAGCCCTGCAAAAAATCTTAGAGATGCTCTGGAGTTCCTCAAGTGCCTCACATGAAAAGAATTGGGATAACTCGGAATAATTGCCCACCTAATCCTGTAATGCTGCATCCCGATGCCGTCCCCAGTGGTGCATCATCCACAGCCCCTGCCCTTGGAGTGGCTGCATTCAGTAGGAAGGGCTGCCTTCCCTGAAGCCTCATAGCTTTTTAAAATCCTTTACCTTGCAATTTTCGATTCGTACTCAGCCTTCTGTGTGGCCATCAGCATCCTCAGGTCTGCCAGGTGGGGCTTTGCTGGCAGATCCCCCGGGGAAGCACAGCTGTCCCTGCCGTCCCTTGGGAAGTGTCCTGCCTTTTCCTGGTCCTGCAAAACGTGACTTCCAGCAGGGTTGGTTTCTTGGGAGTCTTCCGGGTGGGCAAACCTTGTCAAGTGTCCTGAAGGAGGGTTTTCCTCAAGCATGGTTCAGCAGCAGGAGCCTGGGGAGCTGCCCAGCCTGCCCCAGCACCCCTCACTGCCTCCTCTGCTCCAGAGGAGACCTTTGTGTGTCTCTCTTGCTCTGCCTTGCCGCGGATTCTGAGAGTTTTCTCCCTCCCCACAGCTGTTTGGAGCTTTTCAAATACTTGGAAGTGGTCCATTTTGCCGGGGCTGGGATCTTATTTCAGGCTCCAGCTTTGCTTTCAGTGCACAGCGGGCTGAGCTTGAGCTGCTGTGCCCGTCTGCTGCCCGCTCTGTTGTCACCATGGCTGGTTCATTCTCACCTCCAGGAGCCAATACTGCTTTCCTACCCCTCCTCTGCTTGCTGTAGTTTGTCTGGCATCCTCAGGGGGCCCATAGGAGAGCTACCCACCCTTTAATGGTTTTATTGCTGAGCTGAGAGGTGAATTCTGCAGCACCATCCCAGCCCCAGGCATCTGCAGGGCCCACTTTGCTGCAAGGACAAGGCTCCTTGCACTTCCCTTTCAGAGACATTAGGAGAGAGACGTGTAATGTGTGTTTTGGCTGTGTTGCATTCAGCTGGTCAGGCAGGAGAAAATATTGCATGGGTGCAAAATGGCTCGTTGTGCTGCTCATCCCTGGAGCATCCTCTGCGTCGGCTTCGGTGGTGCAGGGAGGGAGCCCAACCCCTCTGGTCACGATGCTCCAAGGACAAGAAGCTGGAGGTTAAGGAAAATTAGGTCACATCAGCGACATTTCAATTCCTCTTGGAAAGACTTTGATGTGAATAGATACAGTGTTTATTTTAGCTGCCTGTTCTCACAAGAGAATCGAGCCCGGCACGAAAATAACTCGATTGCGACTGAAGGAAGAGCAGCCCTTGCGGTTTAAATGCATGTCTCAAAAATAATGGAGATGGTTTAAAATAATCTGGGAAGTTGTTTCCTCTCCCCGACCCCCATCTGTTCAGTCTCATGGTACAAGAAGTGAAAATGAGCTGATTTAAGTGATGTGTTTCTGTGAGTGTTTTAAGGGCCTCTCTGTGAAAACCTCTCCAGGTTTCCCTCTTCCCACCAGCCAAAGTGGGGATGTGTTCCTTACAGAAATTGGGTCTAGGAGGTTATTGGGATGCTTTTCCACCTTAACGTGTGCTCCTCTCAGTCAGAAAAGTCCTTAGAAATGAGCAGGAATGTGAATGTTTCAGGAATCTGAAGAAGTCCTGGGGTGAGTAGAATGTAAAAGCAAAGTAAGTAAAGCTTTATCTTCCTGAGGGGGGAGAAGCAGTTGCTGCAAGCTAAACTTTTCCTCCAGGAAAAGATCTTCCTGGAGTATTAATGCCAGTGCTTTACAGGAGTCCTGTGGCTGTTAATAAGCTGACAGATGGCTGCAGTTTCTGATGAATCAGATTCAGTGTCATTGATTAATCTGGTTTCTCCCCACCCCAAAGGAGAGCACAGCTGTGCTGACCAGCAGCTGCTCTTGCACAAACCTGGTTTGCACAGGCACATCCTGGGGAGGGAGCAATCCCAGCACTGCTGCCATCAGGAGGCTGGTGGGGAGCTGGTCTGTCATCCCTGCTGAGCCAGGATGGAGGAGCAGGGCAGGTAAGGGGGCCCTGTTAGAGAGCAGATGGACTGGGAGGGGTCTGGTCCCCTCTGCAGTGACACCGCTATAACACCACGGGGTGGGTGAAATTAAGGGAATCAGAGGGATAGAGGAAATTGGGAGAGCTGTGCTTGAGGTCATGGTCCCCAAGCCTGTGTATTGCTGCAACTGGTTCAAGTGGTTCATGTGGGGAGACCCTTTGGAGGCAGCAGGTTTTCGGCTCATGGGGCTGGGACGGGGGAAAAAGCAGCCCTTAGTCCCGTGCCTCTTCCACAGGGTGGCTGCCAAGCTCCAGGGGAGGAACTTGAAGTCCATCAGAGCACATCAACAGGGTCTCACAGCTGGAACCTCATCTTCTCTGTGCTTCCTCCCCTAATTGCAGTCTCAGTGAGGCACAGCACCGTGTAATGGTGATTTCCTCCCCCACACTCCTCTGGATTTACATTTATTCATATGCCATGTTCTCCTTTCACCTTCCCTATGGCTTCTCTGGGAAGATTGCTTGTATTAGTTTCCTGACAATGTAAAGGTCAGTGATGAAAAGAGCAGTGTATTTTTTTGCCCCGAGGCAGAGGAAGAGCTCTGCTCCAGACTCTCAGCTCGCAGAGGGCTCGGATGTTTTGAGAAATTGTTTCTTATTTTGGGCTGACTTGGGATGGAGCTTGTGATTCTCTGTGATGACCTCTCCCTGGGGCACAGAGATGCTGCCATGTGTGGTTAAAATTTAACATGCTTCAAATAGTTCCTCCAGGCGAGCTGTGGGACTTGGCCTCCCCCAGCTCTGGTCCTGTGCCAGCTGCCTGTTCCCCTGCCTCGCCTCTGAGCCCTAGAATAGAGACCAGAGGACACTCACTGTGCCTTTAGTGGGGTATCATTTGCTCTGCAGACACATGAGATGTGACTGTTCCAAAAGGGATGTCGATTGTCCCCCGGGATCTGCATGTTTGAGGTCACTGTCTGGCTAAAATCCCACAACTTCCTTCACA
Source organism: Anabacerthia variegaticeps (assembly GCA_035583185.1). Taxonomy (NCBI): domain Eukaryota; kingdom Metazoa; phylum Chordata; class Aves; order Passeriformes; family Furnariidae; genus Anabacerthia; species Anabacerthia variegaticeps. The sequence continues at coordinate 10,595,104 of JAWWEW010000028.1, read as the reverse complement.
CAAAAACTGAGTTAGAGAGACATGGAATGGTTGGGATTGGAAGGGACCCTGAAAATCGCCTTGTTCCAACCCTTGTCACAGGCAGGGGCACCTTCCACTATCCCAGGTTGCTCCAAGTCCTGTCCAGCTTTGGACACTTCCAGGGATGGAGCAACCACAGCTTCTCTGGGCAACCTGTACCAGGGCCTCACCACCCTCACAGGGAAGAATTTCTTCCTAATATCTGCCCACTTTCTGCCACCTTGAAGCCATTCCCCTCATCCTTCACTACACACCCTTGCCCAAGTGCCTCTCCACTGCACAACTGGACTGCTGCTCTAAGCTGGGTAAATCAGCACTTTCTCACCTTCATACTGGAGCTAGGAATGAGCTCAGCTGCCAGCAAGGGAGAAACCAGAGTGACCTGCCCTGGCAGGGGTCCCTGGCAACACCTCAAAACCAGCACTGTGCTCCTGGGTCACCCTGCTCTCAGGGAGAGCCTGGTGCAGCTGGGCTGGAGAACATTCCTGCTCTGGGGAAGCACTGCTGCCCTCTTCTGCAGGGTGGGAGATGTGTGTGGAACACCAGGTGGGATGGGGGCTGAAGTTAAATAACTTCAGGGATTCTCTGGGAAAATATTTGAACTCTTTGGTGATGCTGACACGCTTGCCCCGAAGCAGCTCTGCTAAACTTGATGTTACTTTGGAGCTGTGTCAGGCCCTTGATGTTTGTAGGAGTCGATCACTTATGTTTGTTCAGACTGAACTTCTGTGCTGTAATGAGAGAAAAACACTTCTCATGCAATGACTCTTTACAGAATGATTTTTCTCAAGCTGTGTTTGGAAACTAAACCCAGTAAAAATGCATGAACTAATTTTTGTATTAAATCAAACTACCTGTAGATAACATGTTTAGCATCTAAAATTGACTTTAATGCTCTCTTAGTTTGCCATTAATGAATTGAAAGTTTTGTTCCTGCTGGGGTTTTTCTTCAGTCTGGACTTCCATGATGTTGGAATAGTTAATCCCATAGTCTCTTGTTTTCCTCTTGCAGTTGAATTAAAAATAGTATCAGTTTCCTGTGCTTTTTTTTTCAAATCCCACTTGTGATTTTTAATTCTGAATGGATTATTTACTGTGCTAAATACGGTGAATAAAGGGAAACAAAGAAAATGTTCTCTGTGCACCTGCAGAATGAGGTCCAGGATGGGTGAGCCTTGGCTGGGACAGGCTCTGGATCCAGGTGCTTTTGGACATCCTGAGTCTGAGCTCTGTTAAACTTCTGATATCAGTCCTATGTTGTTTGTTTACAATCTTTTTGCAAAAAAAGAAATAGAAACGAAATAATAAAAAGCAAACTTTCACACCTTGATTTTGAAAGCTGATTCCATTTTTAATCTTAGTTTCCCTTTTTGCAATAATGTTCTTACACAGAGGTGTTGCCCCGTTCCAGTAGGGGAGGAAAAGGTGGGTATGGCTGAGTTCCATAAGGACCTGAGCTTTTCAGGCTTTGGGGCTTGCCAGGAATATTGGCTATTGCCTGTCAGCACAACTTAAGGCTTTTGTGCATAAATACAGAGATCTGCAGCCAGACAGCGCCACAGAGAACGAGAGCTCAAAAATAGAGTTGGAATCTCCTTCCTGTGACCCCAGCAAAGAGCCATGAGCCTTTTTCTGCTTCTCTCGGGCTGGAGCTGGACGTGGCATCGCCCTCCTCCCAGCAGGGACCGGCTCTGGCCCCGCAGAGCTGCGGGGCTGGGGGGGGCGGGGGGTCCGGAGCCTTTCCCAGAGTGCGGGGATGGGTGGGGAGGGGGAAATGCCCTTTTCCCTCTCCTCCCCAGCCGCATTCAGCCGCTTTCCCACTAGATGTCTCGGCCGGGGCTGGGTCGGGGCTGGAGCTCCAGGAGACGGAACGCCCGGGGAGCAAAAACCCCACCGCTTTTTCAAGCTCTCCGGTAGTTGGTGACCACCCTCTTACAAAACAAGCCGTAAAAGAATTTACATCCCTTAAAAATAATAAGAATTAATAAAAAAAAAGGGCAGAAAGACCGGTGAGGGAGGATATTTGGAAAACGCAGGCTCCTGACAGGAGAGGGCACTGCGTGCTTTGCTATGGCCAAGGATGCGGGATGGGGCGAGCGCGGCTCCGGGGTAAAGCGGGGCAGCCGCAGGGCGGGCACCCCATCCCTTGGCAGGGCCGAGCTCCTCTGCTCAGATCCCCCTGGGTGAATTAAACCTGCTCCGTGCCTGAAAATGGGATGCTGCGCTGGTGGAAGGGGCGGGGGGGAAGGCAAAGCGGGATGGGGATGGGGATGGGGGAGCCGGGGCTTCAGCGGAGGCAGCGCCTGCATCCCTCTGCAGCAAAAGCATCCTCCCCAAATACACATAAATACCTTTAATCTAAGCTGATTATCTCCCTCCCCAGTTGCATTTTGTGTCTGAACCGTAATTTACCTGTCTGCTTTAATGCAGGGTTTTCATGCGGGGGAAATGGTGTTTCATTGGAAACGTGTGTTCAAATGAATTCTCTCATCCATTGGGGTATTTTTTTTTCTGTATAATGACACCTGTTGTGTTATAACGGGGGGAAACTGCTTGGAAGGAGCTCTCCCGAACTGCCTGTCTCATGGAGGCAGTTGTGATGTAATTCCCTGCTTTAGTTTTATTTTAGTTCTGCAGATCTGTGAGAGAAAATGCCAAGTACTGGGTTTGTTCAGCACTAAAGGCAAGCTCAAGGCTTTCTTTTGCTCTCCAAGTGACCCTCAAACCCTCAGAGGGAACGGCCCGTTTAGTTCAGCATCTGTATTTCTGGTTAACATTAATGGGAGCTGCTGGTTTTCATGCTGTCATTTAGTTTTAAGGATTTTTATCTCCCTTTCAGGTTCTTCCCAAGGCGGGTTTCCATGTGGGACTTTTGTCTTTGCATAAGGACAAGGCTTTGACTTTAAAACAGCGAAAATGTTGAGAGCTCCTGCCTTCCCTCTGGAAATGATCCCTTTCACAAATGCCTGCTGCTCGGCTTGAAGCGAGCTGTCGTGTTTAGCTGCATTTGGGATGGTGTCTATAAACACAGCAGCTGTCTGCATGCAAACGGGACTTTCCAGCAGTGTATAATATGAAAAGAATCTTATTACCAGTTTAAAAAAAAAAAAAAAAGGGAAAAAAAAGGCAAGGAAGGCTCAAAGAGCTCAGATGCTGCCAGCTCCCTATCAGCTCCACCAGCAGTCTAGACATCTCGGAGAGTCATCAGACTCATGTGATGTGCGCTCGGCATTTACAGCTCTGCATTCCCCAAAGACAGCTGGGAAAAGGCAGCTTTCCTCCAGGGACCTGCACAACTCCAAAGGGCTCCTGCTTTCCTCTGTCCCACTTCTTACCCACTGCTTTGGCCCCTCTCTGGGTTTGGGTGTCAGGGGTCACCACTTCTATGAATCAGTGCACGTGATGATGACCTTCCAGTGTCATTAACCTCACTGATACCCTCGATCAGAAACCTCCTGGTGTTCTGTGAACCCTCCTGGGGCAGGGATCTGGTGGCTTCATTTTGGCTGAGCATCCAGGGCAGCAGCCACAGGGAGGGCTGAGGCTGTGGGAGCTGGACAGACTCTATCAGCTCCACTGTCCCATTCTCTAGGTCTTTCCTCAGGGTGGTGAAGATGGAACAAAGCCAAGGTCTGACCCCACTCCCAGCATTTCCCCCAGCCACAAGCTGCTCTCCCATCTGCTCCAGTAACTGCTGTACTGGGGTACCCCGAGATGGGGCAGCTCATTCTGCCAGGGGACTGTTCCCAGCCGAGTGTCCCCATCACCTGCTGAGCCAGGCTGCAGGAATAAACCACCTCCCAGCTTTGTAAAGCATCACAAAACTTTGGAGAAAACAAAACCCAAACGATCCCTTGCTATTTAGCAAGTATTTGCTTGCTGGAGTGCAAAGCCAGGGATCGAAGTGGGTTTTGTGCCATCCCTCGTGACCAGCTGAGCTGTGGGCGAGGGATGCCACAGGGAAAACTTGGCTCTGCCTGTGACGAGGATGTTCCCAAAAAAAGAAATACCAAAAAACCAGAGGAAAGACTGCTCTCATGATAACTTCTGGCCCATCCAGAGGGAGAAAATGTCAGGAATTTCCCAAGAAAATCTGTCGTCTTTGACTTTCCAGCTGAACAGTCCAGAACTGTGTGGGGTGGAGGAGCACCAGAGATTGCAGGTGTCCTGTCTCCCTTCCCAACACCCAGACCCAGCATTTCTTATTCTTTTTTTTATTTAATCCAGATTCAAACAAAATTTATTTCATACTTCTGGGTATTTTATTCCTCTGGTTAGTGTTGACAGGAGCGCTCTGATGCTGCTGGGGAGGAGGGGGCTGAGGCATAGCAAGCCCTGCAGGGTCAGAGAGGGGCAGCAGCCGTGTCAGACCCTCTGGTTCAATCACTTTTCCCTAAATGTCACTTGAAGAGAGTGGTCGTAATGGTGAGTCATTACCAGCCATTTGCATGTGCAATAACAACAGGGAAAAAGATAAAAAAATCGATACGGGGATCAATGGAGGGCTCCCTGCTCTGGGTCTTTTGCCTGGAGCATATCATTAGTAGACACTCACAGAGCAGAGTACTATTAATTAGAGGAAACATTTGCAATCCAGAGGAAATGACTGGCAGCTGGGAAATCCTGGGATTTTTTTTAACGGAGTTTTTAGAGGTGGATTTGTTTTCCCTTTCACTTCTGGACTCCTCGGTGTCCCGAGGGAAGCGTCTCCTTCCCACCCGTGTTTTGAAGAAAGTTTTCTCACCTGGAATTTAGGGAAAGGATGACTTTCCAAAACATGGGAACAAAACCCAGGACAGTTCTGCTCGAGTTTAACCCCTCTTAAATTGCTGGGCATTGAACCTCTGATCGTCCTCTCTTGTACCCTCTCTCCCAGGAGAGCTCTCAACTTGATGTAGCACATAAATAAAACCCATTTTTATTGTTTTTGCAAACAGCAGCTGATAAGTTTCCAGAAGAGGGGGCTCTGGGCAGGCAGAACATCCTCCAAGTGCTGCTGGAAGCCTCAGCCCTGGCCTGAGCAGGACCAGGACTGGGAGGGGAACTTGAACACCACCCTTGACTTCCATCCTAGTTGAGTTTCTTGCATTAACTCCCAGGTTAAATCCTTTGCAGTGTTGGTGCCATGGCCTTTGCCCACTCACCCCTTTTGGCCCCTCACTGCACCTCAGGCTGGGGCTCAGGACCTCAGAAAGACTTTGGTTTAGCCTTTTGTGGGAGTTACAACAAATTGAGGAGTGTGAGAGTGTACCCCATCCTGCCCAGTCTAGCTGGGCTGCGAGCCTGGCTTTGGCAGTGCATTTGCTTTATTGTCTGCGGTTGTGTATTTATTTCAATTAATAAACAAATGCTGAAACCACATTTGAGATGCTCTTCCTCCTCTGCACGGTGGTTTAGCTGATCCCAGGCAGCTGCTATTAGGTGGCTTTGTATTTTGGGGTTTTTCTCTTACTCGCTATTACTACCGTGAAAGCACTTACAGGCCCCAGGGAGGGTGGGGGAAGAAAAATCTCTTTAAAAACAGCAATTATTCTTAGTAAAATATTCTAAATAATTCATTGCTTACTGGCTGCAGTGTGCTATTAAATGCCTTTTAGCTACTACTTGTATAAACTCTTAAAGCCCTGGTTCAAAGCCAAGCTGAGGATAATGATACAGCGATTTCTGTGGGAAGCTCCACGCTGCCAATGGAGCAGCTCCTGCAAAGAGCCCCCAGGGCTGGACACAGAGAGGGGTGTGTGGGCAGGAGCTGCTGTCACTGCACTTGGTTATAGCCATTTTCTCAGGATTTCTGCCCTTAGAAAGTCTCCTCATTCTTGCCCACATTCTGGAGAAGCTGCGTGGAAAATATACTGTGTTGGCATAATGCTCTTCCAACAGCAACCCATGGGAGTAAAGAATGGTGACAACTGCCTTCAATGCGTGGAAGGAAGGGCCACAAGTGAGAAGGCAGCAGTGGCTCTATTGACCTGCCTCCCCAGCATCCCAAATCTGCTAAATAATCCTAAATCTCATCCAGAGGAGTCCTTGCTTGTCCAACAAGGACTTTAGCTCGGCACTGATGAAAGGCTGGGTGAGAGGACTGAACTGGGCACAGCATTAGATCCATCTGGCTCCAGCTCTTCTCTTTGAGCACCACTTTTGGGTGAATTTGTAAGGAAAAGGCTGAAAGATCCCGAAGCACAAGAATGTAAACTTAAATTTCCAATATATTAGCACCTCCTTGCATCCTAAACATCTGGGTGCAAAGGAGGAGCTATGATATGGATCAGCAGCTGCCACGTACATCAGATCCCATCCATCACTGGTTCAACCAGTGGCTGTGCACTGTAGGATGGGACATGTTTCCAGGAAAAATGTCTGGTGGAATCAACTCAAGGTTTCCCAGTTTCCTTCACATTTAAACGATGAACATCACAGAGTTTTGACGAGCACTGACTTGCTTATTCGGTCATTTCAAGTGCAAATAGGTCAGTTCATGACTGAAACCTCAGAACTGCTTGCAGGGGTGATCCAGGTTAGTTTCCAAGAAAGAGTATTTTATTTCTAGACCTGACATCTCAGCTGCTACCCTCATCCAGAAGCTGCTCACCCCATGGCATGGGGGTCTCTTGCCTCAGGGTCAGTGACAGACCCAGGATTTGCCAAATCTGGCTCAGGGGGCTGTTCAGGAACCAGCCATAGGACATCAGGTCTGTTCGCCCGAAGGTCTCCAGGTATTTCACAAATGGTGACCTTCGCTATATCTCTTGGAGGTAAGTAAATAGTAATATACTAATTTTACAGATGACTAAACAGTGTAGAGCATTTAAATGACTTGGCCAAGGTCAGCACAGCCAGCAGTGGGGCTGGGAGGAGATCCCACCCTGCTAAATCCCATCACCTCCTCCCCCAGCTCCTGCAGACCCTGCCTTTCACAGAGCTCAGTGGTGTGGGGTCGAATTTAAATGGATCTCAATTTCATATACAGCAAACTCCAGGATATAAACTGGGGGTTTCAGAGCAAATCTTTTATCTGGGCATTTTATAAGGGCTGTGTCATTTAAAATTGCACTTGGCAGAAACCTGGCTCTTAGAAATCAGAAAATAAGCTGCCTCCTGAATGACAGCTATGAGGGAACAGGCGAGTTAAGGGATTAATTTGTTTGATTAAATCTTTAAAGAGTTTACTGAGAGTGCAGACAGGCCTGCAGATTATAGCATGGGTGCAGCAGTGGGCAAAGGAGTTATTTAGATAGAGCCCAAGTGCTATCTTTCATTTTTCTCAGTCTGTAATTACTAATAAATAAATTAAAAGCAAAACCACAACCGAAGCTGCAGAATCAGTTACCATGCTATTTTTGTTCCCCCAGAATAATAAAACAGTCTGAATGACTGATGGCTCTCCAAGTGCCTCCTGCAGCCACCAGCACCCTGGCATGGGAGCTCCAGGGAGAAATCAGTGCCAGAGCATAGGAGGGCTTTGGGAAAAACCATTTTTACCTTCCCAAACATTAAAGAAACCTCACATCATCAGGAGAGAAACAGGTTGAAGGCACTGAAGTTTTTGATCACGTTAATGAGCTCTGTTTTCATTAGGGCTGAGAGACTGGGGTGTCCCATTTGGCTCCAGGTTTTGCTGAGCCCCTGGGTAGCCCAGCTCCAGCTCCCCAGGAGGGGTGTCCCTGTGCCCAGCTTGCTGCTGCCATGGATAACACAAGCACATTTATTTAAATCAATAGTAATTAATGTGGAGTTATTTTCTTCATTTTTTTTTAATATGATATGCAATGCAGCAGGAACCCAGCAACACAGGTTTTTAGTTTATTTAATGGCTATTTAATGGCCCTGAATGTACCAGCCCAGGGGCTGAGGGGCACTGGCTGTCACAGAGGAGCAGCTGAAGGAGCTGCTTTTTGACTGAGGTTCCTCCCCATTTCTTGAAGCCAGTGCCAACCATGGGGTAAACATGGGGAAAGTGCTGCTAACCAGGGACACCTCCCCTCGACCAGCCTTTCGTGGGACACGTTTGGGACACGTTTGGGACAATTGTGCTGCTGGGACTGGATCCTCCCTGCCCCCCTGGCCCAGGGCTGCCCTCAGCTGCATCAATCACTGCAGGGCCAATAATCCCCCAAAGCCTTTGCCCAATTTGCCCTCAGCTGCCCAGAATGAAGGATGAGCTCCTTACAGTTTGGCACTCCACCTAATGGCCCTGGGGTGGGTATAAATAGGGGGCAGCCCCCATAACTCAGTGTTTGAAGCAGACTGTGGTTGAAGGGAGGCTGAGATTATGAAGATTTTTGTCTTGATTACAAGTTTTAAAGGGAAGAAGGATCATAGAGCTGCAGAGCTGTACCCTCAAGCCACCCAAAGGAGATGCCAGGTGAGAAGTAGTGAGTTCTTTAATGCAAGATTCTGCAGGGAAAGCCCAGGGGTTTTAATTGCCTTACCAGGTACTTGACAACCTTGTGCCAGGCTGGTGTGTGAGATGAGCAGCTGAATAGTAGCTTTTATTTTGTTTTCAAAAAAATAGAAGTCCTTTTCTGGAAAAATGAATGGAAGATCTTGTTATTAAAATGCTGCAGGAGAACTGTGGTGAGGCACAGAAAAACCCTAGCAGATTTTCAACCCAATTCCTGTCCTACAGGCTTTCTTACATCTGGTGAAACACAGGTCATCTAGTTTGGTCAGTGGTGAATGGGAGATGGGTACCAAACCTCTGTACAAATTTCAAATTTGTATAATATATGAGTTGAAAACAAGTGTGTTCCCCACTGTCCTTGTCAAAATGAGGGTGTTGGTGGTGGGACAAAGCCAGGGGAGCTCTCCTGAAGAGGGGCAGAGGATCCAAGTTCACATGGTGTTGCTTAGCACAAGATGAGCTTTTGTGGCAAGTCTTTGCAGAGCAAAGAGTTCCTGCACAGCAAATGGCCCTGAGCTGTAATTTAATTGCATTTCTGGTGTTTTTTTTCTTATTGTTAGTATCCCAGAAGCAGTTTGGATTCCTGTGATATTATGCTGTTAAATGCACATGTAGGAAGCAGCCTGGCAAGAGCCAGCTCAGGGTGTAGAAAGAAACATCCTGGGGGGCTGAATGTTTCTGGGATAAGGTTTAAATTCTGTCTCCTCCCAAGTCCTTCCTGAGGGAAGGGCTGGGGCAGGGGAGCAGCAGAACAGCCCTGCTCCCACTGAGAGCATCACTGCCATCCCATAGCTTTGGCTTGTAGGGAGAACTTGTGAGACTTCTGAGTGGCACAACCCAAAAATGCACAAGATGCAGCGTGGAGGTAGAAACAAATGCCAAGGCTGTAAGATTTTAGTTCTGTTGTAAAGACTGAATGACTTGAGGAGAAAAGGAACTTAAAATATTTTGTCATTGTTTGCCATTTTAAGTAAAAACCCCTCTGCTTTTCTTGTTACTGCAGCATAAGTATTTAGCAAAGCATTAATCTTGCTTGTCAGTAATAACATGCAAATTAAACACCTGCTCTAGGAATCTGTAGTGCTTTGTTCCATTAGATGGTATTGACATGTCAGATATTTGGACTTTAATTCAGAAAAATGGTGCCATTTCCATTTATCTCCCCTAATGAAGAATGAAGGTGTGCACTGATACAGGGCTGCCCACAGCCATGCAGCTAAAAGTGAAAAACAATACTTAATATAGCCACTAAATTACATGTGACATCTCATTTAAAGATACACAGCCTGAAGGCATATGTCCAAGTGGCATTGATGAAATTTTTAAATGTTTCTTTGAGTTTTCATTTAACCACCAATTTGGAAGGGGCTGTGCTGGCTGGGAGATACAAAGTGGTGCTGCTTGAAATGTGAACTGAAAGCAGAAGTAGGGGAAAGCTGCAAGTCCTGTGGGGTATGGATTGGCTCAGGCATTCCCCTCCACTCCCATGGGAAAATGGGATCTGTGCCCAGCAGACAGTGGCCATGAGATGGGTGGAAGGGGTTTTGTGATGTGAGGTGTCCAAGCTGTCCCCGTTGGCACAGTGACCCTGACACCAAACAGTAGGCAGGACACGGCTGTGCTCCAGCCTTGCAGGGCTGTGTGTGACTGAACAATGTCCCTTGGGCTTGTGAGCTGCAGGTTGGACACTGCTGAGCCCCCAGCGTGTCACACCTGACCCCACCTGCCCACCTTGCTCTTCATTGTTTCCTGGTAAAGCTCAGATCCACGTGGACCCCTCCTCAGCTGCAGGAAGACCTTCTCCTTCTCCCCCAACATCCAACCTCTATCCTCTTTGCTCTGGTCCAAGCTCATTTCTTCCCTCCTGATGCATCACAAGCATGGAAATCAGGTCCTATCTTCAATCCTAGCAGTGAAACCCTCTATCCATTTGAAGCTCAGTCTGTTCCTTGCTTGCTCTTTTCCTTCCAGCTAAATAGTCCCACTTCAGCCACTCTTTTTCCTTGAGTTTTTCAGGCAGTTTTTGTTTTCCTCTGGACCTGTTGGGGTTGGCTTTGCTGTGGTGTGCCCAGCTAGACACAATAACTAAGCTGAGGCTACTCCAGTGTAAAGCAGAAGAAAGATCCCTTTTTTTCAGGGTTTTATTTGAGTTTGTGCACTAGAAAGCCCACGTTTTCAGCAGGGCTTCATGCTGGGGCTGCTGGTGTGGGTAATCTGGGCCATCAAGAAGCAAGCCTTGTTTGTGAGTGCAGTTGGGGCACAACAGCCTGTTCCTAGAGGCAGACCCTGGGGCAAAGCATCTTGTGACAGAAACAAAGACTTCCAGAGGGAAGGCACAGAGTGCCATATTCTCCTGCCAATACTTGCCCATCTCTTGAAGTGACTGCTTGAACTGGTGTCTCTATGATGTTTTTCCATTGCTGTTCTTGGATGAGAGCCTTTGATTTACTTTCAACTAATTTCTTTTGAAGAGTGCTCCAGAGATGAGCTCTGTGATTTATTTCTGTTCAGCTCTCCTAAATTTGCACCAGAGATTTTTTTTGTTTGCTTGCTTGTTTTTCCCCCAGAAGGTAGCTGGCAGCAGCAGGAACAAGCTCAGGCTGAGGGTGCTTTTGTGGCCACACAAATGACCAGGTTGCAGAGCTTCAAAAGCATCCAGCAGCATGAAAAAGCCATGCCAGAGGCAAAGAGCAGGCGCTGTTAGACCATTCCCCTCCAAATCTTTGATTAGTCACATTTAATGGGATTGCTTCTCATGCTTTTGAGCTGTGCAGCTATGCTGGAGTTTGACCAGTCTTCATGGTCACCTATTCCTGGCTCCAGCCAACCCCCAGACAGTCACTGAATGTTTCTCTGCTTCTCCTTGATAAATGTCAGGCTCAATCTATGATACAGCTCTCAGAATTTTCTGGTACGGGGTCACTTGGCATTCAGCACGTGGAAAGATCACATACTTCTACTTGTTCAGTCTTGATTTTGATCAAGAGAAGAGTTGATGTCATTGCAGCATTCCTAAAGCTCACCCTCCTTTTTTTTTTTGTTTAAAGTGTGTAGAGCAATTCCACAGAACAGACTGTGCTTTGTTGATTCTTATTTTTGCATCTTGCAGTGTGACAATACCCATAATAAACACAGGCTGGGACTGCTTGTGGAGAATCTACACTTATTGTGAACAGATCCTTTCCTTTTCCTCCGAAGCTGTTTAAACCTTGCCTTATTAAAAATAATAGAAAAGCATTTCCCCTCACATAAAATATTGAAAGCGGTTTGATGGGGTTTATTGTTTAATAAATAGTTTGCACTCCCAAGGCTCTTTCCAGCAGAGAATATGAGTACTTCCCAATCCTTTCCGGTGTCTGGCCATGCAAGTTGCCTCTAGCAAGGAGAGTTCTTCATTCAGCACGTCCCTCCAGACGATGGGAATTGTCAGCCCAAGCCCCGGCGCTCTCTAATCGTGGCTGGCACGACCATCCCCTGCTGTCGCTGCAGCCGCAGGGAAGGCAGACATTTCCATACCCACCGACTCTCTGGGTGTTTTGTGATGGAGACAGCAGCCTGTGGAAGGCTGGAGCTACTCCACCAGCCGAGCAGGAGTTGGGGATTTCAAAGAGCAGCCTCATTCATTTCCACTGCCGAAGTATCTGTGTGTGTTATAACCTTTCCTTTACTTCCCTTCCCCTGGACCACGAGGCTTGAGGCTTTTCCATGTTGTCTCTTGTCTAGCTGGGAATGGAAGGCCAGGGAGGGGATGGGGCTGCTCCCAGAGAGCCTGAGGCAGAGCTGTGAAGCCACCAAGGTCTGCTGGTGTCGTGGCCTCATCCCTGCTCTGGCTTCTCACTCACGTTTCCTTGAGCTGTGCAGCCCTGTGACAAGTGACATTTAGCAAATCATGTCAAACTGAGGATTTGGTGATATTATCTTGATGGGAGGGGGGAGAGAAGGAAGCCTCTTGATTAACAACAAGAACTAGCAAGAAAAACTCTCCCAGAAGGCTCTTCTTCAGCAGCAGATACTTAGAAATTGTGTTGTAGGGAAGTTGAGGCTCTGCTGAACTTCCTTCACCTCTGGGTGTCTGTAGCCTCATAGAAGGCATTGCTGTGGTGCAGAGGTGACGACCTGCAATATTTGGGTGGCTTTGTCTCCTTTCCCCAGTGCAGTGCAGGTTATTTGGGAATGCTGAGGAGAAGCAGCTTCCAGAGTGTGCAAGGACAGCTCCTGCCACCCCATCCTGCAGATGGCCCTCTGTGCTCCCACCACTCACACCCACATCCCCAAGGAAACTTAGATTTCATAATAAGATGCTTCAAAGTCACTATTACACCATCAGTTTGAGGCCCTTTGTGTCTATTTTCTGATTCACATGACTCCCCTGGATGGCAAATCCAGGGCTCTCTTGGCCCACAAGATCTGGCCTCCTTTACTTGGGTCTTTATGGGTGATGGAAGGGGGAGTAAGTTGTGATCTCAGCTCACGGAGCTCAGGGAATGGGGTGTTTGAGAGACTCTGCTGTAATGAGAAGTGAGTGAAAATGGCAGCAGGGAATAGATTCTTAATTTAAATAATGAGCGCCCTTTGTTGCCTGACAGATGGTCATTTTCTGAGAAATGCAAAGTCTCTTTGGAGGGGTCAGATTGCTTGTATTTACATGGAATAATGAGGGAGAGGCACCGGTCCCAACACATGCTGTGTTTTTCACATTTTTCCAGGGGTATTCCCAGCTGTCTTTGAAAGGAGCAGATTTGATGCTTTGCAAACCTTGTGTGAATCTGACCACACGTTATTGCACGAGGAAATCAAACGGTGATGGGAGTGTCTCTGATATTCAGGCAGCTATTATAGTGCCCTTTAAGCATCCTTAGTGGCTAGAAAGGAAGCTTGATACTGATGCCAGAAAACATCTTGGGCCTGAATGTGCCTTTACTTGTGCAGGGCTGGCTGCAATCCAATATCCAGTTATCTGCACGCTGGTGGTGTCTCCAGGATTTAACACGTGGGAAGGCAGATGGATGGCAAAGAAATTGCTGGGGATTGAGCACCTTTCTACACACTCCCTCACGTGCTGCATCCACTTGAATTGTAAAGATCAGGCACCCAACACTCTGTTTTAGCCATTTATTCTACCAGTGCTGATGATGGACAGCAGGAGTTGGAGAGCAGGAGGGGTTTTTGGGCACTCCAGGAACTCCTTGCTGTATCATGTTGTTACTCGTGATGTTTCATGGCATTTTAAGTGGGATGGTGGCAGCCCTGTTGGGCAGCGTGTCTGCTCTGACTGAGGTGTCTCAGTGGTCCATCTGCTCCTCTAAATTGTGCAGGTCCCATCAAACAGCCTGAAGTGGAGCAGCCTGGCCCAAGCCACTGACCAGGAGACAAAAATCTAGGTGCTGGTGCTCATTCTTCTCACGGTGCTCAAGAACTGTGTTGCCTCCTGGCCAAGGTCTCTTAGGTGCAGCTGTGGGATGTTCTGTCTACACAAAAACATTCAAAAAGAGCTGCAACATGAATTAACCTTTGAAGGAGTAGCTCAACCATCCTTGTACCCCAGAAACCAAAGCACAAGTAATTTTTAAAGATTAGCATTCTAAATTTAACTTCAAAGCTGCTAAAAGAAGATGGGGATGTTCCTTAGTAGGTGGCACAATTGGTCAGCAGTCTCACAGACAGTTAAAAAAGTGTGTGAAGCCAAAAAACCTGTTCATGATCATGTGTACCCCACCATCCACACAGGATTTGGGCTTGGGGATGACACATGTGTGTACCCCTGGTGGTGATATCCAGGACTGATGCACTGGTGTGCAATGGGATGCTCCAACAGAACCTGCCCAGCTCTGTTGTGTTGTGTGTGAATGCAGGGAATGAAATGCCCAGGGCTTTCATTACACTTCCAAACATAAAGGAAACCTTCATTTATCTATGCCTGGAGAATCAGAGAGAAAATCAGCATCAAAGACAGCCTCCTACTGAAAGCATTTGATGTTATAAAGGATAAAGAGTATCTGGCAGAGGCCTTAAAGGGGGGAAATCTGACAGGCACTCAAATGCTACGAGCAGTCCAGCCTTGTAGCCTCCAGTTTAAATGCTCCAAGAGTACAATCATAATGCACAGGGGCATTCAGAGCATAAATTGATGTTTTGTCTTTACCTTTTTTTTTCCTGGTTGCACTAAGAATTTGCCCTGCAGCTCCTGGATTAATTAAAAGCTGACAGTCTACTCGAATAGGAGCCGAGGCCCTCCTCTGCCCTTTAGATGTGTTGTGCAGAGTGCAGTACACAGTGCCCCAGGAAACGAGCTTGTTCCATTAGGCAAAATCAATAAGGCAGAAATCTCTGTGAAATTCTTCTATTAAATTACAAATAGACTAAAACCCTAAACCAGGTGACAGTGATCATTGCTTTTATGTCCAGGACAATTGCTTGTGGGAGCACTTTGGTCAAACAGGCACGTGTGCTTCTGTCAGCATTGGCTTCGCTGCTGCTCCCTGTGGTGGCTGATTTTCCATTCCTTGGGATATAAGAACAGTCCTTTATTTTGCCCCTGTGCCCATTCTGAGAAATCAGCTGTTTTCTGGAGCATTTAGTATAACTCTGGGAAAAAATGTATTTTACCTACTTAGAGGAATGTTGGTTTTGCTCATACTGTGGATGGGGCAGAGTTCACATGTGGCACGTGGGGCACATATTGGGCCTTAGAAGAACTGTGGCCAGGGACTGGGTTTCTTTGGTATGGATAGGAGAGTCTCCATCTCAGGAAGCTCTTGAGAACAGTCTGGATGAGGTTTGTCAAAGTGTTTTCCCTGACTGACAGGGTTAGGTCACTTCTCCTGGTCCTTCCTGGGGTTATTTGTCACCACTGATGAAGGACCTCTGTTATGTCAGAGTGCTGTGTTCCAAACTATTCGGTTTTGGAAGTTTCCAGAATTAAAGTCCTTGCAATTCCTGGAAAAAATGGCTTTTGGGAATGGTATTTTGTTATGAGGGTCAGAGACTAACACCCTTCCCAGCATCCATAGCAACCTGCCTTAAAAATCTCTGTGTGGAAATCTTCTCCTCTTGCTTGGATGCTTTTTGAGCAATTTCCAGGAATATTCTGCTTTCCCATTGACAACTGCTAAATATATGCTCTGTTTGGACTGCAGACCCCAGTCTATTTTTACATTTATTTCCAGCATGTTTTGATTTCTCTACCCTGGACAGAACAATTTGGTCTGTTCTTAAACCCAAGACCTTGCTGCCCCCTCTCCTGCCACTGCCCGATTTTGGCATCACTTACAAGGAGTTTATTATTCCAGGGTCCTTCTGTTCTGGCTGGCTGGAGACAGACTTAAAGCTGGGAAAAAAATGGGCAGGAAAGAAAGAAAATCAGTCCTCCCTATACAAAGGAGAAATGAAGCACTTCTGCAGTCTCTATCCTGTTTGTGAATGGGGTTTTGGGGGCAAAAAATGTTATAGAGCAGTGAATTGCCACTTGTGGAGCATTTCTCATTCCTCTGGGTTGAAATGGGCAATGGTTTCTGTGTGTAAGGCAGAAAACAAGTGTCTGCTTGCTTCCCTGTCCTCCCGTGTGCTAATATTTAGCAGGGCTTTATTTATTTGATTAGGTGCAAGAAATACGGACTCATTGTTTGCACTGCATGAACAGGAATGGCAAAAAATAGATTTTTATCAGTGCTACTCTTGCCTTTGGTTGCTGCTCTGGCCTCTGGAGTGTTTATTTCTGGATCTGGTCAAGATTTAAATGTGGAGAGCAGGATTTGAGAAAATATTCTCAGGCATGTGGGTATTGAAGGACTGTTACATTTGAGCTCTGTCTTGATTAAGCTTATACATCTCCACTTGACCTTCAAATGGAAATTACCCCTTTAAATAATGTTTAGAAGTCTCCAGGGTCAAATCCAGGCTCCTGTGATGCAAAACATCATTAATAAAATAACTGTGTCCTGAGCTGACAACACCTTGTTGGGCAGTAAAACTGAGCCCAGGGCAGTGATGAGACACCCCAGCCCTGCTTGGAACCCACCTCCAGCCTTTGGGAAGGGGGTTTAAACTCAGAAACAACGAGTGACAGTGACAGAGAGAAATTCAGCTCTCCAAACAATTCCAGTGCTTTGGAAATGGGGGGAAAAGAAACCCAAGCCTTGAGCCTATTACTGCAGAAACAAGATCCTTAATCCACTAAGGCTGGATGGCGCTGCAGGAACTCAGGCTGGAGTTTCCAGCACGAAGGCAGGTGAAAGGGTTAAAGACAAAGCTGGTGCTTGTTCCTCCATGGCATTATCTGTATGATTGCTTTTCATATCTTGTTTATTGTGGTTAGCAGAGCAGCTATAATATAGAGTGCTAGATGCAATAAATCTTGTCGTTGTGAACAGCATACTTTTCATCAGAGCTCGAGGAATTGCAAGGTAAGCATTCAAAGGCAATCTATAGATTTAATTATATAGAAAGCCTAACTGGTGTGGATCTTAAAAGAAATTATAACCATGAAGACTGCATTATGTTCAGTTTTATTTGTATTACCTATATTATCCTGGTTTAGTTTTTATGAGGACATGGGGAATGGCACTGCCAGCACAGTGTCTTCTGTGGCTTTGTATCAGCACTGAACAGCCAAGGATGCTGGTAATTCAAGGGCTGAAGGTTTTTTAGCCTTTCTGACAGCTGTGTCTATAAATTTCCACCCCTGCATTTTAAAATCTTCTCTGGTGCTAATTGTACCCAAGAAATCCCACCGGGTAAAGGAAATCATCTCTGATTTTATTTACTGAAGGGGGCCTGTGACCACAAAGCAAAACCCTGTGCATCAAAGTGACAGGTCCAAATTGCTCTAATCTCCACACTGCCACACTCTGCTCTTGGCACTGGGCTGGCCACAGCCTGTCCCCCAGCAAAGGGACACACTGGATGTCATCCTGCCCTGGGCAGGACTGAGGAGGTGACTTATGCTGGCACCCTCAGGAGTCCTGGGTGTTTGGCATTAGAACAGTTGTAGCAACTTTCAGTTTTCCCCTGACTTGTAAAATGCCCAGTTTGGTGCGTGCTGATGTGTGGGCTGGGGTCCCTTTTCCCTGGGAGGGACAGAAACAGGACTGTTAGAAATTAGAGATGGATTTGCTCTTGCCAATTAGCCATGAGAACGAGCTGGGTTAAAACAGCTCTGTGGCAAACACCACGACATGGTCCGTGGCTGGGGGAACCTGCTCTGGCCTTCCCAGCTCAGGAGAAGGATGGGGGAGCTCCTGGGTGGTAGGTAAAGGTGATGTGTCACTGAAATGTTTCACTGGGACACAGGGAATGATGTTTTTGGAGCACTCCTACAGACCATGAGTCATGAGGAGATTGCCCAACGTGCCCTCAGGGTAGCAAGTTGCTCAAACAAGTTTGTCCAGGGAGGAGAACCAAACAATTCCAGGTGGAAAGGGGCAGAGCAGGAGAAGGATGTATCCCAAATTCACACCCCGAGAGGGGTTGAGGGGTGTCTGTGCCCATTTCACTCACTGGTCACCCTGGTCTCATGGTGGGAAAATGGGGCTCACAGCTCTGCAGACAAAAACTGCACAAAGTTGCTGCCAATTTATTTCCTTATGCTGGGCTGTCAACTGTGATTCAGGAGTTACTTCACAAGGGCTTGTGCCACCAGTGGCCTTGGGGACAGTGCCAGGCAGGAGTGGAGGGTCCCCACAGCACCAACACTCACGGACTTTGCTTCCAGTCTTGTTTTTCCCTCGTGGCACTGCCTAAAGTGCCCTGGCTCTGCAAACTGCAAAAATTTGTCCAGTGCTTCTGTTCACCATCCTTTGTCAGAGAAGAGGATTTCCTACTTCACAGTGAGGATGGAAAGACATGAGTAATTGGTAACTCTCAGGTGCTCTGCTTCATTGTAAGAGCAGTGTGAGTATGAGATTCAAACTAAAAAGTGCATTTTCTTCCATCTCAGTAGCACAAAGTAAACCACATCTGACTAGAGAATGTAGTCTAAAATCAGTGACAGCTAGGCATCAACAACAAAATAAAATACACGTATTTAATTAGCACAAAAGCATGAATTTATTTCCATTCACAAGCAAGAGATGCTGAGGTTGCACTCCTGCCTCAGTGGCTGCATTATCACTTTCCTCGTGCTCCCCTTGCCAAATCCCCCGAGGTCTGGGGGCAGCAGCATCTGCCATTTAACACAGTTAAGATGCTGTACAGGGGGAATTAAAAAAAAAAAAAAGGGAATTACAACTGTGCCAGCGGTAAAACTTTGAATAATTGTTTCCAGTTCTGTGCTGGAGTGATGGGATGGGCAGAGCAGGGCTCAGTCCCAGCGTGGGGAGCACTGGGAGGTCACAGCCTGGACCTCAGTGTGAGCAAGGGACTTACCTCAGTGGGAGATTCTGCAGCCAGCTCTGCTTCCCTTGCTCTGCTTCAACTTCAGGGATTATTTTCTTTTTCAACCCTATTAATACACATTTGAGTAGCATCACAACCCCAGAAAGAAGCTCTTTTGTTCACACACGCAGCAGCAGAGATGTGTAATTTGGGGAAATCCCGTCCCACGTTGTTTTCAATGAGATGTTCCTAAAAGCTGGGGGTTTTGTGCTGCTGGCAAACCTGTGATCAGAGCTGGTGGCAGCAGCTGCACACACAGGGACTGGGGTGCTTTTTAATTCAGCACAGGCATGTGATCATGAAGAAAACCCCTCTTTCCCAAAACTCTCCCAGGTCTTGTCCATGGCCACTTCATAAACATCTGTAACTCCCTTTGTACCTCTGCTGATGTGGTGGGGAAAGCAAAGCCCCTGTTGTGACCTTCTCCCTGTCCCAGTTTTTGTGTGGGAAGGAAAATCTCTGCTGTGCAGCTCTGATACAGATCTCAGGAGTTTCTCCTGTGCAGGATCGATAGCCCAGAGGAGTCGAGTGTCGAGTTATACCCTGACACTTGCACAAAACTCTTCAGGTCTGAGCTGCCCTAATCTCACTGCTGTCTTTCCATGGGCTTCTCCAGGGGCTGAGATTCCCATCCTGGCCCAAGGACTGGCACTGTCCCCACTCCTGCACCGAGCAGGTGTTGGTGTGACAAATGGGCACAGTGGTGGCACGTGCCTTGGGTCCAGCGTGCAGAGCTGGTTGGTAAATGGAGTGTTTTGTTAATGCAAAAGGACAGGGATGGATATTCGTTGCTTTCTGGCAGTTTGTCATTTTGCCTGTTTGTTATTGATGAAATATCAGGAAACTGAGGGAAAACAGAAGAGACACAAATGTTGGGAAAAACCTGAAGTCAGAGGGAAAACCTTACAGTGGCTGGAAGCAGAAATAGGTTGCATTTTCAAGCTGAAATGTTCCAGTAGATTTACCAATATCCAAATATTCCAGCAATGCTTCTTGGCCTCACCATGCTGCTGCCCCACACCACTCCTGAAAGAAAAACTTTTTCTGAAGGTCAAAACATTATTTCAGTATTTCAAAATGAGCTATTTTGACTTTTCTTTCACTTTCATTATGAAACCCACACATCTTTGGAGGGAGAACCCCCAAATCTAAATCTCATTCAGCCCCAAATTGAGAGCAGAGCAATATAACTTTAAACGGAGAGGAGAGTTATGTTTTGTTCCTGAAAGTTTTGCAACTTCTCTTTTCTGCCTTTTTCTTTCAGCAAATTTGCTTGCTTTTTGGGGATTGCAAGCAAACTAATAATAATGGAATGATTTTTCTCTGCAGTGGAAGTGGTGGGTTTGTGCATATTGGCCCATGAGTGGATAGAGCTTAGATAAAACGTGATGGTACTTTGCTGGGTGCTGAAGTCAAACATCATTATGATCATCTTAGGCCAGCTCTGGGGAGGGGATTCTTAATTCCCCAGGGAGGTTTTAATTTATGAACTCCTCCAAATTAGCAGGGAGGACACAATGACCACTGAGGAGGCAACACTCCTTTTACAGCAGTGGCACTCTGTGCTGCTAGAGGAGCAATAGCAGGAACACACAATTAATGAAACGTCTTACATTTCCTTATAGGATCCAAACGATTCATGTTGGATTCTTTTGCCCTTTTTACAGAGAGAGAGTTACAGCTTCTTTAAAAGATGCAGATCTACAACATCCTTTGGCTGGGGGAAAGTCCAGGGGAGAACAGAGTGCACTTGAATTGGTTTTGCTGTGAATGTGCAGAAAGCTTGGGCCATAAAGGGAATATTAATGCTTTGCTCTGTCTCTTTGCATGTTGCATTGCTCTGTGGTGCTGCCTAGCTCTCAGCATGCTAGTTCATTTACACATGCATTTCTAATAATCCTTGCTCTGTGCCTCTGCCTTTTCTCCATTTTTCTCCTTTTTTACCCCCAATCCCCACATTCTGGGCAGTTGCAGTAGGTTGGCTTGTCCAAAACCTGATAGACAAAACACCCCCATGTTCTCATCATCCTTAAACATGGCAAAGATTAAGGCTTTTCTTGGAGAAAAAGCTTCACTGTTCTGCTCTAAGTAGCATTTGAGTTTCACATCCCAAAAATGAGATTGTCTCCTCCTCCCTGAGAGCAAGGCTGGCAGAAGCTCTCTCTAAATAGACCTGACAGCAAACAGTTATTGTAATGCATTGCTCTTTTTGTTTTCACTGCTTCCCTACCCCTCACACCTGATGTAAATAGGATTTTGGGTGACACCTGGTGCCAGCCACCTCCATCCTGTGTACTCTTAGCCCTGTTTTCTGCCTGCAGCTCCAGGAGGGATGGGATGGCTGCATTGCTGTGCGACAGGTCTAACTGTATGGGCAGGGGGAAATTCAGATTCCCCAAAACCCAGATTATGAGGGATGAATGGGCTGCATGGGGCTGGTTTTACAGCACCCCAAACAAAATATTCATTGTGGCCAGGATTTTGTGCAGGTGTTCAGACACAGAGTTTTGTAAATGATAAGGAAATGTTGGAAAACCTCAGAAAATGTGGGGTTTTTTCATTGAATTCTAGTGTGGGGGAGCTGCTTTTCAGGCTGTTCTTGGGAAGAGTCACTTGGCATGGGTGGTGTGGAGCCACTGAGGCAAGCCAGGCTCAGCTGGACCTCTGGTTTGGGGTGATGGCAGATGTCACAAACAGTGACAAGGAAGCACTAAGTGCCCACATAAGTGATGTCTTCTCCTTTTGGGGCGTCCTGAGCCAACCCCAGGTCAGCTTTAATGCCCCAAAGCAGCTGGAGTTGAGGACCTGCTCTGATGTTTCTGCAAACACTCCAGAAGGGCCATCCAGAGTGATCTGTCCCAACACCTGCAGTGGGGCCACGAGTCCTGTGGGCATCACCCTCACAGGTGAGAGGCACAGCTCAGCCTGGAAGGGACCCTGCACACCCTCTGAGCAGCTTCATCTGCCACGGGCGTGTTTGTGACATCAAAGGCAGGAGCTGAGAGGTTTCTTCGAGCCTCGGCTTTGTTATTCATCTTCTCCAACGCTCATAAATTATCAACAAACAACCTCAGCTATCAAGTCGGTGAGGAGGACTGGGTAATTATGTTTGTGGTTCAAAATGAGGGTTGTCAATTTTAATTAGGGAAAGCTGAGGGCACAGGGAATTTTTAACGTTACTACCTGAACTCTCGAGTGCGGCGCGGAAAATAATTGTAAATGAAAAATTAATCAGGGCTTGGTTGGGAGTGCAAGGGATGCTCCTTTTCCTCCTATTTCATCATTTTGCTTTCTTTGAATCGAATTTGGTCTACTGATACAACTGTCAACAAGTTTAATTTTAATTACAATAAGGAAAAGGTATAGGCAGGTACCAAAGGGTGATTTCAAGGGGAATCAAATTTTTAAAGCCCAGCAAATATGAATACTTGAAGATATTTCTCAGGTATGAGTTGCAGAAGCAAATCCACTACCTGAATGGTGCTGCTCTCTGGGTTCTGGTATCAGCAAGGCAATCTTGAGATGGTGCCCATGGCCCTGCCCATCCCTGCAGGTTTTCCCTTTCCCTGAGGCTCTGCCCTGGTCCAGGCAGGCTTTGGGCTCTGCACCCTTCCCAGTGTGTTGAGGAAGCTTAAAAAAGGCAAAGTGAACTGAGTCATGACCCTCCACTGGTTTGTAAGAGGGGTGACGTGCTCTGTGCTCCTACAGCTCCATCCCTCCTCGGTGAGGTGGCACCAGAGCTTGTCCCCAGGGACACTGGAGGGGACAGGAGGTGCTGGGTGTTGCTGCACAGCAAGTGACTTCTCCCCTGGGTAGAACTGACTATCAGGGAGTGTCAGTCCCATAGTACCTGCTCCTCCTAAAATCAAGGGAGTTTCATCCTTTAATGTCACCAGCAGCCAGAGGGGCTGTCTGTGTGACTGCAGTACCTGAGGAGCAGACAAATGCCAGCCTATCATGGGGACAGTGGGTTAAGTTTTACTCAGCAGGCCAGCATCTTCTCCTAATTTATTTTCCTTCATTTAGACAGGGTTTTCTGTCTTGCACGTGATCCTGTGAATGTTTTTGATGTTGGTTATGCTGAATAACCAATTTGGTACTTTCCAAGGAATGGGGCTATTTATGTTGAGGAAAGCTGCAGCCAGGTGAGCAGCTGCTGTGCTCACACCACTGGACCTACAGCCAGCTCTTCAACTCTCTGATACTCCAGAGCTGGGAGGGAAAATGTGCACAGGAGAATTGCACTCCAGGGAGTCCCCACACTTGCGGTGGTTTCTGCAAATTGCAGCTGATTGCACTTCAAGCTTGGCTGTGATTATGGGCCAGGAGGTCAAAGTCTGGCAACAAAACCATTTGACCCCGAGATTTTGAGACAGAAGGAACTTGGGGACATGATTAACACGCAGTTACTTGGCTCCTGTTTATTATCCTTGCTCAATACAACCAAGCCAGTTCCTTGCATCAGAAGATCTGGCCCATTTATGGGTTTATTCTGTTGTGAACAGACGAGCTGTGGGATGCTGTCCTGTAAATTGTTTAGTGCCCTCAATTATTTCTCTCCAGGAGCCTTCTTTGTTCAGTTGCTTCCCAGGTGAGTGCCTGGCATCATCTGGAGGGCAGAAAGTACCATCATTCCTCTGCACCACAGCAGAGAGCTTGTGAAATGTCTGACTGCAAATGGGATAGAGGGTGGTAATTAAAGTGTGCTCTCAGAACACAGAAAGAGGTTGCAGACAAGTATTTATTGTCTCCTAGGTCTTCAACAGCCTGGTAAAACATCAGAGCACGTTTAAAACAACAGCTTAATTAAATGGTGCTCCAGTCTTAATAGTTCCTGGGAAAATAATTTCCTCTAAATCATGCATTTGGAAAGGGAAGGACAAGAACACACATAGTCAAAACCTTGCTCACCAAAAACACCCAAAAATGTGGTTGGGAGATAGAGCATTTGGCTGGGCCTCCTGAGAATGACCCTGGTTCTGCTGATGGCAGCTGCTGTGAGTCCCCCCCTGCTCCCAGGGTCTCCAGGGTTGGTTTGCAAAGAGCTGCATCAGCCAGCTGATATTGCCCCCAGCCCCACCTGGGCAGCACTGCCTGTGCCTAGAGGCTGTGGGATGAGTTTGTCTAAAACCAGGAATTATAGGGGCATAAGTGGCAAATGAATGAGGCTGAGCCTGCAGTAAAACAGGGAGCAGGGGGACATGGTGGCTTCCACTCCCAGGCTTGGGCTGGTGCCATCCTGTCCTTTTCCCATAGCCATGGCAGGCACAATCCTAAATGTGTTAAATCCCTGGGCAATCTCCTGCTCTGCTCAGGATTAGGGCCAAGGTGACAGAGGGGTAACATGGTTTCATCAGCTGGATTTTAAAAAAGCCAACGAGCCACACATTGAGCCTGGCTCGTTTCTATATGCCCAGAAATGCTTGTGCTTCTCTGAGGGCTGTTCACTGGGCTGCTCTGCAGAGCATCCTCTCTGAGCAGAGAGGGAAGGGGCTGGCCTTGGCTCCTGCACTCTGATGTGGTTTATTTTTGGAGTTTCAGGCAGGTGTGCCAGTGGGCTGCCTGCTCTGGAGCAGCCTCAATGTGCACGTGTGCCAGTCACCAGTGGTGGCCAGCTGTGAGCAGCCAGCAGGAGCCAGCTAGCCATGCCTTGGTGCAGTCACAGACGAGAAATTCCACTGCTGCCAGGCTGAACCACCAATAGCAGAGAGCAATCAGAGGGCCTTATTAACTGCAGAGCTTCCCTGGAATGTCCCTTCCTGGGCCCCTGGGAGACAGCAGACTTCCCTATGAGTTGGGCCCTCTGTTCCTCTAAGTCTCCTTTACAACTCCCCTTCTTTCCCTGTTAACAGAGGAGGTCTTGATGTGGTGACACCCCAGAAGGACCTTTGCCACCCTCCTCACTTGTCTGGCCCTCCAGTTCCTTTGAGGGCTTTTGGTGCTTGTTAGGAAGCCGCTCCCAAAGATGAGCGTAAAGAACCGCAAGCGCCTTCCTCCCTGTCTCTTTGCATTTGTGGGATCTGACCTACTTCTTGTTGTTTGTAACACAAGAGCCTGCCTTGTTTTCTGACCTGCAGTGAGCTGCTGCAGGAGTGCTGGGTGCCTGGGAGCCAGGGCAGCTCCAGGACAGCCCTGGTGTCTCACACCACAAGGAGCTTCTCCTCAGAGAAGCCCCCAGGGAAAGAAGGCAGTTTTATGGGAGGATGATGTTAGCTGCACGTGTGGTGACCAGGACATGTCCCCAGCCTGGCAGCTCTGCCCTGCCTCTCCTTGCACCTGATCTCAGAGCTGTCCCTCCTCCAGACAAAGCTGTCAGGGTTTGGGGTTTGCTGCCTTTCTGGTCCTAAAACCCTCAGCAACACATCCTGCAAATTTGTACTTTGTGTGGCCACAGCCTCTACTTGTTTCCGAAAGGACAGAGGTGTTTAAACCCCCTTGGGGTGGGGGACCTCTCCAGTCCCTGCCCAGCATCCCCTGATACTTGCACTGGAGAAGAGAAGGGGGATGGCTGTAGCCTCAGCACAGCTCTCTTGGTTTGCAGCACCAACATCCCCTGACCATGAATATTCCCTGTGCCAGTGGCTGCAGCAGTGCCCGGGGCAGATCAGCCTCTTTTTTGGGGGATATACATTTTGCTTTCCCCACTATCCCTTCACCAGCAATCCTGGGCTGCCACCTCCCTGGGGGAGAAGCAGATGATATGAGCCAGGGAACAGGCACACAGGATGCACTGAGGATTTTAGAACTGAGCTTGAACAGCAAGGGAACATTAATATATGCTCTTTCCCCTCGTAAATATTTCTTCAAAAGACACTGCAGCTATCTGGGATGCTCCTACACAACAGCAAGTCATAAATGATGGCTTTCTTCAAGCAGAGCAGACTGGAAGTTCAGTTAAACACATTAAATTAACTGTCAAAATAATCTTCCAGGAGTTGATGAGCCCAAAGATTAAATGGCATGTTATTTCTTCTCTCTGCTTTTTTTTATCTTAGAAAAAGGGATTTACAGTAGATTCCAAAATCCATATTTTAAATGAATTGCAAATAGTTTCTTGTAGACTTGGCCTATATGAAAAGATTATTACCCAAAACAACCCCTCTGTCAGGGGAATGTAGGTTAAAGAAAAACAGGAATGTAAATAAATGTAAGTCTTTACAGTGAATTCTACAAGGGGCATGTTTATTTTATCTTGAATCTCCAAACCTGGCTTCCTAGGCAATTGAAGGGCCCGGTTTTTTATTGCAAAACATACCAGCATTTTTTTGTGTGTGATCCGTAAATATTTGGGCTGAAACTGTTTAAACATAAGCTTTCAATAATCTTTGTTTTGCCTTTTTTTTCCCCCCTGTTCTCTGGCTGAGTCTCGATTTGAATTTCCACAGACCTAAAAATACATGATTTTATTTGAAGACCTACGAGATCTTGTTCATTTTGCTTTTTAGGTATTACCAGGAAAATCTAATTCCTCTTTGGTTGATGTTCAGCATCACGTAGTTAAACAGCATCACAGGATGTGCAGCCAGGAGTTAGTTATTATTCTTAACCACACTCGTCAGGTACCCGAGCCCGGCGCCGACATCGCGCATCCACCACCCATTAAATTGCATTGCCCTTATGAAACCTCCTGCCACGGGTTGGGAGCAAAAATGGTAACAAATAGATGCAAAAAGGTGATAAAAGACAGCAATGGCAGGGGATATGAGGAGTCATAGGGCAGAGGGAGAGATTGGTGGCAGTCAGTCCTGATTTTCAGGATAACAGCTTGACTCGCAGGCTCTGCTCCCTGCATTGCTCCTCTGTGAACACTGACGGGGGGGATGGTGTGTGCCTGAGCCCTGCCTTCAGCCTAGCTGTGAGACTTATCCATGTGCTTAGCTGGGGCTCAGAATTTCATCTTCCCTTCTAGGATGTTTCATAGGCAACAGCAGTGATTCCTTTAATTTATTGAAAGACCTGTAGGGTAAATAAGCAGGGAGAGGAAAAGGAAGCCAAAGCTTCTGAAGGATTTCCCCATTTACCGTGTTCCTGGATGTTCATGTCCAAGTTAAAAAGTAACATTAATTACAGGCATCTAGAAAGAGCCATAATCATCTGTCATTCATGGTGACAGGATGACATCTCCTGTTTGGATTGTTCAGCATTACCATTCGCAAGCTCAAGAGCTCAGGCTGTGATGGTAACTATTTCTGACAAGCTCAGGAGATGAGTTTGACATTTTTGGATGTATGTGTGTGCAGGGGAGGTCTCATGGCAGCACAGGTATGTGGTAGGGCCTTCCACAGAAAAAGGGCTGTACCACCCAGTGACATTAAACTCCTTTAAAGTCCCAGAATATGAAGTGGGATAAGTTGCCAAACTGTGGCAACTCAGTCGTGTGTCTTACTCTTCCTAAATCTCTGTTTTAACCTGGGAGCACATGGGAAAACTAAGGCTGCCCTTTCCATGGACCACAGTCACAGGCTGCCCACTGACTCAGTAACAAGGCCAGAAGGGATCTCCTCAGAGCTCAGCTTCATCCTTTGCTTCTGGAAGCCTTGTGGATTTTCTTGCTTGCAGGATGAGTTGCAGTCAGAAATGCCTGTTTGGAAAAATAAACAAAAACTAGTAGCTGTTAAGAGCTGGTCTGTTTATCCTCTACATCTACAGTGTTGTGATTGCAACTGTCACCAAAATCTTGCTTGCAAGTGCCTAAATTGAGTAAATTGGACCGGAGGGCAGAAGGGGCAGGAGTGCCAGACCCCAATAATGGGTTCAGCATGCAGAGACTCACCAGTTCAGGACTGGTGAGCACCCACGTGCAGATGAGCAGATGGCCAGGAGTGCATCTCTGTGCAAAGCAGGGCGTCAGAATGGCAGATCTTTTTTTGTCTGGGTGGCTTTTTTTCCCTCCTGTCAGTTATCAATCTCTTGGAGAGCTGACATGTCTCATATCCTCCCTGGCTCTGGCTTCTCTGTGTGTGTGCTTAAAGTAGGGCTGCTGGCTCCTGCTCAGCTCAGAGCTGTGTAGGATTCAGGAGCCCCTGCCTGCCTTGCTGCCTGCCCCACAAAATGTTCCTGTGTGTCCCTGCCCTCCATGTGCTGCTGTGGCTCATCCCTGCAGCACTGCAGGTGCTTCAAAGCCTGGGGTTGGCCACACAGCTCAAGTGTGAGAGGGATGCAGCATCTTTGTCACTCTTGATTAATAATGTGCCGTGAGAGACAAGAACCACTCACCTGTAAAATTCACTAATGATGCATTATATTAATAACAGCAGAGATGAAGAATAAAGAAGAAAGCGAAGGAAAGAATCCCCATCCAAGCCCAAATCCAAGTTAAATAACATAAGGAGGATCTCCTGTGATCGTCTCACTATGGAATAGATCAATAACATCTGAGTGAGGCCAGGAGAGTGGCTCTGAGCCCAGAGCTCTGCAGCATTTGCAGACCTTATCGTGGTTTACAACATAAATGTTTTCCCTGTACATCACAAGGTTCCCTGGCTGGTTAATGTACAGCAGTTGTAGAAAGAAATATTTTGCTAATTTTTTCTTGCTAGAGGATAGATCAAGCAGTAATTCTTCACTGCCACATGGAAGGAATATGCAAAGCCAGTGTTTCTAATGGTCAGACTTACATTAGACACTGTGAATATGGATAGAAAAGGAACTTTGTGCTCATTCTGCCTTTGGGTGGATGCTCGACACTACAAACTTTGGTGTGCAAAGTAATTTTTTATACTTATGGATTAAAGTGTATAACCTGGACTCTCTGAGGAAGTCTGTAAGAATCTCTGCTGGGTCTTGATTGGGGATTTCTAACTAACGTGACGAATGCCTTTGTTTGCTGTGTTTATTTTTCTCCCCCAACTGAACCAGTCTCGCAGTGTTTATTGTGCAGTTCATTATTTATCCCGCAGCATTCAGCTGCCCTCATCGGATCAGCTCCCTCTGTGCAAACACACAGTGGGAAAGTCCCCTCTCTAAAGAGCTTTAGCCATCGGTGCTAATTAGAAGACAAAGGTGCCTGCTGCTCTCCAGGACTTTGTTCTCCCTCACAATAGCAGGCAGTTCGTTTTCCATGGTGTCCCAGGAGGCGGTGGGATTGTCCCTCCCAGGGGTCTCTTGCCAAGAGTCACCACCCCGAGGGTGCAGGTTCAGAGCTGGCAGTGGAGGATTTGTCCATTCTGGGAACAGATGAGGATTTGCAACGTGCTCCTTGCCTGTGAGATGCTGGAGTTTTAGCATTCTTTGGGGGTTTTTTAACATGAAATAAATATCTCAGCCATGGGAAGTTGTCATTCAAATGCCTTTATGTTAAGCAACCAAAGAAGCCTGGCTTTTCCTCACAGGAATTTGGCAGGAGGTGAGGCCGTGGTAGCATCCTCCAGACACACTGCCTTCACTTCAAGGACTCAAAAGGACTTGAGCTGCAACTTCTTCTTCCATCTTTCTTTATCTTTGACATTTTCAGTGTCTGTTTGGGAAGATATGAAGGAATGGTTTCCCACGTTTCTGATTATTACACAAGGGGAGCGTGGTGTACAATGGAAGTTAAAATGATTTATAAAGTAGAACACTCCAAAGGATACACAACACAGGGAATGAGAGAACTGCTGGAACACAATCTTTTGGCAGTGCATGAAAGCCCAATAATGATCTTGGAAATGTATTGATTCAGGGATTAGCAGGAAAGGCATCCAGCTAGGATGCTTTGTTCTGTTTTGGGTGGCATCACTAGAGACCTTGAGGAAGGTCAGTAGATCACACTGACTCTCCGTCATTCCAGCTGGAAGTTGGGCAAGAAGCAAAGACCTCACAGAAGACCAGATGCTGTATCCACACTCCCTGTTCCAGGGTAAATAAAGGAAGAAAATGCTTTTCATTTGTTTGAGCAGCTGTTGTTGTCCAGTGAAGCTCCCACTCCATCATTTTCAAATGCAAGTTGGCTAAGTAACTGTACATATTTCAAATGACAAGTAAAGATAAAGAATAGTTAAAATACATAATTCCATTGCCATTGAAAGGGTATGAACCATGCTTTGACAGTGCAGTTAGAAGGGTTGCAAGTGTAGAGACAGAGAAGGCCAGTTGTGCTAGCCAGGCACTTCTCTTGACTGCATTACACAAAGCTTTTTGAGAGGGGCCAGAAAAGTAACACATGAAACAAGACCTGGAGGATCTGAAGCAATTTCAGGTTTAAAGTACAGCTGCCATGTCATTTGCTTCCCCATCTCCCTCTCAGCTGTTTCTGCAGTGGGGGCCATTAGCTGTGGCCAGAAATGCAGACTTGGCAGTGTAGATAGGATGCAAAGAACACTCTATACCTTCGAGGGAGATAAAGCCATGTCAAGCTAGAGGCAGAAAGCTGACACTTTGCAGTGCAGCTCCCTCTGAGCCCTGCAGAGCCTCGTGGTGTGGGATGGGAGATGTTGGGACCAGAGGAGATCCAACCCAATGTGTCAGCAGCCCTGCATTCACACCGTGCTCTGGCTCCTCCACCTCGTGCACCAGGGGCTGCCTGCCTGTCCCCTGCTGGGGTCACTGCCCACGGCACCACGGCCACCAGTCCTGTGCTCCCAGTGCTGCCCACCTGGTGACACACTGGTGGGGACACCTCTGCCTCTGGAAGGATTCAGCCACAGATTTTGGGCAGTTTTCATGATGCACAAGTCTGACTGCAAACTGTACAGCTCCTTAATTAATGACTTGCTGGCTTCGTTCCCAACTCACGGCTTCTCCATTTTGACTATTCCAGTCACATACGCTCTCGAAGCAGCTTTGGCTTTTACAAATGCAACCCAACAGATGAATAAATAACAATAAGCTCCGGCTGAAATGCATTCAGGAAATGTTTGATAGGAACTAATTTATTTTACTTTATTATTTAGCAAGCCAACATATAAAATTACCTATCACAACAGCAGATGAACTGAGGCACTCACTTCCTATTAGCTTTTGGTTGCTGTTACTGAAAGGTTCAAGTATAATTTTTGAGAGGGGCTTACGTAAGAAAGAAAGAGGTTTTTTAAAAAGGCAAGATATTTTCAGGGTTTCCTGACATGAAAGTATACTGAAATAGCCCTGCATCATCAAGCCTTTAGAGTATCTAAGCTGCACCTTGAAAAGCTTACATCCTAGATTGGTTTTAAGGAAGACATCACTGAAAATCCTGACATAAAGATTACAGCTGACACCACCTGTCCTCAGGCACTGTCAAACTTCCCACTACGTGGGTGAAGTGTTCCCAGGGGATGGTTGTGCCCCCCAGGAATGGAGCATCAGCTCAGATCTCCTTGCCCTCAGCTCTGGAAGCAGAGCCCATTGCACTGATTCATCTCCTCCGACATGAAAATGGACCAGCACACATGGGAAGATCAAAACCCCAAATCAAACACTGCAAAAGCAAAATATTTCTTGCACAGACAGCCCTTTGCTTGGGAGGATAATGCAGTGTGCCCAGGTCCCTGCTGGCTGTGCTGTCCTGGAAGGGCAGTCCTGGTGTTTCAGGCAGTTTCTGGGCTTCTCCCTCCTGCCACAGGCTGCAGCATCACGTTCAGGTTTGTCCAACAGAAGAGCTCACCACAAGGCTATGGGTTCAAACTCATCACAAGCATGTGGGTAATCCTAGAAAGTGGGAAGACTAAAATGAATCTCAAGTAGTTTGGCTGCTCATGCACCACACTGACTCTGCTTTGACAACACCATGTGGACAGACTCCCTGGAGTCAAAGGAAACCAGAGAGGGCAGCAGAAAGAGCAGCCAAATACATTCCCCTGGCTGTAAATAGCCACTACTACATAAAACACTTTGGTGGATTCAGTGCTTTTGCATTCCTGAAAAATACAGTTTGGATGGTAAGGGTGAAAACCAGAAGAACAGTGAACTTGCTGGCTCTGGATTCCCAACAAGTCCAGGAAATGAAAGCAAACCTTCAGTAATTCCAACTGCAGTGGAATTTTCATCTTTAGACATTTGCTGTTGTATTCTGTTCTCTCTGTCAGACCAAAGAAATAGCTTGAAATACTTAGGCCCCAGCCCTGAAAATGAGGACCAGTTAAAGGTCTCACAGTACCTGAGTAAATGTGTGAGTATTTTCAAGAGCAGAAATCTGGTCATACCCTCTGAAAAATCTTGTTTTGTTAAAACAAACAAAAACTGAGAATGAGTAACTCTGAAAATTTTATGGTGGGTCCAGATAGCAAAAAAAAAAGAAAAAATGGAAATCTGTCTATCCCATACCAGGAGACTATGAAAGCTGAGTGTGTCACATGCTTGAGCTGTTTTATTTGTACAGTCATTTATTCAGCAGTCATCCTGGTAGTTTTTCTACCCCTTCAACTTTGTGAAATTGTAGAATATGACACAGTTCCTTTACAAAGCTTTGTGTGGCTATATGGAAATTAAACTTGTCATTACTTAAAAGAGCCACAATATGCAAGGAATTTGTTGGTACGTTTAAGAACTGGAATGATGTTCAATTTTAGACCATTTAGCAATTATTTCATCAGGAGATGTGTCTAAAAAGTCTGAAGTCTAAGGGTTTGGCAAGTGAAAACAGATATACAATTCTTGGGGAGAAAATAAATGAAGAAGAAATCAAAAGCTTAGTAAAAGAATTCCATAATGATGTATTTTAGAAGGCATTTAAATGGGTAAGACTGGCCAACGTGTAAAAAAGAGAGTGCTCAGATATTGACAGGTCACTTTGGAGACAGGGAAGGTTAAGTGACTTTGAGCACTAACAATGTCCCCAGGGTTCCATGGGATAAAAAGAAGAGAGAAACATATCCCAAGTAAACAGAATATTGAATGTAATAGAAAGAACTACCACCAATTAATTTTTGGGGCTAATGGTAATGTAGAGCAATACATATGTCCAGGGGAACCTGTGGAAGAGAAGAATGCCTGGCATGGAAGGGCAGTGGGGAAGAAATTCTCCTCCTGTTGCCATCAAATGCTGGTCCATCTCTCCATGTCATTCCTACCTCCCAAAGACACAAATGCCAAGCTGTGCCTGGCTGTCAAACTGCCTGAGTAACCAAGCAACTCCAAATAGATACATATATATTATATGTCTTCCTCTCCCTCCCATATATAAATATAGGCAACAGTGTTCTGATATAGCAAGCTCAGATTCCTAAACCGCTTTCCCATTTCTGTGATTCGCTCCCTGAATAAAAGATGGCTTTTTTTTTTCTCTTGTCAGTGACCAAAAACCACTTTGTGACCTTTTGTGAATAACTTTCTCTGTATCTTAGTCCTGGTCCTTCACATCCTGAGCACCACACAAGCCCTTCTTGCTGCCAGAGCAAAGCCAGGCTGGACTGGGGTGGCTGTCTCTGCTCTGCTGCACGGCGGATGCACTTGCAATGATAATTCTCAAGACTGTGCTTTGAGGAATTAGTTAAACCTCCAGCTCTACCTAGAGCAGAGGAGTTTGTGGGGGTGGGGGTGCTGCATGAGAAGTAGGCAGCACGAGACAAATATAGAAGCTGCCAAGAGAAGCTTATTTCAAGCATGTCCCCCCAAACCCACCAGTCTATTATTCCAGCCATAAATTTGTCCTTCGGTGTTTGTTTTTCTTGTCTTAGAGTCTGAAAGGCCTATTTCTAACATTGTGAAGCCTCAGCTGTCATATCTGCTTTCCTCTTATTGCAAGCTACACGCTGAAGCGCCGTGCCCTTTCATATCAAATACATCATTAAATCAGAGCCGTTTTCCCATTAGAAAGAAGCTCTGGGTGCAGCTATTCAAGCATTTTCTTATCAGCCAAGCCAATCTAAGAGGGTCCCACCTTCCTGACCTGTGTCTGCCCACATGGACAGATTCCATCCCTTCATGGGGCAGAGAGGGGGAAAGGGGAGGGGCTGCCCCAGGAATATGATCCATGTGGATTAAAAGCAGCGCTCTGAAAACAGATGCCTCAGCATATCCGAGCGGGGCATCGACCCCCAGCACGGAGACAGGGAATGTGTCCTTGTAATCACATCCTCACACGCAGCTAAAGGCTCTTTCTGCTGCTTACAGGCACTTCCCAAAGCCAAGCCTGCAAAGCAGTGAAAAACCTGACCTGAAACCTTTATATACTTCTCCAGCAGCCAGCTAGAGATCAGAACCATTTATTTATCTTTAATGGCACTCTCTTTAGGCATTTCCCCAAACAAAATTAACACCCTCAAATCCCCAAATCAATTCAGCTTCCGCATTTTGCTATGATTAAGTAACACGCTGTTATTTATTTAATCCTCTTTGGAAACAGCAGAGCTGCTGTGAAAAGAAGAGCCATGTTTATTTGCAGGCATTTCAAACTCATTACACTCCTGCACTCAGAGATACATATGCAGATTTACATCCTCGGTACGGAGAAAGCCATTTAGTGAAACAAAACACGAGCACCTAAAATACAAATCAGGGTGAGCCTTCAAAGCTGAGCCACAGTCTCGCATCCTCCTTGCAAACACAAGGCTCCCAAAAGACTACAGCACCCAGCATGCACCAAAGGCCATGGCATTTCTGGACCCAGGGTGACAGCTTGCATGAAGAAGCAATTAACCTGCCTTAGCAAAACAGGAGGGAGTGGGAAGAACCGTGGCCCCAGCTGTTCCATATTCCTGAATATTCCGTGCAGCTCCCAGCTTGCAAGATTACCCTACACTCCAAGCTAGGGAAAATTTGCAATCTGTTTGACGTGCTGGTTGTTGGGAGGAAAATGGTCCCTAAAAATGACTTTTGGAGGGCTCAGTGAATGCTGTGATACCACAGGAAGATACTTACATGCGAAAGAGCACCTCTGTGGACAAATGGGAGTGGGGTGTGTTTGCTTTGGAGAAAATGCTTTAAGTGAAACTTGCAAAGGAGCAGAACAAAAGCTCAAACGTATCACAATGAGTATTGGCACCAGGAGTGCCCTAATGAGCTGTTCCACCTAATGAATAAACCCGTGTTCAGTGTTTTGGGGACAATGCCAACAAGCTGCAGCTCTGTGACACGCGTGCTGACCCCCCCAAGAGGGGTTTTGTGCTGCTGCCTTCAGACAGCGTGGCTGGCAAGCTCATGGTTGGCAAGCCTTGCCAAGCAGCTGCCACCACAGGGCACAGCGAGTGTCCCGGCAGGGAAGTGGGCATCCTTCCCAAACTGCCTGCTGGAGTTGGGTACCATGGACGTGTGTAGGGAAGCTCAGCTTTCTGCAAACCTGAGACTTTGGGAAGAGAAACAGCCTGGCCAGTGCTTGCCACCTCAGCAAAGGTCAAGGGCTGGGTTCATTAGGTTTGCACTGCCAGTTGCATCTGTGACGTTGGGCAGCAGCACCAAACCCACTGTCTTTGCTGAGCCTCTCTGTCTGCAAGCCCAGCAGGGACACAACTGGCTTTTGCTGGAGGGGAGGTCAGGCAGGAGCCCAAGGTGAGACAGGGACTAAAACCTCCTCGCCAGGGTGAGGTGGGAGAAAGGGGGTAGGGGAGCATGCTGGGTTTTGGTACCTTCATGCCCTTTGGAACTGTCCAGCAGAGTGGTGGACCAGCAGTGTCTTCACAGACTCGAAGTCTTCCAGCACCTCCAGCTTCTCATGCCAGGCTCAGTCCAAACCTCAGTGTGCATCTATGTGGGGAAGCCAGGCTGTCTCCACGTGTGCCCTGAGCACAGTGATCTCAACCATCTTCACACCATTTCTCTTCTTTTCCCTGGGGTGAAGATGCTGGCAGAGAGGTCAGTTAACTGCAGACAATAAATCCTCTTTATTCTCACATGTGATTCTGCAAAATCTTAAAAATAGAAGTACCCATTTGTGTTTTCTCTAGTCCTGTCAGAGTTAAGGCCTTGGGTGTATATTTGTACAAGATGTACATCTATAAAAATCTCCACTTCCTCTTCTCCCCCACACACATATGAAGGCACTGCAGTACTTGAGATTTTTCAGTTGCCTGGGAAAAAAAATGCTCTGAAGAATGATCAAAGGTTAATGAAAAGTTCAGCCAAGGAGCAGACCCCAGCAGAGATAGCAGTTCTTTAAAGCTTTCAAACAGCTGACAAGAAACCATCAACAAGTATTTGTGGTCAGGGATAAAGAGAAACATCTTTTTGAACATATCCAAGCATGAAACCTCCACGGTAGTTACCTTATAATATTATCCCTACATGTCAAACCATGTCATTTTTATAAAGAAGACTGATTTATATATGACAGCAGCAACTTTTTACAGCCCTCGGGGGCTGTGACTTCAATAGCTGAGATCCGAGGAGCAGCACTGTAGTCTACGACTCCCATAACAAATGGCAGTGGGAGGAAGAGGATTGTTGCTTTCTCAATCCTGGTACCAGACTTTAATAAGTATTGCCTGTGAGTGCAGTCAATTTGCTTTCAGGCCTCAATGAAAATGGTGTTTTGTTTTTTTCCTTTTCCCTGGGTTTCTCATGTTTTAAAATAGAACTGTCTTGAAAGTAAGTTTTTCCTTAGATGCCTGGGAAATTTTTAAGGATATTTATTTATGTTTTGCAAATGTTCATGTTATAAAATAAATGCACTTGGGTTGTTTGTGTTGCTAGAGCACCGGGAGCTGTGCTCACATGCAAACATGGTCAGCTGTCCTTCAAAGAAGACAACCAGGATTGCTGGAATGGTTTATCTGGATCAGAGCCTGCTCCTGCCTGAGGGTCTAAAGACCTCAGGAGAGGCAGCAGTGAGAGCAGCCAGCCAAGTGGGGCCAACCAGCAGGTGCCTCAACGATCCCAACAGCAAGTGATGAGAAAAAAACATCATCATCTCACATGGGCTCTGCTTTGTGTCGTAACACCAGTGAGCAGAGGGTGGGGGCTCTTCAGGGGGGATGGTCTGGAAGAACTGCTGCTGGAAGAGATTGATTCACATTCTCTGGGCTTAATTATATGGTGGATGTTGATGGACTGGACAGAGACCTTAACATCTGTAAGGTATTTGCAATGGTCTTTATCATCATAGCTATTCTGTTATTGATCCAAGGGGTAGCCAAGACACTCGGATCCTACTGATTAATTTAGATATGTTAATGGGGTATGTGTTCTAACCAGGGTTTGATACACCAGAGCATTTTTGATCTGGACCTTATTTTTATTTTCCTGTCGCCATGGTGCTGTATATGTAAACATGCCTTCTTTAAAAATATCAAATATGAAAGCAGATTTAAAGCATTTTAGAACCTAAGCGCTGGGATCAGAAAAAAACAAGTGTGGTGTTTTGACATGAGCTGAAAATATATCCAAAGGCTCCTTTCCAGCATGCTGACAAAATATATAAATTAGCCTGGCAAAGGTCTGGCTCCCACCAGAGCTCCCAGCTCCGTGCAGAGCCTGATCCAGCAGAGCAGCCAAAGCCAGGGAATCGTGGTGGGTCATCCCTTTTCCAGCAAACATTGTACCTGTGGCCATGGCAATGAGGAGCACAGGGGAGGGACAGCTCCCTGCCTCTAAATTCAGGGATAAATTAGCACTGCTCTCTGCCTCCCTGGCCTTGGCTATTCTATCAGTGGGAGAAGAGCAAGGAAAGACAGCCTTTTCTATGGAGGAGCCCTGAGCATCACCTCTCGTGTGTGCTGTGCCACCACTTTCCTGGGTTTGCTCCTCATCATGTTTGGCCTCCCCACTCACCCTTTTAATTTCAGAGCTGTGACCATTAGTGCAAATGGGCTGCTGGAGGCATGAAGTGTCCTTAAATAGCTTTGAAAACAAAAAAAGAGCAAATTTATTTAGTGATGTTTCTTATTGCTGATGGATAAAGTTCACCCTCAGGCTTGAAAAGATGCAGACTTTAAATCACCTTGTAAAGAGAAGGATTTTCTCTTGGGACACAACAATAGCATGAAAAACATCTTAAAATAAACAGGCCATTTTTATTGAGTTAGATATTTATTTAGGTGCTGAAATCTAGTTCCTAATTTTACCACCATTGAGAACCCTGGCCCTGATAACACCAAAGTCACAGAAGCACCATAAGAAGGAAGTTAACATTAGGAGTGTAAGTCCTTTTAAAGCATTGCAATTTCTGTGATTTGCACTTCTAATTCCTACAGATGCTCTGGAAAAGCCACTTAAAGTGTTTTTCAAGCATGCTAGGAGTGCAGGAGGGAAGTTCCAATTCAAAGCATTAATATTATTGCTTAGCTATTGTATTTAAAGTACAAAGGGGCCATGTGACCTTTAAATGTCACTTGAAAAAAAAAGAAATCTTCCCCTGGAGGGATCAGCTTGTTTCTTCCAGGAATTCTCTGCTCCCAGGCAGATCCGTGGCATTGAAGGGATTCTCATTCACGTCTTGTCTGTTCTTATAAAGACTGAAGGAAAATCTCCCCAAGGAATGTTTGTGGCTTGAGCACTGCTGGTGATAAAGCACCAAAGATCAAACTACTATTGGAAATCAGATCAGCTGCTGGGGCT
The DNA here is from genome assembly GCA_035583185.1 of Anabacerthia variegaticeps. Taxonomy (NCBI): domain Eukaryota; kingdom Metazoa; phylum Chordata; class Aves; order Passeriformes; family Furnariidae; genus Anabacerthia; species Anabacerthia variegaticeps. The sequence continues at coordinate 10,556,922 of JAWWEW010000028.1, read as the reverse complement.
CACTTTTAGCTCTCCCAATTGCCCCCCAGGACACACACAGACCCCACAAGGGTCACCTTTGCCTACAGAGCAAACCCCCCCTCTCCACGTCACTGGGTCTAAAGAGGGGTCATGTTTTGCTTCATAGAGGTGATAATCGGGTAAATTATTTATTTCAGGTGTAAGCAGTCCCTCAGCTGGGTCCCTCCACCTGCCCCCAGGAGCTGATGGGGCAGTGGGGATGTCTTTTAGCTGCTGAGGAATCCTTGCCAGATGTGGGCACTGCCCCCCACCCTGCAACACCCCCCTCCCAGCAGCTTTGTAGCCCTGCTCTAGGGAGACAGCAGTTCAGGGGGTGTAGCTGCTCTAATGTGTATCTGAGGAGGATTTTTTTTCCCCCTTTTTGCTGCAGTTGGAATTTTGTGAAGCTCTCCTTCAGCACGTGTGGCTCCTCAGTTACAGGGAAGCAACAGTTCCTGGGCCAGTTTGGTGCTCAGTGCTTTCCCTTAATGTTTTGCTTCTGTGGGTTTTGAAGTGGATGAGATCAAGTGGGTTGTTTTCTCATACTTTGCTCCCAGGCTCCTCTGGGTTCCTTGTGACCATCTGCCAGGGAAGCAGGTCTTTGTCCCAGAAAAGGCAAAGGTGGTCTGAGCTTCCCCTCTTCTTTTATGGGCTGCTAAAAAATATGAGGCTTGTCTGTTTATTTATTGATGTGATTGCTTATCACCCTCTGTAAAACTGACCACAGTGGCTGTCTGTGGCTTGTTTAGGCATATATATCTCTCTATAAAAAGTTTACTGACATAAAGTCAAGTTAATTCATATATTGCTGGCATTTTTCTGTTATGCTTCTACTTGTGTTTTGCCCACAATCTTCGTGTTTGAAGTTTGTTACCTTGCCTGTGAAATAACTCTGCTTGGGAAGAGGGTGACCTTATAAAAGTTCTTAGCAGCTCTTGGTGGACAGGCACCTCGTGGTTTTCAGAAGAACTCAACTGTACTGAGAGCTCAGAAAATAAAAGAAGCTGAGCAGATGATGGAAGGTGTTTGATCCAGAGGAAGGGAAAGTACTTGACCTTTTGTGCCTTCTGCATCCTCCTGGCACTGTGAGCTGTCTCTCTCTGCAGTGGGCTACGTGAGGCACTTAGGAAGGACCTGTTTTGCACCTGAAATAAGAAAGGGGGTTTTTGTAGCCTCTTTCCCAATACTCTGAACTTCTAAGCTGTTCAGGTCTTCCTTTTATTTATGACAGTTTTCTCTTTCATAGTAGTTTGTGGTGGTTCATGCTGGTATAAGAATAGATAACTTACAAGGCCAGGACTCTGGGGAGAAAAAAAGATTTGGAGAAGTAAACCTTTCCTAGGTTTATTGTGACTCAGTAAGTCTCTTGGGTGGGGGGGGGGGGTGTAATTAGCAGGGCAGTATTGCTTGATCTTTAGTAACTAATGATCATCAGGTGATTTCAATATTTGCTGTAACTCCCCTTGACTGGCTTAGGACCTCTGGTTCACAGCAGAGCTTCTTCAAGCTCCAAAACGAAGGACTTGATGTCTCACTGCATAGAAATTCCTTTTTTCCCAGTGTGTCTCACTTCACTCTCCAGGTGTATGGCAGCCAGGTGGGCTGCTCTGGGCTCTGTGCCTTGTAAACTGAGGATTCCTGGAAGGGTAGAGGATTGTCACTTGATTAATTTCAAGGAAATAATTTCAGAAAGCAAAAAATTGAAGTCTTTGCCTAGAACTCCAAAGTTTCTTGTTTTGATGCTGGAAATGGACCTCACATGAGAACATTCAGTCAGTTCCTCTACTTAGGACACCAGAAATCTATTTTTGAGGAACAAAGCAATGGGTGAAAAGCACCAAAAGTATTGACTGGGAGAGCATAAGTAATTCATCAGAATCAGGTACTTTGTGAGAATTCAGGGCTTCAGTCAGAGATAAGAATGTTAAAATCCCAGCTGTCTGGCAAGGACTGTGGAGGAGATCCAAAAAGTTTATCTCTTAAAACACATGCCTTCTATGTTATAATCCAGAGCCCCATTTTGTCGTCTTCAAAGTCAAAGGCAAGGCAAAGGTACCTGGAGGAACAAAGAGGAGATAATTCTTTAGCAGGTAGTGAGAGTCTGATCTGCTGCAATAGCAGGGATCAGGGACTGGGTCTATTCCTATTCTCACTGACCTATTCTGACTCTGGGAAACTCACTCAGGCTGCTTGAAATCCCCATTTATAGGAGAAGAGAAATACTCCTTCACCTTCACAGTGTAGCAAATCCAACAGCCCTTATCTAAGGGATTTCTTTCAATACCATGATGCTTCTTATCCTCTTTCCCCTCAGCTGTAGCTGCTCAGGCTATTGCCAGGTTTATGGGGGGGTGGGTCATTCTTTCTCCCCTTTTCCTTCTTAGTGTCCTTACCCAAGAGAGGAAAACACTGCCTGAAGGGGAGGAATTTCTTTGCTGTGTGCAACGTGCCTGGTCCAGAAGAAGCTCTCTTAGCTGACTCAGCTTCAGCAGCACTGAAATGAAATTAGCAGGTGTTAAGCCTGTTTTGAAATGCAGCATCACTGTGATCTGATTAATAACAACCTAACTCTTTTAAGCTGCCTCTTTGGCCTTCCATGATTAAAATTTTGCCAATACATCATGTCGTTCCCTTGGTTCTTCTTGATGCCAAAATGAAATTGTCTTTATTGCATTAGTCTCAGGAGCTGGAGGAGCCTTGTTATTGAAGGCATTCAGATAGCTCTGGTCTTGTCCCTGCAAGGAGCACAGAGTGTGCTGTTCCTTATGGAGCTCCTCCCTGGGTACCAGAGAGGGCTGGCTCACACCCAGGGATGTGCAGAGCTTTACCCATGGCAGTATCTGACCACTGCTACGAGTGATTTTATCTGGGTTCTTTGGGTTGAGGCTTCAGATTTAAAGCCCTGGCCTGATAAAACTGGAACCCCGTTTGGAAATCATGTGCTTTGCTTGACTCTTGTGCCTTCTGGCTCTCAGAATGCTCTGGGGGTACAGAGGTACCCATATTTTCTGCCCGCTACTGGTGGAAAATGGCAAACAGCACTGCATTTTTATTTTTTAATAATTAGATAGGAAGGCACCCCCCTCTCATTCTTCCCTCCTTTAGTCTGTGTGATGTGAACCTCTGTCCATTTCTTTGCTGCAGATGCTGTTGGTAAAACAGCTTCTGAGGAAACAGTGTAATGAGTTGGGACACCAGCCCCTGCCTCAGAAGGCACGAATGCTGTCACTCCTCTTGTAACCTTCGCCTTCCTGGGCTCCTGTTTTCTGTCCTAATTTATTTATTTAGTCTATGAGCTTTTAGGGCAGGGTATGCCTTGCTTCTTCCATGCTGCATTCATAAGAGCCCTGATCTTTTGATAATGCAGCAATAAATCCCTTGGAGAGTTTCCTGACTTGACAATTGTGTGCTGAGTCCCATCTTCAGACATTCAGGAACCCAACAGGTTTAAGTGTTTCACAGGTAACCAGCAAGGTGAGAATTAAAACCAGGTCAGCCTTTTGGAAGTGGGTGTTTTGGTACTCTGTCATTCAGCAATTCACCCTGGGACCTAGATAACCAAATTTTCAATCTCTAATGAACTGATGTCTTTGATAATCTGCCTGCTGGTTTTGATGACTGAGGGCTGACTCTCAAGGTGCTGTTCTTACTTGACTTCTGAGATTTATGCCACTATCTGGTGTCAACAGAGGTGAAGTTTGTTCATCTGCAGAAGGCCTGTATGCCACCAAAATCAAGTTCTGCTATGGTGACTGAGCTTTATCCTGTCCCTTATTGCCACCTAACCATGCTGCTTGTCCCCATGTGCCTCTGAGAGATGCTATGGAGTTACTGGGAGGGAGGGTTGCTGAAGGGCCCTATCCCTTCTCTCCCCAACACTGGTTGGTGCCCCCACAAACACAAGGCAGTAGCAGCTCTTAGCTGTGCTGTAATCCAGTGTGAGGGCATGCTCTGCCAGAGTAAAACTGATCTAATCCCACTACAGTCCCCAAGATGTCCAAGTTCGCTCTTTGCTGTGGGTTCCTGAGTACATCTCTGAACATAGGAGAGGGAAAAAATAATGCATGAGGGCAGAATATCCATTACTGCTGTAGAGTGTAAACTATGATTAAACTAAAATTGCATTGCTACTGGAAGTATTTGAATTGTGAAGGAAGTGTTGGAATTGTGCAGAGATTTATTTTTTTTACTAGGGAGTTTCTTTGGGTTACTGTGATTTCCTTGGTTCACGCTATTTGCACACAGCTCTACCAATTTGTTGTATAACTAGTGTTTGCACATGTCCTGTATTTTGATACAAATTGTCTAGCACTACGGCTATCCTAAATGGTCATCACAGTAAACAAAGCCCAGGCACTGTGTGTTGGCTGAAAGGAGCAGATTTGCAGTAAAACAGCTGACAGGGGAAGAGACAGTGTGAGACTGCAGCCCTGAATCATGTCACTGACTTCAGGCAATGCAGATCAGCAGGAGACAGGGCTGCAGCAGATGGTCTGAGTTTGATTAATCAAGTGTCCTGAATTAAAGCCTGATTGTTTTTCTTTATAAAAAAGTGGGTTAAAATGTACAAGCAAGCTGACAATGTAAATGCGTGCGCTGTCTATCCCTGTTATTGACTTCAAATAACTGAAGGTTGAAGGAATAGTTGTTTTCCTGACAGAGCTCAGCACATGGAACATCACAGTGTTTAAATAGATTTAGAACACTGTGGGGTGCACAGGTACAGCAAATTCTGCATCCTCTGGGGAGGCTGAGCGTGGTGGGCTGGGGACCTAATGAAGGACAGGCAGGATGGTGCTAGAATACCCAGGGAGCCACCATCCCTGGGAGCTGCTCTGGGCCATAGAACAGGCCCATGGGTTGTCTGTTCCACCCCACCATTCAGCACCCTGTGTGTGAATTCAGTGTAGTCAAGGATTTGAACCCTTCCAATGTGACTTAAATTCCAGGGAAGCAAACCAGACCATCAGTTCTCCACTGCTTGTTTCTTTTTTGTTTTAAAATCACGTGCATGCTTTATTATAATTGATCATCATAACACAAGAAATGGGGAGAAATTACAGAAGTGGTGAAAATCACATTCAGCTCTGATTTTCCGTCTCCAAAATAGCAAAAACCACCCAACATTTTTGGATTGCAGAATTGAATTAAAACTATAGATTGATCATAAGTCCTCTTGGCTCTAAGCCAGGAGTGAAGCTATTAATTTGAGGCAAATTAATCTATGCAAATTTGCACACTGATTTAATGAAGAGACAGACATGCAATCATTTCATTACTTCTCAGATTTTCAATTAGATTGGATTCAGTAGCTGGCCACCATCGTAGTCGAGGAGTTTTGCTAAAAGGTTATTTGATGAATATTTATGGATTTGTGACTCTGCTACAGCTGAGCTTAATAGCGAGTATCATACTTTTTGAGTACATGCAAATGATTCTTCAATCTCCTAATGTAGTGATTGATTTACCTTTTTTTTGTCTTGACTGCTCTATCTTTAATCCCAGTTATTACTCTGGTGTTCTGGTTGGAGACAAATGAGTTGCTTAGGGGTAAGTGACTGTTTTAAATTATTACAAACACTGTCTTGTTTCATGGCTATTTCAGTGTGAGACGTGATGTTCTAAACAGCTGGAAATGTGACAAACCTCACTCAGAGCGCAAACAGATAAAAACTGAGACAACCCATAATATTGCCCTGGGCAAAAAAGATGTCACTTCCACAGATGTCTGAGATGAGAGGGATGGATTCCTTTCTCATGGAGTTCTATAATGATATTCCACCTTGCAATCCCACTTAAGGATGCATCCAGCTGGAAGTCTGATGGTTCTGCTGTGCCAGTTCCAGTGAGGTAGATGCTTAAGCATTGTCCCAGTTTGAACTGGTGGTCCTGAACCTTATCCAGCTTTTGATGAAATGAAAGGAGCTATAAAAAGTTTCTGTAAATGGGAATAGGAGCAAGTCCAACATGTTCTATCCCTGCCTTTAATTGTTTCAGGTTCTCAGTTGTTGTAAGGCTCCAGATTAAAAACTGAGAGCCCAATGCATTCATGTACTGCAGGGCCACTTGTGAGATAGTGAGTGTTTGGGGAACAAATTAGATCAGGTAGCTAAAGCTTTAACTCATTAAATGTTCATGTGTCAAATACACAGTTCCCCTTCAAGAGCTTTGGAAGTGCTCTTCTCTGGAGTCATTTAAGGCCAGAGAAGATCTCTGGCTTCAAATCAGAAGGTACACCCACTTTATTTCTCCAGGCAGCTACTTTTATTATTGATAGGCTTATTTGGTTTTTCTTTCCCTCTTTCAAACTGCCTTGTTCACAAGACTTGGGCATAAAGTTGGACCAGATCTTTTCTGGAGACAGCCAGAGTCAGCAAAAGTCATGCAAAATGCTCTGTGCCCTTGGGTGGCTTTTACACCCCAATCTATAGACAGAATGTCAGAAACCTAAAGTAGAAAACATTCCATTTGGTGCCAAATGAAACAGGGATGTGAACAAAACGTGATCACCTTATTATGAGCATCTTGAATCTCCCTTTTTCTATGTTTATCCATGTAGCCTCTAACAAAACCTCCACTAACAGTGTCAGAGCCTCTTCCTGTAACCCTCAGTGAATTGTTTAGCACCTGGCAGGAGAGATTCATTGTGCCTCTCTGCATCTCCTCAGCTGTGCTGCACATGGGATTTTGGCTGCTCCTGAAGTCACCCTGGTAGTTTGGTTAGGAGATGGAGGGGTTGTGATGCTCTTTGGTTCCTGACAAATCCATTTCTGATGTCTGAGGTCAGCATCTTGCTGTTTATCACAAACTTCAAGTTCTGCCTTGGCCTGCAGCCCTTTACCAGTGCATTGCATGTGAAAGGACAGGTGAATGTGAAAGGAAAAACAGCTGCAATTTGTGAGCTTTACAAAGGGAGACCTTGAACTGCCCAAGGCAACATGGACATAAGCCCTCTATTTTACCCATTCAGGACTGGAAGGAGTTGGCCAGCTGGATTAAAGACATAGTCAACTGTGATGGAGATGACAGTTGTGACCAGGACTAAGCCAAAACCTGGTGTCACTTGCCCCTTCTGCCAGAGCCCTCAGGGTGCTCGTTAAACCAGTTTTGTTGCCCCTTGGTTGACACCCACATGTATTACAATTACTCCCACATAACCAGAACTGGCTCACTCTACCTGACAAGAGTATTCTTTGTATAAAGAGCCAGAAGAGCAGGATGTATCTAGAAAGACAAGCTGTGATAAGGAAGTGTTGACCGAAGTGGGATACACCTTCTTTTAGGTTTCACTCTCTGCTGGAGCCAAGGTTAAGTTCATTCACTCCTGCTCTACTATATACCATGTTGTATCTTCCCACTGACCTCTGCATGCTATCCAGACTATGAATTAAATCTTGCTTGTGATGGAGAAATTTAGATGGGAAAATGGGAGAGCAGCATGGTTGGGAGGTTGACAAGACAAGAAAGGTGTTTCCATGCTGCTGAGTCCTAATCTCTTTAACTGGCAAGGAGACTGGTCACTATTAAATTAGTGCCTCCTGAAATAAAGAATATTTATCATTTTTTTTGCAATCCTTTTAGTCAACAAGGTCAAAAGGGCACTGTTTTCATTGGCCTGTTTCTTGCACTATATAAACTCCTGCAGGTTATGTCAGGCAGGACTCAGCTGCTCTGTGAGAAAATGCTGCAGGATTTCAACACAGGGGCCTGGAGTGCCTGGGGAGAAAAGCTAATTCAATCTAGGCTTTGGGAAAGTTGTAGTAAATGTTGTTGATGAGGTTTGTCTATACACTTAGGTAAATTGGAGTGTGTGGAAAGAAGGATTATCAAATTGGCAAAGCAATAATACCACCAGCAAGTGACCTAAGGCTGAACCAGTGCAGAGAGGGTGGGCTGCAAAACTGGGCTCACTCTGCTCAGGGGTTTCTGATTTCCACACCAATTTATTTGTGTGATCTCTGTGCAGCTGAGTGTCTAATCACCTCCTGTTTATTCATATTTTTCCCTGCTCTGGAGAACATCCTCCCGAGCTTTTTCTTTAGCCTAACAAAAGGAGCTTTCATCACAAGCTAGAGGTGTGACCATACAACTTTGTCTGAGAGGTGTTGCTGCTTACAGTGCTATTATCTGACAGTGTGTGATGTCTCCACGCTAACTGGGAAGCTTGTCGAATGCCTCATTGCCCTCCTGAAAATCGCCTTTCTTCTGAGCAGCGGTGACAAATGACCATCACAGGGCCCGTGGAGCAGGAGGGGGAAACTGCAAAACTCAGTAGAAATTAATTTCCTGAACTAACAGGCTAAAACCTACATTTGCACCGCCTAATGTGTTTCAGCCTCCCTGCGGAGCAGCTGAAGTGTGTCTGTCCCCTGTGCTGATCTCGGAGCTGCTGTTCTGTGCTTTGGTGGCTCACTGAAAGGGCATGGCACATCCAGCTTGGCACAGAGAGGTGTTCCCTGCAAGGACTGAGTAAGCAATGGGCAGCACAATCCCATTTTCCCTTTAGAAAGCAGCATAGGAAATGGGACTGCCCCATCGAAGGGACTGGGAGAGGTTTGGTCCCTGGTCCTGCTGCTGGAGTGTCTGGCATGTCCCTGCCCTTGTGGTGGGTGACCTTTCCTTGTGGACAGGCTGAGCCCCCGAGCTTGGAAAGGGGCCCTGGATTGGCACTAATGTGGGTGAACCTGGGAGGAAGGAACAGAGAGACCTGTGTGCTCTCCTGGGTAAGGCACTGCTGGCCTTACCTGAGGTAACTCCCCTATTCCACTGATCCTCAGCCTCCTTATCCCCTGCTACAGCTGCCTTCAGAAGGAAGGCACTGGCTCGCTCCTAAGCAAAGGAAAATGAAGGTGAAACAGGAAAAAACATGCTTTTCCTGCACAGGGAGGGCTTTCCCTGCAGTCACAGCATTGAGGAGCTGCCCCTGGGGGACTATACCATGGCTGGCCCCTCTGCCTGGGGACCAGGAGGAGACCCCTTCTCCATGGAGAGCTCCTCTGGCAGGGTTAGGTGGCAGGTCCTGCCCTCAGTCCCTGCTGTGCTTTCAGAACCCCCTGGCTGTCAGGCCCTCAGGGCTGGCTGGGCTGTGCCCACCCTCTTCTCCCCTCCCTGCACGAGGACATGTCAGGGTGGCTGGAGCAGTCACTGAGAAATTCTTAGCCATGATGCAAACATAACAAAGGAAATGTTTTATTCAAACAATAAGTCACCCCGTTTCCCCTGGTGTGTAGCCCATTGCTGACTGGGGATGTTTCTACTGCAGGGTCTAATCCTTTGCTGCTCCTGGCTGTTATCTGGATTTTAGGGGTGTTTCTCTCATGCCCTGGCTGCAGGTAACACTGTGCCTGTTCTCTTGCACCTCCCCTGCACCCATGTAACACTCTACAAACTGCCCCTGAGTGGCAAGATGGCTCAATTTATTGTCTTTAATATTAGGTCTTTCAGCCATATTGCAAATAAACCTCAGAGGGGAATCAATACATCCCACCCTTAGCACATTGATTTATACCACCTTTCCCATGATGACTCCTATAACAAATGCAAAAAGGCTTTTAAAGACTTGTCTGAATGCAAATGTCTTCCATGTGCAAAACAGAGTGGGATGGAATGGGGGGAAATGTCTGGTCCTGAACAAACTTGCACGGGGCAGTGCAGACTCAGGCAGGGCTGACTTCAGTGCAAGTGCATGTTTGAGAGATGCAGTCCATAGTCTGGGAACAAGCAATAAAACAGTGGGATGCTGCCTCAGCATGTGGGATATAATGGAACTAGGATGGTGACAATATATGATGACAATAAAAAGTGTGTATATATATAAATAAAGCTAGAGACAAGGTTTGAACCTTGAAGCACTCTGTGTCAGGAGAAGAGCAGAGCTGCACACAAAGAAGCAGTACATGCCATGCAGAGCTTTTGAGCTGCCTGTATTTTGGTGCCAGGCAGCTGGGTGCCTTGAATCTGTGTGTGTGAGAGAGCCTCAGCCAGCCAGTTAGCATGCCAAAATATTGGCCTTTTAGCTCACAGGGCTGCAGTGAAACTCCCTGCTCCAGGGTCGGGCAGGGCAAGGGGAGAAGCTGCAGTAGAAGCTGGGATCAGATCTGGGGCTGCAGAGACAGGTCCTGTCTTAGGGTTCTAGCAATGTTCTTAATGCTTGCTCACACCCCAAAGCACTTCAGTAACCTGGAAGCTCCCCAGGACTGTCACTCTGCCTGTTCTTTCAATTTGCTGTACAGAAAGTGTAATTTATATTGTTATGTGTTGCATGAAATCTAGTAATTGCCTTGCCACAGTAACCCTTTGTGACTGCATTTTGGAACTAGCTGCACCTTGGGAAAAATACAGCAGCTACCTGATGTCCCCCTCTGTATGCCAAAGCATCCCCCAAATCCACAGGCTGAAGTCACCTCTCAGAGGGGTTGTAGGGGCTTCACAAGGTGCTGTTCTGTGTCCTGGCAGAGCAGCACCAGATCGTCTGTGTAAGCAGCCCGAGACAGGCACTGGCAGCACAGCCTTGAGAAAATGCTGAATGCGGCTCTTTGCTGGCTGAAAAAGGACTTGGAGCTCTCTCCTGCTGCTTCGTTCCTGGTGTGTGAAGCGAAACAAGGCTTTGTACATAATTTGAAAGCAAACAGGATCGTGTCAAACATATCAGACTTCACCATTAATTATTTCTCCAGACTGGAATGACCCATGGGAGTCGGATTTTTAGCCAGCTCCTCCAGGCAGGTGGATAATATCGTGAAATGTTCTTATCTGATGGAAGTGGGTATCACCCCCTGGATGTTACACTGATACACACCAGCAAAGAAGCTGACAAAAATAAAAAGAAACAAATTCTGTTAGAGTTGGAGCTGAGCGGCACATGAATTTAAATAGCTACTTTAAGTTAGCTACTTGCTATATTAAGTACATAATTTTCCTGCTCCATTACTTCCACTGTAAAACAATCACTAACGAAGACTGAATTAGAGTTTGGAAAAAAAATGCTTTTGAGTCTTTTGCAGTTTGGCTCAAGGTGGTTCCTTATCTAAAAGGGTAGATCTGATAGTTCATGGGTCTGCAGGGATTGCTGGTATGTACTATATAGTTGCTTTAAAGGTGTCAGCATTTCAGAGCTGTTGGGCTGTACATCTGCATTGCTGCAGTCTGTGTGTTCCCATTAGGGCAGTTTCCAGTATTTTCCAGGATTCATCTCCAGTAAAACTACAGGTCCTTGAGGAAGAAGGCACAGAGGAGAATAATTTCTTATAAGTTTGTACAGTATCTACCACTGTAGGACTCCAGTCCTAACTGAAGTCTTTGAGTACTGCCACAGTAAAAATAATAAGTCTTCTAAATGCTGTTTAAAAGCCTTTTAGGAGGTTGTGTAGCATGTCTGAGTCCTACTGTGCTAATTCACTGGGACTAGGGATTTACTGCTGATTATTATAGAATATGTGTTTGTCTCATAGCAAGAGCTGGGCATCTGGCAGTGTTAAGTTGTTGTCATTGTCTTTAAGCCCTCAGACTGGACTAGAGGTGCAAAACCTAGACACAAGCCTGGACATCTCCCAGCTCTGAGGCTGTATTAGGTTGTGTGACCTCATTGGGTCTTCAGATGTAATTTGAAATGTAACTTACTGGGGTCTGAGCATCTCCTGGGCTTCAGTAGCAGCAGCAGAGGGTTGTGGTGGCTCAGGGTCTCACTCAGAGGCAGACTCATCAATGCATTTTAATGCCATTGGTTCAATATGCAGTGTTTGTTTCTTGAAGAAAAAAGGTTATTCTGTCTGAGGAACAGGATTTGTAATAATTCTTTGCCATTTGGATAAAATTGACACCTTTCACTTGAATGACCCTCTATGCAAAGATTATTTCACTCACTGAACATCACAATTCCTCATCAATTCCCAGAAAAAGCACTGCTTAACCAAGGCACCTCTACCTGCTTGGCAGAACAGTGCTAAGGCAATGGTCCTTCTCTGTCTTTACTGCACACATTTGATATTCTATACATAGTCTCATTTTCATACCTAAAACACTGTGGATTTTCCCAGAAAGAAGTTCTGCTGTACCACAGATCTGCTGTGCAGCTGCCTCTGTCCTCCAGCTTGGCTCTTGGTCCCGACAATGCCTTGGAAAATGTAATACTTAAAATAGAATGGTTGCGTGTGCATCAACCCATACTGGTTATATTTATAAGCTGTTACTGCTCTGGGTATTTACAAGGACAGTCATGGCACCCAAAAATTAAAGGAAATCCCACAGAGGCTCTTCTGCTCCCAAAAATCTCAGCTGTAACTTGGAAAATGAGCTTCATAGGGCAGTGCACAATCTCTCTGTGCTGGGACCCAGTTCCACAATTGGCCTCTTTTGTATTCATGAAGAACTCTCTCATTATGGCTATTTCTCACATTTATTTTATTTCTAATTACAGTGATTTATGATTGGGTTTTAATTAACTTCCCTTGTCTGGAGCCTACCTATATACTTAATAGAGTCCTGCAATCTAGGCCTAATGCATTCACTTTGGTGGAAGTTGCACATGGAAATACCATTGTAGCCACTGGCTTTAATTAATACAAGATTAGATTTTGGAAGGGAGCAGCTAGTGAAGATCATCTCAGCTTTTGTGTTACAGAGGAGATGGATGACTTATTTAAGGTCTCTTCTGAGCTCTGGTCTCCCAATGCCAAACCCATGCTGTGGTCCTCAGGCTCCCATTCCATGAGTTGAGTACACCATGCCCATGGATACATCCTGTTGGCCAGGAAGGCTGACCTTGTGCATGCTGTTTTTCACCTTCATGATGCTCAGCAGCTCTACTGGGACCTCAGAGCTGGCTGGACTTTGAAGGATGCTGGGACCCCACAGCAGAGAGAGGAGAACACAAACTGCTGACAGGGCTGTGGACTTTTGGTTCCCTGAGAGGCTGCATTTCAGTCTGAGAGAGCCTCATGCTGCAGTCCTGGCTGAGAGATACATAACAGTGCTGGGAGCTAACTTTGATGTGACATCAGACCTCTAGTTTAGTATGACAGTCCCTCAATTTTCTAATAAATTTGGGTCAACGCTGGTCTTTTGAGGGATAATTAAGGTTGATCTGTTCTGCAGGGCAAGTAGGAAGAAAATTCATTACTGTGTGAGGGGGTCAGAGAGGGCCGAGGTGGAGAATATCTGTGTTCCAAGCACTCCTGTTTAGTGCTGCATCCTAATTGATCAGTGAACTATGTAAATGCTGAGGAGGTCAGGCTCTGCATTTTATAAAGTGTCAGAACTGATGAGGCTTTCCTTGAAAAGTTACCTTGCTGTGCTGCATGCTGCCTGGAGAATAGGAGAATGGCATCTTTAACTATTGTTCATTTTTAATTCATGGCAAACTCTTATGATCTTTACACTGCACTTGGCCTGCTGAGCATAGTGATTGCCCCTGTAAACAAAGTACTTGCAACACAAATATGACAACAAACAGCCCCCAACCCTTCTCACCCCCCAGTGCTGGGTGCTGTGCAAAGCAATTGCAGAGCAGTGATGGTTTCCTGTGATTGCAGATGGCTAAGTGCTTTGAAATAGGATTTATTAGCTTGATCTTGGGGGCAGGCAAGTTCAACTGCTTGTTCTGGAGCTAAAATCAGTGGCCACTGAGGCTGCTGTTTCACAGTCCCTTGGGTGTGGGCTTCCTTTCCTTGTTTTTTAGGAAGAGAAACCCAATCCAAAGCACAGTCTCCGTCTTCCTTCCCTGGGTTCCAGGATTCTGGATAGAGTGTTGCCATGAATGCTCCTGCCCTGCACAGGAATAGAAAACAGGAGCACCTCATAGCAGAGCTGGGACCTTGTATGGCATTTCTAAGCCAGAATTCCAACATCAGGAGGAGGAGATCTGCCATAAATACAGGGCTTTGTTTGTAGAGCTTTGACTTGCAGGATTGTGCTCAAGTCCCACAGCCTGAGCACTCTGCTAGAACAAATTGCTCTGAGAGATCTCAGTGTTTTTCATTGTACTATGACTGGAGGGATGCCAAGTTTTTTTTCATTCACTTGTAGCAAAAAAACTTACCTGACCTCAGGGCTTTACAAAGCACAGTGAGTTAGAATCATCCAGGAATGGGAACTTCCTATGAAGGAAGCTACATGTTCGTTTGTAGGAGTGATGTGGGGACAGAATTCCTACTTGTTGCATTAATCACTTTTGTGACAGGCCCTTCACCACTCCTTCCCATCAATGCTAAAGCTGGGAAACACTGTTTAACACACTGAGAGAGGCAAGAAGTGGGATCTCTAATTATGAATACTATTAAGGAGCAGAAGCCAATCACTCAGGGCTGTTTTAAGTATCGTGCAATGGAAATCATCACTCGGGCTCAAACAACATGTATCTGTTACTGATATTAGAACTGTTAATGTAAACATGTCATGGTTTTCCTTTGTGATAAGACTGGGCAGAGGATGCTTGAAATTCTGGTTCCTCCAGGTGGGATTTTTCTGGTGGGCCCTGGGCTGTCTCTTGGACACTGTTTTGAAAGAGTGGAGGGGCAGATTTCCATCCCAGTCTGGAAGAGGAATTCTGGGGCTGATGGTCTTGTTATGAAGAACAAGGAATCTTGACAACTTTTAAACAAATAAAATTCTTTCTGTTCTGTAGAAAAATTAGTGCCAAGCACCAAAGCCTTCCTGGGCCACAAGCTGTAGAGATCTCACAGAATACAGTGATCAGGGGAGT
>JAWWEW010000028.1:10531809-10542124 GCA_035583185.1 Anabacerthia variegaticeps | reverse complement strand
TAGAGGGGGTAGAATACATAGCTTTGATCACCCCCCACACAGTGATAACTGGTCCCACCTGCTGAACTAGGACAAATCTCTAATCCTGCAACAGGAGTTTGAGGCTCTTACAGGAGAAGCAGCTTGGCTTTTACTGAAATGAAAACCAGGGAAAGAATATGATGGTTGGCTATAAATACAAGAGGAATAGATAGGAGGAAGAAGAGTTCTGTTGTTGGCTCGTGCACCTGTAAATTTGCCCAGTGCTTTGCCACTGTACAAATCAATTTAATGAAAGATGTTACCTCTCTCTGCAGACAGGTTTTCTTCTAGTCTTGGACCATGACAACTATGGTACTCCTGTGCTTGGCACTGGAGTGCAACACTGGCAGTCTAGTTGAGATAAATTTAGTTTGAATGTGAGGAGACTTCCAAATAGGAGAGCTGCAGGGATCTGGAAAAGGCTCACAGTATGCAGGCAAGGCACCTGCAATACCCATAAATTGGCTTTTGATTAGTATCTGAAGGATTGCATGACATGGGAGCACATGAGAGCAGAATTGTTGTGGTGGCTTAAGAGACCCTCTGCAGTCCTAAGGGAATGTGAGCTGAAATAGAGACTGTGTAACATCAGTGAAGTGGGGAAAATCTGCATGAGGAACATCAGCAGATTTACTAGCCAATGGTTTTTATTTAATTATTGATAGTAATCCAAGTACTTCTTCCTCTGTCTTGTGCTATTTTACAGTGTTTTCCTCTGTGTATTGAAAGTCTGCTTTACTAAGAAATGATATGCCTTGGAGTTGTGTAAGAACAATGAATGTATTCATCAGCTTCCCTATAAAGCAGCTGTAAGATCTCACCCAGGAAGATTTCTGCAAAGAGTTAAGCTGGGGGACAAAGGGGAATGTAATAGAATTATACATAAGATTGGCACATCCATCCAATGTGCTCACAGGCTGTGTCATCAGATTGGTTATTTTGTTCTCTGTGTGCTTAGAACTTATAAAAGTAGTAGTAGTGTTTAGGGGCCATGGCACAGGGGATGATGCTTCACACTGTCCTCAGTTATCAATCTCCTCCTGTTGTAAATGCATCTGAAGGGCGAGATTTCCATTTAGAGGACATTATAGAACCAGGTCAAACATGAGAATTCATTTTTTTACCTGCCTGATAACCCAACAGACCACGTAGTTCAAATCCTGGTGAAATCATCTGAGTAGACACAGCACTCTTCAGAAGTAGAGGATTAGGAACTATTTAGACAAAGGAGAAGACAGGTATATTAAAACACGATAAGAAAAGTTGCTTGCTCTAAGTCTAGAGAGGAAATTAAATGAATGAGGGAAGTGTTATTTATTTGACTGTGAATGTGGGAATTATTGGAGAAAGTGTTACTTATGTGACTGTGAATGTGGGAATTATTACTAATTGCAAGAGTAATTTCTTGATAATGATGCTGTAATGATTCTTTCTATTACAAGTGGTAATGCTGTCATTGCCACATTACTCAAACTCAAATCCATGGGGAAGCTCTGTAGGGTGAGCAGTGATTGAAAGTTCCACATTAAAATAATTACCCTCAGTCTTAAATTTAGAATATGTGTGATATATATCGAACATTCCCTAGATTTCTTAAGGCTCCTCTTTCACAAAGATACTTCTCTTATCTGCACTGTGCTCTGCTTATTTTATTCTTTTTATACCAGTTAATTGTTCAGGACATGTTTAATGATGATATCCAGAAACGAGAGAGTTTCAGCATTGGTACAATAGTGACAATAAATGAGCAGCTTATTTCTTATCTAGAATGTTGGGGTGGGGGAGAAATTTGTCCTTATTACCCAGAGCTTTTCAGGTTTTGCTGCCTCTTTGAGATGGGATTGCAGCATCTTGGCAGAAATACACAGTGGCAATGTGAGAAATATGACATAGGCAGGTGTAACAAATGCTAATCCAGGTCTCATTTTGATTCCAAAAGCCTTGATGAAGAGGGCAGGGCATGTGGAGGATCAAGAAGGGTCCTTCTGATGAAAGTAAAAGACAGTTATGAAGTCAGGCTTCCACCCAGGCCTTCGTGCCTGTCTCACTCACCCAAGGGCATGTCCAGAATGTCCTAAAGAAGGCAGGGCAAGCCTTTCCCCTGGGAAACCTTTAATTCAATTCTCCCAGAGGTGAGGAGCCTGCTTGATCTGGAATTTTAACTTGTATCTTCCATATTACTTGAGTCAATTCTTTGACAGCCAGATGGAGGCACATGGTTATCATGTACAGATGTGCCTTGGTGTAGCAGAGACCAGGGAGCATCACTGAAATGCAGGGAGAAAACAAGGTGCATTCCTCTCCCTCCTTTTCCACTGGGATATTCCTGGTAGCAGCTGGGAACTGAGCCATGCTGTGCCCTGCCCTTGCCTTGGCTCTCAATGCAAGGCTGTGCTGACAAAGTGTTCAATGCTCAAGGCTTGCTGTTGGAGGAACAATTCTGAAGGAGGGGAAGGAAGGCCCCAAAATGATTTTTGGTTAAGGTAACAGGATTAATTTAGGTTGTCTTAGAAAAACACAACTTGCTCCAGCTAGGAGTTAAAGAGCAGTGGGAGTTGGATTGTCTCCTGCTTTGGAGGCACCTGCAGAGCTTCTGCACTCCCTTTCCTGGGTCCCACAGGAGGGTGATGGCTGAGCCAGCTGTGGGTCCAGGGACTTCTCCCTCATCTCTCACTGCTCTAAACTTCAGCAACAATCTTATTTGTCCCAGTTAACTGAAGGTGGGGACTTGTCTGGATTCATCTCTGGCAGAGAATTTTAGTCTTTGTTCTTCATATGTAGTCTCCTTTGTAAAAGCATTCAGAATCCATTAGGTTTTTAGTGTAATTTTGAACATATTAATGATATTGGCAATTACTCCAAGAAAAACATATAATCAATGAAAGCTTGCTAGTCTGTGAGGTGATAAATTTTAAAAATACAGTGTATGCTTGCCTGGAATTTATTGCTTCAGGCAAGGTGATAGCTTCAGCATTGCCATTTCCAAAGGCTGCACTGTGCATTTATTTTCTCATTAGCATCTAGTTTCTATTGTATATTTTGAACAAAGGTAACCTTGGAGTAGGAACACATTCCTTTCTGTCAGGAAGAACTTGTGATGCTGTTTCAAAGGTGCATGCATGATTGAGCAGCAATACATCACAAGAAGCTCTGCAAAGAAGATAATTCTCCATGGGCTGTAGTTGAAGAAAAGAAAAATCCATTTTTTTTTCTTTAGATTACTGTACTTTGTGTAAGGGGGAGGGTTAATTTATGTGTGTTGTGACAAGCTCTTTCAGATGGTGAGTAGACTGTTTGTCAACTCATAACGATCATTCTCCAAAATAGCAAAGATTCATTGATTTGCATTTTAGTAGGTTTTGATAAAAATTGATATTCCCTTTTAAAGGAAGGAAGCTGTTGTCAGTGCAAATTCTTCAAAAAGCAAAAATCCAGAGTGATTTTAGTAGTTCAGGAGAGGAATTTGAAGCAGTGACTCTTAACTTTCCACTGCAGCATCCATTGTACAGTACAAAACCCTCGGTATATTGCTGGCATTTTAAAAACCATGATTTTGGTGCCTACTGACTACACAGAGCTGGAAGTTCAGAGCAGTTGCATTTCTGAGAATGGAAAAGAGGACATGGGGAAGGGAGGAAGGGCAGTCTTGTGGCAAAGCACCAGGCTGTGCCCTGGAGGATGAGGAGGTCCGTGGTGGAAGAAGGTTGTGTGACCAAGCACTGAGAATGTCAGTGGGAGCTCTGGAAGTGGCCTCTGAGGTGTCCCCACTTTGAAAGCATCTGCATTCCATCAGCATCTCATAAACATCAGCCCCAGGCCAAGAAGGTAACTAGGAGTGGTTCTTTCTGTAGCTTGGACCAGAGCTGGGACAGTAACCACTACCCAGCACAGGACAGACCCATTCTCATCCCCCAGAAAGCACAGGGCACAGTTAGAAGAGGAGAACCACTGGCAGCAGAGCCAGGTATCAGCCAGGAGGGCAATCCCACTGCTCTCATCTTACAAACCGCAAACTGAGGCTTTTAAAAGCTCTGCTTCCCCTCAGCCCTGTGTGCTGCAGCAGAACTGTGCCCCCACATCCCAGGGGAGCACTGATGCAGAGGAGTGGCTGCTGCTGAAATCCCATGTTTGGGAAGCCCATCAGTGCAGGGGCAGCTGTCCCTGATGCTGCCAGGATGGTGGTTTAGGTGCCACTCTGCAGCTACCAGAGCCACCTGCACCAGGCTCTGGATGCACCCTCAGAGACCTGGAGATGAGCTGAGCTGTCCCAGCAAAACAGATAATGAGCTGCAGAAGGAAAATGGTATTTCTTTAGGTTGTGGATGGACTTTAATCCCAGCTGAGCTGGCTCTGTCTGTGCTAGGGAGGCCGATGCTGAGTACAAACAAGCTGCTCAGGCTCATCCTGCAGTGCCTGGGGAATTCCAGAGCTATTAAAGGTATTAATTCCAGCCAAGGCAGCTGGATTGTGGCTTGCAGCTCTCAGTGCAAGCGAGCTGTGGGTTTGGCCCTTGCTCTTGTTTCTGTGATGATGGAGATTGAACAGGGAAGTGATACCCTGGAGTTGCTCATTTTCAGGACTTTTCTGTGATGCTGAGTTTGAACCCTCAGCCTTCTTAGGACAAAAGGGTCACAGGAACTTGATCCAGGTGAAAATGGGGCTGGGCAGTCCTGTGTCAGATTGACCCTAAAGGGTGAACTCCATCAGAGGAGTTGGGGGTTAAGGATTTAAACTCCTAGTGTCTAATCACACCATGGAAAGATGGCTCTTGGCTGGAGGAGCATTAGCTCTGTAGTCAGCTACAGCTGTGCTGGCTCAAAACATCATATTAAATGCTTTGCCTGCCTTTATTCATAAAACTCAATGTGTTTTGAACAATGTGAATTTTTAATGTGTTTGAAAGAGCCTTAAGTTGGTAATAACGATGAAATGCAAAGAATCATCCAAGTTTTTTCTGTTTACTTCTATAGTATAAACAGCTTTATTCAGTAGTTCCTGCATGGGGTATTCAAGATTTTTTAACTGACAACAGAAACCCACATATGGCTCAGAAAAGTGTTGGCATGCTCTTGTGTGAAGTTTGTTAAAATTGCATGATAGACATCTCGTGATTTAAAAAATCCTTTTCTTTTCAGACAAATTTATTCTGTGGCTTAAAAGCTGTGTTTTAAAAGCTAATTGGACAAGGCCAAGGTTATAATTAGTTTTGTACTCATGCAGAATAGTCTTTTAGGACTCTTTTGTAACTCCATGTCTGAAATTGAAGTTTGTCAGGATATCACAATTTATTAAAACAAATTGCCATCCTCTGTAAGTGACAACTGCAGTTGTACCAGGAATTTTTCATTTTCAAAGGCAGAGATGATCTAGTGCCATTATTTACCAACCACATTGTCAAGCTGCCTTCCTCCCTCCTCTCTTGGGGGTGATGCTGATGGCCAAAACCATCAGACTTGCTGGTGGTATTTGAAGGATTAAGAAAGTTAAACCAACATTTAAACAAACTGCAGGCTGATTCATAGCTGTTAACAAGTGCATTCAGTAGTCATATTCTTTCTATCAAAGCAATCACATCTTTAAGAGGAGCAGAAAATAATTTATTTAGTAAATAAGAATCTTCAGAAGCAGCCTAGACATTTATTTATTTTTTTTTAAGGGAGGTTAAATTCTCAATTTCCTTTACTGTAAGTAGAAAATAAGTATGAATTACACATTGAAATATCCCAAATATGTGTAACCAGGCAGAAAGGTTCCCTTCCTCAAAGCTTAATAGAAATTATTCAAATGATATCTTACAACACTGGTAGGGGGAATTGTTTCTTGTCTTTGCTGATTCCTGAGTCAGGAGAATGATTTAGGAGATAAAAGAGATGGACTATCCGTGCTGCTTGAAACCTCTGGAGTTCAGGCAAGATCTGCAGTGGGAATGATGCTTAAGCTCAGCCTCTGCACTTTCTGTCACTATTTTTAAGCAGAAACTACTTCCAAAGCCTAAGGGGTTTGCCAGGTCTCTGTCATTAGGATGAAAGCTTCATGTGATGCAAACAGACTAAATTTATAACAAATACATTGCACACATCCAGTTTGCTCCCAATACTCCAGCCACTGGTGAAACTGAAAGCAGTGAGGGCTACAAAGCCTGGTCAGGACTGAGTTCCACCACTCTGTGGTGCCCCCCTCTCTGCTCAGAGGAGCTGCTCTCCCAAAGGCTGCTCCTCTCTGGGCATCAAAGAGGTTTTCTTTGCCTGTACTTCAACCACCTCCTCCTCATCCCCTGCCCCAACCACAGCTGTATCAGTTCTCAGCTCACCCATCTTACCTCTGAGGTTATTAACTGTCCACAGGTTTCTGGATCTTGTGCTTTCCTGCCCTTGGACAATTTCATGGCTCAGAAGTGTCTGTGCTCTCCTAGAAAAGCACAAATGTTCTTCCATTCAACTGACCCCGGACTTGTAACTACCTTTCCCACTTCTGCAATCACTGGTTTGCTCTCCCCTGATGCTTTCACCTGCCTGGCTGTTGTCACACATCAAAGGGACCTGCTGGGTCCTGACCAAGCACAGGATGTGCCCCAGCACATCCCTTGGGAAGGGCCAGGGGCTGAGTTCTCCCCTCTGCTTTGATGGGGCAGGAGATGGTACACAGGCACCAGGGGGAGAGGGTCAGCTCACCTGGGGTTTGCCTGCTCTCCCTCCCAATTATTCCAGGAAGCAGCAGCTCCTGCAGGGAGAGGGGGACACTGGAAAGCTGCCGGTGCCAGAGAGTTTCTCCTAATTCCATAAGGCATCTCTTGCATGTTGTCCCTAATTAGGCACACGTGATTATTCAGCTTGTGGAGGTGGCACCAATGGCAAGCATCCCTGGTGATAATATCTAAATATTTGGGTAATTAGAGTTCCTCTCTGTCCTGAAGAACTTGTAGTTGGAACTTGTGTGCAAGACTCGTGGGGAAATCCTCAAACAGGTATTTTCCAGTTATTGACCCTCAATGGTTTTGTGGAAATGACCTGACTTCTCAGACTTCTGACAGAGCATATCCATGTCTGAATGGCCACTGTGTCCTGCTTGCCTAGAAGCCCCCAGCCTTTCCAAAATCCCAAACTGAATAAATAAGAGAGGTTTTCAAATTCATTAAAAGGCTAGGGCTCTTGGCCAAAAATGGACCTGAAATTTTTTATGTTGTTTTTTAACTTGGCTTTGTTTTGTTTGTTAAAGTCTGGTTTACTATTAAGCTCTATTTATCATCTAATAGGAAAGGTGGAGGAAATGTGCCTTTGAGACTAAACAGATTAAATTACTTCCCTGGGGTCTCACATGTACTCCAGAAGCAGAATTGAACTTAAGGCGTATTAGTAGGACCTTAACCACAAAATGATCTTTGTCTTGTTATGTGAACATAATCTCAGTTACATTCTGGCTGACTTAAACCTCTGAAAATAAAACCAAAGCTCTAGCTCAGAAATGAAATAAAACGCTGGAATCCCTTCAGTACCAGTGAATTATTAATATTAACCATTTAAAGAAAAATGTTGCTGTTGTAGAGGAGTAGGGGGTTTTTTGAAGTGTTTTCAAGGGACAAATGTTTATATTCAATAACCAGACTGCAGGGAATCATCTCTCAGAAAGCTGCGTTGAGTCTTACTCTGAATCCTTTCCCCACAATTTGCTAATGACTTTTCAGCTGAAGTGCAGTTAAAATGTAAGACTTTGACTAGGGAATGGATTGAACATAATAATTTTTCTTCTTCCTGTTTTCTCTCTAGACACTTATTAAAAAAAATATTTGAAGGCAATGAAGTGTTAAGAGACTGAGAACTTGTTAAAATAGCAGAGGGGCAGCTGTTGGAGGGGAGGCAAAGAAGAAAGTAAGGAATGAATCTGAAGAAACTTCCTTTCCAAGGAAGATTAAAAGCATTTCAATTTGAGGAAAAATAAATGTCCTTTCAGATCTTCCTGTTACACACTTTAAAATCAAATGAGCCAGAAAATTTGTTTGGCTGCTTCTGTGAGCATCAGTCTTTTATGTCTGCATTGGGACACTGGACCTGGTGTGCACATGCCCAGGCTAATTGCACTGGTAATGGTCTCACTGCAGCAACTGGATCCAAAGTTTGATGGATATTTAGGAATAATGGATGGATTCAGAGTAACTGGGATTGGCTAAAACCAGGATAAAGTGCTCAAATAGCTAGGTTGCAGTGGGTGATACATTCAATTTTGATAAGGAGATTTTCCATTAAAAAGGCTTCTCTTTCCTCAATAATTATGTTATGTTGGATCTGATGCTTTTCAGACCCTCCATGGAGCTGAACCCTCTTGTCAATCCACCAGAAAATTAACCTCCCTCTCCGAAAAGGGATGTGGTTTGTTCGTTGTTTGATTTTTCTGTGTGTGTTTTGGTTTTTTTTGTTTGGTTTGGGTTTTCGTTTGTGGGGGTTTGTTTGTTTGTGGGTTTTTGTTTGTGTTTTTGTTGCTTGTTTGTTTTTAGCCCCAGAGGTGGCTCAGCAGAGGTTGCAATGAATGTCAGAACTGGAGCAAGGCAGAGAGCAGGATTTGTGCCTTCAGAGCCTGTGTCTCAGCTGTTGGTTCCTGCCCTGGGAAGTAGAGCTAGTAAGGAGGATTTGTTTGCTGTGAAATGTCTTAGTTTTTGTGAGATTATTCCAGGTTACCACGATGATCTGTGGAGCAGATCTGAGCTGACTCTCTGGAAGGGTGGCCACTTACCTTTATTTTTGTAATGTGTGTGCAATGTTAGCTTGTCATGGAATACAGGCATGGATATTGAAAGCATTCAATTAGATCACTTGTGATTAAAGACATTCTTGCTGTTAATCAGTGTGGATTAGGAGGAGAGGTTAAGAGTTTAACAGGCAGAGTTCAAAATATGGAAAGTGACTTATAAATATTTGAGCTACAGACAGCCTTCATTCAGCTGTAAGGCTTTGGGATCCTGAGAAGCCCACGTTTCATTCCCCAACAGCATACAGATGGGAAAGGCTGTTTACAGATGCATCAAATTCTGTGGAAGAGACTTAGTGGGAATGTTTGCTTTGGACTTTTAGTATTATTCATATATAGTTCTTGTTTAGCTTGGATTTTAAGGAAGAAATTTTCCTCTTTTCTACTCTAGTTTGCATTTCAGGGATTACTTGTGCTAGTATAGATTGAGC
The DNA here is from genome assembly GCA_035583185.1 of Anabacerthia variegaticeps. Classification (NCBI taxonomy): domain Eukaryota; kingdom Metazoa; phylum Chordata; class Aves; order Passeriformes; family Furnariidae; genus Anabacerthia; species Anabacerthia variegaticeps. Next base: position 10,532,933 of record JAWWEW010000028.1, on the reverse strand, counting down.
TCGTGCCACTGAAGGCCTGCATGGGAGGTGGGGATGCAACAGGCACAGGGAACAAAAATGAGCTCCTGTTTATTAAAAAAAACCCAAACAGGCAAAAAAACCTAAGCAAAGAAAAAAAGCACATACCCAGAACATATTGCTGGTAGTTCACACGTGATCTCAGCTAGTCCCTGTATGGCTGCTATAGTGTTACTCACACAAGTGGATTAGGAGTACTGCTACTACTGTTCTGGTTGAGCAATAAAATAATCCACACTGGTGTACAAGCAAGTACTTTTTTAGCACATGACTGAAAACAGCTTTATCAAAATCCTCAATTAAAACAAACCCTCCCTCAGCCTCAAATCTGAAATCCTATTCATTGGCAAAACTCGTTAGCTTGTCAGTTTGCTAAATATTCCCTGGACTAAACTCACATCCCCAGACAGGATAATGTAAAATGCAGCATTTTAACAAAGCCATAAGAGGGATGGGAGTCCTTCTTTCTCTTGCTAATGCATTTCCAGTTTTGCATCCTTATGACTCGGGGGAGCACAGCCTGTGAAGTACACGATTAAGCATTATCATGGTGATTTCAGGAGCCATCCTCTTACCCCGAGTACTAACTCATTTTCCACCACTGTGCACACCAATATTGCTGTCTGAGCTGTGAGCCTCACCCTGCCACTTGCACACCAGGGGAAGAGAAGCCATGAACTTGCAGTAACAATTGTGTGCACTTTTTTTCACTTGGTAAAGCCAAACAGACCTGTGGACTAGAACTGCCATAGGCAGGCTGGGCAAAACAAGGCTGCTCTGTTACTCCAAGGCATTTTGGTTTATGGTTATAGTTTTCTGTGGGTTTCTGAGACAGTCTTATGTTTTCCTGGAGGCACCATTTTAATTTTGAGGGCAAATCATGACCAATGTTGGATTCATTTGTTTAATGACATTGCTCCAGGTAGAAGCTGCTCTCTGTTAATTAAAACATTCACTTGAACTCAAACCTGGGGTACTGTTTGGAAGCAGGAGAGCAGCAGCCACTGGGTGTGCATGTGAGAGGGAGGCAGGGTGTCCTAGTTCAGCAGGTGGGACCAGTTATCACTGTGTGGGGGGTGATCAAAGCTATGTATTCTACCCCCTCT
>JAWWEW010000028.1:10372523-10531709 GCA_035583185.1 Anabacerthia variegaticeps | reverse complement strand
GCTAACAAACCCCTTTGGGCTTGTGCCCTGGGACACTGGGTTATACTGCTGGGTTTTGGTGAGTGGAAAGCAGTTTTTCTCTTTGTGTCAGTATATTTATTGTAATGTTTTTCATTAAATTGTAACTCTGACTTATAATCTCTCTTGTGGCGGGTCCATTTCTCCTGCCGGTTTACCTTCAAACCAGCACACAGGGTTGTGGGAAGGTGGAGCTTTGGGGCAGAAAGACGTGCAAGAACCTTTACTCTTTTAATTCCTGCTCTTTCAGTCTCCCTGCATGACCAACAAATGAAATTATGGCTGTGATGTCAACTGATAGACTGTAACAAGGGGCTCTCTCTGCTTAGAATCCCTAGACACAAAACTGGAGACCTAGTCCCCATGTCCCAAATGGGGAGGAATGTTTTCATTACTATGTTAATTCAATGTCTCCTATAATAGTGATACTTTAATTGCTCCTCTGTTTTCCTCAGACATAATCCAATTCCCTTTGGCCTCCTAGTTTATCCTCACATTAATTGGGTTATTGCCTTGTAAAACAGAAGGGCAAATGTATCGCTTAAATTTTATGACAGACAGTTAATAAGCATGACTGAGATTTTTAAAGTGCCCTAATGCAATTAGGTGCCAGGCTCCCAGGAATTTCAGTGGAATCTGGGTGCCTTCCTGCATCACACCTCCTGGAAATTCCCATCCCAGACACATAAGGAAAACTATATTTCTTTACTGTACATTGAGCACTTCGGAGTTTCTCCTTTTCAACCCAAATTCCTGATCCTACAGACTTTAATCCCGTAAATCTGCTTTTGATTTAATCTAGTAAAATTCCTTTTGATTTCTTTGATTAAGGATTGGAGGGGGGTCAAAGCCTTTGAAGTACAGCTGAAAGCTTCAAAGTATAACCCAGGCAGAGACAGGGCTTGTGGGACTGGTAATGGGCTGTCCAGGCTCTCACCACATTCAGGACTGCAGTCCCTGCCAGAAGTGACTCTGTGCTTCCCCAGGCTCATGGCTGCAGGAATAGTGTCCATTCCCCAAAATCTGAGGGGGCTGTTGACCAATAGCCTTGTTCAGCAAACACAGAAAGCTCTGGAACTTTCTCACCTCCCCACACCAGCTTGCCCAGTGGAAAGGGGCTTATTTTGTCCCAGCCAGCTCTCTGCTAGCTCTCCAACAAGGTGATGCCTTTGAGCACTTCTGTCCCGTGGACTTGTATTATCTGTGTCAAGGAGCACTGGACCAGGATAGTAACAATGAAAATTAATAGAAAAAACAAGTGGACCATCAAGAATGAATTCATTTCTGATTTGAACAGTGAAACACCAGAACTGAGCACACTTTGAAGATCTTCCCTTCCCCTCTTCGTGGCTGTTTCAAGCACCACTTGTAATGGCATGATCAGAAATAACCTTCATTGGCAATCAAAGCCCTGCATGCTGCAACTCCTTCAGCTGGCTTTTCTTGGAGGCAGCAGGTTGCAACAGAGAGGGAGATGTCTCCTGCATCCTCCCACGAGTTCCTAGTGGCACCTGGGTTGGGCAGGGATGAGCAAACAGCCACCACTGTGACAAAGCCCTCACCAAGGAAAAGCCTGTGCTCTTTATTGTTACCTATTGGGGGTGAATCAACCAGCATAAAAGCCAATAGTGAATGATCAAAGGGTGAATACAATGATAACGTTACACTGTCATGGAACATCTCTTCTGAACCAGCAAAGGTGATAGAACCCACAATGCACCTGCAGAGGGGCAGGGATTAATCTTCTTCCAGTTATCAAGGGAGAAGTAAGAAATGCTAAAGCAACCCACGCTTTGGCCTCTCTTCCTATAAAACATGGAGTGAATAAAACTGACAGGGATCATTTTGCTTTGATTGGTTTTCAGACAAAAACATTTATATAGCATAGGTGTCATAATGGCCAGGGAAAACCAGATATTTCATAGAGCATACTATGAGATATTTAGCGGGAGTTGCTAAAAATTGAAACTAGAAGTAAGTTGCAAGTGGTGGGAAAGAGCTGGGGTTGGGTGTTCCTCCAGTGTCATTCAAGCAGGGGCTGAAGGGCCAGGGCTGAGCTTATCTGGAGCCCATGAACCCTGGTGAATGCAAGGCAAGGTGTGTTTTGGTACAAAATTCTTTTCTTTATGGGAATCTTTCTTATTTAAAATAATTCGTGGGTTTAGAATCAGTCCAACATAACTTTCACTGATGTGAATCTGGGCTTTTTCAGGAAGTGCCACGTTCCAAACCTCAATGGACAGAGGGATGACAGACATCCTGGTTCACTTGGGTGTTTCATGGATGTTACCACAATGTTTACCTTTGCTCCTGACTCTTCCATGAGGAAAATCAGCCCTATGGCTGGCTGGGCTTCGGTGTGTCTGTTGAGGAAGAATTACTTATATCTGGAAGGTTTCCCATGTGAGAAAATAGAGATATTCTATTTTAGATAGGCTGATCAGAGTCTCTGAAAGGGCTGGATTCTCCATCAATTACTGGCAAATGCACAACACTTCAAAGGTACAGTTTGTCAAAACCAGCTGAGAGCTTTATGTGGAAAGTTTCTGACCTGTTACACTAGGTTGGCTGTGGCTGTCACAAGCATCATCTTAGAACCTGCAAGCAAATCTCGTGTTGTGTCTGCAGTTCTTCCACTTCCAGGAAACACCTTTAAGTTAAATAGAAAAAGTCTGGGTAATTAAAGCAAGCAAAATGCTGTGGCGAGGAATGTGCCATCCAGCTGTGAGTGTGCAAAGCACTGGTGTTTCCTTTCTCCTCTCCCAAGAAATCAGAGTTACAGTCTTGTTTCAACTCAGCTCAGGTTCCCAAAGCTCCCTTTACCCATTTACCACCGTGGCTGCTCTGGCTGCAGGTGCTCAGCTGTGTCCAGAGGGCAAAGCATCCAGGCTGGAATCACAGACAACAGCTTGGGAGCACCTGAACCAGCCTGGTCTCAGCATAGGCATCCTCCTGACCGAGGGGAGCTGTGCCAGAGGGTCTGGGAGCACAGGCTGAGCCTTTCTAGGCATTGCTGTTCCTGCTGGAGCCTTCCCAGTGGTTTTGCCCCTCCACAGCTGCATGCTGAAAAAGCCAGCTTGTAGGACTGAGTGCCAAGTTCTCCCTTGAGGAAACTTCCCTGCCATTTCATTTGGAAAATAATAAAACTGAAACACCGAGATTTCCTCTGCAGTGTTGGTAGATTTGGGAAAGGAGGGAAATGGCTGCAGCAGTGCTTTGTTAACTGCTCATTGCCACAGGGGAAGAGATGCTGCAGCTGCTAAATTTGGGGTGGATTAAAACTCCCTTGTAGTACAGGGCAGAGCATTTTCATTTGGAGCTTGGAGTCCATCCAAAAGAGAAATGCAGAAACACAGAACAAGCTGTGATTCTGACAGCTGCTCAGTCCTGTCCTCCCATGCCTTCTCCCTGTACAAATAAAAACCCCACAAGTTTTGGTCTCAAGCCTTTGGTCCTTTGGTCTTGCTTTTTCTTTTTGGCTGAGCACTTATTTCAGGTAAATGCTGTAACAAGCTTGTTCTATTTCTTGAAAACCCAGAAGTCCATGGATTCCTTTTAGAAGATTATTTTCTTGTGGGCTTCAGAGTTTGCATTGGAGCCAGGATATACTTGTTGGGTTGGTTAGTTACAAAAATATCTTAAGTAAGGTCTTTTATAGCCTCATAATCTTTATTTGTTGTTGGGCTTTTCTAATACCTTTCAGGATTTATTGGCTGTGTGTACAGAAGACACCCTAAAATCTGATAATCTGTAATATTTTTACTCAGGCTGTTGAGTTGATTGCACCTTAAGTACTTCATTGAAGCTGCAGCTATAAGGTGATTATTGCTGGGTTATTGGCATTAAATATAACAGTACCCAAAAGGTCTTAAAGTTGTTGCATACATTAGAAAGAAGATAAAATGTATTGATTATGCTGGAACTTATTCACAGTTCTTTAAGACTGCACTGCACCCAGATGAACTGGGAGAACCCTGATCTTTTTGCTGATAAGAAGCTGAGCTCCCATCAGGTCTGCACTAACAGAATTAGGCTCAGAGAAATAGCCTGAAACAGAGGAATCAAAATACCACTTAAGCTGGTAGTGATCTGTCTCTCCTATATGAGTAGGAGGTGGGCTCCAAATTCAAAAAGCAGAGGGAAGTGTCACACTGATTTCCTGAAATTGTTTCCCAAATGGCTGAGGAGTCATGGGGGATTGGGCATTTTCCCCCAGTGAATTTCATGGTCTGCTCTTTGAGATATGTTAGCTTGGCCCCATTCCCTGCAGAAGAGCTATATGGATTGAATGCCCTAAAACCCCTAAATCAGCAAGAAATTAGCCAGCACAGATGGGAACTTGAGTACTGTCACTAACTTTGAACAGGCAGTGTAAGATCTCAGGGATAAATGAGAAGGCTTAAGGGAAATGTGGTGCTTAAAGAACTTTATTACTTACATTCCGTAGCCCTGATTTTGATTAATCGCTCTCTAATGCTTGAAGCACCATATCCACATCAGAGGGAGCTCCACACACGAGCTACACAGAGACCCCAGAGCTCAGTCAGAGGGGCACAATCGTAAGATAATTTGTGTGGCTGTAAAAAAAAAGTGGGATGGCAGAAATGGGAAAGAGGGCCAAGGTGTTATAAATGCAGGCCTGGATTATCTATTAGATCCATTCCCTTGGGATCAGCCCTGGTGCATGCTGTGTGTTCAGAGGTGTCAGTTTGGGTTGTTGCCCTGGTACATCTGAATGGAGTTGCACCTGGGGTGCTGAAAATTGTGATGTGGCACAGATTGAGCCACTGCTTTGCGTGCCATGACACAATTTCCCTAGCCCAGAAGGACCACCCAAGGCTGAGAGGTCATTTGATTCCTAGGGATGCACAGACTGTAATTTTGCCATCTACAAGTGCTCTGTCACTCTGAAAAATCAGCCATGTGGTTGGCATGAGACGTGAATTTCCTGCTTGTACCAGCTGGTGCAATGCAAGGCTCAGGATAGTTTTAGCTGAAGAGCTCTGAGAAGGTGGCAATAGCAGCTGAAGCTTTATCAGCTCTTTTCAGGCTTGTAGGTAAATGAATTGTAGACTCTGTGACCTTGAACTGAAGAGCACCACTCTCTTTACAGCCTCAGCCCTACTGGCTCCCCATGAGAACAGACTTGTCCCCTTTCAGAACAGAGTGAGCTGAGGGTTGTGATCCTGAGGTGTCGTGCAAGCCAAACCCAGCCCTGCTTTCCCTGGCCACAGCCAACCCAGCTCCTGTGAGATTAATGAGCCAAATTCTGATCTCAGTTATATTTGTAGACTTGTCCCATATCCATCCTATATAAATCAGTCTTATCCTGCTCAGGAAAGCCAGCTGGGTTTTGGTCCCAATTAAGTCAATGGGAACGCTGCCATTTGACTGCAGTAGGTTTGGGTTTCATCTGGGGTTGAGAGCTTTCAGTTTCATTTAACTGTTTCCTACTGGAAAAGGCAGCGCTGTTCCAAAGCTGAAATAAATATTTGGCTTCTTCTAAATTAGGCAGCTCTCATCTAAAGGTGCGTTGCATTTCCCATAAAGAATGCTGCAATATTTGGTTGGCCAGGATGCTTCCCTTTCCTGCTGAATCAACCACTCTAATAAGCATGATGACAAAATATGAGGACTTCTGTGTAATTATGGCAATGGCACCACCTGCCTCTAATTAAGCTGCCAAAACATTTGGTCTAAAATGATGCAAGGAATAAGAAAAAAAATTATATCCAATATTTTGGCAATGCAACAAGAAGCTGGCTTTCCTCACATAATTAGCTTTAACAAAGTGTTGTTAATCTGATTTTTGATTAATAGACTATTTAATCTTATAGCAGGCTGACAAGACTCTGATCTGCCTCTGGTTTAAGTTTTTCCTACCAAAAAGCTAAGATTTATAAGAGGTTTTAAGAGATATACTTGTATGAGAAACATTAGATTTTCTTATTATTTTCATTGTTCTTCAGGAGAGCCCCAAAGGTTGCATTCTTCTGAATTCACTGAACTTTTAAGCCTTTCATTAAATTGGAAGCCAGAGGAAAAGCTAATTTTTTCTTCCTCTTCCTAATTCCTCATACAGACAAGTCACTGGTATGACTAATTGGGGGTAGGAGGGGTGCCCAGAGACCTTACAAGCTCTGCACATTTGAGAGCTGCTGGTCGGCTGGCAGAAAGTATCAGCTTTGTGGGCTGCTGTGATGCCCTGGGGGGTTTGGGGACTAATGGTCTGCCCCTAGAAGAGCTTCCCTGGTTGGATTTAGTGACAATGAGGAGGGGAATATAATGTGTAACAACAGCAAAGCAGCCCAGCCGCTTTTTCAGGACTCGTGTGGCCATTTGGGTTTCAGAGCTGTTAATGTAACCTGGCATGTTAAATCAGACATGATCAACACTGTAAAAGAGCCAAGCATACCAACGGTACAGATGGGTGGCAGATAATGAAAGCAGCAGTGGCTGAGCAGTGTAAAACTGCTGATCAAACCACGTTAATATGTGGGCCTTATAATTCTGAAAATCAGCATTTGAATATACCAGGATGCAAACAGGTAACTGTGTATTTCGCTGTAGGTGGCATGTTTTAAAAACAAGTTTTTAGCAGCTTGGTTGTGTCCTGCCCTGGGTGCCTTAAATTTCTCTGGGACATTATTTTTCCACAGCCTTGTGCCCCCTGTTACATTTGGTGACTCCATAAAGTGGGTGGACATAGTTTCTGCCAGCCACTGTGTTTGATGTCTGTTCTCTCACCCTGCTGGGTCTCTTTCCCATAGCAGTGCCTGGCCTGGATTATCTACTCCCACTCCAGCTGCAAAGTCTTGATGAGCTTTAGAATTCAGAAGAGTTTCAAGAAAGTCCAAGAACTTGGCAGCTCTAGGCTATTTGTAAAGATGACTGTTAATTCAAAAGATTTGTTTCAATTTTCTCAGCCTGAAGTAATGATAATGGCAGTGTTCTCATATCTGATATATTGCTGGGCCAGTGATGAGATTCCAGCATTTGAGAAAAGGTTTCCTGCCACAGTACCCTGCTCTGACAGCAGAGATCTGATGGCACGAATGATACTCCCTTTATACCCGTGTGCTCACACCCCTTTCAGAGTTGGGTGCAGGAGTCCATTTGTTACCTCCAAGCTCTTGGTTGGTTATGCAGTCAACCTTAACAGATTTGCTAAATAAAAACTTAGTAGATAGGTGGTGCCATGACCCACCAGGCAAGAGCCTGCAGTGCCAAACCACCTCCTGATTCCACCCCCAACCAGCACCTGGGATGTGGAGCATCCTCAACAAACACTTCATGTACAGCTGTGTGGTAAGAGAAGCCAATGAGGGCCAGACCATTTAATGCTGATAAGAGTGTGTGAATCAAAACTCCCAAGTGGTGAGTATCCCCCAGGATCTGCTGAAGCAGCAGGAATATGGGGTTACTCACCCCTCCCTGGCACACCAGACAATAATAAAAGCCAGGATCTCTATTAATTCCCAAGTCTTGTCAATACACTGCCCTGCTCCTCCAAAACAACAGCAAAACCCCTTAGGTGATCTCAGCTCTATTACACATTGGACTGGCAGATTAAATGCTAGGATTTCTTTTCCCCCTCCACTCTCTATCATATTTATCAAACATGTTTTCAGATGCAGATTTGGGAATACTCTGTGTTTACTTTTACTTGGTAAGATCTGTTTTCTTAAGAGCTGATCCAAGAACTGAACAAATGGGCTCCTGAGCCAGTCTATAGAAGGAGATGGCCTGGGTCAGTTTAATGTTTGCCATGATTAAAGTACACACTGCTGAGTAAATACAGAGAGGAATTATATACTATTTGAATAGTTCCTAATTACGGTGAGCTCTTGCTACCTCCTGTACTTCCTTTTTAAAAGATGAAAGATACATCCCTCAAAATTCTCATATTTAGTTCCTGTGGAGAAAATGGTCTGGTAAACAAAACAAGTATTACTGCTCTAGTTTGTATCATGCTTCTTTTGCATGCTAATCCTAAGTTCCCCTGAGATAATTTGACAAGAAGGCCATTAATGCAAATTTAAGCGTGACCTAGAAAGGACTTATTTTTCATGTACCACATTGATTCTCTGCTATTGTTATTTGTTCCTCTTTGTTTTAAACTGCCTAGTGTTTTGAGGTTGCCTTTCCTTCTTTTTCCTTTTTTCCCCTCATGGTTATAGTAGCATAATTCGCCTCAGAAGAAATACATTGCTTTCAAATAAAACATCCAGGTAAGATATGAAAATGTTGCATGTAAAGAACAGTTTACCTGGCAAACACTGGGTATAGTTTGGGAAGACTCTTTTTGTAGGCAATTAACAAAAGTTGACTTTACTCTTTTATTTTACTAGACAACCTGTGTGTAAATTTGTATTACAGATACCTAACTTTCTCAGCACATGTGGTCTCAAAGCCCTCCATTGCCCAACCATGTCAACTGGCCAGCACAGTGAAATAAATACTGACAACCCAAAACTATTGCAGGGACAAGGATTTAAGCATTCTTTGTTTCAGTAATTTCCAGGCATAACATAATTTTTGGGGACTCTAGCTCTGACATGTAAGTTATCTGATGTAGAAAAAAGCAAAGAACAGACCCAAACACTTGAGAATCAAAACACTTCTGGGCTTGGTTATACCTTGTAAGGAATATAAAAGGCCCCAGTTACCTGCCTCCCTTTAGCTCTTTGCAGAGCACTTCAGGGCTCTTACTATTTTTATAATATAATATATATGGAAATAAAGAATGTAGCCTTTCCCAAAGGGATCTCAGAGCTCTGTGCCATCTTTTTTCATTAAGTCCTTGAAAAATACACCATTGCTCATAGTCAGGAAAAGCAAATCGAGCTGGTTTCCAGGTGAGATGTGTCCTGTTTGCATTGGTAGAAACCTCTCTGTCCCAACCTGTGGGATTTTCCTGTTCGGGACTGTAATGGCAGAAGGAAAAGGTTGATTTTCCTTGCGGCTGCCCCTGTGCTGGGGGGTTTTGGTGCTGTGCTGGCCCCGGGACTGAGCGCAAGGGCGGCCGCGCTCCGTTAATATTTCCCTTTCAGGTCGATGCGTCTCCTTAACACTGGGCTGAGAGGAATGCAAAACACTTCCTCGTGTGTCGCGACGGAGCGGTCCTGGGGCTGAGGGGGTGTCAAGCTTGAGGTTGGGGAGTCATTGAAGCGCAGGCTGATGGAGGGGCTGCGCTCCTGCCCTGCCCTGCCCTGGGAGCGCACACACGGACACCCCCCAGCGCCCCCAGAACGCACCCAGCGTCCAACACGCTTGACCCCCTGCCTGGGGAACTTGTTTTGCCATTTGTCACTGCCAAATGTTTTCTTTATTCCGCCTCAGCCGCTCGGTTTGCCACTCATTTGACTCCCTGCATAATTAACTTTGCCAGCCAATTGACTCGCTGTGTAATTAGCTGTGCCAGTCGCTCCGGTCTCCGCATGTTAATGACGGTGTGTAATGGGCCTGGGGGCTGGCAGCAGGTGCTGGCCGGCCCTCGCACCCACCGGGCACTGCCTGGTGCAAGGGCAGAGCCCACGGGCTGCTGGCATAGACAGCCCTGCCTGGGCTGGGACAGCTGCACAGACACGCTGCCACTTGCTGCTTCTCTTCCCTGACCCGAATTTAACTCTGCTTCCCAGCAGTGCCCCCGCTCCAGACCTGCCCCTCCTCATTTAATTGCTCTCATTTCGTATCTCAGCCGTCTGCCTTTGTTGGCTTCCCTGACACACTTCCCCGTGTGCTTTACCGCACTCTGCCTTAGCCCTTTGCTCCCCCAGCGACCCGCAAGGCACCCACAAACTCTTTGTTCAGCTTCAGCTGGGGGGCTGCTTCGAGCAGGGTGCCTTGGAAAAATTATCTGACTTAGAGTGACAAGTGTGAAGAGCAGTTGCAGACAGTTTATGCATCCTCCTCGGGGAAAATAAACCTGTTAGTGCGTGCCATATGCTACAAAGAAGTGGCTCTTGGCCATGCAGCTGAAACACCAGAGCCCTTCCTTGACTCTTTGTCTGCTTGTCTATTTGTCTTCAAAGCAGGAGCTCCTTACAGCTGACACTTCTTCTGTCCTGTTTGCCAAATAGCTGTGGACTTCGTAAATAATGCAGCTTGAAGTTTTGGATGTGGTCAGGAATAAATAACATCATGCCCAGATTTACCATCTAATCGCAGAATAATGTACTTTGGGAAAGGATCTTGCCTGCCTACCATTCAGAGAGGGTTGTTTTCCTCTGTTGGTGCACTTTGCTTTTAAAATCTCTCTAGTCTGTGCTTTGTTCTACCCCTTCTGTCCAACTTCATTCTAGCCCCTGTGTTGCTTGATCAAATTTTGTACAACTTCATTCCCTATTGGATATGCTTCAGTTCTAAAAACACAATTCAGCACCAAACCCAAAGACTTCCAATCTAATTTTCCCCACTGGTGTTTTGTAGTTTGCCTGGATGGATAAAAATCCATTACTAGGATTTTGGACTCTGTATCCTTTTGTATTTTGTATTGACTGGTTATTTCATAGTTCAGTTATCCTCCTTGCTTAGAGGACCTATAACCAATTTTTGTAAAGAGCTTTTTAAAATCCTCTCCCACTGCCTGATGTTTTACATCTCTACGTAACAAACAATGTCTTGCAGAGCTTATTTTTCTGAAGTATCTAGGAAGATAAATCCCCAAATGCATTTCTGAGATGCAAAGGGACAGGTCTGTACTGTGCAATGAGTGATGTTGTTATCTCACCTGATTTTGGTTGAGGTAGCTCCACAAACAGGAGGTTTTCAGCTTTTGGGGTTAGTGTGGCTCTAACCTGAGGTGCTTTAGCCTTGCTCAGAGGTTGCTCATGGACCTCCACATGGTGCACCATCAGAGGGGAGTGATGTGAAGGTTTTGTTCATGTCAAAGGGAGGAGAGTATTCCCCCTCCTCCCAGCCTGGCTTTCAGTCTGCAGCTTTTACATTCCCTGACACATTCCTTGGAGAGCCTGAGTTATTGTTGGGTTTGTTTTGCAAGAGTCCAAGTTCTTTGGCTGACTAATGCACAGACAAATCATCTGTCCTGGCCTGGTCTTCCCATAACTTCCTCATAACAAAGGGAAAAGGAGTGATCCCATCTCAGCTGTCCTGTGCTCTCTCGCCTGCATTTCAGTCTGGGGCAAGATAAGGGAACTTTGCTGGGAAGAGATCTGAAGTTCAATCTGGAGTTTTTCTTCTGAGGTTTAACTTTTTTTTTTTCCTTCTTCAGGAAAAAAAAATGAGTTCATGTGTGAAGTATGACTGCTGTTTATTGTATTTTTTTCCCTGAAGTGTCTCTGCTCTTCCTCTCTCCCGCCAGCCTTGAGCTGCAATAAACCCACTCAGAAAAGCACCAAGAGCCAGCTCTGGCTGGTGAGGACAGTGCAGCTGCTGGAATTCGATTTCTGCACAGGAAGTGACATGACTGGAGCAAATTCTTCAGCTTGACATTTAAGAGCAAATATCACATCATTGGTGGTTTGGCTGGGGCTGTTGTTTTGATCTAGGCTGAGGTCAGTGGGGAGCACAGTGACAGAGGGGATGTGCTAATGTACCTCCTGTTGCCTGCTCAGCTGGGGAGAATTTGGGGAACAAGGGCACAGCTTTGCATTTTCCCCAGGTCAGTCCCTACCTCTGGAGAGGTACAAACTCAAAGCTCCGTGTACACGGAACTGCAGCAGAGTAGAGGAAAGAAACATAGACCTTGCAACAAGTTCTAGCTAAAGATTAACCTTGCTGACTAATTGAATGCTGGGAGTGAAAAATGGTAAAGCAAATACACTAAAGAGCAGGGCTGTATTTTTCCTCTCCATCTGCTGATGGAGGGCAGTGTTGCCACCTGTTTGGGCCAATATCTTTGGATATTAAATAAATCACAGTCTCCTTCTGTGATACAGTACTGAGAATTTAATTCAGCTGTATTAGAAAAGTCTACAGCATAAAGCAAGCGAATAACAGCTTTGAGAGTGTGTCCTTCAAGTTATATTTCACACCCACCCAGGACATGGAGATAACAGTGTTTACTATCACTTTGTAAGTCTGGATGACTAAATCCGAAAGTAATGAAGTGCAGCTGCCCGCCGTGTTCCTGTTTTCTCTTTTTTTTATTCATGTCTCTGTAAAAGAGCCCGAGGTCTGTGATCCCCTCCTCTAAGGAAAGCCTGGCTGCAGCTAGGGACATGTGGAGGCACAAACCACTCCTGCCAGGGGATTTCACCTTCACTGACAGGCTGGGCTTGGTTCAGGACTCCTGGTTTAGTCTCTTCATCCTTGTCTGAACAATCCTGACACCCTCCAAACTCAGTGCAAGGGCTCTCTCTTTACCAGAGCTGACCCGTAGTGATGCAGGAGGAGAAAGAGCCAACAGTGGAGGAAGGGGACAGGGATGCTGTTGGAAATCATTGGCCTTTTAAGACCTCCTTTAAAGTCTCTCTATTATTACAAGGATGAGCTTGCTATAAACTCCTGGATGGGCAGACAGAGCCTGACGTGCAAGAGAATAGGCCTGAGACAGTTTTCTATTATCTGGGAGATTTCTGTCTTAATAGAAGCTTTCAGAGCCAGCTTGAGAGTGGAGCTCTAAAATTATGCCCCCAAAGGAACAGAGTGTGTTTTGATGGAAAAAGCAAATAAATTGTGGTTTAGGATATTGGACACACACAGTATTATTCTGCTGGTTCTCAAGTCACACAGACTCCATCACAGACATGGAGAGTAAATGTCCTTTGTGGCAAAAATCAAAATCACTTTCTGGTTTCATTAGGAACATCCTAATACTGGGCAATACCCAGTGAAGGTGGCTGCTGAGTTCATCTCACAGAGCTCTGCAGAGAGTTTTCTTCTCCTCTCTGCTGCTGAGCCCTTTCTACTCTTGTGCACACATCTTTCTTTTCATTTTTCTTTTGACAGTGTCTGCTACCTCAACCTCTAAGTGTGAAATCAATGTTTACATAATTTGAACCAGTTAAAACTAATTAAAGCCAACTGTCACCTCCCAGGCTGGGCTGAAATGGAGCACAGTCCATGTCCCAGAGCACACACACACACAGTCACACAGCTGGATTAAATGGTAACAAGTTGTAGTGGCAACTTGGAGGAAGTTCTCCAATCCCAGTGCTGCTCTGTCCTGTGATTTCAATCCTCAGAACAGAACTCTCTCCACATTCAAACCTGTGGTTTGTTAAATAGATTTTGTACTTTCAGTCTTGCTACTACTTTATTTACTTTACTGCTTTCTTGACCTGCCACTTGTGGGTGGTGTCTCCCTGAGGAGTGCTAGCCACAGCTATCATTACTGGCTGCACCATTTATCATAATTCCACATTATTTTCTTTTCTGTCAATGGCAATCACATAAAGAGCAATGGATTATTTACCTCCTTCCAGTTTAAATACAGTCTATATATTTCAGCCCTGCTTAATAGCTCTCACATTTGCAGTGCATTTTTTTAAGATTTTAATTAGCTGCATGTTCTAGTAATTCCTACAACAACATTTATTTTTCTGCCAAAACTCAGGATTCAATAGAGGCTGCCCTTATGTTTTAGAGGTTTTAAAGGGAAAGAATCTAATGAATAATTTTTGGTGTGTTTTTTTTTTCTAATCTGCAATTAAGGGAATGTAATTACTTTTCACCTTGTCTTCTATTTGCTTTTTGCATTCCACTTCTCCTGTGCTTGGAGTATGAATCACGTTTTATTTCATAGCTGGAGAGTGGGTATGGGTGTGCTGCTGATCTGGGGTCTGGGCTGTATTTTTGGTAGAGACACTCAGCAGCTACAAATCAACAACAGAGTCACTGAAGCCAAGTTGGTTTAGATGAGCAAGGGATGTAACCTTTGATCTTCTGCAAGAGAAAGCCCTTGACCCTATCCCTTTGAAAAATCTAATTTCAAAAAAAACCCTACATGACTGTCAATCAAACACATACTATTCTCTGGGTGAGGGTTTGCTCTTGCAAGCTCTTTTCCTCCTCTTAGGAATGCAGTCGATAGAATTCAGATAAAAACCTGAGAGCTAAGAAAGACCCTTCAGCAAAATGTTTGTCCAGAAGTGTTAGAACTTGCCCCTGGATGATGAGTTAGATCCACCTTTGCCATTCCTTCACAACTCTCACGCAATTAAGCAGCTGATTCCAGCACTTCTTGGAACTCACGGACAATTATCAGCCCGGCTCTGCTCCTGCTGACAGGCAGGTTTACACTGTCAGAGCACAGTGGGCTCTCTCTCTCCCAGCTTACCTGCCTGCACTCTGTAGTTCCTTTTCCCACCTCACGCTGTACCCCTGATGCAATAACTCTGCAGGCTCAGCCGAGCTTTCCCTTGAACCTGCTCTGTAATTAACTCCGCTTTAGGTTCTTATCTGCAGATTAACTTAACTGCAGAAACACTCTGCATTTCCAGAGCTTCCAAGCCACACAGGAACTTGGCCACAACCTTGGCATTACTCACTATGTCATCTGAAGTCTTAGAAGTTTTCCAGACCTTTTAATCTTTACTCCTCACATAATATTGTTCCCTTCAAATAGATGTCATTCCACCCACAGAGACTTTGCCTTGTGGGGATCTAAAGCAAGCTGGGTTGAGTAAAGACCCATTTCACACATGGAGGGAAACACAAGAAAGATAAAGCCTCTAAATATAAGCCTCCATTTAGGAGGACAATAAAGGCCATGCTTAACTCCATTCCTGTTGTAATTATTGGTGTTGTGAGAGCAAGAGAAGCTACAGCCCTATTTGTACTTGATGTTGTATGAATATATAATGAGGAGGAAGTGTTGTGTCCTCAAAGACTGCCTGGCAGTGTAAGGAGAAAGTCAACAGGGAGATCCAAGCAACAGGCAGGAGTAGGGGAAAGTTGACCAAACCTTTATCTTCAGAGGGATTCTCTGGCTAAAACAAATTACCTGTTGAACAGCACTGATCTCTGTGGGTATTGTGGTATATCCACATCCCTAACCAAGTATTTAAGTCTAATTGAAGACATTAAAGCTTCAGTGCTTTGCTGAATCAGGGCCATAATGGCATTTTAAAGCTGGATGGAGACGAGCTAAAGACTGTGTGATATCTGTGACATTCCTGAGTGGCTCCCAAACTGGGTACATTCTGTCCAGCCAGAAGAACTGAAGCCCTTTTCTGTAGTGTGATTTTCAACTCTGATTAAACCATCTCAATATACATTCCCGAGGCCACTGATGTAATAGATTCCTTCCAGAGAAAAAACTGCATAAAGCGACGCTGCCAGGAAACGGGAGCCCTCACACTTGGTGCCTGTATTTATTGTAAATATCCTGACTGAAGTCTTTTGTGTGGTGGTTTGAGAAGCAGCTTGTTGTTGTCACCCCCTTCAACTGCAGCATTGTCCAAGTCTGAAAAGAAATTGGGATCTCATCTGTGGTGAAAAAAATCCATCTTAGAAGAGGAGATGAAATACAGTAAAGACAAAAATAGCCTGAAAATGGGTTTTCAGTGGGAAAGTAAGTTTCCTGGAGCTCTTGTCAAAATAATCTTCATCAACAAAGGACTCTTAACTGTATTGGGATTTTTTAGCTCTTTTTTTTCTGTAATAGTAGAGTGAACACATGAATGCTCTTTTCCCAAAAGTGATGCTCTCCCTGACCATATGATCCCCAGTTCCTTGCTTCAAACAAACTCAGCAGCTTGGCAGCTTTCTGTGCAAGGGGCCAGCTCACCTTTCTCTTAGGCATTTCCCAGAGGCAGCAAAACTGAAGGGGAGTTTTGCAGCTGAGCAGGATAAAACTCTGGAGTGTTTGTGCCAGGGACTCCACCATGGCCAAACCACAGGCTTGAGAACCCTTCTGCTGGAATCAACAAGCCCCTTGGCTCTGAAGTCCAAATGGGCAAGGCTCCTTTAGGCATATATAGGAAGGAGAAAAAAAGCAGCTACTTTTTTGGCATACTAATAGGATTAAATGTCATTGTGCTGTTAAACATCAAAGCTACTGAGGTTGGCCCAGAGTTCTCCCCTGCTGAAACCAGTTAGTGGCTGCAGGGTGCAGCATCTGGGCAGGCCAGCAGTAAGCAGAGGTGCACGTGTGCTGTGAGCACTCAGCCAGAGCATCCACAACTGCTTTCAGGCTACTGCTGAAACCTGGGGATCTCCCCAGAGCCGTGACCACTTTGCCAGATCCCCATTAAGGTGTCAGAGCTAAAGACAGGGGATGTCAGGTAAAATGTGGGATAAGGATGGGGCTTGGCCACACCACAGTGGTGCAGACATTGACCCTGGGGACACTGCTCCAGGGATGGTAACTTCTGTGGTGGCTGTGGACCAGGCACACCCACCCTGTGACTGCTGACAGACCTCACCTGGTACAAATTATCACCACCCTAAGGAAAGAGCACAGCTATTTACCAGAACTGAGAGGGGAATACCTTAGCGAAACCACATGGCTTGCTGGGTGTGCCTTTCAATTTGTGATAAATCCTTCAGGGTAAACACAGCCAATCTGTCACCGCAGGTACCTCTCTAATTAAAGTGAGAGGGTACCACAGTCATTTCTCAGTGTCCACTGCTCTTTCTCCCGGGTGCAATTCGCTGGGTTTGATCTATGAGCTCCTTCTGTGGCTTGGGTAAGGGCCACCTTGGAGTGTGCTCCTCTGTCCTCCAGCCACCACAGCAGCAGGGACCAAGGGGACTGTGCCAGTGACTTCCTACAGTCAGAATGCTGATAGAGATTTGGGCAGTTCTGTCTCACTGGAATTAATTCCTGTTTAGTCAATAAAATCTGGATGTTGAAGGTAGCACAGAGTGTAACACTAAGCCATGTGAGTGAGAACCAAGAGGGTGTGTGTCTTTCTTAGCTAAGGAAACCAAGCTAGTGACTGTCAGAGGGCACCTTTCCTTTCACAAAAAAGCATGGAACAAATCATCTGCTGATGAAGGAAATACACCCCTTTGCCACTGTTTTATCATTCTATCTGAGAATCACATCTACATGTCAAATGATGATGAGTGACAACCCTTCCTTCTACAGCCTGCTGGCAACTGCAGAAATGTGGATGGGTTGTCTGGAGAGACAGAAGTGATGAAGATGTGGAACGTCTGAGGGCCAGAGGCTTCTTTCTGGATTCCTTCCATGGTGTTTCCTAGATTCTACCATCATCCTCCTTTGCCTGTGGGAGAAGGTTGTGATGTGGCAGGGAATGATGCTCTCACCCAGCTGGGTTAATCAAAGGGGCTTCACCTTTGTGTGCTAGTATCAAAAAGTCCCTCTGGAGGAAAGCAGAAATAAGAGATTGGGAGACCAATTCAGAAATATTCTGGGGTTTCTGCAGTTTTGTGATGTTTCTTCATTCTCCCAGGTGTCTCATTAAAAATGAATTAAAATGAGACAATTAGCTGCTACTGAGAATTTACAATGCTGCTGCATCAAAGTACTCTGGAGTACTCACTAAATAACAGCCAAGTAATTGGTACCTATCTCTACTGTCTGTCACAAAGACAATGGGCATGGCGAGGGTCCTGGAGAGATGAGGTCTTTATTGGAGAAAGAAAATGAATGTTTAAACAGGCCAATTATAAACAACTTCTATAAATTAATGTGATTAGCAGTAGCTTGACTGGCTTTTTCTTTCTTTTCTTTTTTTCTTTCCCTGTTTCCTTCCGTACAGTTTTCTTCTGGTTGGTTGTAGAATGGGTTCCCTGATGAACAAGTCAGATAAGGCAGAAATAATATTCCTTTCACAAAATTATTGTCAAAATATTTCTTAAAAATAGAAAATGTATGTTCAGGTCAACTTCAGCAGCTTCTTCTGTATGTCCTCTCTGACCTTGCTGGTTCTCCTGTTAGTTCTTGAGCAGAATTCAGGTCTTGGATACTGTCAGGACCAAAATTAAAGGCCAACATTTCTCATGTCAAACCTTCTGCCTCCCCAGCTCTCTGCTCCCGAGGAGCAGGATTTCAGCCCAGGAAAAAGAGGAAACAGGAAAAGCAGTAAGGGAGGAGAGCAGCAGGAGAGAATTTCTAATTAACTCTTTTTCATATACTTCATTTTTATTTGAGACTATAGCAATCTCAGTTTTCATAACAATGCATTTTCCCTTTGACAAGCACTTATTTCATTTCATATAGTTGTCTAAATAGTTATCACACTGCTAATGTTTCCAGCCAGAAATTGCTCCCTAATGTGCCAGATCCAGACCTTCCAGTAATTTGTGTATGTAAATTTAGATTATTATTACATTAACATGTAATCTTACAGGTAACAAAATGAAAGAGCAGGTACAAATTATCTGCATAAAAATCTGCATAAAATATTCACACATGGGAACCCAATTTTTCTTGTTTGTAGAAATGTCTGAACATGTAAGATCTATTAATCAATCTCACTTGTAGCCATATAGCTCATATTTATTGTGTGAGTCCTCACAGCATCTTCCAGTAGTTCATAAAATATGATCACTGCTAGGACCTGATCAGAATTCAGAACTGTATGATCAGTTGGTTACTACTGTGGGTCTAAAATGTCTTTTTGCTTTTCCTGCTATGAATCTTTCTCATTTAACAGTCAACTCGACTGCAGTGATCTGGGAATTAGCAGCTGATGACTGTT
This sequence comes from Anabacerthia variegaticeps, assembly GCA_035583185.1. Classification (NCBI taxonomy): domain Eukaryota; kingdom Metazoa; phylum Chordata; class Aves; order Passeriformes; family Furnariidae; genus Anabacerthia; species Anabacerthia variegaticeps. The sequence continues at coordinate 10,513,113 of JAWWEW010000028.1, read as the reverse complement.
CAGCACTGCAGGATGCTTAATGCAATTAGCAAAGTTAATAAAATGTTGGACAGGTGCCTCATCCTGGGGGGAGAAAGGCATTGTTCTTATTTGCTCAGGATCAAACAGTTATATTACCTTGTTTCTTTTAAGAAAGCATTTATTCTTAAAAAGGGATGAAATAAAGAACAGAATCAATTATTGACCTGGTAGTGGTTGAATTTTACAGTAAGTTTGCCTGTTTTCTGCTTCTAGGAGAATAACTTCAGGAAAGAGCGAGTACCAACTTGCAGAGGGGCACAGAAACAAAAGGTGTGCTGAAAAGGGCAAAGCCTGAGCAATATTCCCCTGGAATATCTACAGAACAAGTTGAAGCCAGCTCTGAACCATCTACCTTTAATAACGGGTGGAGGATGGGAAATATAACAGAGGTCAGAGAGGAAAAAGTGCACTGTTCCTCCTCTCTTTGACAAAGCTGATCCTTGGAAATCACACACTTACCAGCTTAACACCTGGACAGATGGTAGAAAAACTGAGTCAGTGAGAGACAGCTGGAAAGGACTGATCTGTAGACCTGGTGGGGGGAGAAGACTCCTGCTGAAAAGTCCATTTAACATAAGAAAAACTGAGAATGTTGCCAATAAGGTAAGTGCTTGAGTTTATTCATGTCTTCACTCAAGATACATAAACTGGAAGACTCTCCCATTTAGGGTGAATGTTCTCCTGCATTGGTTTTTGAGGGAAAACTAAACTGGGTAGTTCTTCTGAAGTTATTTCTATGTTGGTTTTAGAGGAATATTTGGAAGTCTAAGTGAGAGTCTTGTGATTATGAAGGGCTGGTTTTTAACATAAAAAATTTAACATTTCAAGAAAAGACTTTAAGAGATAAATTGCAGTCAGTCTGTCAGGCTGCTTGTCCTCTGGTTCGAGTCACATTGTTCCAGATTGTATTGATTTTGTGCTTCCCTCACTTCTTCTATATTTATATCCTTCTAAGAAAGGATTCTCTTATGGCTGAAGCTGAACTGGAGGAATACACGTGGCTGCCTCTGATGTTACACCTTCCCCATGCCTTTGCTCTCTGGGGATCACAACTGAATCAAGAACAATATGAAAAATAGTGGCTGGAAGATGTAGCATCACTTATATCTCTGTGATTGTGCCTTCTGAGCAGCCATGTAGATATTAGAGCAAAACCCCAAAAGGGCCCAGTGAAAGGCAAACCAAGGAGACTCCCTGCCATGCACAGCTTGTGAAACCCCATCTGCTTGGGCTCCTCAGAAACCTGCAGAGCACAGTTGTAAAAACTGGGAGCGTTTTCCTGTGCCTGTGAGGCAAAGGCAGAGCTCCTCGTGCTGAGGCCAGGATTAATGCTGGTGTAGCTCCAGTCTGTGGGTAAAACCACCCCATTGCCCTTCACGTAGGTACAAAATGATTCTCAGTCCACAGGTGTCGTCTCTAGTAAATATTTGGTAAATATAAAATGGGAGTGGGACTGTCCTTGTAGGCTTGGGCTGAGAAGTTGGTAATTGCTCGAAAAGACTGTAATTGTTTGCCTTCACTTAAAACAAACAAAAAATGTTGATAAATCTGGGGGTTAAAACCTGGACTGTGCAAGAGGAGTGGGCAGAACATGCTCCTTTTTGGGGATCAGGGAGCTGTCCTGCATTCTTTGTTAACACGCAGAAATGCCCAACCCCTTAGACACTGCCTGAGCTGACATATGAGAGAGGTACAGATGTGCAGCCCTGAGCTAGGAGAATTCTCTAATCCTGCTTATCTGAAGTATTTACACTCCTCAGAGTGTCCAAGTGTCAGCAGGAACGGCATGGCTGGGTTTCGGCTTTGAGTCATCGGGTGAAAGCAGTGTGGTCTGGGGCCTGTAGTGACTAGAAATCATTACCTTGTGTTGGCTGCTTGTCCTCTGCGAGATGAATCTGTGGCCTTGATCCGTTTTCCCCACATCGATGCATAAAACGCCCACACATCTGGCTTGTATTAGCGTGTCCTCATTGGCAATTTCCCTAAAGATGAGCCAGGCTGGGGAGAACGGGGTTGTTTTGGGCAGCTGCAGCTCACCTGGCACAGGTATGGCATGGGGTGGGTGCAGGTCCTGCTCAGCCAGCCAGGACACCCTCTGCTGCCACCCCAAAGCACTGCCGCGCTCCTCTTCCATAACGCGCCCCTTTCCCAATGCGGGTGATAAACTTTCATTTACATAATCGAGGTGTTTTGCCCTATTTGCCTGCGAGCCGCCCAGGTAGAAAGCGAGCCCGTGCTTTCTAAGGACGCGTGCTTTAAGAAACCGAGCGCATAAACGCTGCCCCTCGTGTTCACCTGCTGCGACCGAAAGCTTCCATTGCCACCGCAGGTCCCAAAATGCGGGGCTCTGGACATGGGGGGTCCCCAGGGCAGTGTCCGGGATCTGGAGGGGGATTCCGGCGGGGATGCGGGCACAGCATCCGCACGGCGTGGCGGGCGGGGGAGAGATTCGATCAGCGCGGCTGCCAAAGCCAATTATCGGGGCGAGGACGACATAATTATATTAGGGAACATCTGTACTTCATTAAAAGCCCTCGCGGGGCGGATTCGCGCCGGGCCACGTTACACACAGGCGCTTCCAGCATTCCCCCCCTACCCCGTATTTTCCGCGCCGCGGCAGCTGCACCGCCCCGGGGCCGCCCCCCGCTCCATCCCCGCACCGCCCCATCCCATCCTATCCCCGGGGCCGCCCCCCGCCCCATCCCCGCACCTGCCCCCGCGGCCGCGCTGCCCTCCCGGCGCGGCGGGCAGGCGGCGCTCTGCGCCCGGGCTGCTCTTCTTCTTCCTCCTCCTCCTCGTTCTCCTCCTCCTGCTGGCTCTCCTCCTCCTCCTCCTCCGCGGCGGCGGGCAGATGCGGCGGATCGCGGGGCGGCTCTGGCCCGCAGCGGGCTCCCGTCCCCCCGCCGCCCCCATGGACGGCAGCGGGGGCAGCAGCCGCGCGTAGCTCGGTGAGTCCCGTCCCCATCCCCATCCCTGTCCCCGTCCCCATCCCCATCCCCTCCGCCGCGCCCTGCCCGCTCCCCGCAGCCGCAGCCGCGCTGCTCCCGCCTCCCCCGCGCTGCTCCGCGTCCTTCTCTCCGCCTGGAAAAGAAATCCTCGCTCCCCGCCCCAAGCCCGCACCGTGCTGGTGCCGGGGCTGCGCTGCGGGGACCGGCTCTGCCACCTGCTCCCTGCGGCTCCTCCCGGTCCCTCCCGCCAGGACGGGGTTTTGGGGAGCGCTCCCCGCCTGTGCCGCGCCGGAGTGCTCCGTCTTCCTCTCGGTCGGGAGTCCCGGGCTCCCAAACATTTGTTTCAGGGTAGGACTTTACCAGTATCGGTCTCGGAGTTATTTTGTTTCAGCTAAATTTGATTTAAACTGACTCAGCGGTCGTGAGAAGCTCCGGGGGAAATGTCAGTTTGAGGGTTGTTTTCTTTGCCTTGAATTTAAGGACCTCTCTATCTGTGTATTCGGTAATGATTTCTTGTTGTAAAATAATTTTGCTGTGCTTTATTTACTCCTGGAATTTAAGAGTCCTCCAAGACAGGCTTGTTAGAGGCTGAAATAATCAGCTCCCAGGCACAGACAGTGCCCTTGGTCGTAACAGGTGCAACGTGCATATTCTTATGAACAATGAAATGGTTTCAGCATTCAGGTTTATTTGTATGCTCTGCATTTCTGTGACTCTGAAGAAATTGTCACGCTGCGTTATGTCAAAGATGTGCTTACGGCGGGAGCGTGTCCATAGCACCCAATTAACAGGACGGGGGAGCAGCTGCACAGACCTCGTCCCTCGGTGGTGGCTTTAATACCCAGGGCATTCCTGGGTGACATCGTATAGCCTGGGGTGTTTTGGTGGCTTTTGTGAGGATCCACACTGGGCACCGATCCCTCTGGCACAGGATGAAATGCTGAGAGAGAAGTGCAAAGGAGGGACCATTTGTGCTTGGATTGTATTCTCTAGGACTTGATGGTCCCTGCCTGTGTTGAGTAGGGTGGTGATGGCACATCTTATGATGTTACTGAAACCTAAAATACTGGCACTTATATTCCATGGGAGAAATTTCCTGGGCAAGTATTTCCCAGATAAAAAGATTGTCATTGTTTTAGTAGCTTCATGGGCTCCTTATTTAAGGCACTGGGAATTGACTTAATGGGAGTCAGTCAGGAGTTAGGGCGGTCAATCAGAAAGGAATTAGACTGGAATTTGATTATTGTTCTCAAGCCATTGTAGTGTAAAAGGTGTATTCCAGCAGTGCTGGATGTGGGATACCTGTGCTCTGTGGTGCAGCCAGCAGCACCTCGTGCCTGAAGAAGCTCTGTCTGCCCTCTTCAGCACTGAGAGATGCACCTTGTTAGTGCTCTGCTTTCCAGGACTCTTATCTGTTTTGTTAGGGATGGGAGAAGGAGTGGACTGCCTGTGTGGAATGGGGAAGGATGACTGGCTAAAGGGGTGAGGATGGGGTGTGCATTCCTTTGTTACCCTCTGGCCCTTTATATATTCCACCAAAGAATTGGTAGAGCAAAAGAAAAGTCAAGGGTCTAGCCAGGGAAAAGTGCCTGGTAATGAAATCTGACCTTCTGGCTGGTATTAATGGAGGCACTGAACAATACCAAGGCACCAGAGATGTCTAAGAGGTCTTAGCTTACTGTGAGAGATTCTCTAGAAGTTATGCCTTGTACCTTACCTCACCATTTTAAGAGAGTGCTTCTTCCTCCAGGAAATTTTGATAAAGTCATGGAGATGTCTTCTGGGGCTTTCAGTCCTCTCCATGGGGTTTCTCCAGTGGTGGGGTCTGCCAGGTCATGCTGATAAGCTGTAACTTCAGTGAACTTCGTGTAGTTCTGTATCTACAAACCTTGGAACAGCAAAGTGTCTTGCAGAGGGGGTGGAGAAACATAACCAGCATTTCTAGTGCTGTGTTAACTTCCCTTGGACTTCTTACAGCCTCACCCAGCAGTGTGATTCCATCCCTCCTTTTTCTTGGTTTAGGGAAGGTAGGAATAGCTGGCATTCTGTACAGGGCTAATTGAGCCAAACAAGGAGGATAAATACCTTGTTAACCCTTCACAAGGTGTGACTGGAACAGCCCCCTCTGGTTTAGTGCTGTGTACTGTTAAAACACAGCACACTTCTCAAAGAGCCATTGCTTGAGGAGAAAACGTTTCTTTTATACTATCAAGTCAGCTTCATCTAAAGATGTTCAGTTGAAAGGATTTATAGCATTATTTAATCAAATTTGAGAACAATAATCTTAAAGGATTCTTGACAAATCCTCCGAAATAATTAGCAGCCTTGTTTAGCATCTTGGGCAATTGACGCTGGTGAGAGTGATTTGTCCTTTTCACATTGCTGGCAAAATGTGATGGTGCTGTGAGTAAGCTGGATAATGTTTACGGAGCTGCTACAGCAGCCAAGCTCTGCACAGTGGTCCTTTGGTTGCCTGAGGCTTTTCTCGTTTAACAGGGCTTTGAAAATCATCTCTGGAAGCCGGTTATGTTTCTGCTGCAGATGCTCATCTGGTCAGGGCTGTGTCCACCCTGCAGCCGTGGAGGTAGCTGGGAGTGCTTTGCTCTGCAGGAGCACGTCTGTGACCACGTGGAGCTCGGAGCATCCTGATGCTGCAGGTACCTTGTTCTTCTGAGCTCAGCCCTGCAAAAGGAGCTGTGCCCTCACTCCACTGATTCGATCCATCTGCAGGAAAGGATTCAGGACGACCTGGGTCAAGGGGACCTTGATGAAAGAGCAGGGGCTTATGGACACATGGACCAGCTGGCTTAGGAGGCTGGTAGCCCCAAGCCATTAGCTGGGCCAGGAGTTTAGCAGGATGTAAATTGAATTAGATGTTTCAGATAGTGAAGATGAGAGACAAAGCAGCTGAAAATGAACAAAGCTTTAAGGGGGATCCAATGCCTTTTGCTTAGTGTTGTTCCTCTCTGATGCAGAGTTAGGAGAAGATGCTTTCTAGGTGCTGCCAATGGCACATGGAGTTTGTGAGGACAGGGTGGCAGTGCCTGTCCTCAGAAGAAGACCTCTTCTCTCTCACAACAGACAGTTAAGAAATGAAGGAATTAATAATTGCAAATGAATCTAGAATCATAAGTTCAAATCTGTGTGGTGAGTTCCTTGGTAAACTTCGTTTACTCTGGTTTCTGATTTCCTTGCTCAAGGACTGCCCTGCCTGTGGAATAGAAGTTCACGTGCTCTGGGGAGCTTCTATCAAATAGCACCACGTTGGTTGTGTTTGAGAGATTTTGTCTAAGCAAACTCACTCTGGACACTTCCCACCTGCATGTTTCCTCAGGGATGCAGAAGCTTAGCAGGTGTATAGTGAAGGCCTTTCCTTTGCTGGTCAAATGTTTGCTCGTGTCCTAAATATAACTTGTGGGAACATGTGTTTGTTTTGGAGCTGGGGAACACTTTTCTCCTTTACCCTCTTTATAGATTCAGAGGATTTAAGCATATGATTAACATTAAACATGTGAATATTCTCTGCAGACTCATTTTTTGGATCAAAGGCAGAGTGCTCAGTCTGTTGAGAGGATGGAGCCCACAACCACTAAATGCAGGGAGCTGATCTGCCGCTATGCTTGTCTAAAAAGAGTGTATGATATGAGTGCTTTGGATTTATGTCTGTCTGTGCCCCAAATCCCTCTGCTAACTGCTGTCTTGATGTTCCTTATCTACAAAGTGCTTTACAAGCATTAACAAACCTCTGTGATGCTGCTGAGACATGTCCTTATCCCCATTTTCCAGAAGGGGATGCTGACAGAGTCTGGTGAGACCACTGTGGGTTGTGGACAAAGCTGGGCACTGAATATGGGGCTTTGAATTGCCAGCCCAGAGAGGCAGCAGGAAGGGGCAGCAGCACAGCTCTCTGGCACTACTGGGTTCAACATTGCCATTCTCATGGCCAGAATGCTCCCTAAATTTCTGTCCTGATACAGAGGCTTCTTGTATCATCTGCTGGATCAGACTCCAGTGCACAATAGTCTGTCTACAGGAGTGAGCAGTGGCCTGTTAAGGGAAGGAATCTCAGAGAAATTGTGTGTCCCTGCTGGCTCTCAGCCTTGCTGGATGTTGCAGGCAGAGCTGCTGCGTCAAGATTCCTCTAATCTGAGCTTAGAGAAAGGGGAATTTTTCCATCTTCTCCAAGTGCAGTGATTCTCGAGTTCTTGCTCATTTAAAAATGCTTGATGCCTCTACAGAGCAGGGAGCCTGAGTCCATGCATACAAATATAGACACACTAGGTGTGTGTGCCCATGAGCTGGCAAATGAATCAGTTTCCAAATCTGAAGCTGGCATCGTGTCATTTTTGGCTCTGAGGTTTGTTGGATTCTTTTTTGTTCTGTTTTGGGGGTTTTTTTTCCCCCCTTTCTTCTTCCTGGTTTTATTGTGCTCCTCTTGCTTAAATTAGAAGAATTTCTCCAAAGAGAATGGGTGCACTTCAAACCTGGAGGGATGTGCTTTGCACTCATCCTGCAGGGTGGTGCAGAGCTGGGAGAGCAGTGCCTGCCTCCCTCCCTTCTGCTCTGCCCCTGGTGGGTAAGACACACCCTCCCAGACCACTGTGGCGTGCCAGGAGGTTGGGAAGCCATGGTGGCCAGGCAGGTTTGTGCTGGGGCAAATAAACTGTGACAAAGGCAAGCTTCTGTGGGTTTTGATTTTTTTCCTTTTGGAAAAAATCCAATCAAAATCCACTGTTCTGTAATATAAAGAAAGTGGCAAATTTGCAGCAGTTCTGGAGTTTCCCACAGAACATACCCATACCTGCCCATACAAATGTGTGAGGGGCAGACAAGCCCTAATTGGGAATTTTGAGCTTTTACATGCTTTGTGAATGAACCACAACCATCCTGAGCTTGTGCATGTATATACTGGCATTTCTCTCTTTCCTTTTATCCTCTGTAGGGAACTTGTGTTCTTCTGAACTTGTGTTTCCTTCCATAAATGACCCAATCAGCCTTCATCACTGCTCCTTAGATCAGAAACTTATTGGTTAATGGCAGTACTCTTCTTCCTTTTAGTCCCTACTGCAGCTAAGCTCATGGCAATTTCAGACAGACTTGTTAGTCATTAATATTCTTTGTATTCTTCATCTTTGGCTTCAGAAGAGAAGGCCTTTCATCTTTTGCCTTGCTTTGTTTTTCAGAAGAAACCAAGTTTGACTGGAGGAAAAAAGAAACCAAAAAAACATTTCTCTCCTGTTTTCTTATAAGCTTCCAAGCAGTCTCCCCTGCTGACTTTGTACTTTCACAGTAGACAAACATTGACTTTGTTTTCATAGAATATAGCTGAGTTTTTTTCCCCCCTTGGTTTACCTTTTTGGTTATCCCTCAGCAGCTTGACAGGACAGGATTAATTAGCAGCAACTGCTTCTTTTGCTGAAGTTCTCACTCTTTGCTCCATTTTTCCATCAGGTTTGTTGTACCTAAAGTTGACTTGTTGTAAAGAGAGCATAAGCATGTGTCTAAACTTAGAAAAATAGTGGAGAGTTTTCCTGGTTTGGAGACTACTGCCAATTCTTGTTCTTTTCTTTAAAAGAAATCAAAATGCTGATACCCAGGGATGCATTTTAACTCTCTGTGCCTGGGCAAATACAATAACAAACCATGTTCCTCAGCTGGGGAAGGCTTTGTTTCCATCATTAAATTCTCATTCCTTGTAAGTGGTCGAATCCTTTGCTAATCTGCAGTGGTAACTAAAAGGAAAATATGGAGGCACAGCATTTGTTGTGTGTGATCCCATGAAATCTCAGACCTCATTTCTGAAGAGCAGGACCAAAGGATAAAAAACTTCCAGCCTGGGTTATCTGTTTGGCTCTTGAGGTTGGTTAAGTGGTTTTTTGAGTGTGCCAGTGGTTCATCTCCATTCTGCTCAGGTTTCCTCACTCCCAGCTCTGATGCGGTGCACATCGCAGCGCGATCATTAAGTGTGATTACCACATTTTTGACCTATTTAAAAGTGTCTGGCTGTGAAATTCCAAAGATTCTAATTTAAGCTATAAAACAGATTATTAATGTGCCGCCGCTTACACATTTCATGGCTCATTTCCTGATTACAGCAATTTTGAACGTGTACGTGTTGGCTGTTCCAATGCACGTGTATAAACATCCTATAGCTTGTACATCCTGGTCACCTTGCTTGGGGCTCACGTTCCACATACCTCCCACAACTTAAAACCAGCAGAAGAGAAAGCCACAAGTGCAGGAAGTTGTGACAAACCACATTGGTGCTGGCAAAAGGCCTGATGCTTTCTGCAGGGCTGGGGCTCAGGATGGGCTGTGGGAGTGAGGATCACACAGGGCTGTGGAAGTCAGGCAAGAGAACAGGATGCAGGAACATCATGAGATGGTCCCTTGCTCTGCCCTGTGGACTGGAGGTGCCCTCTGAAAGCATCAGGGCTCAATGGCTGGCCCTGGGTTGCTGCCAGGGGACTTCAGCTGTACTGAAACTGGAACACAGGCAAGATGCTACGTGTAGTCAGGATCTGCAAAGAGCAAAGATGATTGCTGGAATCTTCAATTTTTCCATCATTTCATTCAAATCTGTGGTGTTCATGGCACTGACACTGCAGAGCCTCTTTACCCTCGTGCACAGAAAGGAGTTTGGGGTTACAGTTATGTGTATCACTTATGACTCAGCCTTTAGGACGGCTCAGCACGAAATAATTCAGCAGGGTCAGAGGGGCAACTGCAGACAGTGGGTCCAGTAGAGAAATTCAGGTTGAAAGATCAAGGGCAGGTGAAAGAGGTGTAGAAATTGTCCTGTGATGCAGTGAGGCATTTCTGTGCACTTGCATTGATGTTTCATAGGGTTAGTTAAGTACTGAAAATTGCATCTGGAGATCTCCCTGAGCTGGGAGCACGTGTAAGGCTAAGTGTGTGACTGGTTGAGTTTGGTGCCTTGTTCCAGAGGGGCTGGGAAAAAACCCCAAAACTTGGTTCTGCATGAGCTGCCAGATATGGATATCTGCCTCTGTATGAGATTGGCAGTGATTTTATACAAATCTGGGATGAGGTCTGCTGGAGGACAAGGTTAGCAGGGTCCCTTGTGGCTGCTGCTATGCCAAGACCTGGAGAAGAGATTCCTGTTCCTCTCAGCCTCCCTGGAGACTGCCAGCACTGTGTGCTCTTCTGTGCATTGGGGATGGGATCTGTGCTTCTCTTCCTGGCCTGTGCATGTGCTAAACAGCATTTCAGGTGCTCAGTGTGTATTGCTTTAGAGCTTTACAAAGGCAGAGTCGCTGCCTCTCATTACTCAGTTGCTGGAACTGATTTGGATCCTTCTGTGTGTCTCCCAGCTGAGAGGCTGGCAGTGAGGCTGGCTGAGCCCTGCTGAAGGTATCATTACATATTGTACACAGCTGGGAGAGCATCAGCTTGTCATTTGCAGTTGTCTTATTTCTTAATGTGGTGTAGTAAATTATAAATGTACACAAACACCTACGGAGTGTTTCATTCATGAGCTGCCAGACTGCAGTGTGCTTTTGGAAATTGCTGGTTTGGGGGTTGTTTTTGTTTTGTGGGTTAATTTCAATATCTGGTACCAGGCGTTTCCTAAAAGTAAATTGATCACGTAAGAACCGTGTGTCTATTTGTGATTCCACTAATAAAAAATTGGTCTTTTTTTTTATTTGTTCTGCAGAGGATCTCTACAACAGCCTTTTTATTCTTTATGTCAGTTATTAGTCGTTATTAGGTAATATCAGAAAGGTCATTATTTGCTAATTGGCATGTGCCACAGCATCCTGTAGGCCAGGAGAAGTATTTGAAGGTACAGATTGTCAGGAAAACGTGCAAGAGGTTGGTAGAAAAAGGGATGGCTGCAAGGAGTCCCTCTCGTGGCATTACTCACATGCCTCTCTTCTGGGCTGTAGCAGAGCTAACAGCGATCCAATTTGTGTATTAAAGGCAGGATCTTCTGAAGTGGAACCACAAATGACAGCAGAATTATGATTAAAGGGCGGTCAGTACTGATGGCGAGCCCAACATAACATACAAGTCTGGCTGTGGTTAGGAGAATGTGCCCATCTAATAAGCAGCTTAACTTGGTGTATTACTGTGAAATAGAAAGAACCGTGGAGTATGTGATGTGAATAGGAGGCTGGGTCTCCCTGTCACTTTGCATTTGTGTTCCTGAAGCTGCCCCGCTTTCGCCAGGGTTACTTCTGGATTACACCCAAGTGAACGAGAGGTGGATTTCCTCTTCTCAACACCTTTCTTTTTAATCTGGAAACAACACTGTAATTTCTTTATTTCAGCACTAGGTTTGAAGTTTTCATATCAGATAAAATGTAACCAGTAAGGCTAATTCGTCCAAATGTTTTACTTTTCCTGATCAGCTGCTAACTGATGCAACTTCACTCAACTCCATTAAAGAAAATGGGTGTTGTTCCCTTTTCATTAATGGGAGTTGAATGGGACCATTACAGGCCATTTTCAGGAGAGGTATTAGCAAATACTAAGGCTTGATCCACAGCATTTTGCAGTCAATAAATCAGCAATTGCTGCCTACACAATAACAGGTCTAGTAGGGGGTTGAGTGTCTTTGAGATTGAGAGCCCTCATCTTGAGTATGGCTTCTTTAAGTTTTCTGAAATCAGTTAAATTGAGATAAAGCCAGTGACTTGTTCGTGTCTATTGGAGTTGCTCAAAATTTATGTTCTTCCCTGTGCTCTGCTGTGCTTGGGTGGGGGAAGAGGAAGCTTTTCCCCCTTGGACTATAAATAGCCTGCAGAATGTTTGTGTTCTCAAGGAGGTGTCCGACCAGCCACTGACATGGGGTTTCCAAATTGCCTTAAATCATTTCCTGGTCGTTTCTGTTACAGGTATCCAGGTTTTACTTTTTGTAGGCTTTTACATGCATGAAGCTTCTTTTTAGGATCGTTGTGTCTCCCTCACCTCCCCTTCTGTCAGGATTCTTTACAAGCCACGTCCAAATATCTCAGTGGTATTTTGTGGAAAGAAAAGCCTGCTGTACAAGGCTGTGGGTTCGAGTGTTTCAGCAAGGAGCACAAGAAACTGAAGGTTCTGCCCTGCACATCTTCTATCTGTTTTGACAAGCCCCATTTAAAAACTCTTATGGCAAGTGATTTTTCTGAGCACGTGTGGAGGGGAATGTGTAAAGTGCTTGAGATGGTGGGGACTAGGAAGAGGCATGACAACTGCTTTGTGTAAGATGAGCTGCATTGGGAGGAACAAATGGTGCATTGGGATGACAAATGGAGCAGCAGAGGTGCAGCTGGGCTGCCAGGGCTCTTCCATGGCAGAGGTACCGACAAGCGGCTCCGTGGAAGGAGTTTGTAGTCAATATAAATAATTTCCTGTTAGGTTTGAGTATTCTGATAAATTGATGATATAATTCTCATTGATTCTAATTAAATCAGATTCCGTGGTCTTGCTTAGCTGAGTTTTCTGGTAGTAGTGGTTTTGTAGCAAATAAATGGCCTTTATTTTCTTGCTTGCTGGGTGGGGTGTGTGGTGATAATTACTGCATTTATCAAGGCGTCCTTCGATGTTGGAGCCAGGCCGGTATCCACTTCTGATGGACGGAAACAGGGACTCTGAGATTATGGGACCTGTCTGGAGGCTGCTGATGATGGAGCAGAGCACAGGGGTTAAGTGCTGGCACCCTACAAACCAGATTGGTCCCCTGAGTCCTGCATTGCTCTTCCTTTGGACTATTCTGTGCCTTTGCCCTTCCTTGGGAGGGCAAACAAATACTGCCCAAATCTGGCCCTGTTCCTGCACCAGGGCGTTACTGCTGTCAGCAAGTAAAGCTCAAGGGCAAAGACTTGAGGTGTTGGTACCACCCCAGCTTTGCTTTTCACCCAGTGAGACAAAGTCACATTGCTCTGATTAGTTTGGGTTTCTCTCATGTGAGTTTGGATGTGTGCTGGCTTTTGCCAGGAGATCAAGAAGGAATTAAAGCTCCATTCTACTTAATTGTTCGTCAGCAATCGTGACAAAGTTGCTCCACCCCAATTAGTAAAACAACTATTAAGAAGACTTAATTAGAGTCAATAGCTGAATTTTATTTATATGTATCTTCTTATTTCTGCTAATTACTGTGTTGAGTAACAAGTTTAGTAAGACTTATAAGCTTATAAGATGAATGACAATAAAACCATGGGAAGAAGAGAATGTTTTTTCCCTACGACAGCACTGGAGGAATTTGTACCCACGAGTTAGATTTGTAAAGCCTCTAGCCCTCCCCTGTTGTTGTTTTTTTCCCCTAAAAACAAAGATGCTGTCAGCACCAGTCACCATTTCCCCTAAAGGGTCGTTTACCTTTCATAAAAAGTAATAAAGACCTGTATAAATATTCTCCATATGCTGCTCCTGGATTGTATTATTGAAATATGTCAGTGTTTGTGGCGTGTGCAGCCCCGTGTTCCATGACATCACTTGAAAAATGCAAGACATTCATATGAGTTATTTGGAAGATGGTGACAAGCCTATTTGGCAAAGCTGTGTCTTAAAGGGAGCGTTTTCAAGCACAGAGCAGAGATAAAGATGTGTGACCAAGCGTGGCCAGGGCTGGGGTAGCAGATTTCAGCCCATGTGCTGCTGGAAGGACTGCTCTGGGGCTTTCCAGTTTGCTGGGTTTTTCCAGTGTGACCTGTGGGACCAAGTGCTTGGAGGCACCAAGCAGATGGCTGTGAAGAACTTTTCTGCATGGCTTCCAGAGACAGGAAAGCAGGAGGGTTTTATTGACAGCTTCTGGAGTGTTGGGTCTCTACCATACCTATGTGTTTCCTATCCATGGCTTTACTGAGCTTCTGGGATAATCTGTATGTTGCCAAGACAGAAGAATCTAAGATTGGGGTTGACTTCTTAAGCAACTTAGGCTCCCACCTGACAGTGCTGGCCAGAGCAGACTGAGCCTGGGCACATCTGGTGCCTCACACACCTGAATGCAGGTGTTTGCATTGTGCCCAGAGCTGGGTTTTACTGAGCCAGAAGAACAAGGGTGTTCAGGGGCAAGCTGGGTTTGGATTTGGGTCATGATAGTGTGCCCTGGGCAGCTGAGGAGGTTACCCCAGCCACCCTTCCTGTTGAAGCTGTTGTGCTCTGCCTTCCCCATCCAATATAACAGTGACAGCTGATAGTAAAGAGCAAGGAAGAAGCAGCTTTTGCCTGCATCTTTTTATGATTTTATCTAGTCCCTGAGCCTTCACTGTATTATCTCCTTAAATCTCTGTGCCTGACACTTTTGCTTTAGCACAGTTGAATGTATTACTGCCCTGGGTTGTAAAAGAAAGCCTCCACAGGCTCCCCGGGAGGGTTTGGAGTAAATCTCCCAACGTGCAGCTGCCCGCTTCAATTCTCCCTTTTCACGTAGCTCTCTGTCCAAGAGTGAACGATTGCGAGGATAAGTTGCTGTATGCAAATCTGAGATTAAACCTTTTGTCTTTCCAGCATTTTCTGTTTGAACTGCTCAAGGTTCCCAGCTTTGGACTCTGGCTGTGCAAACCCAGCCGAGGGCTGGCAGTGTTGGTGCATTGTGTGGTGTCTCGAGGTACAGCATTCCCAGCAGGACTGACCAAACCCGTGGGGAGGTGATCCCTGGGGCTCTTTTGGTTAATGAATATTGAACTTCTCCTGTGTAACAGCAAGTTGTGTCCTGCTCTGCAAATGAAGATCTCTGCGAGAGGCTGAGCTGCAGGCAGGGGGGCTGCTTGTGAAATCATTAATTCGTGTCTGGGTGATGAGTGTGCTCCAAGCAGGGCTCTCCTCGTCACCCAGCAAGATGATTAGTTTTGTTTCCAGTTGTTCAGTTCTACTTATTCCCCCCTTAAAAGTCTTTACTTAGTACTGGGTGTCTTTCTCTAGCTGCCCACGCTTCAGTTTCTACACGACAATGTCCTCTTTGGAAAGAATTGATGTAATAAATTTGTGCACGCAGCCGTCCCGAAATTCAGCTCTATTTGTGGCAGGAGTTCCAAAGGGCAAATGCATCTCAGAAACATTGTGACTGTTGCATGAAATGGTAATTGTAATGCATGGAAGATCAGCTGCTGATTTATTTTTATTAGTGCAGTTGGAAATTACTATGATGTTTCAAGTAGGGCGTAAAATAATATCTTTAATCTCATTCCAGGAGGAATATTAACTTCAAATTTTGTATCTTTTCTTTCCTGAACCACTATAAAATGCTTAGGATGTGAATTGAGTATCTGTTCTATCATGTTTATGTAGGAAGGTTCCTTTTTTCTTTTTTTCATGCTTAAAATAGGAAAAGTGTACATTGATTTCTGTAGTGTTTTGTGCAATATAAGTTCCAGTTTCTTTGATAAGGGCAAAGCCTCAGTTTTTAATCAGAAATGTGCATTTATCCCAATAGACAGAAGTGCATTAGGAAATACTTTTCCAGACAGGACACTGCAGGTGACTTCAATTTAAAAACCACCCAGAGCTGGAAATCAAACATTTGCCATCAGCAAGAATACCTGGGCAGGCAGGCCTTGTGAAAGGGATTGTTCCTACTCTTGGTTTCCTACAGGAGAGAACCAATGTGGTCCTGGAGACTTTAAAGGTACACAAGTAGTTTCTTGGAAGGCTGACTGTAAATTGAGGTTCTGAGGAACATCTTGAGTCTCCACTTTTGGAGTTCCTCCAGCTCTCCTGGCACACACTGCAGGGAGGATAAGCCCTTTGTAGACTTCAGCCGTATCCTGTCTGTGACAGGTTAATCTGCTGCCCACGTCCACACCTCGAGGTGCTTGGCAGCATGAAAACAGGCCTGGAGATGGAAATTAGTGCTCCTCCCTGCTGCCATTGCAGGGGTGGGTGTTAAGGGAGATCAGGAGCTCGATGTGTCCTGGCTGCTCTAGCAGACCTGCCCCTGTCCCAGCGCTGTGCAGCCCAGCTCATGCTGTTAGTGGGCAAAATCTGTGTCAACTGATGGCACTGGCCATGGCAAACACAGCACTGAAGAAAAAGTGATGATTGTTCTGGCATGACTCAGCACTCCTGCTCTGAACTACCGAAACAGAGGAGAGTAAGTAGAGTTGGGAATAACTAAGTGTTTTCATCCCTAGATAAAACATGGTTATAGGCAAGCCAGGACTTTGTACCTGTGTATGAGACAGTGAATGTGTGTTTCTGTGACATTGTCCTGTCTGTGACCACTGCATTAGGCAGCAGAGATGTTTCAGTGGGGTTAATTGCTAGCCTTAATAGCATTGTGGGGGAATTGTAAAAGGCCTTGAAGAGAATATTAAAGGATTGAAGTATTGCTTAAAGCATTAACAGAAGATGCACATGTAGGTATGTGCGTGCATGTGTGTAATTGGCAATGCAGAGCCTTTGAATTGGAAATCATTGGTACAGAAATACAGTTAAGGGCTTAGAATGGAGTTAGTTCAAACAGCCATAGGGAAGAGTCAGGGTATTAAGGCAGTAAAAAGATGTATGACAAGGCATTCACTTCTGTATCCATAAATTGATTATACTTAAGGCAGAGTGTGTGCATAGACTGGTCTTGTGGTAGGAAAGGAAGATTTCTTTGGGGGAATGGGACAAATCACTAAAAGTGCTGAAAAAAATTACTATTAATGGTCCTTTCTGAAAGTCTGGAGAGGGTCCTTGTGAGTTTTGCTCTGTGTTCTAGGAAGGTGAGGACTGTCCTCTGTGTGGGAACAGCTTTGCACAGGTGAAAGAATCCGTGTGGTCTAAGACTCCACAGGTATAAGCAAAGGAAAACCATAATATGAAAATATTTATAATGACAAGAAATTGTACACTGCTAAAGTGACACTTCTGCTTTGAATAATTTACCATAATGAAAGTCAGGAGATGGGCATCCTGGTGAGTTGACTTTGGCTGTTTGCTGTGAGAGTGCTCAGAGATGCTCCTGAGGAGGCAAGGCTGATGCTTATTATTTCATAGAACAACCTGAGTAGTCTTTCTGTATCAGTAGCACATAGTCTGCTAGGGATTGTCATCAGGGGGTCTGGGGAACAAACACCTGGAGTGTGTGGTCAACATGTTGTCTATCCCAAATGACTTACCTGCCACTTACCTGCCTAGGAACCCTCTATGTGAGCATCCCTTCACCTGGTCTGAGCACCCTGCTGGTGTAAAGCTTTTGGCAGGCAAGGTTTTGGGAAGAATTTGGAGGATGTGGCTTTGGGAGTGTTGCAGGTTGAGCTGGGCAGAGTTCTTATAAACCACACTGGTCTCATGATTGGTCTCCCTTCCGTCGACCTTGTTAGTGACACCCCTGCCATCTCTTGGGGGGTTTGGGGAGTCAGGGGGCTCTCCAGGGTGAAGTGGGAGCACGTGTCCATTTGTGGTCTCCACCACTGCCCTGTGCTCAAGCCGTGCACTCACCCACGTGATGATGGTGCCCAAATCCACCGTGGACTTGTGCACAGTGCTGAGGATGCCCCCCTGTCCTGGCCACACCCCGCAGTGGGCACCTGCCCAAAGGCTCAGCTAACTGCAGACAAGGCAGCTCAGGCTGTAGCTCACTGTTTAAATAAGAGTACACGGTGGTCCCCAGGTACTGAGACAGTCTGAGACGTGATGTCTGCGTGGTGCAGTGCAGGGTGCAGACACACACCCTGAGGGTCTTCTGTTCACAGGAGGCAGCTCATCCTTCCATCTCCTGAGCTTTTGTCTAACCAATAGGCTGAGCTACTGTCTTTGCTTTGTCTGCTAAGTGCTAAATCTTTGTGCTAACTCCTTCAGGAGATATTAGTATATTTAAGAGTTGCTTCGTCTCCACTGCAAATACACTGCTTGTATTCCTGGATGAAGATATTCTTGGAATACTTACTTTAGTGTGAGCCCTCCAGTGGGCAATCTTTTATTCCAGAATAATGGGCCTTTGTCCAATTAAACATAATGTACTTTGGAAGTGGAAGCCTGTAGTTTGTTGCACAGGAAATGCACTCGTTTACCAAATCTCATTAATTAATTGGCACCTTTTTAAGGGAAGTTTCTTCTTTCTTGCAGTGTTTAAAACCTCATTTGCCATGAAAAGCAGCACTTTAATTTTGTAGAATAGATCCTTGATTTTTATGAGCGATTCCTTCTGCATATTAAAAGTAATTTTTCTGCTGCTTCTTGTTATGATAAAGGGGCCTCAGCTTTGAGAATTACAGCTTAAGCTGCTCAGAACTGTGTGGCAGCTCTGCTCGTGCTGCCAGAAGCCGGTGCTGTGCTCAGGACAGTGCATCTCTGCCATTCCACATAATATTCTACGTGATGAAAAACTAAAGTAGCTTTTTTTGATTCCTTCTGTAGCCCCCACCACTTCTGGGTGGTGCAAGATTAATCTTCTGGCTGCCAGTCTACAGAGCTTTGCCCAAACCAGAGACACGCAGCAACGCCTGCACTGCGCCAACTCCATCAGACAGTCCTCGCCGCCTTTCCCAGCGGGCTGTATGGATATAACTGTGCAGACGTCTCTCCTCAGCCACCTCGTCTTTGCTCCTTCCCTTGCTTCACTTTGTCATTTCCAGGTCACTTCCCTTGCCTTTGTCAGCATGTTTAGCATCGCTCCGTGTAGGTGCTGCCCTCAGGAACACCGTCATGCATACTAAATTCACGTCTAGGACCATGGCATGAAGTGGTCCATGCACTGGGGAGCCAGATCCAGCCACAGGGGAAGAACAGCCGAGCTGCTGACCTTCTGGAGGTCAGTTCTCTGCAGCCACACAGGCACCTCCTGCTGTCCTCCCAGAGTTGGGGTGTCAGGTGGGTGCAGTGCTTCTGCCACCCCTGGCTGCTCTGCCTTGTCTTCAGTGGTGCCTGAGCCAGTCTATTTTAGTGATGCAATTATTCACATTGAGCTTAATCAATGAGCCACAGAGCAATCTACTGGTGGCTCCAATCAGTGGAATTACTCAGAAGGATCAAAATGAGCTTCTCTCTCCGAAAATGAAGCTGTCATTCACACAGAAATGAGTTCAAGGGAACCCTGTTCTTTATGCAGGGTGTGCCGTGACTCCGAGTACCTGTTCATGTAAGTCCTTGTCTTGCCACGATGTAGGAGTAGGGCTCTGTGTGTGTTTTGGAGGGTGTGGGTCCCAAAGCTGTTTGCCTGCAGAAGAGCCAGGGAAATAACCTTACTGGGAGGGTATGAATAAGAGACTGCAGAGACTGCTGCAGTTTGCTCTCTCTGTGCCGGCAGCACCAGCGCCGTGGATAAAAGCTTGTTTCACTTGGGTTCCCCTGAGCGTCTCTAGGACAGTGTGGGCACAGCTCAGACTGTGCTCACTGCCCGAGGGGGAAGCCTGTGCAGTGAGCTGATGTGTCTGGTACCTGCTGGCATGAGCCTGCTGCCCCCAGCAAAAGGTTCTCACAACTCCAGCACCCCACCACAAACATACAGCGGGTGGGCAGGTCCTCTGGCCTCGTCACAGGTGCTCTTCCTTCCCAACTACAGCAATGCACGGAGGACTGCAGGCAGTGGGGAGGGATTTGGGGTGGAAACTGGCACTCCTCTGTGCTTGGCAGGACTTTGTCCAGGCTTACAGCTGTAGGGAGGGGAGGCCAAATGTGCCCCCCTGGTCTGAGCGTGCCTTGGCACAGCTGTGGGGAGGAATCCTGCCCATTGCCAGCCACGTGCTGTGAGTTTTATGTGCACATCTCTGCGTGTGCTGCTATGTGTTATTCTGCCTCTGTCTGCTGACTAGACCCAAAAATGTACCATGTTGTCTCCTCCCTGACATGTGCTGGATGCCACTTGCTCATGGAGACCGTGGCTTGAAGGCTTTACCCTGCCCATGAACTGATGCCAAAAGGGAGTCCCTTTCCTCTTTTGGGGCTGTGCATCTCCTCTCTCTCCCTTGCCTCGGGTTTGCAGGTTGTGTGGCTGATGAGAGTGGGCTCCCTGGGCTCATCCTGTGGGCAATGTTTGGTTTTGATAAGGGGCAGGGCACTCCTTGGAGGGTTTTCTACTTCTTGCTGTGTTAATTTTCTGCTAGATCAGCACAGTGAACAGGCTCACCCAACTCTTTGCCATTTGCTGTCTCTGTTGCAAGGAAAGCAAGAGGGGTGGGAGAGCAGGATCTCTCCTTCATGTTGCATGTGGCCACACCAGGTTGTGTTTAGCATCCAGCTGCTGTCTTGCCTGCTTCTTACCTTGGATGTGACTGCAAATGGAAAATGCTGAGCTTTTATACGATTATTGTTGGGTTCTGCATTTCAAAATTCAGCCAGAAATAGCTGTTTGGCTTCAAAAAGCTAAAATGCTGGGTGCATGTGGTTGTTAATCTATTGTCATATTCTTCTGCTGATTGGGGTAAGTGAGAAGCAGATGGTGGGATCCAAATATCTCCACGCTTTCAGAGCCCTCAGCTCCAAAGCTGGAGATTAGGTCCAAATGTTCATGGTGATCCTTCCCAAAATGTCTCATCCCAAAGGATGTAACACCCCCCTGCCCATCTTTGGGCCTTCAGCTCAAGTTCCTGAGTTCAGCTCCTGTGCCTGGTGACCCTGTGGTGTCCTGCAAAGAAAGGCAAGGGGCAGCCACATCTGAAGGTATTTTGAATTGCTGAAGCCCTCTGTATTTTGTGTATTGGAAATCAAGCTGGGAAGGAGGGTTTGTCCTGGACCACATTACTATTATTTTAAGGTATTGGTTTGGGGGTTTGGAGGGTTTTCTTGCTTTATTTGTAATCTTCACAATAGATGTTTGTGATGCAGAAAAACTAGTCTAGGATTCCTGCTGCTCAGAAAAACTAAAGGGATAATTGGAGAATGTCCTGTTGGGTCCAGTTTTTCAACTCAATTCAGGTCTCTGTTTAGGGAGCCCAAAATACAGATGAGAAAGGCAAAATGCACGAGTAACTGATGTCTCCAAGACACCAGTCTGTCTCAGAGCACATCTCTGGCATTGCTGTTTCTCTCTCCTTGTAGGAATAAGTGTGGAAACACGATGGTATTTGTTGGCAAAATGGTAACTTCCTTATGGCAGCCTCTGCAGGCTTTAGGCATCAGTTCAGGAAAACACAGGACCATGTGAGCAACCTCATCTCTGCTGGATGGGACATTTATATGTTTACTAAATTTTGAGCACATGAGTAGCCTTGTTGGCTGTTGCAGTTAGAAGCACACATTTAAATTATTTACTGGCTTGGGGTTTACATGCAGATGTGAATATTAAAAATGAAAACTTAAGCATCCAGTCCAGATTGTGAAGCTGAGATAAATCTTTTCAAGGCAGTGTTGAGGATTTAAACAAACATTTTCCATTAAGTTTAATGGCAGATACATGCCTTAACTCCTGTAGACTGCTTTGAAAAACATCAATTGAGTGTTCCAGCCTGAAGCCCTAAATGCTGGATGTCTTTGCACTGCAGTCTGAAGGCCTTGTAGCATCTCCTGGTCACTGTTTGGCATCGGGACCCGAACTGTCCTTGTCACTCAGTTACCAGCACCTGCAATTTTGTCTTTAGTTTCATGGTACTTAGTGTTATCTTAAAATTACAATTCCTAGTCCTGAGTCAGTACAGTCTTAGTTTCTAGTCTTGTTTCTACTTGGCGTGTCCTGCAGGAGGAGATAAACATTTACAACCTTTAGATTTGTGAAGGAAGCATTTGAAACACTTGACAGCATTAACCATAAGCACTCAGAACCCCAAAGGGAATAGAAGGTTGATAGATTGGTGTGAGTGTTTTTAAATCTCAGGGTTTTAACATCAGCCTCTGGATCAGTGGGAAGCTTTGTTTCATTGCTGCAGAGCATTTGGTGCCAACCTGGCACACTCAGCCTCACAACCTCCCACATGGGCATCAGCCAGACACGTGTGTTGGAAGCCTGGATGGGTCCTGCTGTGTTCTAGCATGAACCTCCACTGAATGACTCTCCTCCCTGCCTTTCTGGAAAGCACTTTATGTTTTTTCCCAGCTCCTCACGTTTCTTGATGCTCAGCCTTCTTTTTGATGGTGCTCCAGGGATCCCAGATCGGTGTAGTCAGTGTAATTTCGATGTGCTATCTGTAGAACTGCTCTGGTTTTTTGGAGGTAAAACTGTTTCCCTTCAACTCTGCCTTTTGTTCGTAGGCATCAGTGCTTGAGGCAGAGCGTTTCATTAAAGATTTATGTAAAGCAGGGGCTGGTCTCTGAAGCAGGAGGATAAAGCTGTGCTCCAGAATGCTAATGCAGAGCCGGGGCACTTTGAGATGTGCATAATGCAGCACTGGTTGGCACAACCTGGCGTTTCAGCCAGGAGAGGGAAACTTGCACCGTGTTTATCTTTGCCACCCTGTAACTTTGAGGTTTGCTCACATTTCAGTTTAGGTGAGGGAACAGAAACACCCTTGAGGCAGGCCTTGCCAGGAGCCCTGAGCATGTATGGGCTGGGAGGGGCGCAGGGGTTTGGCTCTGGAGCTGGGGTGGCAGCAGATGCCAGCCTGGAGCCTCCCACTCCAGCTGTTGGGAGAGAACCACAACCATGTGATTTTTGTTCTCTCTCTGCCCCATCCTTCCTTTTCCAGCTGGCATGAGCAGGATGTGGAAATGAAGCAGCTTATGTTTCCTTCACAGAGACCTCTCTGATAACTTCTGCAGTGGCTGAAGTATGCAGAGAGAGGCCCTTCTGTCTGTCCCTGGTTCTCCAGTGCTGTCCCAGTAGGGTGTTTGGGAATCTGGGACTCTGTCAGGCATCGAGACCCTTGTGAAAATTCACAAGTGCACCCAAAAGCACTGGTGTGGGTGGCTCCATTGCATACCTGGCAGCTGCTGCAGTGCTGCTGAGAATCTGCTCAGTGTTTGTACAGAGCAGGGACTGTCCCAGCCCCAGCCCCATCCCCAGCAGCTTGTTCAGAGCCAAGCAGTGTGTCTGACAGCTCTAACTAGATGTCTAACAGCATATGGAGCTTCCCCTGGGCCCTACAGCTGCACACAGGAACCCACACGTGTGGCAGGTGCAGCTGCTGTTCCCCACTTTGCAGGCAAAGCTCCTTCCTGTGAGGATGCACCCGAAGCTCCCAGGCACTTGCTAGCCTTCAGCCAGGCATTAATGCATTGCTGAGCTGTTTTTCTGAATGTAAAGGCATGACAGGAAATGGGGCTTGTATTCATGGAAATGTAATTATGTCTGTTGTGTAAACTAACTAGTAAAAGTAATTCTGGAACTCACAACAGGGCAAGATTTGAATACTTATTAACCAAAACAATGGCAGTTGCTGTGTAGGTTGGAATAAACATCTCAGTCCTACAGGAGAGGTTGCAAGTGTTATCCTGCCCTCCTTTACAGCCCTGGCAGCCGGAAATGACCATCCTGCAGACACAGTGTAGGAGGCTTTGGCAAATGTGGGCTTGGATTGTCTCTGCTCTATGGAGATCCTGCAAGTTACAGGATAAAAGGCTGGAACAAGCTTGCCTACACAGGCAGTTCACTTGCAGCTAATCTCCTGAAGATAGGATCTGTGCGTTCCTTTGAAGTCATTCATGGAGAGCCATGATAATGTGGAAATCTCTTGGACTGTCTCCTCCTGCCCAGCAGCTCCAGCCGGGATCACAGGCCAGACTGCTGCACTGAATGTGTGAGAAGGAAATGCTGCCGAAGGGCTCTGGGGATGCACAGGGTGGTGGGTGGCAAATGGCCTTGGCAGGGGATGAAGAGGGCAGGGTTTGATTTGCAGAGTGAAATTTCAGCCGGAGCAGCATTAACAGTGGGAGTGTGAAATATCTCTCTGAATCAGAGAGCCCAGAGCTGTGGGTTGCAGATGGTCCCTGTGGGGTGAGCTCCCAGCAGAGCTGTAGATAAGGGTTGGCCAATGCTGTTACCCTAAGCAAGGAATAATTCTCTAGTTCTCCTAAACTGTGGAATATGAATTGAAGAAAATCCACATCTATTTCTTTGGTTTTGTGGTCTCTTTTCAGGCAGTGCATCAGATGTAGGACAGCTAAATGTCACTTGGCTTATCTGTTGTGTCTTCAGCAATGAGTGCAGGCAGCCATCAGCTTCCAGTGACTTTGAGCATCTCTGCAAACAAGCACTGGAAATGGCTTTGCTGATGCTACAGACAGTGTCAGATCTAGAAATAACAGGTTGGCAGTGATAAGTTGTTGTTTCCCAGCAGCTTCTTTGGAGGACAGGGTATACTTGAAATAAATCTATCAGGTAGGGTTTCAAATTGGCCAGGGCTGTAAGCAACAGTTTATTGAGCTTATTTATGATGTGGCACCTAGGAAATGAAATGGAGAAATGTCAAGTGCTTTCAACACCAGCCAGCACAGTTTAATGCCCCCTCCCCCTTGCTTGGAAGCTCTGCCTTGGCTTCACGCCGGAAGCATATTATCGTAATAAACCACATTTCACATTCTAGGTGGTAAATGGAATTTACCCGATAATTAAAACTAGAAATAAAATAAATGCATTCATCATCATCTTCATTCCCAGCATAGCTGGCATTCTCACCACTATATATGGCATAAAAATGTGCACCTTGGGCTTTTTAGCTGTTCATGGCGTAATGACCAAATCCATCTGTGAGAGCCTTGGGAATCGAAGCTGAGGCAAAACCACACAAAAGCTAGAACTGAGCAGTTCCTGCAAAAGATATTTCCACAGTCTCTTCTCCTGCACTTGGACTTTGGCCTGGTCTGGAGCTCATGTTCCTTCCAGACTGCTGGTTGTTACCATTGTACAAAGAACAGCCTCAAGTTCCTCAGCTGAGTAACCATCTGTCTGCCCTCCCACGCGGACACCTGAAGATGAGATAATGTTGAAAAGAAAACAAATAATTTAAATAATTTTAAAGCCTCAAATGCATCTTCCTACAATCTTTAAAGTTTCCAGTGTGGGGTTTTTTCATGTTTTATTAGGATAGGTATGTCCTTAGAGGTAAAGTTTGCTTGTTACAATAGAATTCTGTCTTCAGTTTGGTAGAGTTGTTTCATAGCTGTGCAAAGGGTGTTGTTGATGCCTCTGTTATAACACGGGCACTGAGCCTGGGCCACTGTCACACACAAATGACTGTGACTTGGGTTCAGTCCTGAGGACCAGCAGCCCTCCTGCAGGCCTGGGGACAGGGAGGGGGGACAAGAGCTCTGCAGTCTGGTTTGCAAGTTGTGTCTCTTTGTGCAGTCTTACTGAGTAAAGCCTTAGTAAGCACAGTCACATAATCCAGTACAAGTAGCACAACTGAGCACAGCAATTTCTTTTCAGAAGAGTGCTTGCTAATATTAGGATAAACTTACACAAAATAGGAAAATTAAAGACAACTTTGAAATGAATCCTGAAATGCAGCTAGAGGGATCTTGGATTAAAAACCTCTTGTGTGTTGCTTTATGAACAAACAACTTCATCCCTGATAGACTGTGAGCCCTGAGCATACATAACAAGGCAATTAAGAGAAAGCACAGTCAATGGAATAATATTGTATTATCTTTTTGTTTCACATAAGTCCTGTATCTCCTTTCCACTGCCAGTTTGCTGTAAATTGCACCTTGTCATTAATAGGATTATTGATAACTCTGCCAAAAAGAGCTTCTGCAGAATTTACTGTTTGCTAAAATGCCTCCATCATTTAAAAGTGTTACTAATATGCTTTAAACATAAATCTTGTACAGTTAATGCTCTAGGTTACAGCCAGCAGCAAGTAGAGCTCTGTGGATTGCTAAGGCTGGAAGACAGAAACCCGTGCCTGCTGCTGTGTCCAGATGTTGGAATTTTTTATTGTCTGTAAACTCTTAAAAGTGAATTTGTCTTTCCCCCCATGAGGCAAATTCAGGGGTGAGTTCCACCCTGGATAATCTGGCTTGTGCCATGATTTAATGTTCACCAGACAACTCGTATTTTCCCCGTTTTCACCCTGTCCCTCCCCCAGCTGTGCTGCGGGTGGCCCCAGGTTGTGCTGCTGATGTTGGCTCCCCTTGGGGGTGGCACTGCAGGTGGCCTGGGCTGGCCTTGGCCACGGGGGCACCGTGATAAAGGTCCAAAGTCTGATGGTCTCTGGGCAGCCGGCTGGAGGACGTGGGGTCACATCCAGCAGCACAAAGCTGTCCACGGGGTGCAGGTCACACGGTGTCCCTCCGTGGGAACTCATGATACACAACTGCAGGGCATGGGCTTGGTTTGGGCTAAAAGAGAGCAGTGTGGCTGGAACTTTCTCCAAAGCACTTTTCTTTGCAGGGTAGCATCACACCTCTGCAGTCTGCTCTGGTTTCAGCAGGCTGCTCCCTGCCCTTTATCATCCTGCCCTGTGTGTCATTGTGGCACCTGCAGTGTCATTGTGGCTGTGCAGAGAAAAGGGCTGGCAGTGCTGGGTCTCCTCTGCACTTTGACAGCTTCCCAAATCCCCCCTGTGTGTTGTGGTCCCAGAGGTGCTGAGTGGGATTCCAGAAGGGGCCTGACAGTGGAGATGCCACTGCCCATCACTCCAGTTTATTAGGAAGAGTTATGTTGCAGGATTATCCTGGACTTCTTTGCTCCTGCTGGGCACTGCTTTACTGCTGACAGGTCTGAAAGCTGCAGAGGATTTGGGGAAATGAAAATAGATGATTCTCCCATCTCTGGTGATCCAGAGATCGTCTGTCACTGCTACTGCAGTCCCTCCTCCAGCTTGAATCTGGGTTGCTGCTGGGAGCATCAGGCTCATTCAGGTGCTCATTACTATACCCAGTAAGCCCTGTGTCTGTGTAGTATTCTCTAGTGCTCACTCCAGCTCAGGCTAAAATAACACAAATGAATTTAATCATATCTGGGAGACATGATTTGCTGTTGTTTGATGGAGCTGTGTGGCGTCAATCTGACCTCGTAACAAGACACGAACAGACTTGCTGTGGTACCATCCTGATGTTTGAGCACAGTAACCAAATTCAGGCCAAGGAAGGATGGTGCAGAGCAATTCCTCGGGATTTTCATCCAATGTGGTGATGTTCAGGTGTTGTTGAACTCCATGGCTGGTGTGGAACTAGAGCAGTGACCGCTACACGTTCTTGCAGCCCCTTCTGTAGCTCGTGTAAAGCAGCGATTGAGGCAGCCTGCTCAGTCATTTAGAAGATGATTGGTCTCTCAAAGCACTAGTTTGTCAGACTGTAATTTTAAAATTACATTGTGTTTTGCTTGGACTTGGCAGAACTTCTCTGAGGCCCAGACTTTTTAAAATAGTACCCCTGAAAAGCTCATTCGTGGTGCAAATAAAAACAAAAACAAGAGGAAGAAGGAGGAGTGATTTAAAATGAACTGTTTGTTTGGGAGTTAGGGTTTTTTTTTTAAGAGAATGCTGTCTGAAACTCTTGCTTTTGAAGATGTATTCCCACGCTGAGTCACATCCAGGGTTCATAGAGAACAGCCTGGCTGATGTTTTAGAGGTCGATATTTGTTGACTACTTCGGTGATGTTGCGGGTGCACAGCAGTGGTGTCTTGCAGAGGAGGGCTGCAGGCATGCCCTGAGATAAATTGATTCCAAAGGTAGGCACTGCCTCTTGGCTGCTTTCATTTTCCTCCCCCTGGCTTTGCTGTGCTGGTGTGATTACAGCACACACCAGGCTGGGGTTGCCATCTTTCACTGGGTGACAAGGACAAACATTTTTGCCTTCAGAGAGACTGAAGGTTTCTCTATTGTGTGTCACTGCTGTCTGGGGAGCACGTAAGTGCGTGTCACCTGTGACAAACACAGCATTAGAAATAAGTCTGCTGTGGGTTAAGAGCCTCTATCTGGAGGTTATGTGGCTGTTATGCTACTAAATGTCACTTTAACTTACAGAGTCTCACTCCAGCCTTATTTCTCAGTGCTTCGCTTGGTGAGCCCGTGGTTTTGTTGCTGCTACTCATGGAGTGCATAACTCAGTGTGAGTAAAGACACCCATCTGAAACCATAATGTACAGCCACATTAAGCCCCATTAGTTAAGAGCTGGACCGGTTACAAATGAGGGTAAAATGCACACTTCATTGCTGCATCTGTCTCTCCTCTGTGCATGTGTTTAATTTGCTGAACAAAGGGTGGGGAATTAAGAGACACCTCTCTGCCATTTTGAGCCAGCCCAGGTCTGGGAGAGCAATTATGTTGTAATCAGCTCTGTGAGTCATCACAAAAAACGCCGGCTCAGGTTTGATTGCCGAGATGGTATTGTTGCTGAAGTGCGAGACGTGAAGGAGAAGGAACACAACGTGGTGTTTTAGCTGCAAGACTGAGCTCAAGATGCTGACAGTTTGAAAAAGCTCGGGTTTGACTCTGCGTGCCAAACAAATTTACTGTCGGAAGAACACGTTTGCCACACAGTGAGGTCATTCTCATAGAGTCACCTTGCAGATGGTGCCCACAGCTCAGCAGAAGGCTTGGTCTGGATACAAAGACCTCTTCAGGATTCTTCTAGGTCTCCTGGTTGGAAGAAAGCCAGTAGTGATGTGACAGTGAAACGCAGATAGCAAAACTACTCACCCCGTAAAATTCCAGCCTGAACTCACTTGCAAATCAGAAGTGTCATTGAACTGTCTAGAGAAGGTGAAAATTGTCAAAGATTTGCAGATGTGAGAGAGGGAAAAAACATCTCAGGATTCTGCAGAGGATGGATAAATGGTGCTGGACCAAACCCTGTCTTTGTAGAAGGGTCGTTTGGAACTTGGAAGCTCCTGGAGGCTTTTGTAGAAATGAACATTGAAGAGGAATGGACTGAGCTCCAGAATGACCTCTTGACTTTGGCTTCTCACGGTGTGTGGGGTGGCAGCAGAGCAGAATGAAGAGCTGATGTGACATGAAAAGCTTTCAAAGTGGAGGATTTGGGAATTTTGAAATTGAGTTCTCGCTGAGAAGTCACTCAGCTGGTAAAATGGACTGCAGTCCTGAAAAATGGTGGTGAACTGTGCCTTGTATAAGACGGGACTTTTTTCTCCCCAGGTAATTGTGGTAGCCATCTAAATACTCACTATAAAAAATTTGAACAAGAAAGCAATTGTATATTTTTGAATGGCAGGCACACACTGAAAAATGGCCTGGACAAAAAAGAATATTGGTCATTAGTGTGGTAAAAGAGACATAATGGGCTAAATCACTTAATTTCCCACACATTTCCGGATTTGGCCAATGCAAAAGATTTCACTGAAATGATCACAAAACAGACTGAGATAATCTTGGCCAATATCCTCCTTTTTTTACAAAACAGGTTCTAATAATAAAATCCTGCTTTTGATCACTTATGTCAATGAAAGGACTTTTCATGGTCCTTCCTTTTCATAGTGTTTAATAGGCTGTGGTGCCATTGCCAACCAGCCCGGAGCAGGAAGGGAAGGAGAGCTTTGTGCTGGCCTTGGCAGGAAGGTCAGGACACAGATCTGGCCAAAGCGTGGTGGCACTTGCAGGGACCAGCTGGGGCCTTTATTAAATGTGCAGAACAGAAGTGAGTGGGAACCACTGGTGTGAAGGGGGGATCTTCATGGGTATCTCCATTCAGAATTTAGTACTTGAACAACATGCTTGCTATGGTCTGTAGGGAGTTCAGATATGGGTGAATCCCTTGTATTTCCCAAAAGAGCTCCCATGCCAGTACTGACAGTGACTCCTGGCCCTGCTGAGGTGCAGGGAGGTCTCCAGGTGAGGTGACACAACTGCAGACATGCTCTGCAGAGGGGGTAAATAGCCATTACACCTCTGCTTTTGGACTCTGCAGCTTCTCTGCAGTTCACTCTGCTAAAACTCTTTGAAGAACTGAAATACCCAGGGGTCTGTCTAAAACTGAATTGTGTTTTGTCCTGTTCTTGTAGCACAGTGTGGTGTTTTCGAGCAATCTTTGAGATGTTGGTGGGTTTTTTATGACTATTTAAAGACACCCAATTTCACTGTGTTCCTTTAAAGCTTGAATATTTCAGTTTTGTGGATATTTTAAGCGAGGATCCTTGAAATCCCTAAAAAAACCAACTTGTTTCTCTGAGTCCCAGGCACGTCTGCTGAAAACACTGTAAATGTCAGAAGCAGCAATTTCAGTGCAGGGCTGCCCAGAGCAGACATGTTGATGTTATTTAGCCTTCCTTTGCCAAGCTGAGGGCTAGGATTGTGTTTTCCCACGCGAGGAAGCTATCAGCTTTACAGAGAGCCATATTTTCCTAAGCTGCATTTGGCTGTCACACCTTCTCCTGTAGTTTCTTGATATGCAAACAAGTCTCGGTTATATATGCTCCTGGCCTATAAACTGATATCCCTGAAGAGTTTCTGATTATCTTTCCATTAACTTTTACTCTCCTCCATCTCCCTTGGGGAGGTAACAAGGAGTTTTTCCTTCATCATGGGTTTCGAGCTGGTTACCTCCCTGCTTCCCTCCTAGATAGGTTCTCTCGGTAGGGAAGTGCAGTCCATGAAATTTCAGTGCCATCCAAAAGTACAGCAGGGACTGCTGAAATGGGAGTTTGAAAATTTGAAATGCAAGGAGAGCATCCTGGATCTTCAAGTGCCATCCCAAAGGGCAGAATAACCACACACCACTTCTAAAGCCATGTCCTAGTGCAGCCAGGAGAAGGGGCTTGGCTGTTCCTGTGTGGTGTTTCAGCTCCTCACCTGTCCTGCTGAAAACTTCAGCAGAGGCTTGTGTGGGGCTCTGGCACTCTTACATTTTCTGGTCTCATTAGCATTATTTAGAAACCAACATTCAACCTCACTTCTTGGTTGCACTGAACGCTGCACACTTCCTCACTTCCATGGTTTGCTCTTTATTGAGTTCAGATTATTTCTCAGTCAGGTTCTCATACCCTGCAACTTTGCATCCCAGCAAAGCATTTAGCAGTGCAATCTTCACCTGCCCTTGTCCATCCTTCTGCAAACTCCTGTGATAGTAAATGTTTGTGTGAGTACAACCTGAGCCTTTTTCCCAAAGACTGGATCCATGGAGGGGGTATTGCACTGGGAACCCACCCATGCAAGTTTTGGACATGCTGATGGCTTGACCCCTAATCTCTATGATCATTTAAATCCTAAACTGTCCTAAAATAGTCTCTGTGGCCATTCTGTGCTATCACGTATTCCTACTTGGTGTGTATCCAGTTGACAAAGGGCTGTATGTCTCTTCTAGTTATTGCCTTAAATTGAGCATAAACCAGTGTTCTTGTCAATATTCTTTGTTTGCAGTAGGCTGCTGGCTCAGCTTCTTTAGAATTATTCAAACTGAAATAATTATTTAGCTGAATAAACGTTTCAAGACAAGTTGCACATTTCTGGTTTTGATATTAGCACTCCTAGATAATTTGCAAATACCAGTGACTGAGTTTTTAAATGGGATCTCTAACCTTGTTTCTGTAAATGTTGGTGTGAGCCATCAGCTGTATCTGGGCAGCAAAGATGACTCCCCTTATCCACAGGTAGCAAAATCATGCTTTTTTGAATAGTATTTCACTGGTTTCAAGGGCTTGTTGAGTTTGGGGCCACTGAACAGAAATAAGATAACAAGAATACTGATGTCTTGCCATCAGATACGTGGAGATGGCAGACCTAATTTGAGCATGTGATTCATCCAATTTCCCATGCAGAGTGGAAAGTCAAGGGTTTTCTTCAATTGCATATATAAATCTACAGGCTTGGGAGATTACAGGTGACATTAGACTCTTCCTTTTGCAAATCCTACGTGTTTGCATATCTGTAAGTGCATATTTTTACCAGAAATTCCCCTCTGGAGTTTAAAGTCCTGGTGTGTATGTCTCTTGTCTGTGTGGGTCTGGAGCCTTGGAAGATTAAGTAAGGGTGAGACATTTAGCCACAGGGTAACAACTCTGGTGTGCATTCAAATTCTGTAGCAGGTAGTTTGTTATATTATTAAAATAGCACAATTTCATAACAGTGGTAGTTGCTGCTTTGAAAACCTCACTGTTGCTCAAGCAATATGCAAAATGAATGAGTTAATAATGAATTTTCAGCATGTCCCTGTACAGCATGTCCTTTTTTAAGCACTGTGGAGGGCTGTGTGTATCCTCATCTGGGCTGCCTTGGAGGCTGGGGGAAAGAAAAAACATGTGTGTTGTTTGGGGCTTCTGAAAGCACCAGAATAATGAGTTAAAAAAGCTCTGCTTTCTGATGGGTCACATATCTTTTTGATCTATAGGATTTGCACCCTTGACACCATCTTTTGAGGAGCACTTCCAAAAAGTATGGAATGAATGTAGATTATGTGGGAAATGTCTCAGTCGTGTGCTCACACAGCTCGAGTCAGCACAGTCTCCCACTGTTAACAGAACGCGTCCTTTATGGAAATTGGCTTTGTAACCCACATTTCAACTGCTGAAGAGTTATGAGGTCAGCAAGTGCAGTTCAGAATTTAGCTCATTTTTGTGTATATCTTGGACCATATTCACCCCTGGGTTTTATACCACAAAAATCAGTGGAATGATGCCAAGGCAAAATTATTCTCCAAATATTTAAAGTGAGCTCCTCCAACATGCGTGTGTTTCACTGATCTCCCCACCACAGCTCTAGGAAGGGTTCTGCTTGCTGGTTCCTGAGGGTTATGATTTCTCTGTGGGCACTGAGAATCACCAGCACGAGCAGCTTTTGGATGGATTTTAAATCCCCTGCTTCAGGGTGTGAACCAGTCTCTTAGCTCAGGAGCAGAAAGAGGCTGCTGGAGTGAGCACACTGTTGTATTTCTGCCCTCTGCAGTGCTCTTGCCTTCCTGTGGTGCATCCACTGGTGGTCAGTGATGGGTGAGCTGGATGGACAATTCCCACGGTTCTCCCAGAGCAGATTGGTAATCCTGAAGCCAGGGCATCACATCACTGGAGCTTTGATGGGAAGCTAAGAACTAATGTCTGCAGTCCTTTTTAATGACAGACTTCTAGCAGTGATCACAGAATTGTCTTGCAGAGTTAATTTTGGCTAATGAGCAATTAGTCAGCTCAGCAGTGACTCTCCCCTCCCTGTTTCCCCTGGGGAAGAGGTGGTCGGGGCTGAGCGTGCTGCTTCCCTGGGGTATGGGAGCACGATCTGTGTGGGCCCAGCACCCTCACCTGTGGTGGAGCATGAGCTGCAGCTCAAATTCCCTCTTTTTGAAGCAGAGGGATTTATTTTCCAGCTACAGACTCGCAGCTTTATCCTAAATGTCAGCAGAGCCTCTTCTTTCTCCTTATTTTTTTTAAATACTTAACACAACCAGAGAAAACCTGTCAGCAGAAGATTCCTTGTGTGCCCAAAAGGAGGCTGAGCTGGCGTGGGCTGAGCCTATTCCAGCGTGGATGTGTTTAAATTTGGGGGCAGCTACAGAGGCTGCTGCTTTGCTGGCACGTGCCCGGCTGCCTCGGGTCACGGGTGGTGGGACTGGGAGCGGGCACAGATGGAGCTCCAGAAGGGGAAATCCAGAAGCTCACGAGCTCATCTCTTTTAGGGAGACGTGTCCATATGTCACCCATAGAGCACGAGAACCTGCTCGTCAGTCTGGAGCACTCTGAGGCTGCCTGGGTGAAATAACCTGGATCTGTAGCTGAGCAGGGGCTGTGGGGTGGGCTGATGTAGCCCCTGTGCTTGTCCATCCTCCCTGCCAGGGAGGGAAGCCCTGGGTGCCTGAGTGTCACCCACAGTGCTGCTCCCACCCAGGGCTGAGAGGGGGGACTGAGCCAGGGAGCCTGTGTGGCTGGATCCATCACTGACAGGCTCTGCTCTGATTTCCCTGTCCACGGTTCTGGGCACAGCTCTGGGAGGTGGGTTGAGAACAGGGGATGTGGCACCATAAACCGGGTGCTTGGTTGTCTGTCCCCACCTCTGCACACCAGAGCACGGAGATGCACCCCACAGAGGGTGGGCGTAAACCTCAGAGATGCCTCCAGACCATGGCAATTGGCACAAATGTCTTTTAGATTTTTGCCTCTAATCTGGTAACTGAGCATTGCTCAAACACAGTATAATTAACAGTGGTGATAAATGGACATTGGTGACAGCCCGAGCTT
The DNA here is from genome assembly GCA_035583185.1 of Anabacerthia variegaticeps. Classification (NCBI taxonomy): domain Eukaryota; kingdom Metazoa; phylum Chordata; class Aves; order Passeriformes; family Furnariidae; genus Anabacerthia; species Anabacerthia variegaticeps. The sequence goes on along the minus strand of JAWWEW010000028.1, from coordinate 10,479,286 downwards.
ATGCTGCTCTTCAGAGGGTGTTGATGTTTGCCAGCTAAAAATTAGACCCTCCTCCATCTAATATTTTAGCAAATTTGGGAAAGAAAAGTCAAATGAAATGTTGTCCCACACAAACTGGGGCAGTGATAAGGAAGTTACTTGAATGTCTGTATTTATGTATTGAGAAGGAGGGATGCTCTTACATAAAAACGTGTGTGCCTCTATATAACTGCACATACATATGTAATACCCCAAAAACATCATTATGCATTCATATTCACATGTGGAGTCTGTCTGAGGATGTATGTGTATATATAAAAATATGATTTATAGGTTTTTAAACCTCCCTGACAGACTGCAGGAGACCAATTTCTAAATGTATGCCAAGATTTTTGACTAAGAGACAGGTAGCAGTAGGTGCTAATAAATGAAAGAGCTGCAAGTAAAATGTTGTGACATCCACCTCTCTGAACAACCTGCAGAGCACTGGCAGAATCATCAAACCGAGCTCAGAGTAATCAGCAGGGACTGATAAAGCTGCTCTTGTAATTATTTGTTTGATATACAGCTTTCCGTCTTCCTTCTGCATAAATAGCAGAATTGCCTTGCCTAGTGTGGGAGGGTTTTTATTCCTGTCAGGGCTTGTTCTCACCAAGTTGTCATGAGAGGAGGACTGAGATCTGCATTTTTGTTTTATTTACGGGCTTTCCATTGTAATTCTGACAGCATGCAGTGGAGACAGCATTCATTTAGCTGGGGAGGGGCATCCTTGCTCATGCAAAGCTGTCGGTGTTGTGGGGGCCAGACTCTGCCATGCTGCTTTTAAGCTGCCCTGATTCTTCCCCGTTTGGCCTGGAAGAAGCTGCTCCTGAGGTCTGGAGGCAGTGGGGATGTCATGCCCGGGGGTTTAGATATTAAATGTCATTCCCACAGCAGCTTTCTTGCTTTCAAGTGTGAGTCTGATGATGCCACAGCCCAGCCTGCCCTACAAAACCACACAGCCCTGCAGGTTGACAAGTGTTAGTTATCCTTAAATAACTTCCTCTCCTCACCACTTCCACCACTGAAGCGAGAGGATCCAAGCATTGACTGATTTCCAGGCAGTCACAGTGGTGGCCCGTCAGCGACGACTGAGCCGAGCCAAAAGGCTCCTGTTGATGTCAGTGGTTTCTGGGAATGCTGCCCTGTGTGGTTTTGTTCCGGGATTTCCCTCTCTGTCCATGCCTGGTTGAGCTCTGACTTCACTCAGGGCACATTTTGCAATTCTGTGTTTAACAAAAGGTACAGTAACTCCTTCCCTCCCTAAGCACTCTCCTTTTCCTTGTTCCATTTGTGTTCTATTCATCCTCTTTCTCTCCTTAATGAAAAGGAGGAAAAGGATAGTTTCTAGGCAGCAATAACTTTTTCTTTCAAACCAAACCCCAAACCTCCTTACACCAGAATAGTTTTTATATTGTCTAAGGGTTTTACCAGGATACCAGGAACTCAGGGGGAGGCATAAAGCAGAGAGGCACAGTAGAGCAGAAAATAGATTTCCTAGCCTAAAGTGAGAGAAATCCAGACTGCTGCCTTTGGCATACATTTGAATATTGTCAAGGGCATCTGGAATATGTTGATAGGCGTTCTAATAATGCTGAAAATCTGCTAATGATGAGGCACAGCTACGCCACGGGCCGTGTGTGCCACGTGCACACACAGTGTTGGGAGAGAGTCTGAGACATCAGAGCCTGCCTTGGGTCTCTCGGCGGGGTCAGCACCAGCTCCCTCTTACTCAGGAGAAATACTTCAGACCTGAACCAGATTAATGGAAAGAGAAATTGCTCTGAGACTCAGAGAAAAAAAGCTTCACACCCATTGCAGTGTTATGGGGGGTTGTTCCTGAGCGATTACAGCGAGTCCTTTCAATGCTTTCTGATTCCAGGCAATGATGGCATTTCAAGATAAATAACGTGTTCATGGCTCTGCTTGTTATTGAAGGGCTTTTATTATTGCTGATGTTACATGAAAAAGAAAATTATTAAAAAAAATGTGGCACTAACAAATTGAAGCCCCCAGGGAACTGTTGCCTGAATGGGATTTTGATTGGAGTTCAATTTAATTGGCCATAAATCTCCCCATTTCTGATTTACATTCTACTTCAGACTGGTCTACCAAATTCATGATAATCAGGTTTTCATTTTTCTCTATCGAGCAAAATAGTCTGACATGAGCATAAACAGAAATATTCCTTCAGCAAGGTGACCTTGTTCTTGCTTGCACTGTGCTGGTAATTGATTTAATGCCTCCTTACCTATAAATTGGGCTTCTTTCTGAGGCTTGTCCATCACATTTCAAGGTAATTGGTTGGCATAGGTTTTTTTTCACTGTAGTATTTGACTGCAAGATACTTCTCATAAACCTCTAGTACAAGATCATTTTACCTCTATGATCATTTTACTGACATGATGGAATAAATTCCCCAAGGCTGCTTTTTGGGATTGCTGGTGTAGATTTGTCAGGAGTTTTCCTTCCCCTGCACCCAAAGAAGGCTCCACACGGGTGAACTCTTTAGGGAAGTGATTTGGGAGGGTGGATGAGTAAGAGGTGAGAACCAAGTGGGATCAAAGGAAATAGGATTGTCATCTATTTCTGATTAGATACCCAAAGCCTTAAATTCACTGGCTGGTCTTGCTGTCTCATGCATGGGAATGTCAGTGAAGTGCCTCAGCTGCTGCAGGGAAAGGGGAGGGAGCCCACATTGGGATGTAATCATTGTTGTTGAGTTTGGAGAATACTGCAGCTAAATGTTTTTCCCTACCTTTGCTGTCCCACCATTCTTATCCCTCGTGATTTCTTCGTGTTTCTAACTCGTAGAAACTTCATTCTATTGCTCGTTTAACCATTTCCAACAGCACTGGGATTGACAGGTTGACTTTTCACCCATTTCACAACTTCATGGGCTGTAAATCGAATATTTTAGGGCCTGTTGAAAAGGTGGAAAGAAAGTTACATCTGCTACCATTTTCCTAATTACATCAGCATACATTGAATTTAATGCCAGGTACTCTTGCTGAGAAAACGTTTATAACCATGGCCTTAACAACTGGAAGCAATTACTTTGCAGTGGTTTTCCTTTTGTATTCTGAAACACTAGAATTCTTTTCTCCTCTTTCCTCTGCTTTCCTCTCTACAAAAGAAGCAGAGAAAAAGATGAATTTTAACTTGTTATGATTATCTTCTGAATTTATTTTTCTTTCCTGCGAAGATGAATAGCTGGAAAATTACTGACAGTCATGCAAAGAAAAATGAGCATCTGTTCCTGAAGCTTCTGCTGAGCTCACTGGTATTTAGGGCTTGGGTGACAGTGGTGGGCAGGTACCAATGCAGATGAGACCCAAGTGTGTCTCATGCTGTCCTGGCTGAGAACGTGGAGCAGGATTTGTTCCCCACGTAGTAATGGCTGGGGAGCAGATCTGGTTCCTAAAGCTGGCCAAGATTTCTCCAAGGTGTTTTCCCACAGTGTTTTGTTGTGAACCATCTTCACTTCCTTGAACTATGGCTTTTGTGAATGTTTGATCAGTAAAGTCTTTGCTAGGATCGAGATGGGATGGGAGATATTTGCTATTTTGGTTGACAGGTGGGAGCAAGAACGAGTCCAACTCACTCTGGATTAGGTATGTTTGTTTAAGTCAGTGCCTTGCCAAAGTAGTGCTTGACCCTGACTCTGCCATAGCCTTGGTTTATCCCCTCATTGAGCACTGACTTGCACATTCTGAGTTTTGTCAGGAGCAGCCCATTGTCACAGTCAGGACAGAGAGTGACACTGGACCCCCCCCCCCCCGCCATGGCACAGATGGACACTCCAGTGTCCACACCTTCTCTTACCATCCTCTTTAGCTCCTGTAATTCTGCTGGGAGATCATCAGAAGCTTGTGCCTTTCATCCCTGAAGTGGGAAGGCTTTTATTTATTTGCTTAATCTGAAAGTTAAGTGGGTGGGAAGATAAGTCTGCAGCCCCACTCCATTCGTCACATGGCACCAGCTCTTGTTTCCCCTTGAGAGAGGCAGAGCAGATGGAAGGCAGAGATGAAATGAAGATCAAAAGTAAACAGCATGATTAAGTTTTTGATAAAGGATAAAACACTTATCACATCAAAGCTGCTGAAAACCACATTAAATGTTTCCTGAAGATTTGGTGTCCACGTAAGCATTAACTGTGCTTGCCATGGGGACACTTGTGACAGCAGGTGGGGGAGCTGGGGGAGGCTGGGGGGTATTTACCCTCGTGGCTCTGCTGCAGGTCACCTGCCTGGCCCCAGGCAGGCAGAGCTGGCACCCTGCAGCCATCCTCTAGCCATCCTCTACACCTCAAACCTCTCTGGCAGACCTTTAAGCCATGTCCTGCTTGGTTTTCCAGCTTTGGGCACTGATTGTCCAGAGGTTTTAAGGCACTTGCAGATGTCGATTGGTACAGAGTTTGTAGGTGGTGAGCCTTTGGTTCCATGCTTTAGCTCAGTGAAGCAAGTCTGTAAATATTTTTGAGTAAGCAGCATAATTTGTAGTGAGAAGTGTCTGTGGATTGCCTCTTTTCATCTCTGTGTTGGAATGCTGAGCTGTGCTGGCCAGTGGAGAAAGATTGAAAAGCAGTATATTGCCATTACTTTCCAATCTTATGAGTATATGAAATAAACTGAAGGAATGCAAGAAAAAAAGGCACTTTGCAACAGCCAGTAAAAGGCAAGAATGAAGAGCAATTAAACAGAACAGCAAAAAAAGAGCAGAAGTAGAAATAAATCCAGGAGGAGGTTCCCTGTTCCAGTTTTCACCATAACATCCCAGAAAGTGCATTCCCTCTGTGGTGGCAATGGGCTCACTACCAGAGCTGGGGTTATTGGTTGCCCTGTGCCACTGCTGGTGAACATCATGTTTTGGTAAAATTAGTGCAAAATGCCACCAGCTCAGCAGCATTTTGTGTTCCCTTTGTCCAGATACTGCTGAGTCCAATCTGCTTTTGTTTCCAATTTGTTATCTTGATTTCTGTAGGCAAGGAAGGAGCCACATGCCCTGCCTTCTCCCACATGGGAGGTCCTGTGTAACAGAGACCAGTCCCAGAAATAGTCTGCCCTTGGATATTCTTTTTTTTGTTCTTTAAATGAGCGCAGAAACATTTTGCCATCTCCAGCTCTCAGTTCTTCAGAGCACAGAGACAGTTTAAAAGCCATGTGTGTGCAGCCACCTGTATCATCAGTCATTTTGCATGCTGGGGTGTGGAAGTTTGCCCTTCCCTAACGTGTCACCAGCAGCACTTCCCCCAGAGCCACCAGCTCTGGCATCCAATTTCCTTCAGAAACGAGAGGAACAGCAAAACACTGTGTGTTGAATTGGACTAAAGGTCATGGAGGCACTTACCTGCTGCATGTTCACATGCTTAAACCTCATTGACCTCAGGTTAACTTCAAGTGGTTCTCAAGTGAGCTTTTCAGTCATTTTTACCACATGTGAGCTGTCGTTTCCAGGAAAAGTGGAAAAATTTTTTGCACCCGAGATGGACTTCTTTGCAAATATCTAACAATCTGGACTCCTTTTTTACTTGCTATAGTTTATACTAGAAAACTCAGAAGTGGGGTGATACTACAACAGTGTGAGAAACATAAATATTAGAATCACAGAGAAGTTAATCAGAAGGGAACTGTCATGGTCATTAGTCCAAGCTCATGCTTGAAGCAGGGCTTGATGTTTGCTCAGGGTCTTGTCTAGCTGGGTTTTGAAAATCTCCCAGGCTGGACATTGAACATCCTTTCCAGGTCCCTCTTCCAATTTCACTCGGTGCTCAGGGGATGGTTTTCTCTTCAGCTGGAATTTCCCTGCTGCAGCCTGGGGTGCTGCCTCTCATCCTGCCACTGTGCTCTTCTGGGAAGGGTCTGCCTCTGTCTCCACCACCTGCCTTTTCCATCACCCCAAACACTGCCAGTGCAATAAGACAAATCTCCTTGAGGTTGTTTGCTTGTTTGTTTTCCTCTCGGTGCTTCCCTTGTTTCTGTGTTCTGTGAGTGAGTGACAGCAGAGCCTCCTCCTCTGCCTATTGCAAGCAACTCCCAAAGAAAGATCTTGTTTTTATTTAGTACTCTTGAAAAGAGAACTTTGGAAATGCATGAAGAGACAAAGAAATTAGGTGTTGTGAGCAGAGAAGTCTCTGTCCTAAGTTCCTGTCTGCCAAATACTAGTGTTAGTTATTTTGAAGCTGAGTAGTGCAAGAGGTTCTTAGTCCTTGTACAATTGGCTCATCCTGCTGTGAATGTAACAGGGTGAGTTAACAGGGAACAAAAAGGCAGGTGGTTAAAACCTCCAGGTCTCCTTTGGTGGCAGATGAGGTGGCAACCAGGCACCAGCTCAGATATGACACAGGACTTGCCTGAAAACTTGAGATTAGACCAGGAACTCCATAGTAAAAATTCAAATTTCCTTTCTTGACAATACCCAGGATGGATATCCCAGTGAAGGTTGTAGAGCTGTTTCATTTCGGGTTTTTTTTTTTTTTAAAAAGTGGGTTTTTTAAGAGCATTACTATGTATTTCAGCAAGATTTCTCATGTAATAAGATGCAAAAGTTCAGGCAATATCCTGTTTAGATGGGTTTCTATTTGTTAATAAAAATGGCACTGACAGTGAGGGATTGCAGCAAATAAATCATTACTTGTGAGTTCTGTTTTATGCTGAAGCCAGGATGTGTCCTGTAAGTTCACAGCTGTTTCAACTTTCTCTTTTCCTCATCTAGACAGCTGTATGTCCATGAGATTTATTTCTTGATCTGTGTGGACATGAAATCCTTCGTGGGATTATTGCCATAGAAACAAGCCATAACATAGAGCATGTTAGAAGCAACAAATGGGATTTGGCAGCGCTTCCCATTTACTACACAGAGTCTAAGCTGTGTACAAAAAGCAGCAATTATTTGTTCTGAGAACCTTATTAACAGGCACATCTGCACATTCATTACAAGCAGATACTTCAGCTCCCATCCTGGCTGGGATGACATTCAGACATTCTGGTCTTTAAACTCAAACCCTGGCATCTATTTTATTTTTTCAGTTGAGGTAGGAATTTGTTGGGTTTGACATTTTGGTTCCTTTGTGATGATTGCAGATCCTGGAGGCAGCCCGTGTGAGCCTCCCAGGAGGAGATGAGATGCAGAGATGGAACCGCTGGCTCCAGGGAACGGGCCCTCCTTTGAAGGATGAAGTCACCCAAGTTTTGCTTGTAAAGCCTGATCTCCCACGGTGCTGGGACCCAGCTCCCAGCCTCTCCCAGGGCTTCCCACCCTGCCTGGCTCACAGGAACGCTGCCCTTCTCATCCTGGGCTGCCCAGGGTGGCTCTGAGCTGGGGGAGTGCTGGGTTGTGCCAGGCAGAGAGGTGTTTTTGCAGGAGTCAACACAACACCCTGTACCTGTAGCTGAGCTGACTTGGGTCACAGCACAGCTGCTGGTACATGAGGGAGAAAGGCAAACTCCACATTTTAAGCCAAATCCATGGGGCAGCTTTTGAAGTTGTATGGGATGGTAAAGAGGCAGAAAAGCAGACGGGACAGAACCCAGAAAAAGGCAGAGAAATGTATTAAAAACTAAGGTGTGGGTGCTGGCTGTGTGTGCTGGAGCCCTGGCAGGCTGAGCTGCAGCAACAGGCACTGGCAGCCCCTGGCTCTTCCATGTGGGAGGTTGGTGCTGGCTCAGCAGCCATGGGGTGCAGATCTTGCTCTCCCAGCAGGCAGAGGCTGTGCTCAGGAGGGAGAGCTGGAGCCCTGGGGGAAGTTCTGCAGCTGCTCAGGGCAGTAGAGGTTGGCTCTGGTCCTCTTCCCTTCCATCACCTCTTTCCCACCCTCCCTTGCATGAGGTAAAGTCAAGCAGAAGCAAATAGTCAGGTCGCAGAGGGGTCCCTTGCTCTGGATGATGCATCTGCAGACCTGGGAGGGAGCCTGCACTGTCCCTTTCCCAGTCCATGTCCTGTAGTGCTGCCTTAGCTGAGGAGCAGCTTCTAGGGGGGATTTCAGAGGCAGCTCGAGATGATTTATAGCTCTCAGGGCAAAATCTGTCATCCTTCTGCAGCAACTCAAAACCAAAACAACTCTGCTCAACAGAAGGAACGTGTAAAGCTGATTGTAGACCCCAAAATTGAGATGAAGCCTAGAACACAACCTGAAGAACCAGGAGAACTGAAAAACAGGGAGCTTGAAAAAGGGCTATGTGCTCAGAGCCTGCCTGGCCTCCTTTCCCAAAGTGCTGAGGACTCTGCATCTCTAGTGCAGGCAATGAGTGCTCAGGATCTCTTTGAAACATTTATTTAGTACCTAAGTATAGATCTAGGACTGACTAACTTGGGGCTCCAAATATAGTGCAGGTGTCTGCCTTCTCCCTCTTCCTCATTTCTCTTTTCCTTGCTCTTTAATCTCTTCATCAGCTCCCACATTCTCTGTTCCCTCCAACTGACTTCATTTTTCCATCCTCCCCCAGTTGACTTCTGCTCCTGCTTCTGCCTCCTCACTCTGACACATCTCCTGTCCCGTGGGAGCCACAGGGCATTTTCCAAGGTCTATACTGAGCAAGCCTTGGGTAGCACCCCTGTTCTCTCCCTCTCTCACCCAAAATTCTCCCTGCCTCATCCTCAGCAGGGCAGAGTTTCAAACAACCTGCTCTGTTCTGCTCAGGAACCTGCTGAATTCAAGTCCCAAGTATCTCTCCTCTCCTCTCCTACGTGGGACTGACCTGGGATGGCAGCAAAAAGGGAATCATCACAGACACTCCTGATTGGGGTGAGAGCCCAAAGCAGCTGCCCTCCCTTTCTGGCCCAAAACCAAATCACCATCTCCCATTTTCCCATGTGCTTCCCATCACAGGCATGATCTGCCAAATGCCATCAATAAAAGAAGGTACCATGAAGGGGTTGTGTTCATTTTGGGAGCAGGAAGTTAGTAATTTGTGTTTTTCTACCCACCCAGCAGACACAAGTGGCTGTGGCTCTGATGGATCTCCTCTCTCTTGCAGGAAGGCATGCCCCAAACGCTGAGTTCTACCAGTATGTTTACCCCATGTGGCTTCAGCCCTCATCTACATACTTCGAAAGAAGGTGAACAAGGAGGCCTGATCTTCCAGGATGGAAACCTTACCTCAGCATCTCTGGATGCTCTAATCCAGCATCTGATACCTACCACTGATTACTACCCTGAAGTAAGCAATTCGCGGGATAATAAACGGTTTAATTTTGATAAATTGGGGCAGCGCTTTATGCAAAAGTGCAAATGTGTTAAATTTTGAATTAAGGAGGCTAATTTAAAAGCTGCATACAATTAAAGCTTGGTAAATTGATGCATTGCTTTAAATGCTGCTTCACTGCTCTATAATTGTTCCCATGAAAAAGCAGATCCCAAAGATGATACTGCCTTTAAATAAGGGAGCAGGGGAGGTGTCGTGGTGATGAATTAGTGATGTAGCAGTTGGAACAGTTCAAAAATAGCAGTGCATCCCAGAGAGGTTTAGAGGAAAACGGAAGCAAAAAACTTCCAAGTCTGAACTGGCATTAAATTAGCTGAATTTCAGTGGCTGCTGAAGCCATCCAGGTTTGCCTTTGTGAACAAAGCATGCCCAGAGATGCTGCTTCTGATGAGTCCATAATTTACCTGGGGTTGCAGTCACACCAGCTTTGCAGTCACTGGACAGCACAGCCCGGATCCTCCATCAGTGAGAATTCAGTTTTTCTTCACCAGTGTGAGGATCTAAACTGGAAGCAGGTTTGTGGTCCTGCAAGCTATTGACTTCACTGGGTTTTGCACATCCTCAGTGGAATTCAGACAGAGTTTGACTGGAAGACTTTTAAGTGCTAATATGTCTCCATGGAAAGGCTTGTATTTCAAAGCACAGAGTAGCATTGACTTCTGGGCACTTTAAAAGACTAGGAAAGTTATCAATGCAGAGCAGGCAGCATATTTTAAATTACCCGGAGCTCAGTTTCTGATCAGCTAAAAATAAGTAATGAAGAAGCATCTCAATTAAAAAAAAATAAAAAGAAATAGAAAAGCAATAAAAATAGGTAATGGGCAGATCAGGCTGTGAGATTTTCATTAAGCAATGTGTGATATGTAATATTATACCTGCTGCTCAAGAGCCTGGCTAGGGCTGGGGGAAAGAAGATAATTCAGGTGCCAGGAGGGGTCAGGATGCAAACAACTGAGGCTTCATGCATATATTTTAAATTCACTGCTGGCATAATTTAAATAATCCAAGGATTTATCCATCAGACCTGCTTCCCACAGCTTCACAGATGTGGAACTGCATATGATATGACTTGGCTGATAGAAATGAGTTTTGGGGAGATAGTAGAATAAATGAAATAGTGCTGAAAACAGGCTGGGTGCAATCTGCAGGGCAGCAGCAAGATGTGGCTAATGCTGGGGTGCCTTCAGCTCCAGTCCAGGACAACCCAGAGATTCCTGAGAGCACATTTAGCCTGACTGCACACTGACCTACACACTATCTTGGCTGGATGTTTAGGAAACCAAGGGCTGGAAGTGGATGCCCTGGAGGAAGGAGATGCCACTCCTTCCATATTCAGCATCAGGAACCCTTTTGTCTTTTAGACATAAAGGTCTTGCCCTATGAAAATCCAAATACTGTGCGGTTTTGGGGCTTTTTATGGTCAGTATCACCCACTGTGTGAGTGCTTACAGCAGGCCTGCTTGTGTTTCTCCCACAGAAAGCCTATATCTTCACATTCCTGCTGAGTTCCAGACTCTTCATCGAACCCCATGAGCTTCTGTCCCGAGTCTGTCACAAGTGCATTGAGCAGCAGCGCCTGGACGACCCCGTGCTGGACAAGGTTAGTTTACCTTCACAGCAGGAACATGGGAGCTCTTTTCAATGGGCAGAGAACTCTGGGGCTCTGGGCTGTGTCCCTTGCCTCCCTTTGGCCTGAGTGAAGCTTTCTCATAAAGGATGATGGTTGCCACTGAGATCCTGACATTGAAGCATCCTAGTATCCATGTCTGAGAGCAGTGCTCCAGGCACTGATCACTTCAAATCTTCTTCTAATTTTCCCTTTCCCTCTGTCTCAGTCTTCCCAGGTGACTTTCCTTCCTAACTTCTTTAAGGCTTTGATGAAGCCTGCGGGATGCAAGGAGGTAGGATGTGAACCTCACATGCTCAGTTGCAGATGTCCACACACCACTCTCCCATTTTTTACTCAATGCCTCTGCCCTTTTGCTTTCTCACTTCTGGTACAGTAATATTCCCTCCTGGCCTTACCTGTGCCTTTGAACACTCTGTAACAGCACACGGGTACCTGATAACCTCTGGCACTGCCTGGCACACCAGGAACAAGTGGGGACAGCAGTGAGGCTGTGACAGGCAAAGAGATGAGAAAATCCAAGCTGTTCCTGCCTCAGCACTCCTCCTGTTTCGCCCCAGGGACTGTGCAGGCTGATACAGTGTGTAGCAACACATGTGCACCCTCTGGCAGTGCCACAGACAGTGCAGTGGTGACGGATCCCTCTGGATCCTCTTCAGTGCTGGATTCTGCCCAAGCTCTCCCCGGTGCACTAAAAACCTGTCCAGGGCATTACCTGGAGCAGGAGATGCACCTTCAGAGCAGCGGACTGGGGAACAATGTGCTTTAATTGCAGCTTTCCAGAACCCCCAAAATTCTGAAATGATTCTCAGGATCAGCCTTTGCAGCTTTGAAACTGGTGGTTTTGGCACCAAATACTGAGTCACCGACGTCTGAACACCTGTGCTTGTTTTTGGGTGCATGAGTGACAGGAGCTCTGCCTTCACTGTGGAAAGCCACTCACCAGGGGCTGGCATTGCCCTGCAGTCTTTGTTAGCAGAAAGATTTGTAGGAAAGTGCACCGTGCAGAACAAGTTTTCTAAGGTGTGATGGGTTCTGCTCTCCAATTCTATGACAGATACAAGTTTTAGGAGGATGAAAACATGAGCATTGCGAAGTTTTGCTGCTCATTAAAGTTTCAAGAAATGAGACACGCTGTTTTATTACAAAGATCTGCCTGAAGTGAAATCTGTGTTTTGTAGTAACGCAGGGTTGGTGGGACACACTGATTTTGTGTTCCTGAGAGTGGGGCTGGCTCTGAAACTTTGCACACAAGTGGCCTCCCATCCCCTGTGTCCTGTCACTTGCACAAAGTCCCCTCCATCGATTCCTGATACAGTTTACCCAGCTGGAGCAAATGTCTCCCCAGACCTTTGTAGTTTCCAATAAAGCTTTCCCTTTAGCAGCCACCTGCTGGTCTTTGAGCCTGAGCTTAATGCTAGCTGACAGCAGCTATTTTTAGAGATGTGGTTCATTGAAACCTGTTGTTGGTGGGAAGCTGAAATACGCATTTTAACCACCTTGGTTGAAAAACAAAGAGCTGGGGAGCTTAAGAGTATAATTTTTCCTGATTACAGAGTACACTTTAGCTGCAGTGCGTAGGATACAGAAGGAGGCTGTTTGTTTCAGTCTGTGTTTTCTGTAAATAAAAATGCAGTTTGTTGTTTAACACAATTTTCTTTTCACATGTTCTTGGATAACAGAGGATGAAAGCTTTGGGAGCAGCTGTGCTGGCCATCTTTTGAGATAACACTAATGCACCAATTGTGCCATTCCCCACATTTCCCTCCTTGCCCCGTATCATCCTGATTATTCCCAGTGCTGCACCCCCAGATAAATCTACACCAAAAGTAAAGTGGGCATCAGCTGTGGGTAATGTGAGTGAGTGTCCTTGTCCTATCATGACCTTGAGCTCATGTGGGAAGGGAGCAACTTTATCAGTAGCTCAGATCAAGTTACTAAAGTGCTGCTGTTTTGTCCATCTTTTCTTCTTCATCTACATCTGCCACTGGTCACTAAGGAGTTTTCTTGTATAGCCAGAAAACAAAGAAGCAAAAAACCTCTCTGTTGGTCAAGAAATTCATTCCAGTCAATTTTTCAGAGGAGGATGAAAGTGTAGCAGGGTTGTAAGTACAAAAGGGAAAAACAAATCAGCAAAAAGGGCAGATGTTTTTAAAAAAGGTATCAAGGTTGCACCAACAAAATGTCTATCTAACCATAAACCAGACAACTGCATGGGCAGAACACTTAAATCCGCATGTAAACCAGACAGCAGTGCATGCATCTAAGTCCTGGTATATACTGCATGCCCAAATGTCTGATTTGTGCACCCCACTGTTTGTATGCATATGTGCAGATTTTGCAGGTGCAACCATTAATGCCTTCTTTGAAACTGTGGCCCCACGTTCAGTGACACGGATATTTGGTGGGAGACTTTAAGGAGGAAACACATTTCAATCCCTGTCCATCATCCAATGGTTTCCATTTCAGGCTCGAATCAGAAAATTTGGACCCAAAATCTTACAGTTGCTGACAGAGTGGACAGAGACGTTCCCGTATGACTTTCAGGAGGAGAGGATGATTGGCCATCTGAAGGACATGATTCACAGGATAGCCCCGTGTGACGAGGTGAGGATGCCTGGCCTGGCCTGTTGTGTTGAGATTTTAAGTTCATTTTCCTCCTTGGTTCCTCCGTTTTCTCCTTTTGCCACATTCTGTTCCGTGCCTGTTCCTGGATACTCTCATGGTTTTGTTTTCCTGTAATGGTAAAAACCTGCAGTAGCTTCCAAAAAGCCACGTCTCTTATTTTAGCTACTCCTGTGGCAGTGACATGGGGACACATCAGAGTGATCAATGGACTTTATCCACTGCACATTGGATATAGGATAACGATATTCCCGTTTTACAGAAGGAATATATGGAGGCATAGCATAGACTGAGTGTGCTGGTGACTATTCCAATAGCAACAGAGCTGTGATCTCCCAGGTTAGAGTCACAGACTAGTTTGGGTTGGAAGGGACCTTAAAGACCATCTTGTTCCAACCCCCTGCCATGGATGGGGACACCTTCCAGTAGACCAGGTTGCTCAGAGCCTCAACCAGCCTGACCTTGAACAATTCCAGGGATGGGGCATCCACAGCTTCCCTGGATTTAAGTTCTTAGGTTTAAAGAAAATGCAAATGTTCATGAACTTGTAGCTTCTCTGGGAGCACGGAAGGGGCAGAAGGCAGCAGTGTGTGGCCTGCTGAGCAGAAACTCAGACTAGATGTGTACATGGTCTCAGTGTTCAAGCGTTTGAGCTGTGTGTGTGGCAGGGCAGGTCACAGTGAATGGGAGACCTGCTTGCAAATTCAGGTGGGTGAACCCCATAAATTAATTCAGAAACATGAAAAAGACCACAAAGTCCATGAAAATAATAAGCAAATAGTACATAAAGAGTCTCTAATTACTCCTAGGTTAACCATGGGATGTGGAAGAATTCAGTTCCATTGGCTACCTCAAGGCCTGGCCTCAAGGCACAGGGAGGTGCAGTCGAGTAGGACACCAAGAACACCCCATGAGGCAGAGAGAGGGAAGGGTGGAGAGAGGAGAGGAGGAATCAGCAGGGCTGCAGCACAACAGAAGTGAAATTGGACCCTCCTATGCACAAGAAATATGTCAGAAATGGGAACAGCTGCTCTGGGGCTGGGCTGGCATCATGTCTGGCACTTTGAGGGAGCTGTAGGCTGGCACTGTCCACTGGCTGGGCTGGCCAGCCCATGGGAGAGAAGGGGTGGGAAGGGGAAGCTGGACATGGTGATGGAGGGGAAGGGAACAAAAGAAAACCTCAGAAAGAGCCAAAGTAGCTTCAGTTCCACTGACAGAGCAGTAAAACTCCCTCGAGGGGAAGAGGCATCGGATTTGCTCCTGCCAACCACCACAGGAGGTGTCTTGTAGCCCTTCAATGAGACAAACCCAAACAGACCCACCAATATCATGTCCACTGGGAAGAAGGAATGAGCCAAAGGGCAGAGAAGAGGGGCTTTGTGTGTGCTCTTTAGAAGCAGTAGTTGCCCTGGTGAAGAGCCATAAATGCCATAAATCAACTTTCTGCACACAAAACAATCGTTTATTTGCCTGACCTGAGCAAGCCCTGCACACCTTTGCTCTGGAGGGTGCATGGCTCTGGGTGCCCTGGGGGGCCTCAGACCACATTACTTTCAAATCATTGTTTTTCAGATATTACTGGGCACTGTAATTGCAAGTGATTATGCCTGAGCAAGATCAATAATTAATTTAAGAACCAGCTCGTATGCTACAAATGCAAATTTCCCTTTTTTGAAGGGCCGGTGCAGAGGAGTGGTGGTGCCCCTCAGTTGTTCCCATTGTGAACCACAGCAAATAAAGACTGAAAGATTTGTGCTGTCATCCAGTCCATGTAGGTCAGTGCAGGATTTTCCCCTGCAGTGTGTGCTCCTGTCCTTTGTGGAGTCCACTTTCCAAAGGCTCTCTGATGTGCTTATAAAGGTGTCCATGCTGAGAAGCATTTCTGAGTAAGTGCTGTGATTTGCATTTAGAGCTAGAAATTTAATTAAAACTTGAGCTCCTAAGCCCACCTGCTGAGGCCTGCTGTCTTCAGAGGAACTTCCCTAGTTAAGAACGAAACATTTTCTTTAAATATTAAACAGGAGTTGCTTCTTTTGACTGTTAATGTGGCAGGGAAGTGAAATGGGTTGATAGAGTCCAGCATGCAGCCCCTGTGCAGTGGGGGGTCACTTTGTGGCAGGATAATTACCAGCATATTGAAGGTAATGAACAATGTTGTTTTCACTTAGTGAATGGAGTTTAACGAAGGCAGGAAGTGCTTTTAGAAGGGCAGAAGCAGGATTTTTAAAAAAAATTTTTTTTTTTAATTTCTCCTGCAATGCACACAGAAAAGCTGTCCAGGCAAAAGTGCACCCAACCAATTCTCTCTTCAAGAGCTCTGATTTCTGGGGAATTTTTTGTGTCTGTTAAGTGTCTCTCTTAGTTCACTCTTTATTAGGTGATTGGCTTACCTGAGTCTTTGTTTGCTGTTGTCTGTATCTATTTTTGTGCCATATTCCCTACAAAACCAAGTGAAACTAGATCTCTTGATAGGGATTTATTGAAAGACTGGCTAATATGCATGTCTTTCAAGCAATTTTACGCTGCTTTTTGGCTTTTCATCCAAACAGTGAAGAATTTGATACTGCACAGACATGGCTGGTCCAAGATTTCTCATCCAAGCTCCATTTAGAGAGATAACTGGGTTTCCAGCTAAGTCTTTTAGCCAGATGTTTTATATTCATTAAAAGACTTGAATTTCAGTGCTGTGCCTGCCCCCTCCCTTCCCAATTAATTTCCCTGTTTACAAAATACATTCACAAAAACCAAGTATGTCACTATTTGAGTCTTCACTAAAAAATAACATTGTGTTCATAAGCAGATTTGCAAACACACCTGGATGTAAAACAGAGAAATATTTAGATGGTGGTCAGCAGTTTGGGCCCAGAACAGGCTTTGTAAATCAGAAGTGGGACCACCTGTTTGCATGAGGATTTCCATGAAGAAAGCCTGTAGTCCCTTGTCCTTGGAGCTAATATACATCTGTAGAAGACAAAAATTGAGGGGGTTTTTGTTTTCCTCACTCAATTTTCACTCTTCCTGCGTGATTTGCTTCCAAATACATTGTGTGTTGTCATTCTCCAAGACAAGCCCCTCCTGCCTTTCTAGGTACTTGCTTCATTTCTTACAGAAATGCTTCAATCGACTTAACAGCTCTATTTTGCAAAAACTAAAGCTTGTTTGCATCCTGGTTATCTGGCCCATGTGCTGGGCCAGCTCAAGAGAGCACCTTCCTTAAGTGAAACCAGAGGGTCCTCAGCAGTGTGAAACCTGTTAGAAATGATGCATGAAAATTCCAAAGTGTTGTGGCAAAAGGTGAAGCACTTGAGATGTCCTAAAGGTCTCCAGCCCTTCCTACCCTGTAATGAAGACACAGTAGATGTAACCATGCTGTTCTCACTGAGAAGCAGGAGAAGGTGCCACTTCCAGTGTGCAGATGGGATTCTGTGTAGGTGAAAAGAACATGACTCTGGTTCCTTGAACACCTAAAACATGAGTGTTGTTGATGTCTAACAACAGCCTCTCCACAGCCTACAAAGGCTGGATCTAAACCAGGAATTCAGTACTTCCCAAGAGCTCCCTGGGGCTGCGTGACACAGGTGTGTGTTGGTCTTTGTGGGAAGCACAGCCTGGCCAAGTCCCTGTGTTGCTGGAGAGGATGGTGTGCAGGGTGCCAGGGTGAACATCTGCACATGCAGGTGTCACAGAGGCTCCTTGCCAGCCCTGCTTCCTCACTGGCAGATGACAAACTGATGTTACTGGCAATGTGACATTGCTAAATCCTGTTTGGATGGGGAGTGAGGAGTTATTCCACTCATGAGCAGCCAGAGGATGTCTCCACTGTGTGTTTGTGCTGAAAGAGGAGCTGCAAACCGCAACCAGCCTGCAAACTCTTCCCCTGAGTGACCATGCTCTTTGGAATTGAGCAGGCACCCATTGCAGCCAAGCCCAGTGCTCCCTTCTCTGGCTGGGAAAGCCCACGAGACCACGTTCCTCAGCAGGGTATACCTCACCCTCCGTGCAAGGCTTTTGCCAAGGATATTTCCAATCAGTCCTTGTCTTTAGAGCCCATCTACCAGTTCTCTCTGGTATCTCAGTCCTGTGATGTCTGCGTCTGTCAGTCATGAAGAGTTGAAGTCATTTCTGTCTGCCCATACTGCATTGCCAGCAGCTCCACTCGTTGTAAGGAGCTGCTCCAGCTCTGAGAACAACCTGGGCAGCTTTGCAATGATCATCCTGCTGAGCACATGGCTGTGCTCAGAATGCAGTATGAGCTTCCTTCAGCAGCAATTAACATTTTGAATATTAAATACTCAAAGCCACACTATGCTCCAGCCACTCCAGCTGGGTAGCAAGTGGTGGCTTTCTTCTACTGCATTCAGCTCAAAAGGATGGAGAGAATAATGTAGAAACAGTTCTTATTCCTAATAAATACAAGCTGACAAGGCAGCATTAACAGGTAGAGTTCTAGGCCAACACAGAGCTGGTATAAAGGACAGGTACTGAATGCTGCTGTGCTCCAGAAAGCTGCAGTCACTCATGTTGTAGCATTCCCTCTCCTCTGACCCTGATGTTGGCAGGAATATGGGAGTGTCAGTGCCAGCCCAACCCACCAGTCCTGCCTGCCTCGTCTCTTGACTGCAGTCTGTTTCTGTGGTCCAGAACACAGAGCTGTAATTAAGCCAACTGCTTATTCTGAAATAGGCTCGTTGGAAATAAAATGGTAACCTGTTGCTGGCTTAGGAGTATTTTGCAGAAGGGAAAATTCAGCCCAAAAACACTCCTTTGTCAAGTTTTCTGGGTGATTTATGTTTCTTTCTCTCCCTGTCTCTCCAGGCCTACTGGAAAAAGATGAATCAGCTTTTGCAAACCCTGAACCAGAAGCTTGCCACCCTCAGCCATGGGCAAGAAGGGATTGTCAA
Source organism: Anabacerthia variegaticeps (assembly GCA_035583185.1). Classification (NCBI taxonomy): domain Eukaryota; kingdom Metazoa; phylum Chordata; class Aves; order Passeriformes; family Furnariidae; genus Anabacerthia; species Anabacerthia variegaticeps. The sequence continues at coordinate 10,460,912 of JAWWEW010000028.1, read as the reverse complement.
GATCAGTGCTGCTGTCTCAGATAAGCTGGTTGCCTTTAAAACTAAACCCCCATCAATTCAAAGAGAAATCCTGAGTGTCTGCAGTGACCCCTACACTCTGGCTCAGCAGCTGACCCATGTGGAGCTGGTAAGTGGGAATGGTTCCCAACTCCTGCAGCCAGAGATATTATTTTAAGCCACGAGCTGCTAAGTATTCCAGACATAACCAAAAAATGTCTGCACTGCTGCAGCACAGCACATCCCATGCTGTATCAGCACTGCAGCAGAAGGCAGGGTTTGACAGGTTAAAGGATGCTTGGGAGGAAGACTAAGTGTCAGAATGTTCCTGTGCATCTTGGGGAGGGTCACTGCACTTCAGCTTGCTCATTTGTGAAACGTGAATCGTGGTCCCAGGAAGGTCACTTTTGTCAGGTGCTCCCAGCCCCACGACCTGCAGGTGCCATTGAAATGGATGCCATTAGCCCTTTTACTGATTTGGAAGAAATTTTAACAGTTCAAATCCATTCCTCCAGATACACAAAGCATCTGAGTTGTCTGATCTGGTTTTCAGTCTTCCCTTTGGGTGTGCAGACGCCACCCACACGAGGTCCTGCTGTTCCCCCCGTTGGGCTGCAGCTCTCTCTGGTGTTGGCAATCCCTCCAACTGCAGTGCCAAAACACTGGACGTGGTGTTGTGTTGCACACCCTTCTCCAGGGTCAAGTTCTCCCTGCAGACCTCCTGGACGTGCACAGAGGAGCATAAAGCATTGCTGCCCTCTGCAGATCTCTTGCTGCTCTGATGAGTCCCTCTGCCTGTCCTCCTGTGGACACTGTTCATCCTTGAGAGGAAGGCTGGGAAAACAAACCGGGGAATGGATTGTGGATTGGAGTGAATATCATTAAATTAGCCTTGGGAATTCTGAAGGTAGTTGATATTCTATTTGTCAAGAAGTGGAATGATTCAGAAACCCCAAAGGTAGCATCATCTCACCTAGGTTAGTTTTCACAACATGCAGGTTTGCCTCTCTTTGCTTTACATATCTTAAGCCAGAGAGTAGAATTCCTTTTGCCTGGAGTCTTTTTCTTAATTTTATTTTTTTTTCCTCCACACACAGGGGAAATTCCCTGTACCTGAGGCATCACTGTTTTTATACAACAGATGCAGCTAGAAGTTTTAATTCCACTGTACTGTAATCAATGCTGTCTACCTTCTCTTTCATTACTACGTCCCATACATCAAATACTCTGCACTGAAACTGTCTGATGCTTATTTGTTAGTAAGAATTATTTGCTGCTTATTTAAAACAGTTATTTGCTGGACCACAGCATGTCTGAGGCAGCATCAAGCACAGAACTGAGGTCTGCTGGCTCCCACATGGAGCCCTGTGCATCCACCACAGTGGAGGGGACTCTTACTGTGGCTTGTCAGTAATGAGACATATTTATGCTCATTTTCTTCTTTCTACTGAAATACTTCTAATTGTTCTTATAAATTTTAATGTGTGGTGCTAGTTGGCTGTCTACCTGTTCAGTAACACCATTCAGAGCTGACAGATAATGGTGATGTCTCACCAAGACAAACAGAAGATTCTGGGGTGCTTTCTGATTTTTTCCCATCTCTTCCCCCCAACAGGAAAGGTTAAGTCACATTGGACCCGAGGAGTTTGTGCAGGCTTTTGTACATAAAGACCCTCTGGATGGCACCAAGGTATGGTTCCTCTCCATGCAAAGTGTCTCCCCTGGTGTTTGTCCAGGTGTGATGAGGTCCCCAAGGGCAGGGCCTGAGGCACGTGCTGACCAGGGCCAGGATGGGACCTGTTGGCAGAGCTCACACTGGTAGGTTATTGCCATTCCTTCCTGGTGAGAGTACAGCTCAGCCCAAAACTGGCCAGCACCCTGATGTTCTGCTCTCTGGCTTGCTCCTCCCAGCCTGCTTTGACTGGGACAGATGGTTTGTGGCTGTGCACAGCCAGGGAATGTCTGCTCCCTCTGCTGAAGGACGTGATGTAATGCCCACAGTGTGTGCCCAGACACCACAGTGATGACTCAGTGCGTCATGAATCAACACACTCTCCTCTCTGCACACAATAGCAGCTCACCCCAAGCACTGCAGGGAATGGAGTGCCTGAGCAGGGCTTCAGCCAAAGGCTGTGAAAGCCACTTGGAGCCTTTCCACTGATTTCACTGGGGCTGGAAGCAGCATTTCAGTGAGTGCCTCAAAGAGACTTCCTAGCTGGAGAGGGAGAGTCAGAGGTTTCACATATTGTCTGAAAAGAAAGAGGGTGGAAAATTCTTCCCCTGAATTGCACATGGGCTCCCACTGCGATCATACCTCAGTGGCAGAATTTCCTCGCTGGATGCCGAATGTAACAGGAAGACCTGTGTTTGTAGTGCTGCACAAAGAGCACCAGAACAGCCTGGAAGGATGGGTGGATGGATGGATGGATGGATAGATGGATGGATGGATGGATGGATGGATGGAAAGTGCAACACTGGACCCTTCTCTTCTTGTAGTTAGATTCTGCAGTTGGTTTCAGGGTGAGGGAAACAGGCAGAGATTTAGTTCTAGGCATCAATCACATTTTTTAGAAAGAAACCCCCCCTTGCACTGTAACCTCCTTCCAGAGAGTAAGAAGGTCCCCCCTGAGCCTCCTTTTCTCCAGGCTGAGCTACTCCAGCTCCCTCAACCACTCCTCATCAGACTTGTGCTCCAGACCCTGCCCCAGCTGCTTTGCCCTTCTCTGGACACATCTTTGAACATAGTGGCACAAACCTTACATGGAGTCACATATCCCTGAGCTATGAAGAACACCCCAGCTGAGCACAGGGAGTTGGCTCAGGTCTGAATTCTCTCCAGCTGAAGATCATATTAAACATCTTTCTTGCGTGAGGGCTTCAAAAGGCTTCACTTATGAATGTTTATCAAGCATTCTGAGTTACAGATGGAAGATGCTTGGGAGGTGCTAAATATTGCTGCCATTTATAAAGCTTAACCTTTAAAAAGCAGTCTGTCTCAGCTTTATCTGCTGCACATTTTTCACAAGTTTTGTGTTATTAGCTGTGGTCCTTACGCCCTGGCACAGGACAACAGTGCTGAGATGGAAATACCATATTCAGAACAAAAACGGCGTTTTATGTACTTTTTGCTGTGACAGGGAACAAGAAACAGAGCACGTGAAAAGCAGCTTCTATGGGTGGACTGGGGCTGATTTGGGTTTCTTTTGTTTGTTTGTTTTTTAATATTTACATGCTGCTTGTTGACTTTTTTTTTTAAATGCTTTTACAATACACTTTGTATATATAGTCTATCCATAAAGTGTCTTGGAATTTCAGCCTTAAGCTTTGCTCCTCCATAGCATGGTACTGTGATTTCTGTTTCTAAACACGCCTGTATACAGAATCACAGGTGAGCATTTTCCTACTTAGAATTACCTTGGGAATCCAATTAAGCCTCCTTGCTGAGGGGGCTCTTAGTCACTTGTTTGCCTTACATAATATAGGTGATCCCATTGCCATTAATGGATTTGTGCTCATGCATTGTGATTTTCTTCTTAGCGGCGCGTGTTTATGGTAGTGCTGGGAAATGATCATCCCAATAAAACACAAAATCAGTATTCTCTGGTACCCTCTAGTGGATGTTAATGAATGTTCAAACAAATCTCATGAACTCCAGAGGGCTGTGTGTCCTACATGGACTGTGCAAAAATTTAGGGCTGGGAGAAGGATTCTTACAATCCCAAGCAACATCTTCAGGCTGTGGGAACTGTCCTACCACTCCTCTGTTGTCAAATTATCTATTGATGACAAGGGAATTGGAAGAGTTCAGCTAAATATCTGCTCCCACAGCCTGTATCAGTTATGGGAATTTATGCTCAGTTTTATATAAGTGCAAAAATGTGCCTCTTGTAATGGCTCTTATCACTGAAGTGTCTCTGGCATGTCAGTGACCTGTTCAAGAGCAGCCACCAAGGCAGAGCTGCTCATTAAGAGCCTGTTTTACTGAAAACTCAGTAAGAGAAATAGGTAGGGTTTTTTAATAGAGAAGCAATTAGAACTGTGTTTTCTCTTGCTTGTCTTTTGTACACTTCACTAAATCCTGGTGTGTCCCCTCCAGAGAAGGGCTGTGGGTGATTGCATTTACTGAAGTGAAGGAATTCCTGGAATCAAGGCCACAAACTGAGCGTGCTGTGCAACGCTGTGCTTTGTCTGCATTTTCCTGTTGCTGTCAGAGCCCTGCAATGCCCCAGCTGTCCATGGCCCAGTGAGCAAGGGTCAGTGCAGACAGTGTCAGTGAACATTTGCTGCAGGCCAGACGGGCTCTTTTCTGCACACTGGTGTGAGTGGGGCAGTGTGACACACTCAGCTGGACCCCCACCTGCCACCCACCCACCCAGGGACCTTTGGAAGGGGCTTTTTACAGTCTTCCACGTGCACGAGAGAGACGTGGCCAGTGATTACCTTTGTGTGGGATTTATCTGAGTGACCAGGCAGCTACCTGGAACACAGCTGGACCTTGCTGTGCTTTTTGTCCCCCCAGACTTGTTTCAGTGAGCAGAAGAAGACCAGTAACCTCGAGGCCTATGTGAAATGGTTCAACAGGCTCTGCTATCTCGTAGCCACAGAAATCTGCATGGTAAGTCAAAAGTGACGTGGCACGTTGTACCACATGCCCGAGACACTGCTTTGAGATTTTTATATTAATAAGGAAACCTGGGAATTTATTTCTGATGACCCAGCTAAGCATCTGATGGTAAGTTTTGGTAATGGTGCTCTTGCAGGAGCGAGCTGCTATAAATGACAAACACACTGCGAGGCAGAGCCGGCGGCACACGGGGGATGCTCTGCTCTCTTGATGGAGTAGGAGCACAGTGTGGAATAATGAACCCTGCGGGGAAAAAGAGAGGGAAAAATGCCTTGAATTATCCTGTGAGATTTCTGCCGGAAAAGATTCTAGTGGAGCCGTATTTGTTATCTGTCATCCTGAAGCTCTGCGGTGTGTGTAAATTCCCACTGCACGGCTCTTTTGTCCTGCTGCCCTTTAATGCGGCTGTGGCTGTTGTTTCTTAACTTGGTAGCGGGTTTAGTTTGTTTCATTTGGCTCCGTCTAAATGAAATGAACATTTTCCCCTTTGAAAAGGGTGTGGAAGGAATAATAATAGTTTAAAGAGCCTGGATAGCCCGTGTCACATAAGCATTACCATTTGAAAATCATCTTTGGAAAAAGGGAGGGTGATTCCAGTCCAGTTAAAATGTGTATTTAAAATGCTACCATTTGGCCTGGCTGTATTGCTGAAAGGGACAGAAGAGAGGAAAGGGATTAATGCAATGAAACAAACTCTTCCTGGGACAAAAATGCTGCTGTTACATGGGCGTGAAATGCTGCCCTTAGGGAAGTCTGTGCTGATGTGCCCACTGAGTTGAGGGAGGCCAGCAGGGAGCTCCAGTGCTGCTTGGGCTGCCTGTTCCACCCCTGAGCCCTGGGTTTCTTCTGTGTCACTGCAAGGAAAGCCTTGATTTTAGAGGCTGCCAGTCCCCAGCACCCACTGGATTGCTGGAACAGAACTAGGGCCAGTGACTGATAACAGATGGTCCAAACTGTGCGTGGAGCCATGGAACAAATGCCTAGCCTGACCTCCAATTCCACCTCTGCCTATTACAGATATTCATTTGTTTTAATTTACAGCCTGCAAAAAAGAAACAGCGAGCACAAGTCATTGAATTCTTCATTGATGTTGCCCGAGAGTGCTTTAACATAGGGAATTTTAATTCGCTGATGGCAATCATTTGTAAGTACAGCTTCTAACCAGCTCTCTCCATCAGCTGCCACAGATGATAAAGGAAGCCTGACTCTTACCCATGGCTCTCTTTTTTTTCTCTCTCACTTGTAGCTGGAATGAACATGAGCCCAGTTTCCAGGCTAAAGAAGACTTGGTCGAAAGTGAAAACAGCCAAATTTTTCATTCTTGAGGTAAAGAAAAGAAAAAAAGAAAAAAAAATATGCTGATGTACTGCTTCAGTTATATTCTGTATTTTTTTGTTTGGGAGTTTTCACATTGTTATCCAGGTATGAGATGTCTGGGGACACATTTCACAGGCAGAGGGTCAGATTCTAAACTGAAATTTTCCAGGTGTGGTGAGGAAAGTAGAGGGTATTCAGAACACTCAAATAAACAGGAGGAATTAAAAAAAAACAAAAAACAGAAATATGAGCCTATATGCATGCCATAGTGCTTCCATTGATGCATGGACAGGATGCTGAATGTAAAGATCCCAATCTATACCTTGAATGTTGAGTGAACAAAGGCCCAAGGTTGTTTTTTGTACTGAGGATTCTAGGATTTGGCATATACAGTGTGCAGTCCTTATTCTTCACATAAAAGTAAGCTCAGTAAGCTGTCACACTTAGCTCAGTTTGATGAGAAACTGCTCCACCTGACCCTGACAGGAGGGCTCAGCATTTTGGGTGGAAAATCAAAGGTACAAAGAGCCATGGGCTGTAAACCTCTCACTGCATCATGGAGTGCTGCAGGGATGTGCATTTTACAGGGGCATATTTTGGGGGTGTAAGCTCAGCTCTGCTCAGGGTTTGCCCCAACAGAGTGTAAAGTTGTCTTTAGAAGGACCCAGGCTGCTTTCTAACCCCTGTGTCTCCCTTTGTGCATCCAGCACCAGATGGACCCCACTGGGAACTTCTACAACTACCGAACGGCGCTGCGGGGCGCTGCCCACAGGTCCCTCACCGCACACAGCAACAGGGAGAAGGTGGGTGCCACCACATCTCACGGCTCTCCAGAAGGGTGGAGTGCACTCCTGCTGCCAGGCAGTGGCTCAAGGACTTGATGCAGGTGCTCTCCTCCCTTCCCTGGGTGGCCAGGGAGAGGGTTGTGCGCTGCTAAATCCAACTGGAAATGTCAACCTGTGGCTGGAAGAGCCTGAAGGGCATCAAAGGGCTTTGTGGATTTGCTCTCAGACACTGTGGGGCTACAGAGGGCAGGACACACAGCGTGGAGGGCAGGACACGCTTGGGGAGGGCATTGCTGCAAGTGTCTCTAAATCCCTGGGGAACTCACCTTGTTCAGGTTGATAAGGCTGATGGAGCAGGTACTCCAGAGCAAAATGACTTTTATTTTGGTGTGCAGCATCATCCTGGCAGGCCCAAGTGGGGTTGTGCTTTGCTAAAACTGTGCTCCCAGCCCTGGCAGACAAGCCCCTATTGTGCAGTGTGTGCTGTGAGATGGAGAGCAAAGGGCACAGCACAGGAGATGAGGTGGTTCTCCATTTGCAGTAGGGAAAGATGACTTACCACAAGCACTGCAAAGGAGTCTAGTGTGAATCCATCGCAGCAAATTTGGGGTGATAGTCCGTCCTTGTGAATTTTCATCTCATTTAGTTGTCGGTGCCATCTCAGTGAGCAAGAATTGAAGTGTTTCATCAGTGCTCGTGGCACACGGAGCTTTCTGACATGTCACTGATGCTGCAAAAATCAGATTGACAAGATGTTAGAGTGCAGGATCCTCCTGTTTTGTGCCCCAGTGTGTTTCCTGTTAATTTTCTTATTTCTCCATCCAATTCTTTATTTCTTTTTGTTCTGTGGAAGGGGGTTTGTATTTAAAGCTGCAATTGCTCACAGTCAGAAATGGCTAATCTCTGCATAGAGCATGGCAAAAGTAGATACTGCACGAACAAGCATAATATGGAATTCAGTATTCATTCACTAGAGGAGCCAGGCCAGATGCTAATCTCACACCCCTGTAAATTTGATGTAAATCTGCTGAAGCTAATGGAATGTCACAGCATTTACAGTGAAATGAGATCAGCATCTGGTGGCAGGCTGACTCAGCTGCAATGGGAGTACACGGAGTTGTTCTGAAAAGCACTTCTCTGTGCAAGGGAGAGATTATGGTTTTGGATGTTTGGGACTGGCAAAGCAATCCTTTTAACTCTCACACACTGCAGTGAGGACCTGTCAGTCTGAGGTGCTTTTGCAGTTAATTCTTCTGCAACCATGAGAGATATTCAAACCAGCTGCTTTATTGTTTGACTTAATTTCCTGGGAAGTTACCAATCTCTGTCATATCTCTACCCCTAGCTGGTTCATATTGAGGGCAGAGAGGTTATTAGATCAAAAGGAATCTACTCTACATAAGAAAAAGCCCATATTGTGTTTTCTGAACCTTAGTTCAAGAAAATGCTCCAGGATGTGATTTGGTAGCTATTCAAACAGTATTTTACAGTGTCAGATGAAGCAGATCATGTAATGCTTGCTGTAGGATTAAGGAATTTTGTTTCTTTTTATAAGCTAGACTGTTATTTATTTGTTTCAAATGAGCTTGAACAAAATTGAAAGAACATGGTCGCTTTTTTTGATAGAAAATGTAATGTTGCTTCTTGGCAAACTCATAGCAAAGCGCTCTGAAGAAAATTCTTCAAACTGAGTTGTGCTTGCAGAGGGGTGTATTTGTTAATAACGAAGCCTGGTTTTGTCTGTGTAGTCAAATGACCTGCAACACCTCCAAAATTAAGTCCTTCCACTGGGAAAGCCTTCATTGTGCTAATGACATGGCTTTGAAATGCTGGGAGTACCTACAGTGCAGTACCCTGTGTTGTTGCTGAAGAACACGATGGATCTCATTAACCTCCCTCTTTCTGCAGGAGGCAGTTGTGCTTCAGCACGTGGGTGGGTTGGATGGCACAGGGGGGGAAATCAAAACAGATAGAAATATGAGTTTCTGGCACTAACCCAGATTTTATGCTAGTAAAGTGCCTGGATTGAAGCCAATATTAGAGTGCAGCTATAACCACTTTTGTTGGTTTTCCTACAGAAATTTGGAAAGCAAAACATACAGCCTAATAGATTTTTTATTGGGAAAATAAATGGTGACCCAAGGACAGAAATCCCATGAAAATATGTGTAGAATTGGTATCCTTGGGCAGACGAGAACAAGCTCTGCCACGTTCTGAGCTGACTGGTGGCTTTGTAGCTGCATTAGCATGGCATTGAGCCCCCAGTCATGTACCTTCCCTCTCAGCAAGGCTTTTCACTCCTGTTCAGTAGCACTAATGGTGGTGACCTTGCTCCCAGGCAGTGTGGAGCAGGGCAGGACAAGCTCACATCTGCCTGCAAAAAAAAATACATAGACAGAACTTGGCAGTCATTTCTGGCTGGGGATCAGTGCCAGGCTCCAGCTCTCTGCATCTTTCCACCTTACAAGACCACAGTGGTTACAGAGCCATCATCATTTTTGGTAGAAAACAAGTCACACAGACTGAATTGTCTTGTTTACTGCAGGTTGATTGAGCTAGTTGGATAATATGAAAATGAATCCTGAAGCACACTTAGCTCAGTTTGATTAGAAATTGCTCCACCTGACCCTGATAGGAGGGCTCAGCATTTTGGGTGGATAAGAGGTGTTTTGTTTTCATTCCTGTATTTTATCAGTGGGATGTACCAGGATAATGCCAATGGCTCTTGGAATGTCAGTCCAGGCTTTTTTATGGCTAGTGCAGTGCCATTACAGCGTTCATCTGTGGCTGTCCCATAAAAAAGCCAGCAGAAATGCAGAGCCCTAGCGGTTTACTGGATGTGGTATTTTAGCTAGAACAGGAATTGGTGCCATTGCCACAGCACATGCAATGGTGGCTGGTGGACTCGTTGCCTCAGTGAGTGAGTGAGTTGTTCACACTCACTGTAGCAATGTGAAGGCTCTAGGCTTGAAAATAACAGCTGTCAGTCCTGTTCTTGATCCATTTCATATCCCATTACAGCTGATGTACAACGTGACATTAAATAGTTAACTACAGGTTTGCTCCCTTGGCTGGTCTTGCTTGCCATGAAGGCACTTTAGCTTTGGTGCTGCTTAACCAGCTCCAGTTCAGTTAATATACAAATAGGCCAGTGGAAACATCTGGACACCCTACCATGCACTGTGCTTTCCTTTATGTTCATGGTGATTAAGTTTATACTTGGTGGTTTAAAATACAGGTGTTGCTGCCACAGGAAAATGCTCCCAGAGGTGGCTGCTGACCTTATAGATCAAACCCTCCAAGTGGCCTTTTTCTATGGCCTTGCCACTGCTGGAGAGGTGTGTAGACTGAGATTTGCCTATGGAATCCCAGAGCCCTGGGACTCAGCCTTGTCATGGACTGGTCCTTTGTGTTATCTTTCTTTTCCTTTTGAGCTGTCACACAAGAGGACCCAGAGCAAGTCTGCTTCACTCTGGATTTCTGCTGGAGTGCTGGGGATGCACTTATGGAGGAGCATTGTTACTGCTTTCTGCTGTACAACATCTGGCAGCAAATTTATCCCTGCTGTAATTCCATTCATTCCAAGAGCCTTGCCCAGAAGAAAACTTCTTCTATAGCAAGTTATGACCCACCTCTGGTGGGTTAGAGGGAAGGCTTGGATCACTGCTGTAGGCCACCCTGCCTTGGATCATGGCCAGGGCTAATTTTGAGAACTACAATGGTCTCTCTGCCTGCTCTTGGCAGTTTCCTGTCAACTAACGGTAGTATTTTCACTCCTACTGTCTGTGGGTTAATTTGGAGAAGCAGGTTGTACTAATCAGGCACCAGGAAGGAAATGACATGCCTCAAGAGGTAGCCATGCATAGAGCTGTTGAACATGAAACAGCTTCCCATTAACTGTTTGTAGACAAGTCCTTGGTCTGCAAATTTTATTCTGCATTTCCTTGTTCAGGGACAATACCGGTTCTTTGATGCCCAGCTGTCTTTAAATTGCTCAATTTGTGTGTTCAATGTCTTTGCTTATAAAGACACAACAGAAAAGGGAGGAGTTCTGCAATGTTATTTTGCTCTTTGCTGTCTGATCGTGTCATCAGACAGTGATGCTGTTGATAATAAACTGGGTTATTAGCATTTTCTTAGTCACGCTCTTGTGCTCAGTGAGCATTGTGTTCAGTTCACTTTCATCTCAGTGTATGTTCTCCTGATGGCTGAAGGTCTCTCTGTACTCTACTGCCCTTTTGCCTGCCTGTCACTGTACTGCCTTTTAAGTGCATGGCACACTGAAAAGTTAATATTTCTTTATTCCCCTCTCTCCCAGTTGAGTTGTTCTTTCATGCAGAGAAAATACTGAACTGGAAAGATAATAGTTATGTCATTTCTCTTCACAGATTGTGATCCCCTTCTTCAGCCTATTGATCAAGGACATTTATTTTTTGAATGAAGGATGTGCTAATCGCCTTCCAAATGGACATGTCAACTTTGAAGTAAGATCTGAGACATGTTTTTACCTCTCCCATTCTGATAGCACTGAGACTGTTTGCCTGCAATTTTCAGTTCAGACCAACAAACACTGAACATGAGGTAATCTCCCTATATCTGAATGGAATGATTTTATGTTTACAGAAATTTCTGGAACTGGCTAAGCAAGTAGGAGAGTTTATAACATGGAAGCAAGTGGAATGCCCATTTGAGCAAGACCCTAACATCATCCACTACTTGCATACTGCTCCCATTTTTACTGAAGATGGTAAGGCTCTGTACAATCTCTATTCACTGAAAATGTGTCTCTCCATCACTACTAATTACCACCCTGCTCCCTGCTTTGGTGATTTCTCTCACTGACCAGTCCCACTTCTGTCCTAGCTTTCCTGTTTATCCCCAGTCTATCGATGTGTTTTTGCAAATACAACCTTCTAGCACACAAAGCTGCTGCCTGATTGCTTTTCTCTTGTCCAGAACTCCTCCATAAGGCACTGTCTAGGAAGTTGCCATCATGGCCCTGTTTTTGCAGTCACAAAAAGAGGCCACACAAGGCATGTCATGCAGTGCTGTGAATGTCAGCTGTCCCTTAGCCACTCACCCTGTGATTGATGGAGCCAGAGCTAATCCCTTCCTCAAACCAACCCTGTCATCTCTTCAGCAAACACAGCCCAGGGCAATGGTGTCCAGCTGACCTCCTCCTCTGCAACACAGAAACATGTTATCTGTGAGAAAGGATTTTCAAGAAAACCTTTTCTAGTAAATGATTTAAGCTGTAGCTATGAAAGCCCCTTTCTGAAATGATTTCTCTGATTGTCTTTTTATATTCATCTGTCCTCTTCAGTTTGGTATCCAGCATGTCAGACTGTGGCATTTCCTCTTGGTTTGTGTCAGCTGCCTCTCGGTACATTGTCACACAGAGAATTGTCTATAGCTACCTTCCCCTAAGCTATACCGGTGTTGGGTTTATTTTTTCTTGATTCCATAGGCAGTTTTCTGTACTAATCCACGTTAATCAGAGCAGACAGCTTTTATTTCACAGACTACTTCAGAATACAAAATGCTGCTTCTAAAATCCTGCCTAAATCCTAAGAAGAATGACTGCCAAAATAGAATAATTAACGTTATTTAAGTAAAGTGCTATTAAAAGGAGATAGGATGGAGGCATTTGTTCTGGTTTTTGGCTTGAGAGGGACAGAAAATGAAAGCCAGGGGTAAAAGTACAGTTTTCAGGCTACTGGGCTAAAAAAAAGGGTGACCTCAACCCACTAATTGTTTGCAGATTTTCTCTCTCATGCCCTCCCCTATATTCCTACTGCTTTCATGAGATGCCCTTTGCAGGAGCCCCAGGAGCCATCCCCTGTTACCCAGGGGAAGTGCAGAGTAGAAAGACCTGCCCTCAGTAAAAAGTGGGAGGATATATGGGAGATGCTGCAGTGGCATGTGAAAAGCAGCTGTACTGTGCTTGTCCCAGCGTGCTGGAATGGTGGGCCAGCACTCGAGTATTAAAAGGCAATTGATTTGTAGCACAGACTTGAATACTGAGATGGTTCCAGCATTAAAGAATAAAGCATCGTGAACCAGTCAGATGAGGAAATGCATGTGAACACAAATCACAGCCTGGGATTCTGTGAAGACAGTGAGATATTCATGCACTGCCAGCTTTTGCAGAGGAGACTCTACAGTCTAGACACATTTTGGTGGCATAAAATGCATCCTATGGGGTAAAAATTTGCAGGGGAAAAAAAGAAAAAAAGACAGGTTTATTTTCTTCCACTGCATTGCTTCTCTGGTTTCTGTAACTCACTCTTACCTTGAGGGTGTTGTGTATCCATTTAAGATACCATGTTCCCATAAGCTTTAAAAAGACTGAGGAAGATAAAATTGTGTTAAATGATGAGGCTATCCTTAATTTTTAAAAGCTTATGTGTCTGTCAGCTCTGCCTGTCTTTTTTAGTGTCCATATAACGCTTTGTGAGCAGTGCTCTGATGGAGGAAACAGGCCCAGATCTCTATATGGAAAACCAGAGACCATTCAACTGCTTAATATTGTTAAAAGAAGGTCATGCTAACGTATTTTAACTTTGGACTCCTTTACTGTTCCATCAAAAACAGCTTTTCAAGGTAGACATGTGAGCTAAACATCAGTTCTATTCATCACCTGATGGACCATGAGGTTTTACAGTTTCTCTTGCTGTGTGGTAGAACACAGGACATACAAGAATGCAGAGGGATGGGGGTTTACTGAGGTTGGAGTGACACATATTTACCTTTTCCAGGTTTGTATCTGGCTTCCTATGAAAGTGAAAGTCCAGAAAACCAGACAGAAAAAGACAGGTGGAAATCCTTAAGGTAAGCTCTCATTTTATCAGTTTCTGAAGTGCCTCCACTGAGAGCCAGAGCTTGTGAAGGGCAGGCATTTAAATGTGACCTCTGAGGGAGGTCTCTGCCATTTAAAACTAATCTGCAGAGCTGGGGCTGCACTGATAAAAGCTCGTTGTAATCTCAAATTATCCTCCATTTAAAGGATCCTCTCTGCTTGCTGTACCCATGAAAAAGCCTAGTATAGGTGAGGAATGCCCCAGGTTAACTGGATCTTCCAACAATTTACAGCTCTTATAAGAGATGTATAATGGTTTGATATAAGTGAAAATCTGAAGAGAGTGATTTAAAAATAAACAGAAAACCCCAACACTTTAAATTTGCCTTTTTTTTTTTTCATTGTTCTTATGTTTTAAATTTGCAGATCCACAATTTTAGGAAAGACTTGAAGATTAAGAGATTATTGCAGTAGGTCAAGGAAAAGAAATCCGCAAACATTTTGCACTACTGATTCCAAAGATGCCTGTTTGGGATTTAGACAATTTCTTTCGTTTGAGTTTTTCGTTGGGTTTTTTTTGACTGCCTAACATGCTGGATGAACTGGATTCATCCACTGAAATCAACTGAACTGTGTGCACAATGATGCTTTTCTAACTATGAGACCTGGAGAGGAAGGACAAACAGACTATTTGTGGCTGTGCCCAAACTGCATCAGGATCACTGTAATTTTGCCTCTGAAGGAGAATGCAAGAGAACCAGGAGCATGGAGAATCACGGTACTGCAACAGAGAGTGGAAAAGCATGACAAAGGAAAGCAAAACCACACATGAGTGTTTTTCAGAAGCAGGTGCTTCAGACAGCAGCTCTTTAAACCCTCTGAGGCTTGTAAAATGAAATCAAGAGACAGACACAACAGCAATCTGGTTAATTGCTGTATGAAGAAAGAAGAACTTCACCTTGCATTAGCAGTCCCCCAGCCTTGTTGAACAAAGCACTGACTGCTGCAGGGATGGAAACTGCCATCACTCCCATGTGACATGGATGTCACAGACAGGCCACGTCAGCACGGGACGCTCACACAGCCCCCAGGGACCTTTGCTGAGAACAATCCCAAGTGTGACTCTCGCTTAGTGATTCTCCCACGGCTGGTGTTGCTTTTCTTACTGTGAATCTTGGCTGGTCTGAGGAGGGCACAGAGTGCAGACGGTGCTGCTTAAAGACACCCCACCACTCCTGAAGCTGAGTGAAGAAAATAACCCTGGACTCAACTTACCTCTATTTAATGTATGTAGTGTATTCCCTAAATTCATTGATGCTGAGTTGCATCTTTTAGAGGATTTTATCACACTTTAAAAAAAAAAAAATACTGCATTACCATTTCTATCAGGTTTCAATTAACACAGTGCTGTTTATTTTGCATCAGGACACCAGGAGGATGGGGGGGATAATTGCTCTGAATTTGGGGACCACATGGTCTGCTTTAAAAGGAGAAAGGGTTTCAGGCTAGAATGAATGCACTAAAGAATTTGTCATTCATGAGCAGATAACCACTTTTGTCTTTTTTACTTTTAGGATCTAAACCATGCTCACCGTTACCTTACAGATAACATGAAATAGGGACTATGTCTGGTCTTTAAAGCTGTACAATAATCAAGGTGCTACTGTAACAGATGTATTAAATGATAATGTACTATATTAGATTCAAAACTAAGCCCTAACAGTGGACTAATTGCTTGTATGTGGAAGGAATGTTTCCAGCTGCCCCAGAAAAGAGCTCAAAAACCTTAAATGAAACCTAAATGCCACATGATCTTGAACTTTTCATTCTGATTACTGACTTGATGCTGGCCTTTTCAGATGTTCCAGTCTTTCTCTGCCTACAACAAGAGGATGTAACCCTTTGTTTGAGATCAGTAATAGTTTTATTTCAGCACAGAGTGGTTCCAAGTGGCTGCAGTGTTCTGAAAAATTAGGCTAATCTCAAAACCTGGCTGTGCTGGCCCATGATTTTAGCCAGAAAACTGGCACTGTTCTTGTCCCTTGCCAGGTCCCCACGTTCTCCATGCCGGGGTGAGCTGCTGGCCTGTGGGCATTGGTGAGCTGGTGTTTGAGGGGAGCAGGCTCTGTGTGACACACCAGGGGTTTGCTGTGCCTGCAGAGCAGTTCTGATGTTGGGTTGTGACCTGTGGGACCCTGTCCAGCCTGGACCACGGGCACCTGGATCCCCTGCTCCTGCACTGGCTGAGCTGAGCAGGACAGGCTCTTCTAGATTTGCTTACACAGGGGCTCCAGGTAGAACTTCAAGTTTCCCTTTTCTGCACACCCATCAGCACGTGAATTCAAGCAGGGGGAACACAAAACCTTTGTGTGTTTATTCAAGCTTTGTATGGAAGAATTAAGGGGCAGATGATCCAACACCATGCCAGCCAGGGAATGATGACTATTCTGCTGATACTGTCAATATGCTGATTGTTGATTTTTGTACATGAGCTGAGAGCAATACAGAGGAACATACACACAGAGCCATTCCTGCAGGCAGAGCCATTTCCAAAATGGAGCCATTAAGAGCCTGTTAAATCCCAGACAAATCCAGAGCAATAACCATAAACATATTTACAACAATGCTAATGCTTAAGTGTGCTTGCTAAATGGTCATTTTTTTCTTACTATCTGCATTTTTAAACAGGCAAAATGTGACTTCATAGTGGAAATGTAGTGTTTTTATTTATCTGAAGTGCAATGTTGGTGGATGGGCCCTTTCTTAAAAACCTGCTTCTTAAAATTCAAATCCTTACTCCCTTTCTAATGAGCCAATAGAAACTGGTACAGCTGAGATTATAAACCCTGAAGGTAATCAAAATGGGATTTCTCATCATAATGCTTTATATTTTGGAGTACTTTTCATGAATCCAGTCAATTTTGTAAGTATAAGTTAAAGTAGATCTCCTAAAGTTTCTCACTAAACTACTTCCATAGTCTCAAACTTTCAAACCTCAGAGCTTAAGATGGAAGCATAAAGGTCAGATTTAGGTGGGTATTAAGGGCTTAGTGAAACTGTCAAAAGCACTAAATATCCTTAAGCCTTTATGCAGTCACACATTTAAAAGGTCTTTTTTCAGAGGTGCTAAACATCCTCATCTCTTGGGGAGTACTCAGACTTGCTTCATAGAGGTGCATGGCATATTAATCTGTAGTATTTGATGTCCAGAAACACTTTTGATTTCCAGTCATCTTTGCAGAATGGCTTGGAGATGGGAGTGCAGAACGACTTCAAAGAAGTGCTTTTAAAAAATGGACTTCAGGAATCTCAGCTTGTCTTCACATAATTTCGTAGCCAAAATCCTATTGATTTAAATAGAAGCAATGTAAGCCTTAAGTTACAGCTGTCAGTTGCATTTCTGATTCATATCTGGCCTAACCAGGGTGTGCAGCTCCTGGCAGGAGAGTGGTTAGAGCCTTGTTTCACCAACAGCTTCAGGAAGCATGAGTACAACTGAAAGCAAAGCATGACAATTTGGGGAATAGATTTCTTCCACAATTTTCTTAGTATTACATGAAAATGAGGAAAAAAAACATGTTCAGTAATTAATTTTTCTTGCTATAAAGCTATTCAAGCCCTAAGCCAGTGTAAGGCATGTAGTCATTAGACTAACATCTAGGCAAGTTACTATTGGTAATGTCATGGCTTTCTAATTCCACTATTTTGAGTGGATTTGCCTCTCTGACAGCTGCTTGAACTAAAGCTACACAGAGAACAGAGCAAAACTAGACCTATAGGTCTGCAGTGTTGGTATCAAACCCTTAAGCTAGTAAGATGTAAATAAGACACAGTCCTTCAGAAGCATTAACTTAGCTTCTGGTATACAGCAGTATTTTAAAAGAGCCAAATGCATGAAATCACTTCTGCTCCTCGTCTGTAATCAGAGTGGTAGCAAAAGTCCCATTTTTCCATTTTTTGAGTGTGCCATTCTGGAACGTGAGGCTCGATATAAGCCCAGTGGGAAGCAGAGAGGGAATTGTGTGCCTTCAGCTTGTGTTGATGTCAGGAGATGAACTCGCTCAATGCCTTTCAAAAGACACTTAAATCACACCATCCTGCCCTCCAGTTCACATCAGCATCAATCACATTACCGAGTCAAAGGTGGATGGATGTAGGTCAGCTGGGCATGGCAAACACCCCGAGTCCCTCACACAAGAACCCTGTGCACCACAGCACACTGAGCTCAGCCTATCCTTGTTCCCCCTGTCAGGCACTGAACACAGTCCTGGGTACATCCCCAAGTGGATGGAGGACACGCAGATCTGGAAGCAAACTGTGATCCCAGCCACTGCTGAGGTTTCACTTTAACAAAGTGTGGACTGCTGCTAAAGCACTTCAAGTAAGAAACAATTTAAGCATATAGATAGTTTTCTCAGCTTGAAAATAGGTTATGATGTGGTCAGCGGTGATAAGATAATCACTCACTTAAAATTAAGCCTGTCCCTAACTGGTATCTTGGTTACTTTGTCATGTTTCATTGCAATAATTTATGCACCTTTTCTTAAAGCACATGAGCGCTGGTTTGCACATGACTGTAAATCCAGTTTAGAACAGAGCTAAGATGACTGAATATGTAATTGGAGTTATCAGGAAGACATGTTAGTAGAAAAGATACTGTTATGCCTATCAGGGTAAAAATGTTACACAGTTAACAGTCCCTGAATTAACAATGGCTGTTCCATGGAACGAGAGTGATCCCAAGCACGGGGATGTGCCGGAGCAAAAACCCCAGTTGGCTGTGATGGGCTTTGGAGCAGTCCTGCAATTATGAACTGCAGTACAGCTTTTAGTTGGTCCCAGGGATTAAACTGCATCGACAACCAGGATGGTCCCTGTGCCAGGGGCAACCCTCGGATGGGAGGTGCACTTGAGAGGTTGAAAAGCCAGCCTTAGCAAAAGTTTGCTTTGACATTGCTGAAATTTCAGCAGCAAATTCAAGGACGAAATCGGATCCAATGAATTAATTCGCGTCTGAGATCAAAATTTGATTTTCTGGCTTTAAGAACCTTTTTCTCTTTTCAGACTTGCAGAAATTAGCCATACCGTCTCAGATGACTCTCTCATTGGAAATTAAAACCCCTTTGATTATGAACTGATTATTTCTATTGTTGTAGTTGCAGAATGGGATAAGGGAGTGACAAGGAAACGGGGAAAAGTCCCTTTGTTACTGCTCGGAGGCTCAACTGTGAGCCAAAGCTGTCTTCTTTTGTCCTCTCTAGCATTGCCTATTGAGTGAAATGACCTCTGCAGTTGGTGCAGGGCATTACTGCTGGGGAATATACCTGGGGTCTGTGTGGTGGTACATGCACTGAGTGAGACATGAGGGTGATTAGATGAATGATCCTGCACAAAGCTGACATGCAAATGCATATCTGAGCTTGCACTCTTAGCTTTCTGGTGCTGGGACACATCCCTTTGGAAAGGTAGAAAGTTCTTGGTTCACCTAGGACAAAGCCAGCTACAATTCCTTATCCATCCAACAGAATGAGTACCAGAAAATCCTTTGAACCAAAAGATGTTTCTCTAGGGGACATGAAACAGTGAAGAATTTCTTACAGATCTGGAGTTTAATTTGTTTTGTATTAATTTCTTTTACAACTCTTTTTACATATTTTGCATATTTTCAGGTATTCGAAAAACACTAAGTTCATTAAAGCTAATGCTCATACGAGGCATCACATCCTGCATTTTTGCAATATGCAAGATGTAGATGGGGAGCCAATAGCTCGTGTGGGTGGTATTTCATATAATCTGCACTGGTACAAGGCACTGGAACTCAGGCTACAGCCTCAGCTACAATAAAAAGCCAAGTGTTAGTAACTCCTGCCCTGCACCGTGGCCAGGCACAGGCTGTAGTGCTGTAAATTCAGAGTGGCTTAGACTGCTCCCTCTTCCCTTGGTGCCTTTCCCTCCACAGAAGTGGTATTTTGCTCCATAAACAGCTCTTGCAAAATGCCAAAGGAACATTTTTCTAGCTCTCTGCCATACAAAGGCTCTGTAATCATACTCCAGATCTGTCACAATAGAATAGGAGTCCTTCTCCCTTTTCATCCCTGTGGCCCTAAAGCTGCCAAGCCAGATTAATACTGCAGTGCAGCAATGTTCCCAAGCCTTCTTGAATGCAGAAAGACTTCGAGTTTAGAGCTCAGGAGTCATACAAGTTAAATGTCTGCATGGGAAACTTCCTTCTAAAAGGTGCAAAGCCCATTTAACGTAATTCTGAACAGAAAATTCCATAGTCCAGCTCCCTTTCAGAGAAATGTGACTTTCTCAGTGAACTGTTACTGGTCAGTACTATATCACTGCTTTAATTATTTAATTATGCTTCTAAAATGCCAGTCTTTTTGAAACAAACATAGGATGGTTTCTTGATGTTTGGCCCATGGGCAGAGCTGAAAAAATGGGGGTGTAGTCTGGACAGTTGATATCATATGTATTGCTGTAGCAGCCCAAGTGGAATTGTCACTTACTGTCTGTCCTTGCCTTGAACCAGAAGGAATTGTTCCAAGAGAATCCTCCTAATTATTAAAACTTAGCAGAAATGCACACACAGAGCTATTAAATTCAAGTGTTTCAAGATATGATTCTTACAAGTGTACAAGTACTTCCCTTAGGGATCTGTCTGTAAAAACACCATTTGCTGGTACACAGCACAGATGGAAAATAAATTATCCTGTGGGTTTCAGAACTCTTGGCAAGTGTTTATCATCTTATAAAGGTCAAAAATCAGATTTTAAGGGTTTTTTTCACTTTTAGCAACAGTGACTATCAACTCTCTGAAACCTAAACTCCAAGAACGTGCTATTCTAAAACTATCAGAATAATCCTGTTTAGTCACAGACCTAAAAGCACAGAGTAAAAATGGGTAAGCAGAACTGTTCTTGTTTCCAGATTGAGAAATTCAAAGGTTGAATGACACATCCTGGGTCACCTGGGAAGACATACTTTCAAAAAATTACCCCATAAAGATCTCTAAATAGTTTTACACATTTCTTCCGGTGTAACTCCTTTTTACAAGTGTGCTTAGTAAAACAGGAACTAAATTATCTCTTTAGTTCTGAAAGAGAATCAAGTTATGAAGTAAATATGGATTAAAAGACTGGTATATATTAATCATGTGAGTGATAGCAGTGAGGAACTGTGCTTTCCCTGTATTTTCTTCATTAAATTAAACAATTTCATGTTAGGATTAGCATTTTCGGGTCAAATTGAAATCCCTCTACCATAGAATCATAAAACTGTAGAATCATTTAGGTTGGAAAGGACCTTTAAGATCATCGAATCCAACTTTTAACCCATCCATAATACCCAAACCACGTAGCTTTGTTAGAAATCCTCAGAAGAAATGCCAACACTTTATTAAATGCACAGGCAGGAAACAGCAAAGCTACCTGAGAGTGGCTCTTAGGATTTTGTGACTGTACATAGATCTTGCAAAATGTTAATGGTAAATATGCATCCTGTGCCCCACATAAACACTGCGAGAATAGCATGGTCATTGTTACGCTTTATAGCTGTTGTGGAAAATGTCTTAACCTGCATTCATGATGATAGTGCCCATCCTATTCCCATGCCTTTTTATACAGTTGTGGTAAGATTGTTATGAAATCCTTTTGTCAGTCATGTTCCAGCTAACTTACCTATGTATAGAATTTATATATTAAACCCCGTAATTTATACTGTGTTTTAACAGTTTGCCTGAACTGTCTATGGTTTCTAAATTTTGTAATGTGAGTGTCAAATAAGAATAATAATTAAAAAAAAACCAAAAGGCTGTGTGGATTTTGTTCTTCAGTTTTATTTGTAGTAGAGATTTCAACAACTGCAAATCTATATAATAAGCTGTAAAGAAACTCAGGTTGCTCTGAAACTCAAAAATTACAAAGATGTTCCTGACTCTGCACAACAATTCATGAATTTGTGTGTAGGCGCAAAAGTAGCAGTGGTTCCTGCTCTTCCTCATTTCCACTTTATTGCTTTTCTCTTCATCCTCACACGTTCAGAACATTGCACTGCAAGGAAAAAGAGACAGATTTTCAGTTCCCATAATAAAGCATTTCCCAATCAGAGTTGTAGAATGGAAATTTCTTCATAAGGAGGGGAAAAAGCTAAGACTGGGCCTGAGTATATTCAGTTTGTTCCTATAAAACTCTGTGGTACAACTGATGTTTAGATATGTTCTTTTAATATTTGTATGGCTGAAGACAGTACAAGCAATAAACTGGGACTTTTTACTGAGATGAGGGACCCATTTCAGTAACAATGTATGGTAAGAGACATCCTTGCAAGCAGCTTAAAATTCTTTTAAATAAAAAAAAAAAAAGAGTCTCAGGGGTGAAACTCTTGGTTAAGTGGTGGAGTTTCCTTGATGTAACATTGGGCATCTGGCTGAATTTCCTGTAAGCTGTGGCTTATTCAGGCTTCCCAGTGTCAAGCCCCCAAGTGTTTATTAGGGTAGGACATTTCAATCCTCAGGAGGCCCAGTTGTACCCTCGAGAGTGACAAAAGTCCACGTTTCAACCATCCCTGTGAGCCTTGCAATTAAAGGGGGTGGATGAGCTGAGCCCAGCCCAAGGTGATCCCAGCTGGGCTGTGTGTTAGCAAAGTGCAAACCAGTCTAAGCACAGCAGAGAGCACACCTTGCAGTGTGGTGACCTGCCAGCTGCTTGAGGCACAGTGTTCCCATTGCCAGTGTGTGACTGTGCTGAGGTCACTGCGGGCCATTCTCATCTGCCACCGGTCACAGCTCAGGGAGAACCATCGTGTCTGGCACAACTTTTCACCTCACACAAAGTTTCTGGGTCACTGCTCTTCTAAGAAAAATTCTAATACCCCATTAATGGGAAAAATGTGTCCCTAAGCCACAACTTGGTTCTTTTTCACCTGGCTGAATATTTGCTCTTTTTTTTCTATTCTACTGTGTAATCTAAAAATAATAATAAATTTTTTTTAAAATCTTCCTTTACAAAAATAAACTCTCACAAAGTGGAAATACAACTGTCAGTGGGTTCTCACTTTGCCTTTCCAAGCTCCTATTATCTCTTTGAATTTACATATGTCACAACAATCTGGGACACTGGCTCCCTTGATTGGTAGTTATAGTGATTTGTGACATTAATAATGTATTTTCCCTGATATATCTTAGAAATGCTCCTGGTGGTTTTCCCATCCCCATCCAGTTCAGTCCCTTATAAACAGGCAGTATTGTCAATGCTCTGTCCCCAAGGTCCCAAGCAAAGCTACAGCTGCTCCCACACCCAGTCGAGGGGACCTGAGACATTCTGTCCATCAGTGTGAAAACCAAACCATGGAACTGCAGAAATCCATAAACAACTCAAGGGAAAACACAAGTGCTAATCAGCCACCCTCTGATGGTAACGAGAGGGAGGAAAAACAAACCCAATACATCTTTAATTAAGAGAAAGCAGGCACAGCACTGCAAGTACTGAAGGCCAGGAATTTTTGGCTCTGCCATTGAATTTTTCTGAGGCTTTGGGCAAGGCAAACAACCCCTGGTTTAAATTTTGTATTCAAACAATGAGAAAACTAAGAGGAGAGCTGCTGTGAGGATGGATCACCTGCTATGGTAGGGCATTTGAAAAAGCAACCTTACAAAACTGCATTTTGAAAGAAATGTTTTGAATTTATCTTTTCGTACACTCACACCAGTGCAGTAACACTGAATTGTAATGTATTCTGCTGTACAAAGCCATCTAAAACATAGCTGCATTGTGTGTTACTCATTCCTCAAGCTGTGCATACATTTGGTGTTGCAAATCTAATTAAAGAAGGAAATATCTCATAAACAAAAGTAAATACCATAAGGGCTGACAGCAGAAGTAGCTGTAACTACACTCAAATGAGTCTCCTTTCCAGTTTTGCAAAGGCTAAATTTCTCTGGTTCAATTCTTTGCTGTTCAATCACTGCTGTCTTAAAAATGGCCATTCTTAGAAGGGCTGTTACTTTGTACTGCCTAACCTGGTCATGGCCAGCGAGTTTCTCCTGCCTTCAACCTTCCCTGAGACAGCACTCAAATTCCAGCTGACAATGCTCCACTGCTGGGGCTCCACTGCCACCTCCTGAACAGGATGGAAAATAAACTGCTTCCCAATCTGCTTTCCTTCTGAATGTCTGTAGAGGTATTTTTGAAAGTGTTTTGTTCAGCACGAAGAGCAGTAGCTAAAACTGTTTTGCAATCTGTTCTATGAAATCTGTTGCAAGGCTTTTGCTTCAGAGGGAAGTTTCTTTACGTATGAAAGTTTTTGTTCTTCAAAAAGGCCCAATTCTCAACGTTGATAGGTTTGTTCCTCTTTCAACTGTCAGCTGAAACCAATAAATTTTTACAGCTTCTATTGATTGCATTTTCATAATGAACAGTAGTTATTCTACCCCTTCTATTCCAGGCTGAAGATTCTTCTTCCTGACAGGAGAGAAATTAAATATTCTAGAACCAAAACTTTCCTGCTGCAAGGCAGTCAGCTCTGATAAGTCTCTTCAGCATTAGCTTTTTTTATTATTATTATGAAATGTGGTTTCCCCAAATTGTCCCTGAGGGCCTGTCATCTATTTATAATTATCTGCTACAGTTGATTAGTGTCAGGTACACAGGTATTTTCTGCCTGTTCACACCTGCACACTCATGCTGTATGTTTAATTTTAAGCCTCTATCTTTTTCCTGCTGCTTGTAGTATGAGAGAATTCCTCAGACAGGGGCTGTATCAATGGATGTTGGGAAAACTCTGCACTTTCCAGGTATTATAGCAAGATTTATATATAATTACCAATCATTTATATACTCAGTGAGAAATAGTGAACCACTGGCACCCAAGCCATAATTGGCACTAACAGATTTGGTATATAACAAGATTTATGAGGTTAAAAGGGTTTTTAAAAACCAGGAGACAACAAAGAGTTGTCAATGCCACATATCTTAGATTCTCAAAACCAAAAAACTAACAGTAAACCATTACCAGAAGAAGAGAAACAGGATTTTCACTCTATTGCAAACCAGGTTTAAATGGTTATCTTAGGCTCACTGGCAAATTTTAATGAAAATTTTAAAACTACAAATGCAAAAGCATATCTTCATCTTTTTGCTTTGGGGGACTGACATTAAAGAGACATCAGCTCTCTTTCAATAAAAAGTACATTACACCTTGGATATTCTGGATTTTGCTTCAGCTGCAAAATCCTGCTGTGTTAGAGATAAAATTTGATAAAATTATTGTACAAAAGAGTCCCTGAGTTCAGGAATTTTTCAATTTACCCATTAACCTTCTACAGACGGTGATTTTCCCCCGATAAAAACATAGCGAGCTACTAAATTTGAAGCTTGCGTTTCACTTCCACTTTCCCCCTCTTTTGGGTTTGCTTTTCTTTACTTCCAAAAAACCCTTGGTGTTTATTAATGCCACTGTCTGAAGGGCAGCCAGGGGAGGTGGTAGCAGTGTTTTTCCCCTGTAAATTCAGCATTTTTCCTGCCTTATATCCTAGCACTAATTCAGGTTTGCTTCCCTTGGAGCCCGGATTTGGCTCTGCCAGGACATGACTAAGCTGGATTCACCACCCTGCACGTGTTCAGGTACGAATATGCACAAGAATCTGAGCAAATCCTCACAGAGGAGGGGGTAGAGGAGTTGTAATTTGGTTAGATAACCCATTTTATTGAGTTTTTACCGTGTCACACGAGCGACACACCGTGAGGCTCAGGGATCAACCCTGGCACCACACCGCTCAAACGCTACGTTTAGAGTGGGGTCCATCAGAAGGAATTAATTAGTCGATCGGGACTAATTGGTGATTTTTGTACTGCTACACCCCATTTGAGGAGCCCCCATCGGAGCGCAGGGCCCGCACCTCGGGGGTGTCCTCTTGCTGGAACCCCTCGGTGGATTCAGGTGGGAGGGGCTGCATGGAGGATGTGGGGAAGGGGACGATGCCCAGGCGAGGAGGCGCACAGACCCGCCTTTGCCCTCACAGACCGCCCTGTACCCCCACACGGCCCCTCCGCCCTCACAGCCCCGTAATGGCGGCGGCACCGCCTCACGGCCCGCCCGAGGGGGCGGGGCTTCCCCGCCCGCGCGCCCTACGCCGTGCGTGTGACGTCACTGCGCGCAGGCGCCGCGCGGTCGAGGGAGAAGGAGGGAGGCGCCGGTCCGCGCCCTCCGCCGCCATTTTGTCGGTGCGCGCAGGGCGGACACGGAGCTCGCTGCCTGCTCTCGCAGCTGTGAGTGCTCGGCGCCGCGCTTCTCCCGCGGACCCTCCCCGCCTGAGCTGCTCTCCTCGCTCGCTGGTAGCCGGGGAGGGGGGCGAAGCGGCGGGGAAGGGCAGGGCGGGGTGTGGGGGGGTGCTGGCGTTGGGTCCGCGGGGAGCGCCCGGCGGTGCGTGAGGGGATGTGGCGGTGAGGGCGGGTCGGCGGCCCGGGAGGCTCCTGTGAGGGGCACCGGGGGGCTGGGGCGGGTGGTGCTCGGTCACCCAGGCCTGGCTGTGCCTGGAGCCGGCCCGGCCTAGTGTGGGGATGGGATGGGGTGGGATGGGATGGGAGGGGGGGGCGGCTGTTCCCTCCCCAGGGCCGGCAGGGTCGGACTTTGGCCACCCCAGGAGTGATATAAACCTTTGACCTCCTCGACCTGCCAAGTTTTGGAGGAGAGGCATTTCAAAATTGCTGTGTAGGCAGGTTATGGCGGGGCTTTTGCGGCCTTCCCGCAGGCGGGCCCGGGGATCTCTTGGAGAGCGGGCCGTGGCTCCTCGTTGAGGAACCTGATGGCAAAATGTGGGAGTGAAAACTTGCCTGCGATATGGATTAGTTCCATATGCTACAGGAATGCATATGTTCGTGGCAGCTGTCAGGATTACATAAGTGAAGTTTCTCGGCGCATAAATTCGGAGGGAGAGAGCACAATAGTCGAAAATCTTAAGGAGGCTCCTGCTGTAAAATGGACTCAGAAATGGAGGACCATTTCCTCCTCATTTGCATTTACTTGGCTCCTTTAGGGACAGAATTGGCAACTTGTGTCTTAATTCCGGTGACGCCAAATGCATTTGAGTGTAGTTAACCAGCCGTTCGTCTTCAACAAAATCCTTTCTCCAGTTTACTGTATCCAATGACCCCCAAACCCCGCTCTGCAGGACACTTTAATGGTGATTTTATTGCACTAAAGGGCCCTAGTGCAGCCTGCCTTCTGCCAAGTGGGGAAGGAATAAGTAAAATTTTCAGGTTTCGGTGTGGGGAACTCTGCACCTCAAAAGCAGAGTCACTGAAACCTGAGTGTGCTCCAGAACCTGAGTTACGTAAGGTGAAACCAGAGGAAAATGGCTTTGGAGCTCTCTTAAGGAGAAAAGAAATTGAGGCGTGTAAATGAAACATCAAATTGGTTTTAATTTTTCAGGTGTTATGATTTGTCATTTCCTACGTTCTTGTTTTTAATTTTTATTAGCATTTCCTGAGTGTGTAAGATTTTTTAAGACTTAGATCATGGCTGACCCAAAGGGTGTAACAGTCACTGATTTTTGCGGAATTTGTCACTCTATTTGCATTGTATTTATGTTTTAAAAACCAGTTTCTGTAAAAAGCATTCGTGCAGGTGACTATTGTAGTTTTTCAAACTACCAGCCTTTCATAAATCTTATGAAAATATCAGAAAACTTTTCAGAATAAGCATTTTCATTTACATGTTCTAGAAGTTTCCTTTTTAGTGCCTTCTCTTTGTATAGACCAGCATTGTTGTGTGTAAATATACACAGATTTGCACAATTTACACATGATTTACAATCATAATTTTTTCTATTGTACTGCTGTCTTTGTGTCTAAACTGCTGTTCTCAGTGGCACTATTTACTATGGAAACTTTTTCTTGTGTAAATTCCGTCCTTGGAATATACTGGAATAGATACATACGGTTATTCTTGCTTTCAAAAGATTCCTGCCACAGATGAGTAAACAAACAATAGTTGGCTTTGTTATATTAATTCTACAGCTGTGTTTTACTTTCCTTTTTTTTTTTTCCAGTTGTGCATGTACCTGTTTGAACAAAGAATTCCTGCACCTAACATCCAGCAAGAGAAGCTGGTGGGTTTTGTCTTTGGCAAATCAGCTGAACTGTAGAACACCCACAGACCTGAATGATCAAATAGGGTTCAAAAACTGTGGCTTGGCTTTTAGTGCTTGAGGGTTGTGTTAATCCATGAGTTCACCGTGATAATGTTGTTAAAAGTGTTTGTTTGCTGGTGATCTGTAGAGTTGTGTGGGAAGTTTTTAGACTGATTTTACATACTTGATTTTCATGTAGTAACTTATGCACTATGTAGTATGAAGAGCTAAACCCAGGATTTGTCAGATAAGGTCTTTGGAGAGAGAGGTTTTTTCCAATAGAAGGCACTTTAAGGAAATGATTCTGTTTAGTCACTTGAGAGTTTATTTAGAACAGGCTTTAATGACATGTTTGAAGCTATTAAGTGAAGATGAGTTGGCCTATTTAATCTTGATTTGTGTTTCATAACAGCACTAGTGTTGGGCTGACAGAGCTGTGTCTGCTCGCCAAACCAAAATAATGGAGGGGGGGAAGCGGAGGAACAAGAGTTATTTGAGGAGATGCTTCTTTCTAGTCCTGTCTTATTTGATCACACTGCAATAGTTGCATCTGCCTGCGTGTTTGTTGATTGGTTTTGTTTTTCCAGTGGGAGATGAGGCACTCAAAGCAATCCCATTGTCCTGAGTGGGACGACAGGAGGAGCTGGGATCAAAGGAAGCACAGCAGCAGCCGCAAGCGCAGAAAGAGGTCCCACAGCAGTGGCCAAGAAAGCAAGCACTATAAACCAAGTCGCGTTTCAGAAAGGTATAAGACTCTGAACTGAGTAGTGCAAATGTTTCTGATGTGTCTGAAATAAACGTGTTTTCAGGGTATGAGGTTTTGAGTGCCCAGAACTGTCAATTCCTCGTGGTTTGGCTCACTTAAGACAAGCTTAATGGGTAGTTGTTAACACAGTACCTGACCCATTAAATAGAAGTTCTTTAATAAAAACAAGGAAAAGTTACTAGTTTGTTTCAGTGGTGTCAGTTGAATATTGGTATTGAATACAATCAATATTAAATTTCAAGTAAAAAGGATGCATTTTAATTTATTTAATGTGAACAACAGGAAGAGAACGTTTGTTTAATCATGAAATACAATGGTAAGTATGAATGTCTCTCACTAATTTGGAAGTGGTTTGTGTTTTCTCCCACATTGCTTTCACTGGAAAGATGTACTTTTCTGTTTTTCTTTCCTTGAGAAGAAGATCCAATGGAATTCTTTTAAGAGCTCATACTCATAAAATGCTGGAAGGGGTAGTTGTACAGCAGTGAAGGGACTCTGTGACTCAGCAGCTCTCTTAAGGGTTTATTTTCTGTACAGAAGATCCTTGTTCCAGATAATCTGAGTTTTTAATGTTCGTTGCAGAGCACTAAGAACCATGCTACTTTTCTCAGTCTCTAAGTTTCATTTTTCTTTAACACTTTGAGATCTGAAAGTATAGAAAGGGATGATTTCTGTATTGCAAGTGTTTTATTGTGAGACTTTAAGATTGTAATGGAGTTGCTCAGTATATTTCAGGAAGTGTTTCTCCTTTCTGAGTTTCTCACTTAGAATGCAAACTGTGGACGAATCATATATTGTTCCTGTCGATGGCTGCTATGTATTTGAGACTGACAATGTTGTTAAATTCCTAATAAAGTAACAACAAAAGCTCCACTGTTTTTGGGGAGGGAGTCAATTAAAAACATTTTTGCTGTAAAGACAGATACTGTGTAACTCAGCTCAAGTCACTTATCTTGTTGGAAGCTCAAGTTATTGAAGTGGAGAACATTCACTTAAAATATATTTTCAGTCATTATTTGGACGATAGAGCCATAAATGAAAGAGACCATCATGACCGGAGATATGTTGAGGAGTACAGGAATGACTTCTGTGAAGTGTATGACCACAGGCATTATCACAGAGACTATGAAAAGAGTCACCATCACCACTATAGCAAATCCTCTGGTCGGAGCAGGAAAAGTAGTCATAAAAGGAAGCATAAGAGACATCATTGCTCCAGTCACCAATCGCATTCGGTATGAGTAATTTTTAACTTTATTATTAATGAATTAGTGGTAATAGACTTCTTAAGTGAGTGCTAGAGCTTCAATTCCTGATCCACAGTACTTTAAGAAATATGTTAGTAAAAAAGGATTTGTGTTTGAGTCCATTTGTGGAGCATGTGAATATGTTCTTAGTTGAGATGTTTGGATCGGTGTTGGGTGGTGGGGGCTGGGATTATTATCAGTACTAGTTGTACACTGGGAATGTAGGTGGTTGGTAGTCAGAATCACTGGGATTGATCTGAGAAATGTTATCTTGAAATTGAAGACAGGTAGCTATCCTGTTGTAAAGTACAGTTGTCACTTAGTTTTACTGCATAGTTAGTGAACTATGTTTTCTCAAGTAGACTGTGAGATGCCATCCATCCTATTACTCAGAGTAATTGAAATGACATGCCTTTCTGACATAGGCTTAATTGCAGGTAAGAATGTGCATGTCTGATAAATTGATAAGAACAATTCTGCCCCTAATTCCAGAAACCTTTGATAAGCCATGAGCCCTAAGACTTAATGTCTTAGATGGGAGAAGTTTGCTGCTTGCCTTCCTGAAGGCCTGCTCTCTGAATTTCTTACAATTGGCATGATGCATCTGCAGCTCCAGGTGTTTTATATCACTATTCTGCAGCAGAAACAGCGAGTTGTATTAGACTATACAGTGCAAATTAAGGACATCAGAGTAATTTTTCTTCTCTCTCTAAACATGAGGGAAGTAAAATCGGTTACATGAAGTGTATGTCTTAAGAATAGAAATATTTCCCCTGACTGAGAGCTTAGATATGTGAATAAATGCTGGTTTTCACTGTTTGTTAGCAAAGTATTAGAAATAGCAATGTTGCAGTCTTAATCTGTCTTCAATTAAGCCACTGTTTGAGAGACAAAATTGTGTTGTTTTTTTTCTGTTGCTTGTATCACTTTAAGTATTTATCTGAAAATCTGTTCCTTGCCATGTTTTTCTTCTGTAACATAAACTGTGCCCTGTGAATTTCTGGGGACTGAATTTGAAATTGCTCCTGCCAACTGTTCGTGGCCTGGTGTGTAACTGAATGCCTGAATATCTCCCCGCTGAATGAATTGCGTATTCTGCCCTGAATTCACTCTGATATATTGATTGGCTGGACGATCTTGGTGCCGTTCCCAGAAGAGCCACCGAAGGAAAAGATCCAGGAGTGTAGAGGATGATGAGGAGGGTCACCTGATCTGTGAAAGTGGAGACGTTCTAAGAGCAAGATGTATAGAACATTTTTCAACACTTTTACAAAACTTTTCAGAAAAAAATCTGTTTAGAATAGTATGTCAGAGGAGGGGGGCTAAAGAAATCTTCATTGCTCTTTTTGTTCTGTTTTTTTTGTGCTTTTTTGTTTTTTTGCATATCTTCTTTTCTGTAGAATTTAAGTACTGTGTACGAGAAGTTCCAATTAGTAAATGAACTTGAATCTTGAGATTAGAACAAGAGATAGTTTTTTGGCTAACTGTTTTCATGACACCTGTCCAATAAAGTAATGCATTCAGATGCTGAAATTTAAAGTAATTATGCTTTTATAATGGCACATTTTTAAATCTACATTAATAATATTCATGCTTGTTTAAGTAGTTGTATAGTTCTAACTTATCTTTGTTCTTTTTAGATGAAATTGTTGCGACATTAGGAGAAGGAGCTTTTGGAAAAGTAGTGGAGTGCATAGATCATGATATGTAAGTAATGGTTATCTTTATGAGTGGATGTCATGACAAAAGACACTTCTTAGATCAGAAATTAAAGCTCAAGATCATTTTCTTTAAAAGAAAGTAGCAGTTCAAATGAAGTGATGCAGTATATTTAAGGAGAGTAATTATACTGGTTTTGAAAACTACTTTGTAAGCTTGTTCCTAGTTTAAAATTAAGGGCTTTAAGGTGATACCTCCTGTCCCTGGTTGTCTTTAAGGTGCTTCAGTCATCTCTTACAATAGTATAAATGTGTTTTGTTTCTTCTGTTGCTCTGAAACCCCGGGGGTAGTATTGACTTTATACAAGGTGTTACCTAGAAAAATACTTCTGATTTTCATCCTAAGTTTTTGAGAACCTGTCTCTAACAAACTTCTTTAACCACGTTTGTCTTGGGAAATACCTGTTTGGAGAGGGTTCCTTTCAAAAATAAACCACCTTTAACTTCTTTTTTCTCTACGAGCTGTCTAATCACAGGGTACAAACTACTAATTGAAGTCATGTGCCCTTCTTAATGACCAAGAGCGATGTTTTGCTTCATTACCTTTTTCTGTTGTGTCTGTAAGTGCTGCTGCCATTACTGGAGAACGTGAGAGTAGGTAAAGAGTGCAGAATTAGTTTGGGACACTGACTTTTAGAAGATGTTGCTGTGAGATACTGAGGAAGTAGTTTTAGTTCTTACTGAAAGCAGTTGCTTGGAATTGGTCAAGCTGTAAATTGCTTTCCTCAGTCTCCATGATCAGAACTATCCTTTAAAGTTTTTTTTGAATAAACAGTAGTCTAGTACCCAGTCCTTTTTTTATGTAATGATTACTTCCATGTGATGGCATGTCTGGTGAAGGAGAAGAAAATTACTGTATTTCTACTACTTCTGTATGTTCTAGCAGTTGTTAGAACTCAGACTATTTTAACCATATATTACAGGTCTGCAGTTCTGTGAGGGGATTTTAATCTGTTTTCCTCTGCCTTTGGTTTGCTTGTTCAGCCATTTCAGGAGTTAAATTTGTTCTGCAGCTTGAGATCATTGTGTGAGGGCAGACAATATTCTGGAGTCGTTAGGACTGAAAGAGCTCTACAGAGAGAACTAAAAACTGTCTGAGAGTGAATAGGACAGAAGGAGCTGTGTGTGTCTGTGTTCCATTTAAGTAACAGCCTTGCAGCTGGAATGGTACAGTCCATGCAGGGCTGTTTTCACTGGTGCAAAATACTCATAAACTTAAACTTCAGGAGTTACTCAATTCTCCTGATTATTCCATAGGAGCACTGGAGAACAGCCACAACAGGCTGTGCAAGTTGCAGGAAAAAAGGTCAAACTTTTGCAGTACTTCTGCTCAAATGAGAACTTTGTTAATTTTTTCCATTAATTTGCAGAATTCCTGATGTTTATTCTGCTCTTAGATGAGATAATAACGGTGGGAAGTCGTTAATTTAGCACATACTATGAGTATTTGAGAAAGGAAAGCTCAGTTATTACCTTCTTTTTTTTATAAAACCCATTATGCTTGAGTGCAGCGTGCTGAAGTCAAACTCCCCTAATCCAATTCATAATTCTCCATGACCTTTAATCTTCCTGTGCTGCTTTTATTAAAATCAAGCTGCCTTGGGGTTGTGGGTATTTAACAACAATGGATCCAGCTTGTGATGCTTTACTTTCTCTTAAAGGAGAGGAATGCATGTAGCAGTTAAAATTGTGAAAAATGTTGGTCGATACCGGGAGGCAGCCCGTTCAGAAATACAGGTGTTGGAACACTTGAACAACATGGATCCAAGCAGCAATTTGTAAGTATAAAATTAGAGTAGCCAGTCTACCAAGGACTTATGGAAAGTGATTACTCAATAAATGGAGTTGTCGTTTTTTTTCTGTTTTTAAGCCGCTGTGTCCAGATGCTGGAATGGTTTGATCATCATGGCCATGTTTGCATTGTTTTTGAGCTCCTGGGACTTAGTACTTATGACTTTATTAAGGAAAACAGCTTTCTGCCATTTCATATTAATGACATTAGAAACATGGCTTATCAAATTTGCCAGTCTATAAACTGTAAGTAAATTTCAATACTCTTATCAAATAAGTGGGTGGTTTTTGGTTTTTCCTTTAGGAAATTAATTTATAAATTATGAAATACTGTCCCTTTTTCTTTCTAGTTCTGCACCATAATAAACTAACTCACACAGACTTAAAGCCTGAAAATATCTTGTTTGTGGAGTCTGATTACATAGTGAAGTACAATGCCAAAATGGTAAGTTTGTTCTTTGTTTCTCCCAGCGTGAATTGTGCTACTTCTGTCTTCACTGCTACTTCTCTTTAAAAAAAAAAAAATACAACAGAGGTAACAAGTAACTGAACTTAACTTGAAAGTTAACAAAAGAGGAAAAGAACTCTTGTTACTGTGGGAAAGGCCTGTACTCAGCTGCTTTGGGTATTCAGATTAAATCAGTGTTACCCACTCTTCTGCCTTGGATCATTGAGCTGAATAGGAACTGATGTCTTTGGAAGAAGCAGTTTTTTACACAGGTTTAATTTTTAGCATTTTATGCTAAGTGGTACTTTGAAGATACAGGTCATGTGATAAATACCTTTTGCCTAATCATGCTTGTAAAAAACACTTAACAGGCAGCATTTTGGTTTTCTTGCAGAAGCGAGATGAGCGCACTTTGAAAAACACTGACATCAAAGTCGTTGATTTTGGCAGTGCAACTTTTGATGATGAGCATCACAGCACATTAGTGTCTACAAGACATTACAGAGCTCCTGAGGTTATTTTAGGTCAGTAAAGACTTCAACCTTCTGACAGTTAATTGCAGTTCATTCAGGTGTCCTTAATTGGAAGAGTTACTCATGGTTGTGATAACCGTCATCTCTCACAGATGGTGGGGTTAAAATTCTTGACAGTAAATAGTAAAATACTCTAAAAACAGAAGTGCAAACGTGTTTCTTTCCCACTGTCTCCCACGGAGGTTTGGGGAGTCATGGAGGGGTAAGATCAGCACTAGTAAATGTGTGGAAACCGGGCCTGTGCTTTGTGGGTGATGGGTGTTGGGAATGCATTAAAAAGTAAAACGTCAACTTTGCCTGTTTTGCAGCACTGGGATGGTCACAGCCATGTGATGTGTGGAGTATTGGCTGCATTCTGATTGAGTATTACCTGGGATTTACAGTGTTTCAGGTGTGTACATAGAGTTGAATAGAATGTATTTGTTACAGGCTACTGCCTTTGATCTTTTAACGACATATACTTAGCTGTTAGTGTAAAAGACATAACCTCACAGGCCTTTTAAGGATTGTATAGATAAGATTGTAAAGCCAGCATGCATATATGAAAATAAGAGATTTGGATGTCTAAGATGGTCTGTTCTGGTTGAAGAAGCCTGTCTAGAGTCTCAAGATACTGCTGGAATTAAGTGTAAAGAAAACACTTGTACAAAACTTGGTTTATGAACTATTGTTCAAGGCCCACTTTAACTGTGGAGAGAGTTGTATAATCTGCATTGCATAATCTGTTTTTAATGATTTGAGGTGATAACGTTTAAAGATACTGTGACAATGCTCTGGCAAAACATCTTGTTTGTAGCTGAGCATTGTTACCAAGTGGCTGAGAGGAGAAAAACGTGCTAAGTGCATTCATTGCTTTTTCCACACAGACACACGATAGTAAAGAACACCTGGCAATGATGGAAAGGATCCTGGGGCCTCTGCCCACTCACATGATCAAGAAATCCAGGTAAGTTCACTATAGAAATGATAAGTTGCCTTGTATTTTCTTATTACAAGAGAAACCAAAGTTGCTGTTGTAAGCTGAGAGCTGCTGAAGATCAGCAAAGTCTCAGGCTTTTTGTTACTTGTCTACTGCAAGAAATGGTGCCATATTGAGGTGAATTAAATAGCTGGCAGTAGAATCCTCTTTTCTGATCTTAGTATGAATTGTCAGCCTCTCAAACTGTAACTGAGTAAGAATGTTTTTACTCTTACTTTCAAGATAAAGCTTGTGAGGTCACCAGAACAGTATTAGACATCAGTTTTTGTGTAAACTCTGAGAATAAAGAACCTGCTGTCATCCAAATATTTATATTGAGAGGAAGAAGAGGGTCCTGTCTTGCTGCCATGCTCTTCCACTGGCCCCTCATATCCCTCAGATGTGCTTCAGTGATTTCCTCAAAGACAACTCCATGCAGCAGAAGTTTCCCACTTCCCACTGCAAGGAGAAGCAGCTGGCACAGGGTTCTCCCCTAACCCCCTTAGTTAAAAAAGTCAGGATGGGATTTGATGGTCCATTTTCTGTCTGAAATAAACTGTCCTCTTGCCAGCTAATGTAGATAATCCTGTAATTTGGAGTAGCATTTGAGTCATTCTGGGTTGGGTAATTTATTTAGTTTGCTACAGTTGCCCAGCTGATTTTAGTGCACTTGGAAACACAGGGAGAAAACTTAGAAAGGAATTGCAGTAGATTCAGGCAGTACTCAGAATTGAAATGCTGCTTATGCAGCTGTGTTAACACAATGCTGAGGTGTGGATTTGTCAGAACTTCACTTGCACTGGTAGTCTCACGTATTTACAGTATTCTTAAAGGCTTTGGGGAACATCTGATTTTGTTAAATAGTTGCTAATGACTTAAACTCCGCAGATTTAATAAGAAATGTTTTTTAAATGCTGATAGATACATGGACAAAAGCTGGGTTTTTGTTACTGGCAGATGAGAACAAGTAGTTCTCTTGAAATACCTGGAATCATCCATCTCTTTAAATGTCAGCACTGGAAAATAGGTTTTCAGTAGCTGCTTGGTTGGTTGGAATACAGAAGGATGCGTTTTCTAATTATTCTGACAATGGTAATGCAAAAGCAACAGTCTCTGCGAGTACATTTGCACTAAAAGAAATGTTAATCCCAGAGATACACTCAGGAACACTCAGTGGTGTTTTAAAACTTGGAAAAGCACCTGCCTGCTTTGTGCACTGACACTGTCAATGTCATTTTCCTCGCCATGCAGGAAGCATTATTTTCACCACGACCAGCTGGACTGGGATGAGCACAGCTCTGCAGGCCGCTACGTCAGGAGACGCTGTAAGCCTTTAAAGGTAGGAGACAGCATTTTTATTACTCTGTTCGACTCCCAGTTGTGAAAGATCTCTCTAAAGTATCTCCTGTTCTTTTTTTTACAGGAATTCATGCATTGCCAAGACACAGATCATCAAAGTCTGTTTGACCTCGTTCGCAGGATGCTGGAATATGACCCAGCCAAAAGAATTACTCTTGATGAAGCCTTGCAGCATCCTTTCTTTGAACCATTAAATAAATAAATTCAAAGATATTTTATGCTTCTTCAAGGAGATTTCCTAGACTGTGTCAGTCAGTCAGCAGAGGTTGCATGAAACTTTTGTAAGCTTTAAATTATTTTGTACAGTTAAGACTGTAAATAATTACCTACGTTTTGTATAACTGTTATGTTACCTTGTTGAGCAGTTGTAGTCTTATGGGTATCAAAGTGAAAAATAAAAGTAATTTTCATTTTTGAAGATTGTTTTCTATCTGAACCTGTGCCACTCTCCTTTTGCAGATGAGGCTAGCTGACCACCTGACTCTAGGGTGAGGAGTGTGGGCTGGCTGAAGGAGTTTTAGAAACATTAAAAAAAAAGAAAAAAAGCTTTGTTTTATTAGTCATAAAGAAGATTTGAAGGACTGGTGCCACCTACTTACACTGTATAACAGTTTGGTGGCATTCTGAAACGTGGGAAATAGAGCATATCCTAAGTAGGTGTTTTTGTGGGTCACCTTTCCCCAGATTTACTGTTGAACAGCATGCCTTATTCCAGCTGGCTGGGTAGTCCTTGGGAACTCGTCTGATGCTTTCAGTGTTAAGTATTTATAGCTACTCTTTTTAGTTAAGGTCTGAAAAGTAGCATTTCCAATTTTAAATATTGTTCTGAGTCATTACAGGTAGAACACTTTTGGGATAAGGGTTTTAGAAGGACTGTGCTGCTGCAGAGGAATACATCGTGCCACAGAATTGCAGTAGTAAGATCATTCTGAACTCTTCAAATGCATGTTTTTGTGGAGCTTGATTTCTAATTGCTGATAAATGAGGTAACCTTGGCAACTGAGAAACGCTGGCATCAAGACTGTACAAGAAGCCTGGCTTCTCAATTGTGACTCCTGAACTCAGGTGCTGAGTTGAGAAGGAAACGGTACAAGTTTCCAAAACCCATTAATGTACTTTGGTAGTTTTTGTTCTTCCATGTCTAAGTTGATGTTTTGTTGGTCTTACTCCAACTCTTAATCCGTTTGACACAGTATGGCTGGCTCGCTGAGCAGTAGGAGGGGAACCTTCCCTGGAAGGCTTCGTTCAGGCTGTCTGTCAGGGTAGCTGCAATAAGCAAAGTTGGCTCTTTATTTCAGTCCTGACTTTACCACACAATCATTTCTTCAAAGGAAGGAAACAATAAATTGTTCCAGCTCCACAGGAGCTGACTTCAGGTTTTGTGTTTGCTGAGTTAGCCCTAACGCACGGTAAGATTTTGAACCGATGTCCTTGTTCCACTGATGTGGAGGAGGCTTCATTTGCAAGAGGCTCCAGACATGCCTATCTCTGAATTGGGGGTGGAATAGAGCTGGGACGGACTTTGAAAGCTTATCTTCTGTAACCAGTGCCACCCCCTGGGCTCGATTACAGCCCTTGTAGCCACTCCCTTTCCCTGGGTCTTGGTGTTGACGACATTGTTTCTGCTCTGCATGACAGAAAATGTAACAGTCGGTGCCATCCAGGTCAGCTCCAGAGGGCTGAGCAGGAGGAGAGCAAATTCCTTCCCTTCTTCCCACAGTACTTTCCATCCCACAGCTTCGGAGGCAAAGCAAGGACTTGGCTGAGTGTATCAGCTAAGCAATGCAAATCAAAGGCAGATGGGGGGAAGAAAAGTTTATATGCTGCTATAACAATAAAACTGTAACTATAAAACAGTTCTATCAAAATTAGGGAAAGACTGTACTGCCTACGGAGTGCTTGTAGAGGTATGTACTGAAATGCCTTGCATCAAGGAGAGATACATGTTAGAAAAGAATATAAAGCCCTGTTTAAATTGGCTATCCTTCCAGTAAACCTTAAAGAAAGCACTAGCACCATTCATGTGGTATCTGCAGTGAGGTGCCAAGTGGCTTTGCAGGCCTTGCAAGT
This sequence comes from Anabacerthia variegaticeps, assembly GCA_035583185.1. Classification (NCBI taxonomy): domain Eukaryota; kingdom Metazoa; phylum Chordata; class Aves; order Passeriformes; family Furnariidae; genus Anabacerthia; species Anabacerthia variegaticeps. The sequence continues at coordinate 10,422,369 of JAWWEW010000028.1, read as the reverse complement.
GTTAATTTGCAGGGACAAGTGTCCAAGGGCCCTGGACTCCCCAGTGGAGCTCGGGGGGGGCTCAGCAGCACCCAGGGCTGGGGCTCTGCTGTCTCTTGGGCTGCCCTTGGTCCTTCTGTCTTCAGTGGGGCACAAACTGTTCTGTACACACACACACACACACTCACCCACTGTCACCTTCATACGTGAATGGAATTGGGGGAGTCTGTGATCTTCACATGTTTGCATCAAGCTATAGCTGTTGGATAAGTAATTACAAGAGCATTCACATCTGTTTCTGCACTTGAGGTTTTTGGCTATTGTACCTGAAAAATCTGGTCTGTAACTGGGTCAGCCCTGCGGACCAACAGTGTTTCCATAATGAATCAGTCACACCCTTCACTAGGTGTGGATCATAGGAGAGAATAAAGCTGTCTTTCAAGTGAACAGCCCGGGTTTCATCGCTGAAGTGCAGAGTGTATGAGACCCAGAGCTTCAGCAGCTGATCCGAGGGGAGGGAGTGCTGAGCTGAGGGATAAACTGCACGGGAAAGGGGTTTGGAGTTGTGGGGCAGAGCTCACCTGCTGCAGGAGTGCCCAGTCCTGCCCCTTGCTGCAGTTTCTGGGGGTCAGCAGGGCTGGGGTCACATGGGCTCATTTCAGGACGAGATGCTTTGCAGCCCGGCAGCTCCCCCAGTGATGGAGCCGAGTGTGCCATCGCTCTTGTAGGGGCTCCTAAGGAAAGGCTTGGCAGGCTCAGGGAAAGGACGGGGAGAAGGAGGTAAGGGAGAGGCTCTCTTTTTATCTCCAGGCTACGAAGGAGAGCAGGAAAGAGTTGTTAGCAAAGGATACGGATTTGCCTGGCTAAATGCTTTGGAAATAGTAGCTACAAACTCATGTATATGTGCAGCACTGCCGTCTAGCTGTGCACATGTGTGTGTTTTAATAACAAACTTAATTAGAATCTGACAGTGGTATCATTACTGACATAATAGCATTTCCTAACTGTCCTGTGCTTCACTCACCTATTCTAGGAGTAAGAATTACTCCTACTAGGGCAGTGCCTGTGGCCAGGAGGCAAAGAGTACTGGGGATTTGCATGCTCTGTGCTTGGAGCCCAGACAGGCATTAAGGCACGAAGTTACAGGAGGGTGTTTTGCAGGTGCCGTAAGAGTTGTGATGCGCTCTGTAGCAGCGAGGAGAAGGCACGGCACAGCACGGGGATACTCAGCGCTTACACACGAGCGCAGTTTCTCTCATTCAAAGGCTCCCTAAAGCACTCACGGCGGTAACACCGTGAGTCACAACGCCTGGTGGGGTTCCAGGTAAGGTCCCTTCCCCAAAACATCGCGGTCCGGGCGGGCGGTAGCGCAGAAGGCACAGCCCTCCCGGCCGGCGGGCGCGTCCCGCAGGTCCCCCCTCTGCGGCTCCGCGGCGGGCACAGCCTTCTCCCTGCTCCCCTGCTCCCTCCTGGCTCCCTCCGCGGCTCCGGGCGGGGGGATCCCGCTGGAGGGCGCCCCGCCCCGTGCCCGTGGGGGGACAGCGCTATGGGGTGCGCGGAGGGGGCGCGGCACCCCCGTGGGGCCGGGCAGCGGGGTGGGACCAGCGCCCCTCCCGGGGGGCGGCGGGCCGCGCTCGGAGCATCCCCCCTTCCCCGGCGCGGGGCGGGGGGGGAGCCGCCAGCCCTCCCTCCTGCTCCTTCCTCCGTTTAAGACCCGCGCTGTCGGGGCGAGCTCCGGAGAGCTCGGCGGGGCCGGGGCGGCGCGATGGGCGCGGGCAGCGGGGCCGCGGCGGGCACCGCCACCTCGGCGCTGTGCCTGCTGCTGTCGCTCGGCGCCGTGGCCCTGTGCCTGCTGCTGGGAGCCAAGACGGCCGAGCTGCAGGGCCGGCTGGCCGCGCTGGAGGAGCGGGGGGCCGCCCACGGGCCGCTGCTGGACGCGCTGCAGCCACGCGTGGAGCAGCTTTTCCGAGAGGTGAGTGGAGCACGGACGGACGGACGGACGGACGGACGGACGGGCAGCACCGGCGGCACCGCGGGCAGACACCCCTGGGAAGCCGCTCCGGCCCCGGGTTCGCTCCGTGTGCCACCGGCTCGTGCTCCCCCTGTGGAAAAACTTCAGCGCTTTTACCAAACTTTCCCCCTTTTGTTTTGTTTTGGGTTTTTTTTGTGCCGTTCCCGTGAATCGCGCGTGGGGCGAGGCGTGGCAGAGCCCGTCTGGTTCCGCAGGCAAAATGCCCCAGGTGAAGGGCTGGCACCGCAGTGTTTGAGGGGATGCGACTTCCCCCTCGTTCTCTTCGCTGGCACAGGCAACCCGAGTACTTAAATACTATTTATCTTGGGATGTAATGGACCATAATTTCCTTGTTAGAAATTTATGCACATGATCCCTGTTATCTGGACTGTCTATCACAGCGTATTGTGGTCTGGCAGTGCAGAACTGATTTATGGCGGGCAGAGGAGACCCGCCAGCGGTTACTTCACTTTCAGTCCCAGGGTTTTCTGAAATTATTCAATAAATATTTCTGTGCTGAAAGATTTCCCCTGCTTGGAGAACTATTACCCACACTGATGCCTTCCCTGTAACTGAACCAGATCTCTGGGAGAAGTTACACTTGATCCCAGGGGTTATCTTTTCCCCGACCCTGGTGTTTAGGTTTGGGGCTTTTTGCAGGCAAGGGGGACAGGGAGGGCTCCATCACTCATAGAAAGTGCTTGAAGATCGCACAGTTGTTTTGCTGGATTTGTTTAAACAGTAGTTCATAAAGTTCAGCAGGATTCAACACGGCTTACGGGGCTGCCGGAGGACACCCCGAGTGATCGAGTCTGACATCTGGGGAAGGTTTTACACTGGGATTTTATTAACGGCCTGACTGGGGTGCAAAACACGGCTCTGCATTAAAATCCTGACAGCCATGAAGCCTCAGCCGTGCAAAAATGTGCTTGTATGTGGTGCCCTGTGAACAGCTCTGTGAGCAGGGACGGAGGCAGAGCTGGGGGCACGGGCAGACAGTTCCTCATGCTGTTTGCTGCATTGATGTGCCTCGATAAAAGTGAAATGTTAAAAATATTTTTGTGCAAACCCTGAATACCAGACCAGAGGGGTGCCTGTGAGGCGCAATCACAGACTCCAGTTAACGTCTTTTCTCCAGGCAGGAATTAGCCTGCCGGTCGTGGCAGTGGTTCTGTTCCAATTATTCCAATAAATGTGCTTAGCAATGGGAATGGTTTCTGTGGCACTGCGTAAGATCATGTGCAGCCTCTTGCTGAGATTTAGTTAAGTGTGGAAAGCTTGTTTTGTACTGGGAATGCTCAGATGGAGTTTGTACAGGGGAAAATAAAGCAAAACCACATAATTGTGTTTCTAATGCAAGAGTGAGCTTGTTGAAATATTTAGTATGACAGAACTTTTGTCAATACTGAGCAAACTTTGAGTCAAGTAACAAATTCAAGGAATGCGTGGTAGTGATTGTGGTTATCTATTAATGGTCATTTTAAGTGAACCTATTAATTTATGGTAAAGTTTCAGAAAGTGTCTGTTTCTTGACCAAACTCTGTTACATAAGACCACTCGCCTGTCAGGCAACTCCTGCCCTTTCTGTGCTTGGGAGTTTCTGGAGAGCGAGAGAATATTTCCATCGTCATGACCATCAACTGATGCCTGGGGTCAGTTTTTTTGTTAAATTCTGTGCTGGTCCTGCTTTGAAGTTTACCACAGTGTTTCAGAAGTGAAACCAAAGCTCCATACACTCTCTGTGCATGGCCCGGCATCCTTTGTTCTGCCACGACCCAAAAGCATTACTCCATATACCAGTCGAGGGGTTTGCTGGCGTAATTTATGGCAGGGCTGTGTATAAAGAGCAGCAAATAACAACATCAACACGCTGGCTCGGTTCCTGTTAGTGTTGTTTAAATGTTTGGCAAGTAAAAGAGGATAGGAAATAATAAAGGAAGGATGAGTGTGTAGTTAAGGTAATGAAAGCCAATTAGGACAACTGGGATTTAATTTCTGGCCCTGTGACAGGCATCCATCTAACTCTGGAGGAATTGCTGGGGTGGCTGTGGCAGTCCTTGCCCTTGCCTTGGCTGTCCCATCAGGGGGACGTGCTGCAGGCTCCTGCTTTGATGCCCTCTGAAACGCTGCCAGCAGTGTGGCCCAGACGTGGCAGCATCTCCACTTGCTCTGTGTCAAAAGCCCCAGCTCGAAGCGTGTAGTTTTCACACCGGAGGGAAAACATTAACGGGAGGATTATAGAAGCATCCAGTTGTTGTAAACAAAGCTGGAGCGTTTTGTTCACAAGGGATTTATTGTCCGCGGTGTCCAGATTAATCAGTTTCATGACAAGAACAATTGAATGGGAGAACAGAGGACTCGCTCCAGGATTCAGATCTCCTCTGCCATTCCCAGCGATGCCTGCTGAACTAAAAGGCTGGAAGAGCTTCTTTTCATTTCCTTGAGCATCATCATCCAAATTACTTTAAAGGCAAACAGCTAAAATTCGAGCAACTCTGTAACATTTAGACTGCAGGTGACTGTCAGAGAAGTCCCTTTGATAATTTTTTGCACATTTTCTCAAGGAAAGTGTATATTTTCCAGAAGGGCAGCTGGATCATTCCAGTATTTTTACTTCCCTCAGGACAACTTCTCTGTCAGGTGTTAAGAAAGAAACCATGTTGGCACTTTCAGGGTCTCTTAGCATCACACGGTAGCAGCTAGAGAGGAGTGCATAGGATTTCAACAACAGATAAAACTGTTTAATCCTCAGAATGAAAGGAAAATAACCCAATTAACAGGTAGTCTAATTCCTGAATAGTCCACAGTGTTCAAATATTTGAACAGAGGCCGGGTCATTGGCTGCATAAAAGCGAAGACTTAACACCCCAAATTCACTAAGTACTTTGAGTATTCTTTCTTTGAAATGTAGGCACTCCAGTTATCAGATTATTTGTTTGTCTTTTGGCAAATACTGTAGGTAAGTCAGGGCATTCCTGGAGGACTCAGAGAGTGAGGATTGTGGGTGAAGATGAGCTGTTCCCACCCTTGCTGAGCTGCCCGAGCCGTGAAGGGCTGTGCTTGAGTTAATGTAACATACCTGTCATCAGCGCTCATTAACTTGGGCTTGGCAGTGTCCTAAGAGCAGGCACGAACAGTCTGGTTGGCTTGGGGAGCAGGCAGAGTGTGCTCACATCTGCCTGCAATATGCCACGTCGACACTCTTTAGTTTTGTGAATTTTTATGAGTTCGAGTTGTCCCATTGACCAGTTTTTCACCTTGGAGACGGAAACACTGAGATTTGGGTCATGCTGGAAGTGGGTGAGCACTCCAGTCTTGACCGTCCTTCCCCATCCCTCTCTTAAAGAAACCTCTAATACTCCACAGAGCATGAATTTTAAGTACAAAATCAGCCAAATCTGGTCACAACTGAATGTGGGACTCGTAACAGGAGGTCAGAACAAATCCTGCCAATGGAGCTTGGCTCGAGGGACTTTGGGATGTGCAGGAGGAATGTCTGTGTGAGGGCTGTAGACCAGCCACTTGCTCAGAGATGTTTAATATTTATGTGCTACTGTAACACGGGGTCTTTCCCAAAGAGGCTGAAGGCAACAGGATGAACCCACCACCTGCCCCTGGAAGGAAGGGTGCTGGATGGGCTGGCTGTTGGCTTGTGTGCACAGCCCGCATTTAGCTGGGCTGTGTTCTCTAAATGGCTCTTTTTATTCCTCCTCCACGCAGAAACTGGGTGAAGGACTAGCAAAGCTGAGGACGGCGAGAGAGGCTCCCTCGGACTGCATGTGTCCCCCAGGTAGGTGCAAACATTCCAGCACAGCCCAGCCAGCCTGCCTGGGAGCTGGACCAACACCACCGAGCTCCTCCTCTCCTGGGTTATATATTCCTTTTTTTTTTTATCAAGCAAAATGTGTCAAGATGTATTTTCACTTAAGCTGAAGCGCTCTGTTGTTCTCGAGGCTGTTAACTTCTCCCAGAGCCTTGCTTTGGCCTGTTTACAGATAAAGGAGCTTGAGGTTTGGACAAAAGCTATGTTTGGCTATAAGAATAAAAGAGAGAAGAGCCTGACTGGGTTGTGGGCCCTGGGTGTTGGGCCAAAACAATTGAGAAGCAGTAACACAATCACTGGGGCTTAATGGAAGTGTTATAATTGAAAGCTGCAGCCTCTCTGCCTTTTCGGAGGGCAGCGACTTCTTTTGCTGTCACCGATTGTTTAAATTTCCTCACAGAGTTTAATGAACTTCTAAAACTGTCAAAACTTCCTGTTCTGCTGTGGAAGTGCACGCTCCTTGGAAACAATAAACAGCTTAGATTAGTTTGTAAAGGAACCTCGTTTATAGCAATGCTCCGTGGAGTGCTCTGCTGTCACACTGAACGGCGCCAATGACTCTGAGCTGAGGCACTTGGAGCCTTTTCTTTTTTCTTTTCACAGAAATAGCGAGAGGTGGGTGAAGGATGTGCAGTGCTTTGATGGGGGAGAATGCACGGCAGCAGATAGTTCCATTGTATTTTTAGAGAAAACAAACAAACCATTTTGCTACATTTCGGAAATGCAGGATAGGCAAAGGAGCAGGCTCGATTTTTCCTGCCATCCTGGATATGAATCCTACCAGAAAATGCAATGTTACTGTGTACTAACACCACCCAAAAAAAATGGATTTTATTTATTTTAACCGAAAGATTATGTTTAATAACCTCGGAAATGGCCTTCTCCCCCTATTATTATGTTTAATAACCTCAGAAACATTTCACTAATGATGCTCTTAAATGTCCTCGCTGCTTTTCCAGTGGAAGGCTCCTGTGGGTTCCCTGTGTGCCTCCCTGCCTGGTAACAAACCCCATCAGCTGAGACACAAATCCTGCTTATTTTCAGCTCTTAGGAAGGTGGTCAAAACAGTTTTCTCCCTTTTGATACACAGACCCAACAAATCCATCTACCTCACAGGGCTCTGGGGCTGTGTCCTCCCCGGTCTGGACAATCAGGGTGTGCCTAAGTGGTCAAGAGGCTTTTCCTTTGCTCTGCGGAAAGCAATTGGGATTGAAGAGGCTCCTTTTGTCCAGGAAAGTCCCGATTCTGTTCTGGGTCACTGGGTTTGCTGGTTGCTGTGTTTGGGAGATGGGGGGAACAGAGGAAGGGGGAAGGTTTTCCCACGTGCTGCTGAAATACTCCTTACAGTCATTAGTAACGAATGTCAAAGTAATTTGTGAGGCGAGGGAAGGAGAAGTGATTTCCTGGTGGGTAGGAAATGTCCCATCCTGCAGGGAGCCCAGCACTGTGCTGCAGTGAGGATGTGCTGCTGGACTGTCCTGAAGCCTTTCAGCTATTTTTGAACAACTCAAAGAAATCTTTACATGGGTTTCAATTTTTCCCCTCTTTCTCCTGAAGAAGTGCCTTATGGCCTCCAGCTAAAGAGCTTGGTCTCATTGCTGAGCTATACCAGGATGCAAACCAGCGGCTGAGCTTCAGTTTGCCTCTGTGCACTGAAAAAACAGCCCCTGGGGAAAAGAAAACTCCCCTGTGGAGGGGATGGGGAGGTGCTGGCAGCCCTGCTCCTCTTCCCAGGGCAGCTGGAAGCTGGTGGGTGTCCTGAACACATGGGCTGGGGGGGCTTCCCTCTGCCAGAAACCCTGCTAAGCTTAAGAATTCCTCCTCACCACTGGATTTAAAGCAAGCTGGAGAGCCATGGAGAGCTGGTGATGGGAGGTCCCTCCCCCAGTGCCTCTTTGGGAATAGGGGGACTGGCTGCCCCACAGACCCACCTGTGGGCAGTGGCAGGAGCAAACTTCATGTCCTGTTCTAAACAAGACCTTTTTTTCCCTAGAAGTCATTAATTTTGGGGGGTTTGTTTGGATTTGAGGGGGTGGGAGTTGCTTTATGGGCACTACTCTGATATAATTAACTTGCTGCACATTGAAAGCAGTTTGGGACAAGATGACTATGATCCACTTAAATGAGGGTCAGGTTATTTTGGCTACACTGAAATCCTAAATCACTGCTTATACAACACAGAAACAAAACAAACACCCACCCACCCCGAAAACCCTAAACAAACAAACAAAAAACCCCAAACGAAACTAAAACAACCCAAACTGACCCATTTTGTGCTATCTGCTCCGCAGTAAGTCAGCTCTTTGTAGGGCTCATTGGCTTCTAAAATGGGGCTTTTCTGGGCTGTGGAGAGGGGCCAGTGGCCAGTAGAAGCTGGTGGCCGGCAGAGGGGGCCCGGCTGTTTCACCAGGGCCATGGAGACATCCCAGCCATCAAGAAAAGTCATAGAATCAGAGTGGTTTGGGGTGGAAGGGACCTTTTAAAGTCAACTAGCCCAGCTGCCCTGCAGCAACCAGGGCAGCTCCAACTAGATCAGCTTGCTCAAAGCCCCATCCAACCTGTACCTTGAAAGTAGTAACAATTTTAAAAAATAATAACAATAAATATTTTTTTAAGAGCTTAAAATATCACTATCTGTCTCTAGTGCTGGGCATGCTGCAAAAAGTTGTCTCTGTAGTTGCCCTGAACATCTGTGTGCTGCTTTGAGTTGACTTGTTCTGCTTTATTCACTCAAGCAAAGTGATGGGAGGGATGAAGGCAACAACTTTGTGTCACTTTGGGTCCTGTGTGGTTTGGGCATTTTTGTGGCTGAGGGAGAGAAGAGCATCCTTGGGGGGCTGGGGCAGCTGGGCCAAGTGTGGGTCAGGCTCTGGAAGGCTGTGACAGGCTGGTGACCCCAGTCTGGGGATGAATATGTCCTTTCAGTGCCCTCATCTATTTGGGACAGGGTGGCAGCAGTTCCTGGCAGTGCCAGGACAGGCTGTCCTCGTACGTTTTCTCACTGGGAAAGAGCAGCTCAGTATTTGTGTTACTGTCATTCCCAAGCCAGACCTGTGATAGTCTGCAGAGAGGCCCCTCATCCCCTCGTGTGCAGCCTCTGTCTCTGGTGGGATCCCCACAGAGCCTTTGGTGCAGGGTGAAACCCAGCAGGTGCAGGAACACTTGTGTCTGTGGCATTTAGGGCAGCCTTCAGCTGATAAAGGTTGAAGGCAAGACTGAAACGTCATGCTTATAAACACTTTGTTTATCAGTTCTGTGGGCTGTCTTTTCATATACAGTGTTTGAAGGATGGTTTTTTTCACCTTATGTTTTCAACACCAGTCCTTTGAAACCTGAGGCTCTTGTTAAATGCAGTATTTGCCACGCCAGAAGTCTCTAAGCTCTGTGAGAAGGTCCCACAAGAGCTCAAGGTGCTGGGTGCACCATGCTAGAGCCTCAGAGCAAATGTTTCCTCTGAAATCCAGCAAAACTGAGCAAAACCCAGCCCGAGCCCACAGAGCATGCCTCGCCCAGCAGCTGGTCCTTGCTGTGCTGTGGACTGAGGGTGTGAAAAGCTCCAGCTCTGTTGGCTGCTGTATTTCAACATCCACGTTGTGTTTCCACGTGTGTTTTTATTTACCAGCACCTCCGGAGCCTTAACCCCCAATTTCCTGGCTGCAGGATGGTACATTGGTGCATATCCCCCCCCATCTTCATCCCGAATTCACGGTGTCCTATGCTTTAGAACGTATGTACATACTATAAAGCAGTGTTAAATGTCGAGGGTAGTAATCTGATGTTCCAGTTAATATGTGACAAATATTTCCCAATAATGGCTTGGCAGCGGGAGGAGCGCCGTGCTGCTCCAGCCGGCAGGACGGCGGATTGCTCCATTGCTCGCCAATTCAAACCATGTGTACTCGGGGCAAGATGAGCACTGGGAACCCTCCCTACCTCTGCACACTCAGCAACTCCAGAGTCTCTTGCTTGTGTTATTTAGATGATTCTTTCGTTGTTGTTGTTGTTATTTGTTTGAATATTTACCCTAACTTTGTACCCAGGGATCAGCGCCCTCCAGCTTGCTCTGGAAGTTCGATGCAGTGCTTTTTGTGGTTTCCAGTGGCTTGAAATATCTGCCTAATTTTGGCTGGTGTAAATGTTGCCCTTCAAGCGCCACTCACTATCTGCCTTCTCCACGTTGTCTCCCCAGGTAATTAGCACAACAGAATTCCCCTAATTGCTGGAGATCAAGGGGGGAGAGGGCTCTGCTGGCTTTGTAGTCCTGACAAACGGCAGATGTTTTCCAGGAGGCCAAATGGGATGCGCCGAGCTCTGCTCATGCCGGCTCTTTGTTTCACACTCTCGCGTGATATCAGCCCTCTGTTATTGCATCTCCAGGATCTGGGCCTGTAGTGCTGCATTTCTGAGTCATGAGTCCTTCAGGGTAGTTCAATAGATAATAAAAAATATCAAATGAAAGCAAGTATTCCTTTTTTTAAATTAGTAGCAGTCTGTGCTTTTCTGAGTCACTTTGCATCTCTGAAATATTCCTTACAGTCACCTCAAGATACCCTTCTCTGCCTACTGAAGCCATGAAAACTCAGTATTTTTTGTAATTTCTATGATTTAGAGTGAGATGAGGGGCTTTACACCTTCAAGTTTTAAAATGTCTCCCGAATGCCCCTTGCCTCAGTTTCCCATTCCCTGCCAGTCACTTTGCTTCAGCAGGGTTTGCTTTCTCCATCTGCCTTTGCCTGCAGGAGCCTGGAACATCAGAATTACAGATTAGCAGAAACAGGATTTTTTTTGTGCTGAACTTTCAAATGCAATCAGAATTCTCTCCTGCACAGAAAAAGCTGTGCCAGGATTTTAAAAAACGAGCCAGAAGCCAAGTGTTAAAGCATCTAAATAACGAAGAACAACTGGCTGGGAAGGACTTTTGACAAATGGTGCCATTTAAATGCAGGCACTTACTTTCTGTCTCACGTGTTTTTAAATCCTACCCCTTCAAAAATCCAATCTGCAGACCTTAGCAGCTTTTGGAAAAATGCTCTTTGAGCATAGAAATGACTGCTGGCTACCTTCCATCAGCTCCTTCTTGACGACCATTCCCTTTTGGATATTTGTGGAAGGCCCCAGGGACATCTGGAGCTGTGTCTGCGTGCCACATGTGCAGGACCCACCAGCTCCTTCTCCCAGGAGCTACCTGGGATGGGCACAGATAACCTCCATCGTCCTACTGGAAGGTGCTGGAAAGCACCACAGGCTGGTGGGCCCCCGTCTCATCCTTGGGAACTCCTTGGCTTCAGGACTTGCTGCTCATGGAAACCTTTAGGACAGGGGTTGTTTCCTTGAGTGGTTGCAATAGATGGAAGTAGATGGAGGAGGGGGTGTCTTGCTTGGTTTGGCATCTCCTCCCAGCCATGTGTTGTGTGCTGCAGGGTGCCAGCCAGCAGCGGGGATGGAGCCCAAAGCCCCCATGGGAAGTAGGGGAAGGATTTTCTGGTGGCCCTGGGGGTTGCTGTGTGTCTAGAGCGGGTTGCTGGTGTGGTGGCAGCAGCCAGGTGTGTCATGGCAGTGTCAGGGGGGTTCTGCTCCCACTCTTGGCACTGCTCCACACCCGTGGTGGCGGGAGCAGGAGGTGACGGCCAGGTGTGCAGCAAAGGGGGGGTCTGAGTCTGGGAATTAGGGGAGCTCCCTGGCGTGCTGGCATCTGGGGGAGGGCATGTCCTCTGCTCAGCACCCACCCAGACAGTACCCGAGCAGCTCAGCTGCCGTGTCAGCAGCAGTGACATTTCACGCCCTACGGAGGTGGCTGTGACTGCTGGATGTGGCCACGACTTTGAGAGGCAGGAAATGGCATGGAACCAGCGTTATTCCCAGAGCTGACGGCGCCTCTGACACACTCAGAGCACGAGCTCAGAGGCAGTCTGGCCTCAAAACCACTGTGGCAGGGAAACGGGCCGGAGCTGTCTTGCAGTGGGACTGAGGCAGGATTGATCCTGGTGGCGTTCGGTGCAGCCCCAGCGTTTGAACACGGAGCCCCAGAGCAGCACACCAGGAACCAGCCCATCCCAGCAGCATTTGCCTTCAGACCACTTCAGCAAAAAATTAATTAAAACTGGTGACATCAATAGGAGAAGGCTTTGAAAATTTATTTTTTCTGAGTCTGCCAAAGTTATTTTGAGTGTAATGAAAACTACAAAAATAAACCCGATGACCATATCCTCTGCGAGAGGCTCTGTGTAACTTTATCTGTGTCTCGACATATGAAGTCATTTATCCAGGCACAGATATTTGCTGCTGCCAACCCCTTCAGTGCTGCCTTTTCAGACAGGAGGCTCTGGAGCAGGTTGGTTCAGTGCTCACAGACTGACTCACCTGGGAGTTTCCCATTAGCTTCCAGTTGGTTTCCTCCCCTTTCTTGTTCAAATGAAGGATTAATGTCACCCATGTGAGCAGTGTCTTGGCTTTGCAGAGCCCATTATTGAAAATAGATGGTGCTGGCACAGTACCTGCTGTATCTCTGTGCCTCCTCACTGAGCCGGTAGTGCTGTCATCTCCTGTCCACCCTGGGTGTAACAGGATGGGAATGTGTCTCAAACCCAGCAGGCTTTAGGTTGATCTTATCGTTCATGCAGTGTTGATAGAAGCAGGTTTTAGCATGGAAATGGTTTTGGGGCAGTCAGCTACCACTGATGTATTCCTGAAGCTCGAGCTGTCCTATTTCTCTGCTACAGGCAGCTACAGGCTGACATTTCCTGACTTGCATTGCACAAATACACGCAGTAACACCATCACCTGTGCATGCAGCTGGGAGCACGTAGGTGACAGCAGCCAAAATCAGAGCAGAGGGGCTGTATAAGTGTTATCCCTCTGCTCTCCCTGCACTGGTGGGTGCTGTGTTGTTCACCAGCAGGAACTCTTAACTGACCTTCCTTCTGACCTCTTTCAGGGAGTGCCAGCCCAGACCAAGGCTGGACAAACAGCCCCACCTGCCCCACCAGCCTCTGCCCTTGGCTTCCCACTTGAGAAGTCCTAGGCTGTCTCTGAAACTTGTGTTACCTCCTGTTATGCATTCCATGAGCAGAAACCCTGCTCTTCCCCTGGTGCTGTTTGTTTGCTCTGTTTTGTTGCTCTCAGACATGGACATTTGTTTTAGTTTGTACGGTCACAGGGGCAGTAGGTGTAGTGCCCTTTCAAGAATCCAAATATAACTCCATCACTCGTGACACTCCAATAAAGGCTGGAGCAGCGAGTGGCTGTGTGGTAACTTAGTTCCCAGCTGGGGTTAAAGCATGAGCAAATCTATCAGTAGCTTTTTCAGTTATTTTACAGATTTCTGGGCAAGACAATCCCTTTCAGCACTTGTTAAATAGAGTTTCCTTAAAGGACAGTATTCCTCTGAGCTCCAGCCCCTGACTAAAGTGCCTTCACTTTGCAAATTTGCTCGTGCTTTGGCCATCATGTTTTCACAGGAGGGAGGAAGGTGAATTGGAGAGTGAAACCCATAGCAGGCTGTAGCTGAGAGTCCTAACAGGAATTTAACCAAGTAATTGTGTTGCAACAGTTGCTCACTGAGAAGTGTGGCTTGCCTGGACTATAAAGACCAGGGTGTGAATACAAATAGCAGCAGCGAGTGTGAATCACTTACCCCTCCACTACCAACCCAAAACACAAGCCAAGCACTGATCATGCCAGCTGGGATGGTACTTAAAACTCCAGGTATCATTTCAGACATGAAAGCAGAGAAAGACTGGGAAACTTTTGTCTGTTTTCTGAAAACATGTCACAGTTCTCAGGAAAGATGCAAAGAGGCCCTTAAATATGGTGAATAACTTCCAGCACTGCTTGGAGTCAGTGAAGGCAAAGAGAGTGGGTCACACCTCCCAGTGAGTTGGGGGGAAATGTTTAGATCATTAAACATGTGTTTAGCAGAATTTCCTTGGAAGGTGGCTTGAGTGAGCTGTGTAATTAAGCTGATGGCAGGGAGGAAGAAGCCAGGATTGTCTTTTGCTGAAGGGTTTCAAGGCCAGGTTGGACGAGGCTTGGAGCAACCTGGGATAGTAGAAGGTGTCCCTGCCCATGGTAGGGGGTTGGAATGAAACGATCTTCAAGGTCCTTTCCAACCCAAACCATTCCATGATTCTATGAGGCTTCAATAACCCAAGGGAGTGGGAATTTTGCAGCATGGAAAATCCTACTTTTGTCACTCTTTGACAGCTGCTTAGTGCATCCCAGTTTTAACCCTGAGGGTGGTCCAGGGTTTACCTCTATTGCAGTAACTGTCTGTCTAGATCAGCAGTGAAATTATTTGACTTTTCTGGTACACAGAGCACCTGGACCTTGCTCTGTGGGAAGTTGGTGTGACACCAGCAGGTTTGTCCATAGACAGGTTAAGGGGGTGGCAGTTCTCCTGACACTGTGATGGAGTACTCCTGCACCTCGTTTTCCAAGAAGCCAAGCTGGCTGTAGGAAATCACTGAAAAGCTATTTTAAAAGCAGCCAGCCTGAAGAGTTTGGCCATGGGTTTGTCCATCCATGGTTGTGAGGAGCCTGGGAACAGCATTGCTGCAGTGGTGTCCTGGAGTGCTGGGTGGGGTGTGAGGGATGCACGGGATGGCTGTGCCTGGCTGGGGTCGATGCTGGGCATGCAGGAACCACAGAATGAACTCACCATGCACGTGCACAAGGGACACCACCCTGAGTGACAGGTCCTCGTGTGACACACTGCACGGAGAAAGCAGCACATGGAGACAGATTTCAATTGCCGATCTTTTTTTAATTGCACCTGTCCTGCCATGATAAACTGGACTGTAAAAAGGCTGGATTTCTTTCTGCTCTTTTAAACTGGGCCCAGGAGACAACAATTCTCATAATTTCCCAGCTATGACCCCATGGTAATCCCACCCAACATTCTGGGGGGGAAGGCGATGGTCTCTGCAGGCTGTGCCCTCCACCCTGAGCAGAGTTTGGTGGGTGCAAGCATTTGCAGCCTTACAGGTTGCACTCACATGGTTAATGATCTAATTAAACCTCCACCTGTTCTTTGTTTGTCACCATCAGTCTCTGTTTTATCATGTGGCAGAAGAGGCTCTGGTGCCAAGATGCCCCCGAACACCCGGATTTGGCAGCCTGTGCAATACAATGTGCTTCTTGGGTTTCATCCCTGCGGCAGATGGATTGAGCTCTTGGCCTTTTGTGGGAGTGAGGCAGAGAGCTGCAGGGAATGGCAGGTCCCCAGTGTCCCCCTGCCCACCCAGCGTGTGGTGTTTGCTTTTCTTAATGTGACCTAGTGGGGCAAGAAGAAAAAACTGCATGTGCAGGAGGAACTGAGTGTAGCCAGGGAACTGACAGAGGGGGCTCCCTGATTTGGTGGCAGGAATGCACTTTATTTCCTACAAATTTGAGTAGGGGATAATATTTGTGAAAGACCTCACATTCATCTTGCATGCCATGCAGAGTCTTGGGTGGAGTAGGGATGTGGGGCCGTGTTGGTTGCATTTGAAGCTGTTGTTCGTGTTTCTGGCAGACTTTTAAATTGGGTCTATTTATATAATTATGCATTGAAGGCATTAAGAGAACTTGGCTTCTGCTGAATGGTGGCTGCCCTTGATAGTTTGTTTTTTCACAATGATTGCAATCATGGCCAGACTTGAAGGCCAAGCAAAGCCAGGCTGTACCTGGGAATGGTTGTGTGACACAAATTACCTTTTAGCCCAACTGAGCAACCCCATGGCAAGAGCCACTGACCCCCAATGTCATGGGACTTTGCTCATCAGAAGGTCCCCTTCAGTACAAGCTGACTGGGACCATTTATGCCAAGACAACTCCAGTGATGGACTTGGCTCCAGCCCATATGTGATGTTTCCTACGCATTGCAAGAAATCCCATGTTTCTCCCTTTGCTTCTGGCTCTTTGTAGCACCATGAATTTTGGCTGTACAAGCAGCATGTAGAGGCCAGTGGCCTGGGGTGGACCTATTAAACTCTGTACCACATAAAAATTTTACCCCTCATGCCCCAGGCTCTTGGGTGGCTTCCCAGCAAGTGTGACATGATGGAGATGGAAGTATTTACAAAGAAAATTTAAATAGGTTCGATGATGTTCCCGACCATCTGTGTGCTTGTGGTCAGACTTCTAAAAAAAATGCTAGTAGAGATGAGATCTGTCAGTGCAGTACATCTGGAAATGTTTTTTCTGGCTCGACTTTGTCTGGGTTTTCTCCCCATTCTGTGCTGTCTCTGAGCAGTCCCTGTTCGTGCTATTCCAGAGCACTCAGTGCAGGAGGATCGAGCAGGTTTGTGCTGCTTCGCTGCTCAGAGAGATCCAGGGATTGAAGGAGATGTTGAACAGATTTTTCTTTTCTTTTTTTTTTTCCTTTTTCCCCAGCAGATCTGTCTGGAGGATGAGAACAGTTGGTATTGATATGATCTGCTTCATATTTTAGGAAGCTTTGGCAGTAACTACTACCAAATAATGATGCTTCTGGGGCCCTATTGTGCAAACATTTAAATGTGTTCAACCGTGTTGCGCAGAAACCCTGTGAAGGGACTAATGCACGACCCCAGAGGAACCTGAGGGCACGATTGATGGCAAAAATGGGCCCTGATGGGGAACTGGGAATGTATGTCCCATTTCTTAAGAGAAATCCTGGCTTTTTGGCTACTGGCTTCATCCTGGGCACGTGTCGCTTGAGTGCAGTGGGAAGGCAGAGATGCCCTGACCCCAGCCAGAAGTTGCATGTACTTTTCTGCTTCATTTTCTTTTTTTCTTCTTCTGATTTTTGAATCCATCCATTTTTGCTTTAAAATTGATTTAATACCTAATTTTGGAGATTCTCTCCCTTCTCTGGATATCTCAGGGAAGGAAACAGAAAAAGCAATAGGCCTGCTCCCCTTGTTCTTGCCAAGAGGGGCATTGCTTGGTGCAAGGTCCCACTTGTCACCTGCCTTGGCTGGTAACTGGGCTCAGCTGCTGCTCCTGATGGACCACCCTCCCCACAGGTGTGTCTGGGGGGGCTCCTCCCCTTCTACAAAGCCTGGGCTCAGGGAGTGGTCTCATTTTGATCTACTGAGGCCTTGAGGGGTGTCTTGGCAGCACAGATGGGGCCCCAGGCTGGTGGGATGCAGTTCTGTGGCTGAGGTGAGTCTTGTGGCATTTGCTCTTTCATGGTTGTAGGGAAGCTGCAGCAAAGGGTCAAGTTGGGAGTGTGTGTTTGTTCTGGTGTGAGCTGGAGTTGCAGCTCAGTCTGGGGAGGAGAGTTATGTACAGATGACTTCAAAATATCTGAATCCCCTTTTTGAATAAGGGGCAGGGATTAAGATGCACTGGCATGAAACAGTCAAGCAGAGGGATGTCTATGTATTTATGCACGTGTGGGTAGGGAAGCTTGTGTAAGGTCTGTCTGTCTGTGTGTGGGTGGCTCTTGAGGCAGCCTGGGTGCCTCTCCAGAAGTCCTTTATATTCTTGTTGTTGGAGATGTGGGGCTGTAGCAGAACTCTCTGTGCCCTCTTTGTTGCAGGAGGTGGTACTCTGCTCCAGGGGGGCTTTTGGTCTGAGCAGGGGCACAAGTGTGTTATTTTGAAGTCTGTTTAACTCCTTTCCCCTGGGACTGGATGTCTGTTTGACTGTGCTGTAACTGGTGAGTGTGAGACGTGTCTAAGAAATGTGCACCTTAAGGAGAAATCCTGAGTGGAAGGATGAAGTGGCCCACCTTCAAGATGTTACACCACAGGATGCTCCTGAAGGGTCTTCACCTTCCTGGCTGTTGTTTTTAGTACTTTTCTTGTATTAAGCACTGCATTTACACACAAGCTGTGCAACTATTCCAGTGTGGCTGCAAGTGGCTTCCCAAGTTGCACTTCACCCTGTGGTCTGTCTGCAAGAGGAGAGGTGTCTAAGAAGGCAAAAAGCTGTTGAGGTGGCTGCCCCCCTGAATTCTCCACCCCAGGTTTCCATTTTGTTCAGTGAAGTCGTGGCTTGGTGGGGAGCAGGGGCTGAGCCTGTTTGCTGGCCCTGGTGAGACACAACATGGGGTTGTGTGAGAGTGGCAGGTGGCATACTGGGATGTCATCCCAAAAAAGTGACTCCTAGAGATGAAAATGTTCAACAGACATTTGGGAGAAAGTTAGTAATAATATTAATTGGCTCCTGTCTGTGGCAGTCTTTCCAACTCAGTTTTGTGACTGCACTATTGTCTTTAGTATTTTTTTTTCCCTGTGGTTTGTTTTTTATTGGATTTGGTTGGTTTGGGCTTTTTTTTATTTTTGTGGAATGACGGTATTGGTGCAGGGTGGAATCAGACTCACTTTTATGGATGAAGGAAACAGTGTCTTGGATGTCACAGGATGCAAAGGAGAGGGAGGAAGCTCAAAATCCCTCCAACCAAGCCCAAATTTGGAGAGACACCTTGCCCTGTGCTGGGCAGTGACTGCTGATGGCTGTTGTGCTGCTCATCCACACTGATGAAGCAGGAGCTGGTGGCCTTTGGTGGGGCTGGGGGATGCCAAAATCGCTGCTGATGGGTGTCAGCTTTTGTGGGGTTGGTGCCAAATTCTGCTCTTAAACCTCAGTGCTTGGTAGAATTTAGCAACAGCCTGGCTTAATGTGAAATGGGGCCCTGAGATTGAGCCATTAATCCCTCCTGTTTGGGGCTGTGCCCTTGCCAAGGAGTCACCAACAGCGGAAGGATTGGGGCCAGCTGGGATACAGCCCCCAGCTGGGCGGTGGAGGGAGAACCCCACTCACCAAGGCCACTCACTGAGGCTGTTTCCACTCAAATTAGGACATCCCTGATAGCACCGAGGATGCTGGATAATACTGCCTGTTACGGGCAATTTGTGCTTATCTGATAGCCTCGAGTGCAAGGGCTGGAAGTCGGAATATGAAGGCAGGGAGGCTCAGCCCAGGACCGGAGGGTTTGATTTCCCTCTCCCGACTTGCCAGCGTTTTGAGAGGCAGCCAGGAATGCTGTGGGCTGTGAAATGTTTTTGTTTTGCTTCATCGGGTTTGTGCAGCCAAGTCCTAATCGGGGCTGTCATTTCCAGAGAGGGAGAATGGGAGGTCCGTGTTTTGAACACCTCTGTGGGACTGTCGCAGGGAAAGGGTCCTTCCTGGCAGTTTAAAGAGAACTAAACTTTGCTCGATGTTTAGAGGTTTTGCTTTTGGAGGTTTTTTTGTGGTTTTTTTTTTTTTGTTTGTTTGGGGTTTTTTTGGTTGGGGTTTTTTTCCTTCTTGAAAAGTTTTGGCTTTTTAAGCAATACAAACTGATTTGCTGGTACAAAATGGGGCTGAGCTGAAGCTTTCCAGTGCCCAACATCACACACAGCTCTGATGAGCTCGGCAGCTGCAGCCAAAATTTGCTCCTTTCATCTCAGCCAGGTAAAACTACATCAGAGATTAACACATCCCACTGCATCTTTCTTAGGGATCAGCCTAGAGTATGAACACTGCTAATGTGTTATCATTTAAGTCTCTAATTTCAGTTCACATGCAACTCTTCAGCTCTCCTCTATGAATAATTCATCTGAAATTGGGAATAGCAATAACTGAAGTTATTTGTTTGCAGATATTTTTGGTTGGAGGAGCCCTCTTTGCTTTGCTTGTCTTCCTTACCAGCTTATGCATCTTGACATGTCATTTCCTTCGTGGTCTTGCCCCCTCCCAAAATGGGTTTGCATATGAATAATTAAGAACAAATCTCCATCGTAAATGTCTTTCACATTGGGTTAGACACGATTTTGGGGGAAGGATGACTGATGTAGCCTGTAATTCAAACATCAAAGATAACCTAGCTGGGCATGAGAGGGCACCTGCCCCTCTCAGCTCCTGCCTCTCTCCCATCTCACCCTCTCTTGCTAAATGCTCTGCTTTACCTGCTGTCCTTTCTTGAATCCCCTCTCAAAAGAGCAGGAAGGCACCATAATGATTAAACTAGACAAGGATACGTAATTTTGCAGCAGGTTAGTTAAGGACATTGGTTTAGTCATTGAGCCCCTCCTCCTCCCACAGCCTTCAGTGCTGAGCCCTTGCCCTGCCCTGCTGAGTGAATCCCTGGTCTCTGCTTTGTGCAACAAGACAGTTGTAATTCTAATGTAGCTCTTACTGGGAATGGAACTTTAAATCCTTGGATTCAGTCAGTCTTGGTTCTAGTTTTTCATTGGTCAGTACGATTCTGGTTATTATTAACAGATTTAGTTTTCCTTTATTAGGATTGAAAGGTTTTTATTAGGACATAGAGACTTTTATTAGACTTGTGGATGCATTGATTTGTCCAATGCTCTGAACAGATCATCCAGAAGATGATAATATTTCCTGCAGGTGGTGTAACTGTAGATTCTGTAATGTTATGGTACCGCTTCTTAAATAGATTGACCTTTTGGTTTTGGTTCTGCTCTTTTCTGCCAAAATAATTTCCTCCTTACTCTGGTTCACATTATCAAATTGCAACGCCATTAGTTCCAGTTCTTGATAAGGATGCTGCTGTCCAAATCTGGCCTTTGCTCAGGCTGAGTGAAACTTGCGATTATTTGCTCAGCCCGAGGCCAAGTCCCAGGCAAATGAGACACAGGGTTGGATTGAACAGTCCCATCAATGAGAAATGGGCGTATTTTTAAAAGTGCTTTAGATTTATTTGAGTCACGGCAATGTGTGCTGGAGAGCTTGGGATGTGGTGCCTACATGGCAGTCACAAGGACGAGGCAGGTTGTGAATCCTCTTTAAGAAACTGCAGTGGTTCTGGCTGTCACTGGTCACCCTCCTGGGGGGCTTCACAAAACCAAATACACCACCCACAAAACAACCCCTTCCCCTCCAGTAGCTCTGACCTAAAACTGTTACTGAGAGTTCAAGAAACACGGGTCCCAGTGATCAAAGAGTGAACAGCACGGGTGCTCTTCACCCTGTGATGTCAGGCCTTTTGCAGGTATTCACCTCCTCAATCCCAATTTCTCACCCAGAGGAGCCAAGTGTGTGCTGGCAGCAGGTTTGGTGCCAGCACTGAGGGATGCTCAAGGTATTGCTGCTGGTGGGGAAGACGAAGAAATCCAAGGTGGGAAGGGGATGAAGTAACAAAAAGAGCTTAAAAGCTGGCTAGATACTGGTAATAGTTGTAATAGTATATGAAATACTGGCTCACACTGAATGAGGAGCTAGTCTTGGCATAATTCAGCAAAGAAGAACTCTTAAAAATGTGTGGCTTTTCTTTAGATTTACTCTTGATACACTAAATAATCTCCGGCTTTGACATTTTAATTGTAGAGCCCAGATGTGAAAACTTTCCACCAGGTCCTGGCAGAGATCCCAGCAAACTGTTTCAACTGGAGAAGTTTAAAAGCAGGGGGGAGAAAAAGTGTTTCTTGCACTTGTAAACCCTATTGTTTCAGAATTTATCAGCTAATATGGATCTCTCCAGGCTTTATAAAAAGCAGGATAAAAGTGTTGCATCAGTGGTGTGGAGGAGATGTGATGGAGGCACTTCTTGAATGTGAAGTAGTGTGTTTGGCACTGAAGAAATAGGAAGCTTTTGACATTTGTTTGGTTTTTGTAAGGTCAGAGGGAGGCAGAGATCCAGTCATTGGTGCTCAGGACTGGCCTGGATTTTATGGTTTCAGCACTGCTGCTTTGAATTTTATTCAGTGGTACTTTCTTGCAGGGGACAGACTCTTTCCATCTGGTTAGCAAGTAATACTGGACCTGATTCCTTTTGTATCCACTCTGCTGCCAGGAAAGATGGGAAATATGCATAAAAATCTATGAAATATGCATAAAATCAATTACATAGGGTTTGGGGATTCTTTTGAGTCTGTCTGCTGTAATGGACAAGCTCTTTGAGAGCAGCCAGCCCAGCCCTGGAGCTGTCCTCCCTGTGTCTGGAGTGTGTCTGGGGACATGCAGGGAGCTCCTGAGGGTACTTCTCCAAAAGCAATGTCCTGACCCTGTGTGTGCCTGGTGGGGCTCTCCCCTGGCAGCCTTGGGAGACAAAAAAGAAGTTTTAATGCAAAATGGATTGGTTTTGCCAGTTTCTGCGCTGGATCCTTTTGGCATTGAAGGCGTTGAGACAGGGGCTCCTGACCCTGGTGGGGTAGAGGGTCAGGGAATCCCTGACAGCCAAGTATCTGCTGATTTGAAACAGCTTTGAGGTCAGCTCATAACTTGGTGTGCAGAGGAGACAAGGGCTGTGGGACTGGAGGGAGAGCTGTGTCACCCTAGGATCTGTAACCTGCATCTCCCATCCTTCCTCTGCTCCTGTAGGGTCAGGCACAGCAGTGCCACGTTGCACCTCGTGCACTCAGCTCCTGGGTGGTGGGATGGAAGCATCCTGTGCTTCAGAGGCTCTCTCCATCCCCAAAGTGCTCAGTTGTGATCACAGAAGTGGGGGGGATGGCCTTCCCTGTCTCTCGAGGGGGATGCTTGTGTGGGGCTGAGCAAAGCTAGACTTTGCCTGGAGCATGATGCCTTTTGAGTGCTGTGTCAAATCAGTTCAGTAGCTCCTGGGGGGATTATAGGCATCCACAGACAGAGCCTTTGTTGTCCAAGCATCTTTCCTGTCTCAGAGTAGGCTGGAAAACCATTAAGGAAGGATGGAAAACATGGAACTCTTGTAACTGGGCTCAAAGAGGATGCAAATTCCACCCAGGCATCTTTCCCTTATTGCACAGAGTTTGAACTGGTGAATTAATTAAATCCACAGGAGAGGGATGGGTGAGCACAGAAGGACCATAGAGGGGCTGTAAGTTAATTTCCCATGTGATAACACAAATGCTGGAATAAATGGGGGGAGGAATGGTGCATATGTGGCCACTGTTGTAAGTGAGGGGGTCAGGACCTCATCAGGGCTCAAGTACCAAAGCAAAGAAACATCTCTGAGTTGAGTGCTGCTGCAGCAGGGGAGGGAATGGGGATAAACTTAAATTTTCAAATCTCCAGTGGCACAACTAACCCACTTGTGATGGTTCTCCACTGTCATTCTGGCATACTGGACCTCATCACATCCCTTTGAGGGCACTTGGAGCAGCAGTACTATTTATGGAGGCAGAAGCACCAGCAATGCCCTTTGGCTTGTCTGTCTCTGCTCTATACCATGTGGTTTCCCTTTGGTGCCAGTTAAATATTTCTCTAAAATTTGGTGGTTTTGTGGCTGCTGGGCTCTTCCACAAAGGTCCAGCATCTGAAATTGCAGCAAGGCACCTCTGGCGCTTTGCTGATGTCCCAGAATCTCATTAGCTTGGAATTGCTGTTACTGCACTAATTGTATTTCCCCCTGGTTTTTTTTTCCTTCTTCTTCTTTTCCCCTTTTTGCCTGCAGGGAAACGTATGGTTTTTACAAACCCTGTTTGTTATTTAGCTCTGGCTTCACAGGATGCCTGTGAAGATTGGTCTCCATGAGAATCAATTGCAGATAATTTTCATTGCAAACAGGATCCTGCAGTACATACATGTGCAGCTGGGCTGGCTTCTCCTTGGAGCATATGTAATGGTTTCTAGATGGAAAGGAAAGTCTGAGATGAAATAGATCATGACATGACATTTTGAAAGTTTATGAAACAATAAAACACAATAATCATGGTTAAAATTTGATAAATGTGTGGTGGTGTTTTTCTAGCACAGAATATGGTTCTGCAATAAACCCTAATTAATACAGTCTGTGGTAAACAGATTAATTCCTGTTAAAATCAGAAACTTTCCATGCCCTGAACCGAGACAAACATGCATTTTAGCAGCCAGTGTCTAACCCAGGGAGTAAAAATATTTCTGTTCTCTTTTTTAATTGCTATTTTGTTTATTGTATGCCCTGAGCAAGGAGAAAAAGAAAAAGGCAGCTCTGAAACTGCCCTGGGTGGCATCGGGCTCTGGCTGTGTGCACACAAAGCTCTCTCCCTTGCTGTGAAACACACACAGCTTCTTATCTGCCTACGTGGGATTGTGTGGTTTATGTTTTCAGGGAAGGAGGGATTTCTTTACCAGTTTTGATATGTTTTCCTCAGCAGGCACAATTTTGTGCCCTCCCTTTTCCCTGGGCTGAAGCGTGGCTGCAGGAAGGGGCACAGATGTCCTTGGGAAGCACTGCCTTGAGAGGGGAAGGGGTTGGAAATGGTTTGAACTGAACTGAATGTTGACTTCAACTGGGAAGATGCATGCTTGCTTTAGTTAGAATTAATTAACTTGGTGGGTCATCTGCTGGTAAACCAGGATTTGGGAATCTAAGATGTGCTGTGTGTGGTAGCAACTGTATCAGGGGCCCCTTTTGGGAGCAGAAGAACATTTGCCTCCTCAGGCCCGAATTTCCAAGGCTGCTTGTGCATCAACATGATGTTTCCTGGATGGCTAAAACTGTTGTTGTATCAAGCCTTTAATTTCTTGAATGCTGGAAGATGGCCTGGGTTTTCCATGTAGATGGAACATACTTGATCCTTACCACATATACCAAAGAGCATCTGCACTGAAAATGCACCTTTTCACCTCTGTCCAGCTGTGGTTTTCCTAATATGTGTTTCTGAATCAAACCTGACTGCCAAGGAAAACATCAACTCTTACACTTGCTGGGAAGAGAGGATTAAATTCTGCTTCCTGATGGGATGGTGATTGGATTTCACACAGGTAGTTTAGACTTAATAAAATTCCATTCTGGTGTTTACAGAAAAGGAGAGATTTTTATATTGGCACTGACTTGTGGCTTGGAGAGTGTGTATTTTGGCTTCAGTCATGTGGATTTTGTTTCACTGGAGCAGGGATACCCAACCTGCTATACCACCAGCACAAGAAGCCTCCCATGCAGCTCCTGCTCTGGTCTCCAGAGAGGATGCTCTGCTGTGAAATTCATCAGCCACAGTGTTTTTTTTAAGATTAAAAAAAAAATAATCATCGAGGTGAATTAAAACCTGACACAATTAGGGCATATTTATCAAATCTTTATGCTCACACAGTTTTATTATGATTCTTGAAAGAAACAGTAACAAATTGTGGTGCACCTTCTGTGTGACTCTTGGAACAAGCCAGACCAGTTGGGCATGATGGGGCCTGTCCCCCAAAAGAGCAGGTCTTTGTGGGGTTTAATGATGTCCTGGCTCACGGGGAGCTGTGGCTGCTCACCTACAGCCAGGAGCCCCAGCAGCCTGACAGGCAGCTGATGTCTGTGATGGGAAGCCAAAGGCAAGATTCCTGCTGGGAGCAGGGATTGGAAATAACGATTTAAACAATGTTCCTGTGAAACTCAGCTTACTGGTGCATGAGTCTCTGGTCAGAGCTGGCTCTGGGCTGTCTGCTCCACAGGCATAATTAAGAAGTTGTCCCAAGAGCATGGGATTTGCTGCAGAGGAATTCCAGGTAGCTGAGGGATTAAAGAGGAGAGTGTGAATCTTTACATGCAAAACCATCTTTGTTTGTTAATGTAGGATGTGTGATTCAAAACCTGATAACGTGCCACTGAGCGTTTCCTAAGTGAATATATCAATGACTTGTTTGTTTACTGAACTAATTGAGTTTATCATGCCCACAGTGTTTATGGCTGTCTCTGGAATCTTTCAGGCAGACATATTGATGTGTTTTCACATACCTAAAATTTGTAAACCCAATTGTTTATTGTGCACTTAACCATAAACAATGTGCCAGACTGAGTTCTCACACTGATGCTTGTAGACACCATGACCATTTCTGCTGTAAATACCTTCTCTCTTGGAGCATTCCTTAGCCTGTGCTGATTTCTCTGCCTTTAAAATGCAGTGAATTCCTCTCGTGACTCCCTACATAGGGCTGCCTTTGAGTGGGGTGTGTAGAAGGCACATGTGTGTGCAATAACCATATTAAAAAAATAAGGAATACATGCTTTTCTCTCTAGAGTGATGCTTGAGCCAGGCTCTTTCAAAAATGTGAAGGGATTCACTGTTGGATAGGTGCATAAAAAGTCTATTTCAATAGTGAGATAAACTCAACAAGAAGGTCTTGCTT
The DNA here is from genome assembly GCA_035583185.1 of Anabacerthia variegaticeps. Classification (NCBI taxonomy): domain Eukaryota; kingdom Metazoa; phylum Chordata; class Aves; order Passeriformes; family Furnariidae; genus Anabacerthia; species Anabacerthia variegaticeps. The sequence goes on along the minus strand of JAWWEW010000028.1, from coordinate 10,396,630 downwards.
CTACATTGCCCTCTTTTTTAATGGAATAACCTGCAAATGCAATGAATAGGCATCCAGGTCTACTGTGAAATAGTATGAAATAGTTCCTAATGTTTCAGACTGGACTGTGTTTCAGGAACTGCCATATACTGGTATTTGTAAATGGGGAGAAAAGATCAAATGTTCTTAAAATATCTGTGCGATCAAGTCCTGGCCTTGGGCGAGCTGTGGCTTTGGGAGGGCACAGCAGGGTCTACAACAAGGAGGACTCTGCTGAGTTAGGATCTCTGTACATGTCATAATAATCTCCTGAACCACCAAGGCTGAAGGGAAAAAGCAGTCACCTGGCTTGTGGTGAGCACTTGTAAGTCTCAAGGCTGTTTATGAAGTTACCCCCAGGAAGCAACAGGTAGTGAGAAGTCCAGGGACTGAGTAATTTCTCTGCTCAGAATGGTTTCCAGTTTTCTCTTTCCTCTGAGCACCAAAAGGCTTTCAACTAATTCTGACCTGAGTTAATGAATGCCTTAATTAATGTGTGTGTCTGTTGCTTAACCATGAGGAAAATCACTTGGAAAAAGGGTTGGGGTTGTTTGGAAAACTCTAAATGGCCTGAATAGTTTCAGCCTGAAAACATCCCTGTTTGCATGAACACAGCTTTTATTTCCCCAGCTCCCTGTTTCTCTTAGGAAGTGTAGAACTAGTGAGGGAACTTGGAAGGGACCAGGGACAGTGCAGATCCTGTACCCACTGGGGCAAACCATGAGTTTCTTGATGGAAGGGATGATGATGTGGGGCTGCACCACGAGGTCAGACGTGTCTGTCACAGCACATGTGTGAGCTGTGGCGGGGCTTGGGAGGGCTGAAAACTCACAAAGCACAACTGCTATCAGGAGGTTCACACCTTCCTCCCCTAATCCCTTTAGGAGGTTTCACACACTCGGCTGCGAAGCAGGTGGAGTTGTTTTAGATGCATGTTTTAGATGCCTTTGATCACCCCAAGGTTTCACTGTGGTGAGTGTTCCTTTATCCCTCAGTGGCTGGCTGTTGCAAATTTGAAAACAAGTTACTCATGTCACCTTAAAATCCCTCCTCCTCCTCTGTGGGTGAATGGGAAAAAGAGGTGGGAAAGGCTCACCCATCCTCAAGCTTGCCCACCTGAACTGAAATTTTGCAAGTGTCAAGTGATGGCTCTGCTTGAGGAATGTTGCCGTGATTGTTTTGATGGGACTGGTATAATTCTCCAATCAGAGTCCTTTTTCTCCCTATATTTCTGTAATTAATTTTATTTTTTTTTTGGAGTAACTGTTTATAGTGATTAGTAGTGAGTTTTCAGACTGAATCAATAGCAGATGTTACTTTTGAATGACCTTTATGAAATGTGGATGTGTTTTCATGCTAGGCTGACTCTTCAGGGTACCCTTGAAGTAAATCAGATGTCTTAAAAAACCCTAACCTGTGCTGTGCCAGAATGCCATGCACTTAGGAAATAAATGACAGGCAGCTCTGCTGGCCAAAGCAGATTGGGATCTACGTCAGTGATTTTATGCTCTTGCAGCCAGCAGACATCAGGATGTGGTTTTCATACAGGTTTCCATGCTAATTGAGTTATACATGGAAAAACCAACATGATACAGAATCAGCTTCATTTTCACAGATCAGCTGCAGAAAAAAATCCTGACCAGAGGTTGTCTCTGTCATTCATTTTAGGAGCTCTTAATGTAGAAAACGGGAAGGCTTTATTTCTAACACATTTTTTCATGTAGTGGACTGTCTGCTCATTAACAGGTTTACAATGGTTTTTTGGCAGTGTTATTAGCAGGTGTCCATGTGAATGGAAAGATCAGATCCTTATTTAGGTTAAAACCTAAAAATCTGTCCTTTGTCAAATGCATTTAACTCTGATTTACATGGCTGTTCTTCAGGGTTTTTTGGATGCCAGTTTGGCTGCCCTGAAACTCAATGTCATCATCTGTAGTAGAAATGTGGTGCTTGAGTTGGGTTAACCTGCCTTGCCAAGAACATGTTTGAACGTGGGTAATTGGTGAACAGGCATCTCAGAATCCTCCCGCTCAGTGTGTGAACACCTTTTGGGGACCTGAGTGAGACCAAGCACTTTGGGAGTCTTTGTTTTGCTTGCAAGCAGCAGATACCACACCGGGGTCTTCATTTGCAAGCGAGAGGTCTTGATACACTGCACTGGAACAGCAGATACCTGAGTTTCTGGCAGGCTGTGGTGACTTTCATCTGGGTCTCACACTGCCTCCCTCCTGTGGAGCTCTGTCTCAAACCAGAGAAGAAATCACATCTACAGTTTCATTGTGGTTTTTCTGAATCAGTCGTTAGGCTTTGTTTTGACTTGAAACTGTGAGTAAATTTTGCAGTAGTGTAATTTTTTTATTATTCAAGAGAAGATATTAATAATGTCAGTCACATCTTTGATTATGGCTTAATTTTTTTTCCTATCTCTACAATGTTGTACAAAGAGCGTTCAGATGTTTCCTGACCTGTGCTTTTTTCCTGGTAGGAAAATATCCAGATTACCTGTAAAACATGGATGAAATCACAGGTCCACTGCCATGACCCCCTTTCATGTCGAGCACTGAACACATTTGCAGTGTGATACCAAGTGGCTCCCATTTGCAGACAATATCGATGCCTGCATGTGGTTTATTTTCAGTGAGAAATTTTCCAGACACATTTTTTTTCCTTGTCTGTGTGATATGTGAACATGGGAGTGCTCAGGAAAACCTGTCTGTTGTATTTGAGGTTATAGAGTATCGGTGATATCCCAAGATCACTCATGAGCAACTTAAATATCAGCTGGGGTGGAGGGAAGGAGCAAAGGAGAAACCCAAATAAGTTCCATGGAATGATTTCCTTGCAAACTTTTTGGTCTTGATTTGATGGACTGGGCTGCTGTGTCTGAACACAGAAATGGAGGTACGCTCAGAGCTCACCTGGGTATTTCTGAACCTAAAGAACAAGGCAATAGGGTGATTTTAGTTGTCACAGAAGCTTTCAGTGGGATCAGTAATTGAAGTGAATCGTGTTGAAACTGCAGAATTTGTGGCGTGTGGGAGAGGCGAGGTGTGTGATGGGTGTTGACCGAGGGACATGAGAAGATTGCCGTGCACGGCACCGTGAGGGGCCAAAATGGCGGCTCTTCCTGAGGGGCAGCGCGGGCTTATATAGGGCTCTGAGGGAAGGTTCTGGAACTGCGTGGTGATTGGATGAAACGGGGGGTGGGGCGTGTAACTAAGCAACCAGACAGCCAATGGGACAGCGGCTGCCAAAGGCGGGAACTGAGGGCCAATAGGAAGCCAGGGTTGGGGCTGGAGGCGGGAAAAACCGTGAGGGGAGGAAGACAACATGGTGGGCAAGGGAGGAGGAAACTACAAGGGGGAGAACTGTGAGGAGAAACCCACAAAGAGCAACGTCGAATTTTGAAAAAAAACCCATGCAGTCATCCCCATCGTGGCTGAGCTTCATGAACAAAGATTTGGGAAGGGCTCTACCCATGCTTGCTGCAAGTGCCCTCATGGCTAAAAAGGCTGATGCGATATAGGCAAAATTGGTTGTAAAAGGCAACTGTGAGGAGAAACCCACAAAGAACAACACTGACTTTTGAAGCAAAACCCATACAGTAAACTGCAATAAACCCACAACCTAAAGGTCAACTGTAAATGTCTCTAATGGGGTCAGCTGGTCCTGCCTGATCTGTGCAGTACAATCATCATCCTTGTAAATCCATTTCTTATAGTGCCTTTTCCAATCATCAGAGCTTGACTGTTCTCCTACAGGTATGCATTGTTATTTCTTCTTTCATAGCAGTTCTTGCACATAGAGTGTTAGATATGTAGCACCCAAAAAACCTCAATTAAAGGCCATTATTATACATACCCTGGAAATGAAGTGACATGAAGGCTTGTAACCCGCCTGACTGTTACTGAGGCAGGGTTAAAAAAAAAGTGTAACTAATAGTTTCTGACATTTTTGGTATTTGGTTGTGTGACACAGAAGTGTAGAACACACTTGACAAATTAGTTTCTGACATAAGCTGCAGAAGAGGAAAATGGGATCTGCCAGAAACACGTGTGGATGTCTCACTCCTGTCTGTCCTCAGCATGTACATTTGGCTTCACAGTGTAATTATGTGTAAGAGCAATGTGTTTAAGTGCACTTGTTCTTTGTCAGTCTGGCCCATCCTCTTGGCCTGGGTGAAGAACAGGAAAGGAAATCCATCTGGCTCTCATTTGGAAGGTGTGTGCTGCAGTGCTGGGCTGCCTCTCCCCAGCACGGGCTGCTGGGCATCTCCTGGCTGGCTTTTCCTTTGTCCCTCACTGTGTACATCAAATTTGTAATATTAGATTACATTTCTAAAAGCTCAGTTTTGGCCCAATGTCTAGACAAGTGGGACTAAGTGAAAAATGGTTTTTTGAAGCACAGGGAATTCTGGTGTTGTTTCAGATGTGGGGGACATTGTGCTGTTGTGAACACAAGATTTAGAAGTCAGAGAGATGCACAAAATACATGCTTTTGGCTCTGCCTCTTTCAAAATGTTGTGTTCTACTTTATATTTATTTTGGGAAAAGTATTTCTTGCATTCCCTTTTCCTTTTAGCAAGCAGAGCAACGTGATCTTCACATCTACTTGTGGCTGACTTGCTGAACCCTCGTGATGTAAGACCCACTTCACGTGATTTAAAGTGGACACAGGTGTGTTTGAGTAATCTGAATTTTTTATAGAAGCATTTTCTTAAGAGTAGATGAAGTTAGTTAAGTGGCAGATGGATTTTTATTTTAATTTATCTTGGGCTCATGTACCAATATTAGGCTTGTCCCATTCTGACCTCTGGATCTTGGGGAACTGGAGCTGAATGTCTTTTTTTTCTTAGTATTTCTAACTGAAATTGAGTCAGAACCCTCAGATAAGCCTTTAAGTATCAGTTTTTCACACGCTTTACTGAAACTGAGGGAGAATAGAGAAGCTTCTAAAGCCTTGGTGGCACAAGCAACCCAGTTGGTCCAGTTCTAATAGACAGACATAGAAATCATCACATTGTGCTTTGGTAAAGGCAAAATATAGAATAAGGTCTCAAAAATGAACACCACAAGGCCATCCTGAATGAGATGAGAATACTGTGAACTGATGTGCTGTGGTAACAGCTGCACCATCCAGATTGTCTCACTTGGGCAGAGCGATGAACATCCTGAAAGTGCTGTTAAATGTTCTTTTATTGGTTTGGTTAAAGCCCTTGTAGCTATAATAGAGTGGCAAAAACACTTCAGAAGTGAACAATCACTCTATGGCAATAAAATCTGTGTGCAGCCTTGTCCCTTTGCAAGGGCACAGCCTGCACGCTTTGCCACGGGCGGGCGCCTTTGAAGTGCATGGAATGAAGCTGTTAAGAAGACTGCAAAATAGTTTGTCACCCCGGGAAAAATCTGGGTCTAAACTTTTTGGAACTGCTATTGTCTCTTCTGAGAGGACGTTGAATCATGGAAACATCAGTGCCAAGGGGTTGCTGAAGGGCTCTGGTGCAGAAGGGTTTGATGAACATCCCCCCCAATCTGGGGGGCTCCAAAGCTGTGTCCAGCCCCCTCCTGTAGCTGTTCCAGCCTCAGCAGAGGGGGACAGTGCTGCCCTCAATCCACTACCCACGCAGTGCTGTTGAGCAATGCAAGCCCATAAATCCACAGTGGATGTGGTGTCCTCCCTCCAGCCCCACCCCCTGCCTCCCTGGGTCATGATATTCGCTTGTAAGGCTAAGCCTGGCTGTCGAAGAATGTGACATTTAACAGTCTGTGCTGTAAAATCCATCACTTGTGTTTGGACATCCTCAAATGCCAGTGAGAGAACATGAGGTCACCCATTAGGTTCACAGTTGTGCTTGCACATGTCCAGCTGTGCAGCACCCCCAGGCTAGAGTGGCTTTTGGTTTTTTCCCCCCTCTCCTTTTTGTGTATCACAAACTGTTGTGGGTCTGTGGACCTCACCAGAGCTCCTGGGTTTTATATTGTGATAAGCCACAGCAATTTAATTCCCTTGTGAAAAGCATTGTTTAAGCGTGTTTAGGTTGAAGGAGCATTTATAATTGTTTGATGTGGTCTGATTATGAATTTCACATGTTGAAAACATAGACTACTTTTTTTTTTCTTTTAAACATGCAACACATGGTGGAGAAGGTGGAAAGCTTTTGTCTTCCATGGACCCATCCCAGTATAAAGGGGAAAAAGTGAGTCTGGTGCTCGTAATGACTCTGGAGGTTCACTTTAGGTAGCTTCAGAGGTTTCCTTCTCGCTAGCTTGTTTATAAAAGAACCTTCAGGGAAAAACTGAATACTGCTTCTTGAAACTGCACACACGAACCATTAAAACAAAACAAATGGGCTAAAGAGTACCAGTGGTTGTACTAAATCTGGGCTTTGAAGTGGATCCTTGGTGTGTGCAGTCTCTGCTTTTGTCAAACCCAATGTCCTGTGTATGTGCCCATTTTCCCATCACATCCATCTCGGTTTGCTGGTCTATTTGCACAGAGGAAGTAGTGCCTTGTGTCTCTTGGGTAGGATGGTGTTTATTGGTCACCACTTTCTACATATTATGAGATTTATTATTCAAAAGCTTTTTTTTTTTACAAGGGTTGAGGCATAAGCAGAGAGGGAGATGTGTCTCAAGGTGATCAGCTGGTGAAAAGGTGGCAGCTGATACAGGTGGGCTGGAGCACATTGGCAGAGGTGGCACAGGACACTGACCCTGGAGCCTGCTGGGGTTTTGCTTTAGTGCAGTATTGCTGTGACTTACAGAAGGATAAATCCAACAGGACTCCATCAAGACCTGTGAGTATTTGCGATGAGGCTACACCTCAAATCCTGTGTTCAGTTTTGGGCCCCTCACTGCAAGGAAGACATTGAGGTGCTGGAGCGAGATGGGAGGAAATGGTCTCAGGTTGCTCCAGGAAGGGTTTAGGTTGGATTTTGGGAAGCTTCTGGAGGTGTTCAGAAGATGTGTAGATGTGGCACTTGGGGACGTGGGACAGGGTTTAGTCCCCTGGCAGTGCTGGGGGAGTGGTTGGACTCAGGGGGCTTTCCCAACCTTAATGATAATGATTCCATGGTTCTGAGTGTAATTACAAGCAGAGCTGGATCTGCTCTGCTGAATCTGTAACCTGAAGACCAGGATAATAGTCCTGTGAAGCTTTGGTACTGCTGAGCTAATTCCATGTTTTGGTATGCACTTAGGGTATTTTATCACTCAAATATAATCTGATTTTTCTATAAGAAGGTAAGATTTCTGCAAAAGCCTACTCATCAGCAATTTCCATGAAAAAGTAGTAGGTAATTCAAAACCCTGGCATTGCTTTTTGGTTGCTGAAGCTGTTCTAATTGTAAAAAAAACATTTTGATTAACACAATCTCTGATTTTCAGATGGCTTTGAAAGGGAATGGGCTTCTGTGGGAAGTGAGCTCTCCTGTGCTGCCTGGATGGACCAAAGAACAGGGGGAATGGGGATTGTCTGGAAAAGGCTCTTATGATTCACTCAGCTCCTGTAAACTGATGTGGGAAGGGCTTAGTGTTGCTAAAATCCAGAGTGGTAACACCTGGGTTTAGTTTTTTAAGGAGCTCGGTGCGTGCACTGCTCTATCAGCAGAGCATGACATTTTCCATTACTTTGGGGCAAGAGTTTTAGCATGTTTGTTTAACAGATGTACTACTGTGAGTTTTTTCTAGTTTCTAAAAATATAAATATTCTGTTTTCTAGTAGGAGAGGACTGATTACACTCTGTTTTGCCTTATAGTTCAATAGTGTGTGTATGTTCTTTTTCCAAGGAAAACCCAGAGCTTAACTATCTCAAGTACAAATTGCTGTTGCTCTCTTGAATATTCTCACTCTGCACACATGGATCGATTTATTCCCACTTTGGTAATTATGATCTGGTCCCTAGAATCTGCCTTAACCTATGTATTGCACTTAATTATATCTTTTTAAAAACCTATAAACATCTGAAATAGCTCACCATTAGATTTTGCATATGATTTGAGAGAACTCGCCAAATACAGAGACTGAACACTGACAGCAGGAATCAATTATGAAACCTAATATGAGATTAGAAGGTTCCTGAGTATATTTGTAATTGAATTGTACCAAATGCCTGATTTGTGCACTGGACAGTGCACAAGAGACCACAAGACTAAATTAAGCAAATTATAATTCAATTATATAAATGCTTCCAGAGCAGTTCAAATCTCATTTTTAAGACCACTTAAAGTGGAGAAAATGCTTTTGCTTTTAATTCTGTTAAGATATAAAAAATAAGCCTTTATCTGAAGGGCAGTGAACAGGAATGGAGTATATAACCACAGTTACATGATGGTGTGTTCTTTCAAAGGGAAAGAAAATAGACCTTTTGTAGAGAAATAAGAGAAAATTATCATAACTTGTAGTGGTGAAAAAAGTCTACTGGAACTATCTTGTAAGCTCAGCTCAAATTATTTTACTATTTTGATGAGGCATTTATAGATTCAGTTCCCTTGCAGAGGCTGTCACCAAGTAAGTCCAGGCTGACTTAAATTAATTCAATTCAACTCATGCTTAGCTTGGGATTTCTGTTTGTTTCCTTTTTTTTTTATGGTAACTTGTAAAATAAAAATAAATCAGTTCGTGCTTGGGGACTTAAGTGTTGTTCAATTAACCCTCTCAGCTGCTCTATTTAACTGCAGTAGAAATTTAGTTCTTGCTAGATGTGCATGTTTACACCTCCCAATAGCAAAGAAAGATGATTTCAAACAAGAATAAGAACCTAAAAAGTCAGAATATTCATAAAACAGGAAGGTTTCAAGTAATTTCTGCCTTTTTCCACTGATTTTTTTCCAGAAGGTGACATTGGATTCAAATATTATCTCTTTCAGCCAATGAACAAGGGCATGGCTGTATTCAAAAAGTTCAGAGAACTTGATGTGAAATAAATTGGGTTGGTGGCTTGGAGGAGTCCTGAAACCTTAGCTGGGATTGGTACACTTGGCAGATTATGGGAGAAATAGGGGTTTGTTTGTTTGCTTGACATAAATCTGACACTACTTCTCATTACTTCTAATAGAGATTATTTTTTTACTTTTAATATCTTTTTTCCAAGTGGGGCAGAGGAGTGTAGCATGTCATTAGACTCCTGCAGGGCCAACAGCAGGAATAGCTCTGGCAACAGCTGGGTTGTGCTTTTTTGGCCAGACTTCTCAGCTCTTTGGGCATCACTGTTAGTCTCTAAAAAACCCATTAAAATAATAATAATACTACTAATAAAAGACACCTAGAGAAACTTGGGAGGCTGGGAGGGGTCTGGCTGTCAGGCACGCTGGCAGACTGTAGCCACTTAGTAAATACCACAGGAAATTGCTTAATGAGAGCAGATATAGGAATATCTCTGCCTCTAAAAAATTTTTGGCTTGGCCGCTCCCGGATAATGTGAATTAGGTTGTGTGCTTTGTGAGGCCCAGAGGGCAGAATTGGCATGACTTCCCTGCTTGTATTAGGAAGTAATTGCTGCCTAGATAAGGGAGGGCAAGGTTGCCTATTAATTTTAACTGGAAGCAGTGAATGGGTTACTTCAGCATGTCTGATGGAAAAGCCACTCTTCCTCCATCAGTGGTGACATCAAACAAATCTGTGCAATGGTTTGTCATGACTTGTCCTGCCTGGAGGATCTTTGGCTTGGGATGTTCTGATACCCTCCAGGGCCAGGGGACACCTTGTCCAGGCTGACCCCAATTGTCCCAGGTGAAGAAAACTGATGTGAAAACTCTATTTCTATACATCCAATTACTGTGGAAGCAAAGTGGGCTCGGAAATAGGTCCTGGGTATGGATATTTTATTTCAAGTCTTCAGTGTTACCCAGCAGAGTGGTGACAAACACAAGTGCTCGTGTTAACTCTTGCACAAGTTTTGCATAGCTGTGATCTACCCAATCAGCTTAAATTGCTCTGTCACACGTACCCTACAAGTATTTTCATTTAAAAGTCTCTTCTATATAATTGTGTTGAAATTTCAGATGTGATGATATAAATGGCATTCCATGGATGTGTTCAGAACACCATGCCAGACTTGTCTGTCCCAAAGTCAGGAGAGTTGTGCCAGAGATGAGCTGAACTCGGTGCATTTAAGGCAAATATCCTTACATCTGACAGTCCTGGTGTTTGTGGTAGGCACTTCTCAATGTAAAACGTCTTGCTCATTTTAGTTTCTTCTTGGAAAACTCTGTAGTCTGAAAAGACTGTGTGATGAATTGCCAAAGTTCACATTTTAAATTGCATTCCTTCTGGGCTATACAAGAAATAAATGAGCATCATGCTGCTTGTGTATTTCTTGTTCACTTTATTATGTTCTGGTTTCAAAAGAAGTGATTTTTTTATTCATTTTTTAAACTTCTGAAATGAAAAGCGCTCTTTTGCTAAAAATAATGCATATTCAGGTTTAGTGGAGAACAAAACTCGGGTCCCAGTTTCCAGGATATCCATTTGTACAGGCTAATGGAGGTATTAAAACCCAATGGCTCATCATTCCCTGACTTCAGTCCAAGGTACCATCTATGGAAGTTATTTTAGAGAGCGAATTGAGACCCATCTAAATGCTCCTATAATTATCTTTTTCTCTTAAATTCTTTCTGGCTGGATTCTGCTCCTTCCAAACAGTTTCTTTCTCAGGTCCCAGCTCCCTGCTCATCTGCCCCCTGTACACAACTTCATGATTTAGTGGTTCCTGGGAAGCTTTTTGGCTCTCCCCTGATTTGTTGTGGCCGACCCACCTTTCTCACCTGGGTCCCCAGGGTGAAACACAGCAGGGTAGATGCCCTCAGGAGTTGGACCATGGGGGTTTGTTCTGGTCCCTAGACCCATGGGATTTAGGTGTGATTGCCTCCCACACCACTGTGTCCAAAGTGGCCTAAAGGTGCATTTTCTGGACATGTTAATTTTCGGTGAGGCTGAAGGAGTCACCTTGTTCAAATTCCCACCAACTCCCCCAGGCTGTTGTATCTGCCAGCAGCACATCTGCAGAGTGCTGGAGCTGCCCTGTGGGGTGGGCTCTCTGAAAGGCTGGGGGCAGTTCTGCTGCACAATCCCCCTCTTGGAGTGCGTTCAGATCTGCCACGAGCCGAGAGCTCAGCCCCGTGTTCTGCATAAACCTTTCACGATACAGCAGGGAAAACTATAAGCCCCTTCTGCTCTCAAAAAGACTTGCTTCCAAACTGCTCTTCTATTGCTCTTGGCCGACTGTTCCACACAAATAATCCAATAATAAAAACAAGATCTTTATTTCTTAGAGCTCAGTTTCTTTCCACTTTCCTGAAGTTCTCGTCTTCTGTTTGCAATGTGGTCCAACCAGCCAACAGACTCTGCATAAATCCACCAGGAAGCAAGAAGTTTTCTTGTTTCTTATCATTTTAAAAAACACTTCTCCCTTTTCTATGCTTATACCTACCTCAGTTCAACTATTTATGAGGATAAGTGAAAACTCACAGGCTTTGTTTTCTCAGCTTGAATTTGTTTTCTTTTATGAACAATATTTTATGTTTCCCCAGCTCTGCTGAAATGAACATCATCTTTAACCATCAATAAAGCTCCCAGTGCAGTACACCATGAATGCCTCTTTTTAACTTCTTGCTATACAAACTTCAGTTATTGTTTATTTTTTTTAGCTTAAAATTAAGTTTATTGGTAACTCCCTGTCTTGAATGGTTATTTAAAAAACAAAACAAAACAACCTCAAAAACCCAAACAAATCCAAACCAGAACAACCCCAAACCTCTGAACCCAAAAGAAATAATAAAGCTATGAATGAGTAAATTTAGGAAGTGGCCCTAAAATACCTTTTGGCAAACTTTTCTAGGAACGGGCAGCTTGCCATACTTATCTTTGGAGATGCAGAAAATTTAATCCTCTAAAGCTAATCAAATTTGCAAAACTTTGAGATTTTGGAGGTGTGATTTTGTGGCAAATCAAGTTTTCAAAACTTGAAAGAAACCTGTGTGTCATGTTGGCCCCTTTTGGGGTAAAAGGAAAATTTATCCAACGCAGGATGAGTGTTGCTATTCTGGGCTGCCCCAGCTCTGTGTTGTGGGGTGGCTTTGGGGTGGTTTTACACCTATTGCTTGAAATTTGACTTGTAACATGTAAGGATGTCTGGTTTAGTGTAACATAGCGGGTAGTGGATGGTGAGCTGGGAGACTGTGGATATGATGGAGAGAGGAGGAGGCACAGGGGGCAGATCACCTCTCCCAGTGGGGGCTCTCCAAAAATCTTTCCCACTTCTTCTTCTATCATTTCAGAGCAGTGAAGACAGCACGTGCCCTCCTGTGCCTTTTCTTTAGAGCACAAGAATAAGGCAGAAGGGGGCAGGAGAATCATCACTACCCATGATATGATGTGAATTTCTTGGTGGAAGAGCTTCCCTTTCTTAATCTTTTTTTTTTTTCTTTTAATTTCCAGTAAAAAGTAAACTGTAAATGATGGTGCTGTTGAATGCTGACTTCAGCTGTAAATTTTCTTACAGAAGTTAATTCTTTGGTTTAAAAAAAAAAAGGGTAGTTTTGTGTAAGTGAGCAATAGTTCTTCCCAGAGCCCTGTTTCTAGCAGGATAAGAGAATGTGTAAGAAAATGAAGCAAACCAGACCCTGACCTGCTTCTTTTTATCTGCTTGCTGTCAACTCAACTGATCTTGATTGTCGACTTCTGCGTTCCTGCAGTTTACTTGTTTATCTGAGCAGAGGCCAAATCAAACAGCCACAAAACGTGCCTTTAATCTCCAGCGATAAAGAATACCTCAGAGAGGAAATTACATTGTAATGTAGGGACAAGAGGAATAACCAGAGAGAAACGCGTGTGAAAGCGTTGCTCTGCTCTCCTTAGAAATGGTTTTTCCCATCACATTTTTCTCACAGTTCTTCTGCAAGGGGCTGGAGAGGGAAGGGCAGCTGTGGGGAATGGCAGGTTCCTGCTTGCTGGTTTGGAAGGAAGTTGCAAAATACTAATTAGAAAGATGAAATTTCAGGGGGAATTAAGAATTGTTTTCTTGAGACACTGGTTTCTTTCGTAAATGCTTTGTTGACATGGCTGTGATACTGTATTTCTTTAATAAGCATCTTTAACTTTGTCCTTACATGATGCAGTATGTGTTAATTATCTTAATGTTTTCTTTTCTTTTTCTCCATATTTCACAATCTGGGCTGGGGGTGAATGATTGTGAGTTTTTCTGGCCTGTCTGGGTCTCTGGACTTAGCCCTGATTGTCAGGCCTTTGAGGAAGGGATCGTGTTTCATTATGTGTGGACTATCTAGCCCAGAGGTTTCCCCTCTCTCAGTTGGAATTGCTGATGCCCATATGTTCAGAAGTATTCTGCTTTTCAAGGCAAAACAAATTTTCCCATGAGTTTATTTTTCCCCTCCTTCAACCAATGGATTCTCTAAAACCTGGTTTGTGTTTTCTTATTTTCTATTGCTCATAAGTCCAACTTAACGATGCTTAAAGTTTTACAGGGAAAACTGCCTTTGGGCTCGGATGGTGTGTGGAAAACTTTAGTCCTTTGCAAAATTTGTTTAATAAAGCTACTTGCAACCAAAAAAGGGAATTAAATTGGAAATGCCATCCAGTCTTAATGCACTCTGCCCTAACCTATGGCTGCATACACGTAATACCTTGTATCTTTACCATAACCTCCTGCCTTACTGAGTGGCTTATCTCTGTGTGAAATTCCTGCTTAAATATTTTCAGTGAACCAGTTTAAATAAACTGGTGGATAATTGCTTTCCCTCGTTCCTTACAGCTTTTGGCACTTCTAGATTTCGCAGGAGTTTTTAGCCTCATGCTTTAAATGGGTAACCTGAGAAGAAAGCTGGTCTGTACTTACATTTAAGTGAAATATGAGCATTTTAATTAAGCCAATTCTCTGGCTGATGGGGGCTGACAGAAGTGCAGAACACGGTGGAGCACAGATGCTGCATCAAGCAATGTGGGGCTGCATCTCTGAGACATTGCTGAGCCCTTGGCTGCCGAGCTGGCCTCAGAGTTTTCATTCCTGGAGAGGACTGACAAAGAGCAGGCACCTTGACTGGCATCAAGGGCTGCTGATGTCCTCCAGGGAAGGGTTTCCTGTGGGTTGGGTAAAGCCAGTCCTGCAGTTCTTTCTCTTGCCAGTCTCTCCTGGCACTGTGCATCAGCCTGGTGTCGGTGCTGGCAGTGTGTCCCCCAGTTCTGACTAGTCACTGGTTTTAGTTTCGGTAAGTTTTTCAGGGTTTTTGGTCTGTACAAGCCAATTGGTGTGTTAATCTGGTCTTTCAGGTTCCTAAACAGCCTGGAAATCTGAGCAAAGTAACTGTTCCCTAAAGAAAACCTTTATATTAGGTTACCAAGTGCTGTGGACCAAAGGTGGTCTTGGAAACAGACCATAAAACATAGCTCTGGTGACTCTAATCCCTGCTCTAGGATGGGGTGGAAACTGGTTTCCTGTGCTGTACTGGGCAGTGCTTTCACTGGGAAGCTTATTTGATGGCTGAGAAGATAATTTGGTATTTCAAACCTGTTCAGCTGATTTGGGCTGTGACATTTCACTCTCCCTGTGAGTTCAGCACATGGAGCCAGAGCCATGTATCACAGCCCAGAACTTCTGGGGGGCTGTGAGAGGAAAATTTTATCCCACCCCTTGTTGCTTCTGAGTGATAAATTCCCATAGGGACTTATGTATTTCATCTCCTCTGACTCCTCAAACAGAATGAGTTCCATGTTTAGTGGTATTTTGTAGCCAGGAAAGGGAAGGAAACACACAGGTTCTTTAATTTGTTGCCTTCAGTGTGTTTTTGTTGAGTTTTTGGAGGGTTGGAAATGAATATGCAATTGTCCTCTTTAATCTAGAACTTGTGACATATTGCAGATTAAATACCATAACTCAAAGCTTAATGTTGCCTGAACATGACAGTTTCAGCCATAAGAAATCAATCATCTTACAATATAGCCTTGCAGCACATAAAGTGCCCCAGCAATTACATTCGCATGCATTGCTTGGACTCACATACTGTAAAATGTTACTATTTCTGTGCTCTGTTGGATATGGAGGTGTCAAAAAAGAGGAACTGGTTGCACCAGTACTTTCCTATTAACACAGAAAAATTATTAATACTTGATTAAGTACAAAGTCCCTCATTTCTGGCTTCAAGATGTACATTTGGCTGACAAGTGAATGTTCATTTTTTAAATTGAAGCTATAACTAAATCTAGGAAGATGTACAAATAAACTATTTTCATGGAAATGGTGAAAAGTCTTGCAAAAGATCATGATTAGTAAGGGTACAAAACTATGGCCCTTAAGGTACTTGCACTCTGAATGGGCTAACCATATTGGCCTTCTGTAAATGATGAAAGAGAGGAGTCACATCCACAGCTTGAAAGACAAGAAATATCAAAAGCTTCTCATGTTATCCTTCATAAATTAGTATGGGATTGAGTTTAGTACCTTAATGTCTCTTTGGATCCATGTCTCTTGCCCTGTTGATTTATAAGGCAGTTTTGAAGTCTGTGGGTTCAGATGGTGCTGTTGCTGCTGTGTTTTCATTAAAAAATTTCTCTTGTTGAGGAACCTAAAATTTACTGGTTTAAACAAGTTAAAATGTTTGAACTGGCTGATTGAGGCTTTGTCCAAATCTGAAATGACAGTTTACAACTTGATAAGCACAAATGCTGCAGAGCTGTGTCCCTCAACAGCTTTTTTTTTTTTCTTTCTGCCAATGTCACTTTGACCCAATCTTTTCTTCTATTTTGGGGATTAGTCACTGCATCCTCCTGGTTTTAATCAACTTCATTTATAAAAAAGAAAATCAAAGAAAAGCTGATGTCTGTACCATTCAATTTGTTGATCACAACTGTGGTGTACAGTTTGACGTGAATATTGGCTGTTGTTGCTCGTTGTCTCTGCAGTAGTTCTTTTAATGTTAAAATAGAGGTTTTCTATTTGACTGGAAGCACTTTCCAAACCAGCCAAAAAATAGCATTTTACCCCAGTTCCTCTGCCTGGTGGCAACTGGTGCTGAATCAGGCTTGTGACAGGCTGAAACCCTGCCATTTGGCAGTACTTAAAAGGGGTGCAAATGTCCAGCTCATTGCTGGTGGTAGAGAGTTGCACCATTAAACACTTACTTAGTTGGATGCTTGCCATTAAAAATATTTTGGTGTAATATGTGCTGAATTGTGACATGTGGGCAATGGCATTGGTGCCATCAGTCACAGGGGCTCTGGCTTGCTTGGGAGCCACAAGCAGTGATGTCTGGCTGCATTTGCATCCCTTTACTCAGGCTGGGAGTTGTAAAATCATTTTGGGTGACCAGAAGAGCTCAAGTTCCCAAAAAAGTCTCTGAAGGGGTTCTACTTGGCCAGCTCAGTCAGCTTAAATACATTGCACTTTGTGCTTGTCATGACCAGGACAGCCCAATGACTGATTTGGTGACAGCCTGAAGAAACAGCAGATGCCAAACCCACCCTGAGCTGCTGGGCTGAGCGTGGCTCCCTCACCAAAGTGGCTTGGCCAGAAAAAACCCACGTGGCTAAAACTGTGCAGGTCTGTGTTTGGAGACCACCTTTAAAGAGGTCATGGATGTCTCATCCCTGGAAATATTTAAGGCCAGGTTGGATGGGGCTCTGAGCAACCTGGTGTAGTGAAAGGTGACCATGCCCATGACAGGGAGGTTGGACTAGATGACCTTTAATGGTCCCTTCCAACCCAAACCATTCTGTGATTGTGTCCAAATAGTGTCTTGACAATATGGATCAGGGCTTTTTGATTGCATATTATTTCCACAGAGATAATTAGCTCTGTGCTTGCTCAGGTTTTGTTGAGTGGGGAATTTTTTGCCCTGTGCTCATGGGGAGAAATGTGGTCTCTGTGTGGCTCATGAGATGCAGGCATGTTCATCAGACACCAGGAACATGTTCTACAGGGGACAGGCAATATCTTGCCATTGCTCCAGTAGATATAAAAGACAGACCTGCTTTTGAAGAGGCACGTTTCCATCCTGCAGAGACCTCCCCTCACAACTGTACTGTCCCTGCTGTAGCCATTCTGCTGCTTGTGCCACCAGCTCTTCACTCGAGTGGTTGAATGTGCTGAGTACAAACTGATTTTATTTTGCAGCCTGCCTGTTTTCAGTGTTGAACAGTCAATGTGATGGTGAGCGATTGGTGCTCTGGGTGGTCATAAAGTGCCGTTTCTGTTCTGTCAGCAGTGCAATAACACATCCTATAAAACACGGAGAGAAGGTGTGAGGCTTATTGGAAATGCAGCTCTGCCAGCTGTAACGCTGAAGGAAAGTCTGGAAGGGTTTTGGATTCAGGTTAGCAAATAACTGTTCAGCCATCAGAGCTGCTGCGTTTTCAGTGCTGGAAATTCCCCTGAATTCCCCTGGTACATCATCAAATTGCCAAAAAATGTATTGGGGATGAGCAGATTTCCGAGGTGATGTGGGAGTGTAGCAAGGAAATCCCTGAAGAGAAAGAAGGTATTGGAGACGGTTGATTCCACAAAAGTATTTTGGGTTTTTTTTATTTTTTAAAGAAGAAAAAGCAAAACAAAAGCCTGTGGGTTTCAAATATGCTACTTGCTGTCTCTGTGCAGAGCAACGCTTGGGGCAATAATAAAGCTTTGTGCTGCAACAGTAGATGTAGTTCCAATAAAGGGATTCCTCTGCCACACACAACAAGGTGAGCTGTGGTGCCTGCTGACCAGGAGAGTGGCTGAGCTCTGCAGAGTGGTGTGAGATGGAGAGAGGACAGCAAATGGCTCTGGGGGAGAACTGATGGCAGCAGTTTACAGCTCACATCTGAGTTGGCCACAAGCTGAAAGGTCAGCTTTCCTTGGAGGAAGATGGTGCTTGTTGCTGGCATCCCATTTCAGGCCTGAGGACAAGTCAGAAGGCTGAAGAGATGTTTGGACTTTATTATTTTTAACTTAGTGTAGGTGTGTGACAGGGAGGCAGTTGGTGGCCCTGGTGTTGCTGCCCCTCGTGTGGCACTGCTTCCCAGGAGACCAGTTGCATGGTTCAGGACAGCTACAGGCAGACTTTGTGGTTTAGAGTAAACCATCCAAAAAATTAAAGGATAGATCCACTGGCACACAGTGTTCCCCAATGGTGCAACTTACAACATTTCTGAAAAGAGTAGCTCTCACTCTAAAACTTGGACTACAAGAACTCTCTGGAAGTACAGAGAGCTCATAAATGTCAGGAAAAACCCTGGACTTCCAGGACCTTGGAAACATTTTTGAGATAAAAACTTGGCTTTGTGCTATGTGTTATCTATGTGGAAGCTCCTCTTGTATTTGATAATTTCCTAATGATAGTGTCATGAACGGTGGCTGAGTAGCAGGATGACATGGGGGACATGTTTGCTGTTCCCATGTCATGAGAGGGAAAAATGTGGCTGGAAGAAGTTCCCCTTGTGCACTTAGAGTGATTGAAAAATACCTCCAAGTAACAGGAGTCCTAAAAAGATCAATTTTTCCCTTGAATATCTTTCCGAAAAGAGGTGGAAAAATGAGCAGATGCTGAGCAGTGAGCAAGGAGGACTAAGGTGTGTGTGGGTGTTCATAGTTTATTGTCTTTTCTTCTGCAGCTGCTGGTTCTTCAGGCTGTTTATAGCCATGCGTGAGACTTGGTTTGCTGGTGCTTTTAATTATGAGATACTTCTAAGCTGAGTTGCCTCAGTGAGTTTACAGGGGGATTTCAGAAGTCTGTCCAGTCATTTGTCAGCCTTAGTTATGTAAACTGAAAATGTCCTTGCTCTCATGAAACACTCTGGCTTTCCTGGAAGTTTGCAGCTGTCAATGACAAATTTTGCATGGGACATTGAGGTAGGAAGAGTGTCTACTCTTGGTCTTTACTTAATGCTTGTTCAGGCTGGGGTTGTACCAGATGCCTCAGCCTATGCTGCTCCCCAGCTTGGGATCGGCATAGCCCTGGCAGGGGCTGAGCTGCCTGTTTCTAGGCATGTGGTGGTGGTTGTATTTTGGAGTAGCTGTTCTCATCTTGACCACAGTGCAAAAATGCCCTATTTTAAGGCACACCTGGTCTCTTAGAGCTCTTGTGTTCCAGACCTTTACAGGGAGGAAAGGCCAAGTGGAGCATCCTGCTCAGATTTGGTGTGTAAGAAGCCTTCCAAGGAGACTAATTGTGAGGCTTCTGCCAGATTCAGGTTTTGTATATTTATTTTTCTGCAGATGTGTTTACACATGCTAATGCATGTGTACAGATATATGGGGTCATGCATGAAGGCACCTCAGCTGTGAGTGCAGGGGAGAGCCCCGAGTCTGGATTCACACCACAGCAAATGGATGAACAATAAGCTGCCACCAAAAGGTGCAACGTCCCTCTGTCCATGGGGGTGTGCTTGGACTTGGGGGTCTTTGCACCGTTCTCTGCCCAGGTCCCATGACAGGGAAAAGGGGCTGTTCTTGGAGAAATCCTGCACTTACATCTGCTTCAACATATTGTGAAATGTCTCTGTAACATGTTTTCCCAGGCACGAGCCAGATCCCCTCATGTTGCCACCAAAAGAGCTTCTTTGACCTTGTGTTGGCTCTTGTCCCTCTACCACCTTGTGCCTTTTGTTGGCATAAACTTTTAGGGGTTCAGCTCAGCTTTGTTGTCTCTGTCCAGAATAATCTCTTTTCTGGCTCACCCTGCAGTCACATCAGCACAGAGTTGGATGGGGCTGGAGCTGGGACCGAGCAGCAGAGCCTCTTCCAGGGGCAGTGCTGGATTAAACCCTTGTCACCATGGTGGCAGCAGGTTAAATAATGTGTTGAAAGGTCCATGAGGGGAAGAACCCAAAACTACTGCATGTCCAAGCCGTTGTGCCTGGCATTAAATGTCATTCCTGATGAGCTGTACACAGTGTTTGTTCACATTTTGTTACTGTAGAAATTGTAAATATTTATAACCTATGACTTGGGAAAACATGTTTGCCAGCACAATGTGCAGCTCAAAACTGGATTACACTAATTGGGATGGGTTTAATCCAAAGCACTGTTACTGGGGTTTTTTCTCCTCAAGTTTGTGTACATTACAGTAAGTTTCTGGGAAAACTGCCTTTCTGCACAATGAGGATGAGGAGATGCTAGAAAACTACTGGCAAGTCACATCTGGTTTTGACCTGGTCCCCTGTCTGTTGAATTGGTGGAAGATCTTCCAATTACTTGTAAAGCTTATCTCCTTAAGTTGCTTTTCCTCTGGGTCTCTGCCAAACTCAGCTAAGGCAAGCACAGGACACATCCTGCTTCCCCCATCTCCGTTACCCCTGCAGGATGTCATGTGGGTTGAGGCTGCAGAAGCTGCTGTGCAGGGTCAAAGACCTCAGCCCTTTCTGAAGGGGAATCCTGTGCTGGGTGCCCCCTTGTCCCCCTTTCTATTTTGTGCCTTCTCTTGTCCTTGTTGTTCTGCCTGCAAAGCAATAGGGTTGTTTCTTTTTTTGATGCTGGGGGAGTCAGGGTGTACAGCAGCTTTTGAGAAGGGAGCAGCAGGGACGAGGTGGGCCTTCCCCAAGTTCTCACAAATCTAAGCTCTTGGCTTCTGGGCTCTGCTGTGGCTTGGT
This sequence comes from Anabacerthia variegaticeps, assembly GCA_035583185.1. Classification (NCBI taxonomy): domain Eukaryota; kingdom Metazoa; phylum Chordata; class Aves; order Passeriformes; family Furnariidae; genus Anabacerthia; species Anabacerthia variegaticeps. The sequence continues at coordinate 10,376,038 of JAWWEW010000028.1, read as the reverse complement.
GGACCTTGGGCCTTGCCAGCAATGCTTGTGTACGGGAGGGCAGTCCTGCTGCAGTCCCTGGAGAGCAGCAGCCTGGCAGGGCACTGGTGTCCCCAGGCGTTTGCCCATCCAGCCCTTCTCTGCAGTGGTTTTCTGATGGGGAATGCAGAGTGGTGGCATTGCTGGTAGGTTGGATGGCATGAGAGCCAAACACAAGCTGGGTTTGTGCTGCTGCTGCACTGTCCCCCCGTGTTTCTGGCTGGAGGGGGGCTTGTGCTTCCTTGCAGCTCTCTTCTGGCTCCTCAGAGCCTTGAGGCTTTTCTCTTTAGTTCTAGTTTTTAATTCAACAGTTGTATAAGGACCAGTCTTTCTTCTTCCAATGAAAACAAACCAGAAAATTCCCATATGCTAAATACACTTTGAGCCACCTCTGGCTTTGCTGAGGAAGCCTCTGCTTGGGCAAAGTTTTGCAGAGGCAAGCATTGCTTTGTTTTATGAAATCTGCATTTAAAGGCTATGTGTGCCATTTGGTCACCAGCTGACTTAGCTTGGAAACCAAAGGCCTTCTTTGACTTCATAAGCTTTCAATTCATGTGTGGCACCTATAGAGACTGACTTAGCAAAGAGAAGTTTTCCAGTAATAATAATTTCGTTATAGGAATAAGCGTATGAGTCACATAGGATTAAACACATACGGAGAATGTCAGCTTTTCAACTGCATGGATTATTTGGAAGCTGATGGATGATTTTTCATAACTTATGTTCTCTTGCAGGTAAAAAAATGTGGAAAGCCAATGCCCTGTTGATTAAAATACTAGGCATCTACTGTATTGAACTTGAAACTACTTCATTTTGATTTAATTGCCTTTCCTTTAAAATATCAGTGAGAAACTTATGCAAAATGTGGGTTTTCTTCAGACTTCCAAAATCATACTTGAGGTATGAGGCGTGAGAACAAAAAATGAAGTTTCTGTCTGCAAGGGATGCTTCACCTGGGTTCACATTTTGGTTTGCCACTTGCTTATATCAAATCAAACTTGCAGTTATCACAATGATTTGCAAAATAAGTTACTATAATGTTGTCAAAGGGGTAACAGGGAACCCTTAATTCCCAATCCCAAACTGGAAGAGGCCAAACCCTTGGAGTGAGCTGTGGTTACTTGAAGAGGAGAGTGATGATGAAGTGAGGCAGCATCTGCCTGCCCTGTACAGTAGTTGTGGCCAGGGGAGACTTGAGAGCTCGGGGCTCTGGTTTCTCTTTACTGAACACTGATACCTGTTGTTCCTGTGAATGAATTCCTACCTTCCAGTTGATATTTTTTAATGCCTTATTTCTTGTGTATTTTTTGTCAACTGGGAGACATCAAAGCTGTTCTACCCAGGAAAAACAAGAGAGATAGGGAAGAGCAATTGTTTCAAATTAGGTCTTAATGAGGTGCAGATGTTGAGCTGTGCTTGCTAGAATTTCTTTGAAACTACAGATGGTCTGGTAGTTCAGGGGTAAGAGTGGGGCTGGGAGGTTTTTTGGTTTCATTTTCCCTCCTGTGCCATTTGCATGACACGTTAGATTAGGGCTGAATGTAAATGAAGAGCTAATACCCTGCTTGGGTCTCTGGTCTTGCAAAAGCCTTGTGTGTGTAATTGTGTTAGTGGAGCTGATTTTGTTAAGCACTTGGACTTAAGTATAATACGTTTTCATGCTTTCCCTTGGCATTTAGTATTGCTGGGGGTTAGAGGTGAATGGAGGAGAGCAGAGGGGCTCTGAAATATGCAGAAATAGTCCAACTGGCTAGAAATGCTTTGGACCTTTTCTGCTCAAAACTGTTTGATTGTATTTTAACAGAACTGGTGTAAATTATAATATTTAAAATACATATGGCTTTCTCTGCTCTGTAAAACTTGGTAAAATGTAAAATCTGCCTTCTCCCACTAGTTCATACATTTTACTGCTCTCTGGGGTGAATCTCAATAAATAACTGGGAACAAGATCAAAGGCCCATCTTTAAAAGACTGGCTGTTCATAAATGCTTATGTTCTCTAGAAGAGATGATTGTGCACATTGGAGGGACAGGGTTTGGCCTGAACAAAATGTGCATGATACATGTAAGGCCTGCTTCAAAATACATAATATTTTGGTGGCTTTTTTCCCTATCCCAAAGGTGCTGACCCTCAGAGCTTGGCTGAACTTAGAGGTTTTAGGCTCTTAGCACATTTGGAAGCCACACTTATCCATGCTTATGGAGCTAAGTAGGAAGCCCTGAGGAGTGTTTTGAAGCTGCTTCAAGCCTTGGTGAATGGAGGGATGTGGTTGCCGGTGCCTGTATCCTGCCCTGCTGGGTGCTCCCAGCAGATTTGGCTGCTCTGGTTACACAGCTGAGCCCCAAAGCTCCCACTGCCTGTTGTGAAAGGAGATTTTTCCCCTGGAAAGTGGGGAGTGGCAGCAGTGCTTGTTCCACAACACCTTGTGCTGCCCCGTATCTCCACAGTGGATTCCTTGGGTGCTGTTTGCACGTTTGGCATTAGTGCTCCTGGTAATTAATGGGAAATGAAGCCCTTCCAGCCCCTTTGATGTGGTGTTCTGCCTTTCTTCCTCCTCCGTGTAGTGTTAAGCCTTTTAAATCTAGATAGATAAATGCACTATCTATGGCTGTGAAAGCACTCACAGAATTAAACCATCCGTAATAGGGTTGCACTCTGTTAGCTCAAAATCAGAGCTGTGAAATAACAGGGCAAGCGAATTTCAGCATCTCTGAGCCTTCTCCCTTGGTCAGCAGGGGCTGAGGAAGGCGTGGCAGGGCTCTTGTGCTGCCCAGCGTCCCCCTGGGGAGAGGAATGTGTGAAGGGCACATTTCTGGGGATGGGTTAAGGTTGTTGGAGCTGGGCGGGCAATGGGTGTGATTGCGTAATAAAAATGAGGTCTTTTACTATTGCAGAAGTTGAGACACCCTGGGTCTCACATTATGCCCCTCTAGGAAACAGAACTACCCGAATATAGATGGTACTTTTGAGTTTTATATGAGGAGAAATTGTTTATAAGACATGTGGGGGACTGTGATTTGGAAACACAGATAATGAAACGTATTGGCTCTTTTTAATTAAGACTGAGTACTTTGAGAGATTTTCATGAAATATTAACTCAAAGTGAAGCTTTTATTTAGTGATGACATCAAGTTTACAATGCTCTTATGGCAGCAGTTTGCATCAAAGTGTCAATCTGCAGTAAAATGTTTCACTTGAAATGAGCATTTGGATGAGTAGATTAAGCCCACAAATTGGAAGATCCTCAAGTGGTTAAGGGAGGAGATTTTGCATCTTCATGCAGGCTTTGCTGAGTTTGGCTGGCTCTGAGAGGAACTTTGTGATCTAGTTTGCAGAATCACAGGATAGTTTGGGTTGGGAGGGACCTTAAAGAATATCTCCTTCCAAATCCACTATCCCAGGTTGCTCCAAGCCCCATCCGACCTGGCCTTGGACACTTCCAGGGATGGGGCAGCCACAGCTTCTCTGGGCAACCTGTGCCAGGGCCTGCCCACCCT